>CM061265.1:106790346-107390346 GCA_030848825.1 Tadarida brasiliensis
GGAGGCTGCCGGAATAACAGCGGCTTTCCCAGCAACCCCAAGTTCTGGCTTCGGGTCTCAGAGCCTAGCGAGGTGTACGTTGCCGTCCTGCAGAGGCCCAGGACTCGCACGGTGGACTGGGCTGGCCGGGCCCGGGCGCCCGTGGGGGACAACCGCACCGTGTGGAGCCCGACAAGCATCCCGGGCAAGGACTACCCGGCCGTGGGCCTGCACCTCTGGAAGGTAACTGGGGCCAGCTCCCGCTCAGCGGGGGGGCCGGGTCGGGAGGCCGTGGGCCTGCACCTCTGGAAGGTAACTGGGGCCAGCTCCCGCTCAGCGGGGGGGCCGGGTCGGGAGGCTGTGGGCCTGCACCTCTGGAAGGTAACTGGGGCCAGCTCCCGCTCAGAGGGGGGCCCGGGTCGGGAGGCCGTGGGCCTGCACCTCTGGAAGGTAACTGGGGCCAGCTCCCACTCAGCGGGGGGGCCTGGGTCGGGAGGCCGTGGGCCTGCACCTCTGGAAGGTAACTGGGGCCAGCTCCCACTCAGCGGGGGGCCCGGGTCGGGAGGCTGTGGAGGTCTGAGTCCTAGGAGCCGTGGTGCTGGAACACGTGACTGACAGGAGCCCACAGCCCCCACCCCTGCCCTGGCTGTCCTGGGGTCACGTGCCTGCTGGAGCTCCCAGACCCGGCGCTGGTCTGAGTCTGCAGGACTGGGCTCCCGGCCTGGCCCAGGGTGTGTCAGGACCAAAGGAAACCAGAACCAGAGCCCCGAGACACCGGGGTTCTGGGGGACTGGTGTCTGTGGAGGTCTGTGCCCAGCTCAGCCATTTCCCGTGGGACCTCGAGAGTCACTCCACCACCCAGCTCCCTCAGTCTCCTCCCTGCCAAGTGGGGGTGGTAACATCTGGTCTCGGGCTTGTCCGAGCTGTCTGGCACCTGGCAGAGGGGCCTGTCCTCCCCCAGAGACAGGAGCGTGGCCGGGCAGGAGCCGCTGCCTGTGTGCTACCCACTCACCTGGTGTCGGCCTCGTGTGTCCTGCCGAGGTCTGAGCTCACTCACAGTGTTCCCTGTCCCTCTGGGGGGTGGCTTCCACCGCGTCCCTCTCCTCCCGCAGAGGAGTTGCTGGCGAGCCTGCTCCCCAGACCCGGAGCCACGCCTCTGGGCCCAGCCCCACCTGTGTTCTCCTAGCGGGGGGACTGGGCTCCCAGGGCGCAGGCTGGGTGCTCCGGGCAGCCGCTCGTTTGAGGAGAGGCCCCAATGCGAGTGGGCGGGCAGGTCTCTGGGAGTGCCCACGCAGGCCTCCTTCCCGCAGGTGGAGAAGCGGCGGGTCAGCCTGCCCAGGGTCCTGTCCACACCCCCCGTGGCTGGCACCGTGTGCCATGCGTACGACCGCGAGGTCCATCTGCGCTGTGAGCTCGCCCCTGGCTACTACCTGGCCGTCCCCAGCACCTTCCTGAAGGACGTGTCGGGACAGTTTCTGCTCCGGGTCTTCTCCAGCGGAAGAGTCTCCCTCAGGTGAGGGCCGGGGCGGTTCGGAAGGGCGGGGCCTGGGCTGTCCTCAGAGCCCCGTGCACTCTGCCTTAACCACTCTGACTTGACCAAGTCGGCCGGACCACGCCTCCAGCCACCCTCCTGTGCTTGTCTTCCCGGGCAGTGCCATCAAGACGGTGGCCCAGAGCCCCGACCCTGGGCAGGCCCTGCTGGCGGGGGAGTGGGAGACCGTGCAGCTTCGGGGGTCCTGGAGGATCGGGCAGACGGCGGGGGGCAGCAGGAACTTTGCTTCCTATCCCAGCAACCCCTGCTTCCCCCTGTCGGTGCCCGAGGGCGACGGCCCCCGCTGCGTCCGCATCACTCTGCGCCAGCACTGCGGGGACAGCGACTGCCACGCCATCGGCTTCCACGTCTTCCAGGCAAGCTCCTGCGCTCGCGGGCCCGGGCGTCTGTGCGCCAGCTTGGGGGTGCGTGCGCCAGCACGGGGGTGCGTGCGCCAGCTTGGGGATGCGTGAGCCAGCACAGGGGTACGTGCGCCAGCTTGGGGGTGCCTGACGTGGAGCCCTGGCCTCACCATTGGGTCCCGTTGGCCAGGCTGGCCGGTCGCGTACAGACTCATTTCTAGGTTCATAAGGTCTGTAATCACGGGGGTCCCAGGTCCACTCAGGCAGTCCCTTGTCCATCGCCCTAGCTCAGGACCTCTGTCACGAGGTCAGTTCTCCCACCCGGAGCCCAGCGGGTCACCTGAGAACGATCGGTCATATACCTGCGGTGCCCCAGGCCTTTGTAAGCCGCCTCCGTGCTTGGCCCACAGTACCCAGGCTGCTCCTGGGGGTGCCAGGGCCCCTGGACGGGGGGAGTAACAGCTGACGGGGCTTGTGGGAAGAGCGGGAAGGGGGTGGGAGGCCAGGCTGCCGAGACCGTCTGGGTACTGACAGCCACTCTGCGCCTGGTGGCACTGCCAGGAGTTTCCCAGCACGCAGCCAGGTGGGTGGTGAGCTCGCAAGGCCCCTGAGGCCTCCGGGCCGGACGGCGCAGGTGAGGGCCGCAGCCGGCTCCGCTGTGCAGTGGCCCTGGGACCCCAGGCAGTCAAGGGAAGAGGCGCTTCCAGGAACTCGGGCCGGAAGCGTGTTGTCTCCACCTTCTACCTAGACTGGGGTGAGCCCAGGGGAGCCCTGCAAAGGGGGTGCTGCCCTGCAAGTGTCAGGTGGGGGCGTGGGGGCAGCACCCATGGGTGGCAAGGAGGGCACGTGGAAGCCAGGGAAGGGCCATGGAGTCATCAGCGCCTCCCAGAGCGCCCCCCTCAGTCCGCCGGCTCTCCTCCTTGCGGCAGTACACGCCCAGCGGACCGGTAGCTGCAGGAGGGGAGGCAGAGGTCGAGGCCTGGACCCTGTGGCCGCTGCGGCTCCCCAGCCGCATGCCGCTGTGCTCAGGCCACTTCCAGACGGGGGGGCGATGGGCAGTGCCCCAGGAGGACACAGGCCGGGCTGGGAGGCTGTGCGGAGCCCTGACCCAGGATGGGGGGGGGCACACGTGGCTTGGGGGACAGGTGACCTGGGGAGAGCAGGGTCTTCTGGTCGAGGAGGGTCTGTGCCCTAGGGGAGCGGGCGGAGCTGCTGAGGACCCTTCCCAACAGCAGACACAAGGAGCTTTGGAAGTGTGCCAGTGGCCATCAGGACCCAGGGCCTGAGCAGGGCAGTTCCGGGGGCTCCTGGGTGTGGCACCTGACACCTGCTGGGCCTCCTGGCCAGGGTGGCGGGGCCCCGGGGAGCGGTGAGCCCAGCTCTGGGGGGCTGCCATTCCTCCTCCTCGGAGGGGCATGTGAGGTGGGGGACCCAGCGTGAAGCCCAGGAGGTCCACACAGACTAGCCAGGGCTACTGTCCCCAGGACGTCCCAGCCGGGACCCCGGGATGAAGGTGACTGACTGGCCTCCCGCCACACTGTGCCCCCCAGGTTCCAGCGGGCGGCGGGGGCCCCGATGCGCCGTCCCTGCTCCTGCAGAAGCCCGTGCTGAGCTGCGTGCCGCACTGCCACTCCCAGGAGGTGAGCCGCCTCTGCCGCCTGTCCGCAGGGGCCTACAGGGTCGTGCCCTCCACCTACCTGCCCGGCACGGAAGGCGCCTTCACCGTGACCATCGCCACCAGGATAGACAGGTGGGCTGCGGGGTTGTGGTCAGCACCTCAGTGCCCGCCTTCGCCGTGGTTCCCGCCCGCCCCACACACCCCAGTGGCTAGCTGTCCTGGCAGAGACCGGAGGCTGGCACAGTGCTGGGCACTCCTCCTCGCCTGGCAGCCCACGGGGGTGCAGAAGGGCCTGAGCTTGGGGGAGGGCCCGGGCTGACCCAGGTGTTCTTCTCACAGGCGCTCCGTTCACAGCCAGGAAGTGCTAGGGCAGCTCCTCCAAGAGGTGCGTGGGCCTGGGGGCTGCCCGGTGCCCTGTGGGGGCCTGGGAGGGGGCTGCCCGGTGCCCTGTGGGGGCCTGGGAGGGGGCTGCCCGGTGCCCTGTGGGGGCCTGGGAGGGGGCTGCCCGGTGCCCTGTGGGGGCCTGGGAGGGGGCTGCCCAGTGCCCTGTGGGGGCCTGGGGGACTAGGGGGGCTGCCTGGTGCCCTGTGGGGGACTGGGGAACTGGGGGCCTGCCTGGTGCCCTGTGGGGGCCTGGGGGCTGCCTGGTGCCCTGTGGGGGCCTGGGGGACTAGGGGGGCTGCCTGGTGCCCTGTGGGGGCCTGGGAGGGGGCTGCCCAGTGCCCTGTGGGGGCCTGGGGGACTAGGGGGGCTGCCTGGTGCCCTGTGGGGGCCTGGGAGGGGGCTGCCCGGTGCCCTGTGGGGGCCTGGGGAGGGCTGCCCGGTGCCCTGTGGGGGCCTGGGAGGGGGCTGCCCGGTGCCCTGTGGGGGCCTGGGGAGGGCTGCCCGGTGCCCTGTGGGGGCCTGGGAGGGGGCTGCCCGGTGCCCTGTGGGGGCCTGGGGAGGGCTGCCCGGTGCCCTGTGGGGGCCTGGGGAGGGCTGCCTGGTGCCCTGTGGGGACCTGGGAGGGGGCTGCCTGGTGCCCTGGGCCTCATTCCCCAGCCCCTTCCAGCGCCACCCTTCAGACTGGGCTGTGCCTGAGACACGGGGTGTAGTGTGTCCCCCGAGAGGTGCCCCTGGCAGTGTGCAGGAGGGAGGTCCCCTCCCCGCCACCCCGGGCAGCCGCTGCCCACACCTCGTCGTCTCTTTCACAGGCCTCCTTCATGGCAGTGATGAGAACCTAGCTGGGTGCCCCACTCGTCAGCTCTGTGTCAGCTGTGGGGACGGGTCCTCGGGTCTCCCTGTGGCCTGTGGCGCCCTCGTGCAGCGCCCTCGCCCAGTGCCACCAGCTCAGTGCTGGGGCGAGGCCCTGAGCTGAGCTGAGCTGGGCGGTCATGGGCCTGCGGCTCCAGGTGAAGGTTCCTCGTCCGGGAGAGAGGCAGCGGGGTCCTGCAGGTGCCGCAGGGAGGGCAGGAAGAGCCCGGCGAGCGTCCTGGGCCCCGCGCCCTGACCACAGCTCTGCGGAGACCTGCCCGTCCCCTCGGGCTCCAGAGAGGCCTTACAGCGGGCGGCAGGCGAGTGCCCACGCCTGTCTGCAGCGGCTCCCGGGGTGGCTGAATAAACGCGTGCTGAGCAGCTTGCAGGGTCTCCTTTCAGGCGGGGCACCCGGAGAGCCGCAGCTGCCGGAGGTGGTTCCGGGAGGAGGGTGGCGAGTCAGGGTTCAGAGGATCCAGGAGGGTCGGGTGCACAGGACAGGCCACGGGGCCAGGGGGCCAGGAGGGAGCGACAGGAAGCAGACTGCTGCCCATCTCCCCACCTGGCAGCAGTGCCGGCACCGCCCAGTCGTGGTGTCCGCAGGTGTGGACGTTGCTGGGCGCCGGGGAGCCTGAGTCCTGCGCGCCTCTGCCCGGCGGTACCACATGCGCTCCGTGCTGGCCCTCGGAAGGGGATGTGCCTGCAGGCCTCCAACCCCGGGCCCTCCCCATCCCCGACCCGGGCCCATCTTGCCCCATCAACTGCATCACGTCACCACGAGCCGGGGCGTCCAGCCAGCTGAGTGCCTGTCCCATGACAGTTCCTGGAAAAAACTGTGACGGCCTGTCGTCCAGTTCACACGAGGTGACCGCTCTGAGCCTCCTGACCTCCCGTCGTGGCCGCACCCTGTGCCTGAGGCCTGGTTATCTGAACTGGGGCTGCCCCTCGAGAGACCAGAGACCGAGGAGCTGCTCCTCCCGCGGCTTCCGAGCCCCAAGGGTGGTTCTCGCGTGCCCCCTGCAGTGCTGCTGTCAGCGCTGTGATCAGCTAGTTATTAATAGTGATGGGAAAGGAGCAGAGGGGCGGCCAGGCCTTGTAGGCATGGTCAGCTGGGTGGCTCCACCCGGAGGCTGCAGCTCCACCTCCCAGGGAACCACCGTCCACCCCTGCAGGCCACTGGGCGGGGCCTGGACCGAGGGGTGGGCGCCTGCACAGGGTCCCGCCCCAAGGGAAAACACTTGCCTGTCAGTCTAACCTGGGAACAAAGACAGCTGGCTGGAGGGGTGGAGCCACTGCAGGCCCCAGGAAACCTGAGAAGACGTGATCCCAGACAAAGGGATTCTCTCCTCCCTCCCTCTGGCTTTGCTCCTGCTTCCTTGCCGGGCGTGCTCCCTCCATAGCCACGGGGCCCTAGAAGCCACAGGGCCCACGGCCATGTGGACCCCACACATGGACTGCAGTGGGGGACACAAGCCGGCTGGCTGGATGCTGGACCAGAGGCTTGGGACAGCAGCTTCCATCCCCGCTCTGTTGACAGAATGGGACCTTTCCTTGGCGGGACAGAGGGGCATGGGGACCTTGGACACCCAAGGGTTCAATTCCACACACATGCACATCACTCATCCTCCCGAGCGTCTCAGGAAAACCCTTCGTCTCGTGACATCTCGGGAAGCCCACTCTCGCCAGCAACAGGCGTGGACACGGAGGGCAACGCCGATAACACCCGTTTTGATTTGCTCTGGGGGCAAAGGCTTTGCTCTCCCCTTGGCCTTCCCGACTGGGACCTGGTGGCCCTCTGAGGGTGTGAGTCATCTGCAGGGTGTGAGTCCCAGTGATGTGCTTAGAGACCAGGGAGTGACCCCTGGAGCCCGCTGTGGGCCAGTCCTGGAAGGTCGCCATTGTCAACTGCCTCGTGCGTCCCTCTCTGACCGGACACTCGGGTCGGTGTCAGCTCGGGACCTGTGTGCCCAGTGGTTCTCAAATGTCCGATGTCCCTCTCCCACCAGCACAGCCGTCCCGGAGAGAGCCCCGTGGGCAGGGTGGGCGTCGGGGGAGTCTGTCATCCACACTCAGTGGGGGAGGACCCTTCCCCTCAGATCCCCTCACCTCTTCCCCACAGTGGGTGGGGCCTGGCTCTGCCCTCCAGCCCGAGCTTCCTTGTGAGCAACCAGAGGCCCCTCCTTGGCCCCCAGCCACCTGCCTGTCACCCTCGGCCCGCAGACACAGTCTCTCCCCTGGTGCCTGGTGACTCAACACTAGAGCAGACGATCGGGCAGGACAAGGCTGCCGCCTGGGCCGGGCCACGGTACCCCTGCCACTGGCGACAGGTCCTCTGCCAGCGTTGACCCCCCTCCTGGGACCGAGGTGGATTCTCCAGAGGCCGACCCAGAAACAAGTGTGGGGCCCAGGCTGTGTGTGAGGAATGGGAAATGGGACAGCTGCTGGACCGGCCACCGCCAGGAGCCCTGGGGCGTCCAGGTGCTGCGTGGGGCTGGAAGGCCGAGTCCCAGCCGCTGGCTTGTCTCCTGCAGGGGCCCAGGCACAGCCCGCACCCCCCACACACACACACACACAAGCTCCTGCTCTCGATGCTGGCCCACAGCTGCCCTTCTGCCGGGGTCCAGCCTCGGCAGGTCCAGGGGTTCCCAAAGGTGTGGACGGAGTCGGCGAGAGAGAGAGAGAGAGAGAGAGAGAGAGAGAGAGAGAGAGAGCGCGCGCACGCAATGTGGGAGACAGAAAATCCTTGATCTTACTTCTGCTTAGTCTTAATGCTTCTCCTTCTGCTTCCTGCACCAGACTAGCAGAGCCTTTTATTATGTACATCGATCCACACCTTACATTGTTTCCCCCAAACCTTTTAGGCAAAAAAGTACAGACATTCTTTTGGTTGTTTACCCAACTCTTAAGTATATTACATGTTAATCACCAACCATCTCCACCCTTCATCCAGACATCCTCTCAAAACTCCTGACCTTCCCTCCCATCTAAGATCCCTTTAAGCTTCCACACCTCTGTCCTAAATCTTATTTTCTTGCTTTTCTTCCTGTAATCTTTTCTACCATTTACATCATTAGTCATCTATATGTTACTTCTATAATAATTTCTAACAGACAGCTAACAGATAGAGAAAGCAAAGATTAGTCTCCTTCAGTTGCCATCCTGCATTTTTATTTTCCCATTTACTTTATATCTTCAGTCACTGTTCTTCGTGATTCCTGCCACGCAGAGAATCCACTTCTCCAGGGACAATGGCAAACCATGGAGCTCACCCGGGACTATGTCAAACCGTGGTGGTTGCTGTTCCAGTGACACCGCTCCCAACATCTCCCCCTTTTTTATTTTATTTAAGTGGCTGAATTCCTTGAGAGGACTGTGCCTGTCTTAGGTCAGGATGTTCTCACACGGAGCCGACCAACCTTGCCCGTCATGGGAGACTGAGGCAGCGTGGGCCCAGTTCCTGTCTTAGGTGGCGGTCGGCAATGCGTGTGGACTCCAGTTGCCCGTCATTGACTAACCAGTCCAGTTCACCAAGGTCTAGGCATGGTCAGCCATCTCTAGTTTGTGGTAATGGACCTGTATGGGCTGCATTCTTATAGCATCAATTTGTTGTTTCAGAAAGGCCATTAATTTGTTGAATAAGATGGGCCCCCTTTTTTATTTTATTTAGATGAAACTTATGCATTTGGACGGCAACCTCTTGGATGGAATTACTTAGGAGTTAGAAGTAGGACTAGAAAGAGACATAGAATTGAGAGAATGAGTAAGAAAAGCCCTATACTGATTAATGAGGGTAGCAAAGCTGACTGATTAACTTCTAAGGGAGTAATACATATCTATCCTATCTATATCCTAAGTGACACTTAAATGAAGTTCTAACCTTTAATGTTAGTATCTCACTTCTAATAACTATTAAGACCTCTTCTAAAGCATCTATTTTAGCCTCTAATTTCTTAAAACCTGTATTTGGACAGGTGGGCAGAAATGGAGTAAGAATTACATTTTTATCTTTGGAAGCCCTTGTCACATTAACAACAGATAATACTAAAATCTAACACTGACTTTTAGAATCTTTGGGAGTAACAATTGTAAGAACTCTTTTAGATATATGCATACATTTCTGGGATATGCCCTTTTTCAAATTGAAAACATATAGGAACTAAATCACTTTTACCCATATAGGCAAAATCAACGGTAGAGACATTTCTAATAAAATCAATTGAACCTCCCCCCAACAATAATGGTTGGTTAGTACATACAGGAATATTCTCATTTTCCCAAGCAACAGGTTGTAACAATGCAGGTTGTGGAACATAAGCCCAATGAGTATAAATTGGTGAGCCTGAAACACCAGACCCTTGCACCCAGAATGCAATTACAGCCAACATAGCCAAAAATAGGGATGATGGAGAAAGTTCTGTCCCGCTAACTCTCACAATGGTGGTTGCTTCTTCTGTGAGCCTCTTTAGCTGTCCTCAGGTGGGAATAGTTGCCTCGCAGGTGGCTCTGGATCGTCCCACATGCCTTCTTGGATAGGTAGGGTCTCCCCTTCTTCTGGCATGAATGAATAGCCATTCGTCTCAGGTATCGGTCCAGAGAGCTCTCATCAGGATCTGGATGCTCCGTGGTGCACTGGGGTCTGAGTGGTGGCGGGTGACTCATTGCACGGCCGAATTAGTCTGTCTGGAATCCAAATCGGATTTTCTGCGTCCTGTGGAAAAATACAAGCATACCCTCGCCCCTTGGTTAGCAATGTATCAGGCCCTTTCCATTGTCCTGATAATAAATCCTTCCATTTAACGTAAGTTGCTGGCTTTGCTGGAGTTGGTGCCCAATGTCTGGACATGGCAGAACTCTCATCTATGTTTAAATTTAAAATATTTATTACATAAAGAGCATGTTGCAGTATCTGATGAGGTGAACTGTATTTAAATTCTGCCTTTTGTAATTTGTTTATTTGAGTTTTCAAAGTCTGATGAGCTCTTTCAATAATTGCCTGCCCCTGAGGATTATATGGAATACCTGTAGTATGAGTGATGTTAAATCTCTGTACAAATTCTGCAAATGCTTTAGAAGTATAGGCAGGGCCATTGTCTGTTTTTATATTTTTTGGCCAACCCATATAAGCAAAACATGCAAACAAATGTTGTGCCACATCTTTAAATGCCTCTCCTGTTCTTGCAGTGGCCATAATTACATGCGAATAGGTGTCCACACAAACATGCACAAAGCTTAATTTTCCAAATGAGGACATATGAGTTACATCCATTTGCCAAAGATCATTAGGTTGAAGACCTCTGGGATTTACTCCCATAGGGAGACTGTTACTATACTGAGGACAATGAGGACAAACTTTAACTATTTCTCGTGCTGCTTCTCTTGTTATTTTAAATTGCCATCTGAGAGCAGCAGCATTCTGATGATGCACAGCATGTGAATTTCTTGCTTGTTCCACAGCAGAAAGAACAGTTACAGTCATCACTTCTTTTGTAAGTGCATCAGCTAATGCATTACCTTCTGAGAGTGAACCAGGCAACCCTGAATGTGCTCGTATATGCCCAATATAAAATGCCAAATCTCTTTTTTGAACCAAATTTTGCAATTCCTGTAATAAGATGAATATTTTTGTTTTGTTTTCTGGAATTTGAGCTGTTTCAATATGAGGAAATAATCTGACTACATATTGGGAATCTGTATATAAATTAAAAGTTCTGTCATTAAGAACTGAAAAAACATGAATAATAGCCAATAATTCTGTTCTCTGCGCTGATGTCTCAGCTGTATTCCATTGCTTTTGTTTTGAATCTATAATGACTGCTGCATTTCCATTAGATGACCCATCAGTAAACACCAAGGCAGCAGGTGGCGGTAAAGGTTTAGCCGAGCATTTTCGTGGAAAAATAAACTTTTGTCTAGAAAACAGCATTAACAAAGGGTGAGATGGTAAATGATGAGCAATTTGTCCTGAGAATGAAGCAAGAGCAATCTGCCAATTTTCTTGTTGAATGAGAAACTGTAATTGATCTGAGTTATAAGGAATTACAATTTCTTGTGCATCTTTTCCAAATAACTCTAAACTTCTTTTTCTGCCTTTGGTAATCAATGTAGCAACCAAATCTGGATAACTTGTAAGCACTCTTCTAGGAGTAGAAGGGAGATGCAGCCATTCTAACGGTCCCTTCTGCCATAGACATCCTGTAGGTGAGTGCTCAGTAGCTAGAATAATTATACTCCAGGACTCAGTATAGGACACATAAGTTAGGAACTGCTTGTTAATAGCATGTTCTACTTTTCTTAATGCTTCCCGAGCTTCAGGAGACATTTCCCTTGATGAATTAGGATCACTGTCTCCCTTTAAGATGTCAAATAATGGCTTCAATTCCCCTGTACTTAATTTCAAAAATGACCTAATCCAATTAATATCCCCTAGCAATTTCTGAAAGTCATTCAAAGTACGCAAATGCTGTGTTTTTAATTGCAAAGGTTGATGAGTTATAATTTCTGTATGCAGAATTCTTCCTAAATATGAATAAGGTGGGTTAACTTGAATTTTCTCTGGAGCTATTTTCAATCCCTTTTCTTTCAGAGCCTCAGTAGTTTGCATTAGAACCTCCTGTAAATAGGCTCGATCTGGGTGGGCGAGCAAAATGTCATCCATATAATGAATTATATAAACTGTTGGATGTTGATCTCTGATTCCTTGCAATGCCTGATCTACAAATTTTTGACATAAAGTTGGACTGTTTTTCATTCCCTGAGGGAGAACTTTCCATTGATACCTCTGATAAGGCTGTTTTAAATTTTCAGAGGGAACACTGAAGGCAAATCTCCTTTTGTCTGGCTCATAGAGAGGAATAGTGAAAAAGCAATCCTGCAAGTCTATAACAATTAAATTACTTCCTTTTGGAATTGCTACTGGACTGGGGAGGCCTGGTTGAAGAGGCCCCATATCCTCCATAGTTTTATTGACAGCTCTGAGATCCTGCAGTAATCTCCATTTCCCTGATTTCTTTTTAATTACAAAGATTGGAGTATTCCATGGACTGGTAGAAGGCTCTATGTGTCCTTCATCTAGTTGCTGCTGAACTAACTGACGTGCTGCCACTAATTTTTCAGCTGACAGAGGCCACTGCTCCACCCAAACCGGGGAATCATTAATCCAGGTGATTGGGTCTGCAGTCAGAGCAGTGACCTGACCTATAAATCCTGAGATCCCAGTCCAGCGCGAGATTTCCTAGGCTGAGGAATGATTGGCATGATCATGCCTTGTTCATCTTTTCCCACTCCTTTAAGAGGATTGAAATTCATATTCAGCATCTGATTTGCCACGGTGTTATTTGGACTGAATATTAACACTCCCATCTGTGACAAAACATCCCGTCCCCATAGGGTTATGGGAATTGTTGAAATCACATATGGAGTAAAATGGCCAGAATTATTTTCCTCATCTTCCCATTTAAGTACCTGTGAACTCTTTTGAACATTTTGTGCTGACCCCAGACCCACTAATGAAGTTGGAGTAGTAACTGTGGGCCAGGATGAGGTCCAATCCTTGCCTGCTATACAGGAGGCATCTGCCCCTGTATCTAATAAGCCTAATATCGGTTTTCCTTGAATTTTCAAAACTTTAGTAGGTCTCTGTGATTTTATTTCCTGAATCCAAAAAGCCGCATCACTAGATCCAAATCCTGCATTCCCTCTTTCGGCCTGCGTTATCGGCTTTCCAGTTTGAGTAATAGGTAACAATAACAACTGAGCTATTCTTTGTCCTGCCTGTATTTGAATAGTCTGAGTAGGTGGGGATAATAAAATTTGTATTTCTCCAGTATAGTCTGCATCTATTACTCCTGGAATAATTATTAATCCTTTGAGTGATGACGAACTACGCCCAATTATTAACCCAACTGTTCCAGGAGGAAGCGGACCATAGGTTCCTGTAGGAGCTTTAGTCACTGGAGCATCAGGAGTTAATATGACACTGGTGGAGGAACAGAGGTCCAATCCTGCGCTGCCTGGGGTGGCCCTGAATAAGTCGTGGACTGTGCGAACGGATTGGTTACACTCAAGGCCCCTATTGTTGTCTGGGCCCGGGGCTGGCCCTGTTGGAAGTTTCCCTGCCAATTACCTTGTTGTGGGCCATTGAAATTATTCCTTCTCCCTTGCAGGAGAGTGCCATTTTTATGATATTTAGATCTACAATCTTTAGCCCAATGAAAACCCTTCTCACAACGAGGACATAGTGTTGTTGGAGCATTATTGCTCCTCCCTTGGGCCCCCTGAGGAGGGGGTATAGGAGCTCCATTGTTTCCTGCTTTGGTAGGACAATGTCTGCTAAAATGTCCTGGCTGCCGACATGAATAACAAAGTCCTGAATCTGACTGATTATTTCCTTTTGTCTTATTAACATTTTTGATATACTGAGTAAATGTCTCTCCCTTCAGGGCAGCTGCGATAGCTACACCCTGAATAAATGCTGGAGAAACTTCAGAACATTGTTTTATATAGTCTCCAATTGATCCTGTCCTTCTGATGGGCCGAAGGAGAGACTGACAAGTAGCATTAGCATTTTCAAAAGCCAGTTGTTTAACCAAAATATCAGCAGCTTCTTGGTTAGTTATTACTCGCTTTACTGCCTGGTCAAGTCTGTACAAAAATTCCTGAAATGGTTCATCCTGTCTTTGTCTAATTTCTGCCAATGCCGTAGACTTTCCTGAAGTTACGGGAAGTCCCCTCCATGCACTTAATGCACTATGATTAACCTGTATTAGGCCTTCCCTGGGAATGTAAAGCTGATCATTAACCGTAGCATAATCACCTTCCCCCAACAGCATGTCTAATGTAAAGCCACCATCTCCTCTTTTCTTTTCCTTTTCTACAGCCTTTTTTACCAGATCTTCATATTCAGTCCTCCACAACAAATAATCTCCCCCACTTAAACAAGCCTTACACACTTGAAACCAATCATGAGGAGTCATCCATTTAGAAGTAACAGCCTCAACCAAAGTCAAAGTATAAGGAGCCAAAGGACCATAATTTTGACAGGCGCATTTCAATTCTTTCAAAATTTTGTAAGACAAAGGTTCCCAAACCGGATATTCATCATCTTCCGAATCTCTCTCAAACATTACAGGACAACAGAGAGAAAAATCAAAATCTCCTGCAGCCTCTGCTTCTTTAACTGCTTGTTGAAAACTGGAACCTAGCTTAGTGCTTGGTCGATCCCGAGGTGGAGGCGGGCCCTGAAACTTTCTAGTAGGCTTTCGAGGCAGCTTCCGAAAAGGAGGAGGCCCCTTTTCTTCCCGAGTTACGGGGAAGCCCCAGGGGTCATCCCTATAATATTCTGCAGCAGCTTCATCGAACTCCCTTTGCTCTTCAGGAGTTACTTTATCATACTTTTCTGATCGCTCATCACCTTCCTTTTCCTCCTGCTCATTCTGTGCCACATATGCTAGAGATTCTAGGAATGTCGGAGGAGCAGTAGCTCCATCCTCCTGTTCGTGAGCCAGGGTGTCTCCGTTTAGACCCCAAAGCATAAAAATACTTAATAGATTGCTAAGAAGGCGTAGCACTTTAGATCCTGTCTGACCCATTTCTTAATTTTTAGTTCTTCAACTTTCCACCCTTACCTACCTATCTTATGCAGGGGGTCCCGGGCACCCACGGTGGAGTCCTATCCGTCCCGAGCAATACCTTACCTTCAGGTCCCTGTTCGGGCGCCACTTGCCGGGGTCCAGCCTCGGCAGGTCCAGGGGTTCCCAAAGGTGTGGACGGAGTCGGCGAGAGAGAGAGAGAGAGAGAGAGAGAGAGAGAGAGAGAGAGAGAGAGAGAGCGCACGCAATGTGGGAGACAGAAAATCCTTGATCTTACTTCTGCTTAGTCTTAATGCTTCTCCTTCTGCTTCCTGCACCAGACTAGCAGAGCCTTTTATTATGTACATCGATCCACACCTTACATTGTTTCCCCCAAACCTTTTAGGCAAAAAAGTACAGACATTCTTTTGGTTGTTTACCCAACTCTTAAGTATATTACATGTTAATCACCAACCATCTCCACCCTTCATCCAGACATCCTCTCAAAACTCCTGACCTTCCCTCCCATCTAAGATCCCTTTAAGCTTCCACACCTCTGTCCTAAATCTTATTTTCTTGCTTTTCTTCCTGTAATCTTTTCTACCATTTACATCATTAGTCATCTATATGTTACTTCTATAATAATTTCTAACAGACAGCTAACAGATAGAGAAAGCAAAGATTAGTCTCCTTCAGTTGCCATCCTGCATTTTTATTTTCCCATTTACTTTATATCTTCAGTCACTGTTCTTCGTGATTCCTGCCACGCAGAGAATCCACTTCTCCAGGGACAATGGCAAACCATGGAGCTCACCCGGGACTATGTCAAACCGTGGTGGTTGCTGTTCCAGTGACACCGCTCCCAACACCCTTCCCCCTCGGTGGTGTCCATTCGGATGAAAACTCAGCCTGCTGCCATCCTCAGTGGGGACCCTAGTGAGGGAACTGGCCTGAAAGCCTGGGGGGACCCTGGGACATGCCCGGTGGCTTCTGGGGAGGGAAAGTGCTGTGGGCTGAGTTGTGTCCCCCAAATTTGCATGTTGAAGCCCTACCCCCATGGGACGGTGTTCGGAGGTGGAGGGTTAGATGAGGCCACGCGGGTGGGGCCCCGTGATGGGAGAAGTGTCCTCAGACGGACTCCAGAGCGCTGAGGGAGGGCCCGTGAGAGGCGGAGTCTGCGAGCTGGGAAGAGGGTCCTGGCCAGAAACCAGGCTACTGTTTGAGCTCCAGCCTGACGTATCTCGCCAGGCAGCCCGAGCGGACGGGAGCGCAGCAGTGGGGTTGGCGCGGCCCTGGCTGCTGTGTCCTCCGAGGGCACGTCTTCCTCCGTCAGTCTCCACCAGCTGTGCACCCCTGCTCCGGGCAGGGAGGCCTCCAGGGGGCGCCGTCGAGCTGCGGCCTGTGCCTCTGGGCTTCCTCCTCCACCCTCAGCTTCTCCACTTCCATCTGCTCTCCGCTTGCTTTGCTGCCAAGCAGTTTGATGACATGAAAATAGAAACAGCCAAGCATTCTGTCACCTGTGGGGATTCCCAGCAGGGTGCCCCCGTGTGCGTGGCGGGGGTGGGAGGGTGGCAGACCATGAAGAGTGAGATGCTGCTGACTGCCCCCATCACATCTGGGCAAAGGGCCAGAAGCCACCGGCACTCCCAGGCAGGGGCTGGCTTTCCGGGGCGGAGGGGTGCCTGCTCCTCCCTTGGGCGGCTCACCCCTTCCTGTCCCAGGCACCCCCTGGGGACTCGCTGGTGGTGGGGAAGGACTAGCTTGGCAGAGGGCCCAGCTGGGGCCCCACTGCGGGGGTGGTAAGGCAGTGCCCACCTGGTCTTCCAGGATCTGCGTGGTTGGGGCAGAGGAAGGGGAGGGTCTGGATGCTGTCAGGCCTGGTCCCCATGCCCCTCCCTACCAGCCCTGTCCCGCCCTGGGCCTGAGCAGACTGAAGGAGACCCTTCCCCGGGCCGCCCTGCAGCTGGTTCCGCCCAGCACAGCCAGTCTCTGGACTTCCATGTCTTGTTGAAATTGTGTCTGGGCTCTGTCCACACTCACAGAGTCCCCCCATCCTCACCCCGCCCTGGAGTCCTGGAGTCCTCGGAGGCCTCGAAGTGCCTGCTGGGGTGTGTGGGGTTGGAAGATGGACATTTTTACAACATTGTGTTAAACGCACTCTCCAGCCTAGGTGCATTGAGTGCTTCATTTGCATGTAAATAGAGGTTTGTTATCTCTTGGCTTCAAAGTCTCTTCAGCGGCGTAGAAAGCAAGAGACAAAGCTAGGCTCTAAGGTTTGCAGAGACGCCATCTCTAGCGAGTAATACACATAAATCCACTTGTAACCTGGGGGAACGAACTACAAATAAATGGGACTGCGTCCTAAGAGCTGGAGTTTTTGCTCCCTTGCAAAGCTCACCCTCACTCCAACCAGCGTGTGGTTGAAGGTTCATTGCGTTGCACCGATCCGGCAGGTCCCGATCCGATCTGGCAGGCCCCAAGACGGCAGGCCCCAAGACGGCAGGGATGGGGGCGCAGCCTGCAGCCTGCCGAGGAGGAGCGGAGAGCGCGGGCTGCTCCCGGAGTCTCCCAGAGTCTGGGCAGGTCCCCGTCCTGCCACCCCATGACCCATCTCCCCATGCCTTAGACACAGGGCCTCAGCCTGTGTTCTCACGTCTGACCCTGGTCCAGAGCCCAGTGCAGGGCAGCCGGGCGGAGCCGGGGCTGCACCTCGGGCCCGCACACTGGGCAGGCCTCACGGAACTGCCTGACACAGCTGGGGCTCCTCGCACCCAGAGGCAGCAGCCCGCCCAGCCAAGCTGGGTGCCAGCGCTGAGCCCAGGGCTGTGTCCAGGGCCCGGCCTGTCTGGGGTCCCTAGCTGCTCTGTGGACCTGCCGGTGGGGGACTGTGAGGGGTGAAGGCCGCCTCCCTCCTGGGCACGGCAGCCTGGCAGACGCAGTGGGCAGGTGTGGGTGTGTGTAGGTGAGAACACCTTTCCCAGCCTTCCCAGGAGACTTTGCCCACTCCACCTGCTTGTGTTTCCTTCTTGTTATCACTTCCTGCTGCAGAGGCATGCTGCCAGAGCCCGCTCCGTGGGAGCCGCGTCCTGCCCAGAACCGGTCCTGGGCCTTCTCGCTCATGTCCCCGGCCGCCCTCCCTCCCCCAGGCCTGGGTCAGTCTGGGGTTGGCAGAGCTTCTGCGGTGAGTGCTGAGACCCCGGTGCCCTGTGGGCAGGTGGGCAGGGAAAGGGCCTGGCTGGCCGGGCTTCCTGGGTGGGAGGCAAGATGGAGCCAGGGCCTCCTGGACAGGGCCAGCCAGGCTGCGGCCAAGTTCCCGGACGCTCCAGACTCTTCTCTCTGTCTGCCTCTTCATAACCATTTCCTGCTCAGTGTCCCATGTCCGCTTCATTGGTTTCACTGGATCCCACCCCCACTGGTACTTGACAGGTTTAAACGAGCTTCGCTGCACTGTGAAATGAACAGGAGTGTCACGCTGCTCCTGGGGACACTGGGGTCTTTGGACACGGCTGTGCTCCTTCCGGGGAGGGTTTTCTCTGGTTTTGAAGATGAGTCTGGGGGGCCTGTCCCTTCCGGGGTAGCTCAGATGATGGCAGCAGGATCTGGCTGCAGCCTCCGGCCACCCAGTCCGTGCCAGGACCCTCTGGCCATTCCTGGGTCCCTGCACGCACTGTTTGCACAGAAGTGGGGCCTGGGTCTGAGCTGAGGTGGCACAGCCCAGGGTCCCTTGGAGCACGGGCCCTGGAGGTTTAGTCAGGGGCACGTGTCCTTCCCTAAAGCTTGCTCCCCATCCCCCACCACCTCCCCAGACGGGGCCGGGCTCAGGCCCCATGTATGCTCAGCTGCCTGGTCCCGTCACAAGTCACCCAGGAAGTGAGGCTGCTAGGCAAGGAGCAGGTGCTGGCTGAGCTGGACTGTGTCGGGGGCCAGCCTAGCACCTGTGGGTTCCTGGTGCCTGGGCAGGTGTAGCAGGGGGGGGCCTCTGCGTGGCACGTGTGTGTCTCTGCCCTTGAGAGGACATTAGATGACTGTCTACATGGGTCCTGACAAGGAGGTGACAGATGGTGTGGGTGGTCCTTGACCAGCCCTGGGTCAGCTAGGGGCAGGGCAGAGGCTGGCAGAGGAGCTGGGCACCCTCAGGGGATGGAAAAAAGCTCTCTGTGCCTTCCGTGTGGGTGGGGGTGGGGCTCAGAGAACGTGGCAGATGCTGAGGCTGGAGGGGTAGGTAAAGAAAGGGCCTCGACACCGCTGGAGGAGCTTGGGTCCTTTCTCCTGGGCAGTGGGGAGCCGCTGCAGTTTTGAGCAGGGCCTGATGTGAGTATATCTGATGTCTCCCCCTGGCTGAGGTCTTGGGGATAGACAATCAGAAGTCTGTTGCAGACTTCCAAGGGACAGACGGTGGTGTCCTGGCTAGGCGGGAGGTGCTGGAGCCCGAGAGAAGAGGTCAGTGTCCAGGTACGCCCAGGAAGTAGACGCTACAGAACGTGACGCCTGAGGCTTCGTGGGTTTGATTGGGTGGGTCAGCCTGAGAATCCATGAACGTGGTCTGCCTCTGTTTTGTAGCTTTGAGTGTACGTGTTTCACTTCATCCCTGAGTGCTTTGTCACACTTATAAATGAGACTGTATACTTAGTTTCCTTTTCCTACTTGTTTGTTGCCAGTATATAGAAATACTTTCTTTAAAATGTTTTTTTTCCTTTATTGATTTGAGAGAGAAGGGAAGTGAGAGGGAGATGGAAACATCGATGAGAGAGAACATCGATCGGCCGCCTCCTGCGTGTCCCCACTGGGGATCTGGCCCCCAACCTGGGCATGTGCCCTGACCAGGAATTGAACCGGTGACCTCTTGGTGCAGGGTCGATGCTCCACCACTGAGCCACACCAGCCGGGCTAGAAATACATTTTTTTGTTGCATATTAATCTTGTATCCTATAACCTTGCTACTTCACTTACTAGTTCTTAGTTTTAGGGTAAATTCCTCGCTGTGCACACAGTTATGTCGTGTGTGAACGTGGAAAGGCTCTCTTCTCCCTTCCCCATCTGGAGGCATTGTTTTCTTGCCTCGTCTCTCCTGGTTGGGATCCGGGGCCGTCGCGTGGAGGTGGTGGGCACTGCCTCTCTCGTCGAGCGGAGCGGGAGCTCCAGCCTCCTCACAGGGCGAGGTTTCCTGCCAGTTATCAGTGCGGCCTGTTGTCAGATCGAGGGGCTTTCCTCCAGTCCCTGGTCTACTGAGTTCCTGTCATAAACCAGTGTTGCATTTTGTCAGATGATCTCTTTGGTATTGATTGAGAGACGTATATAAACGTTCTTTTTTTTTTTTGTATTTATCTTCAGATAGAGCGGGAGGGGGAAAGAGAGAGAGAGAAACATCGACTGGCCACCACCCACATGACCCCAACCGGGGCCGAGGACAGACCCAAACCGAGATACATGCCCTTAGCGGGAACTGAACCTGGGACTCTCTGGTGTGTGGGCTGACGCTCCAACTGCTGAGCCAACCCAGCCAGGGCCATAGACATTCTTTATTCATGCAGCGAATTGTACTGATGGACGTTCTAAGGCTAAGAGAAACCTTTCATTCCTGGGTACTTGCTCGTGGTGTATTATTTATTTTATATATTGCTGGATTCAATTAGCTAGTATCTTTTTAAGAATCCTTGTGTCTGTGTTCACGCACGATATTGATCTGCTGTCATCTTTCCTGGTAGCATCTGTGTCCGCGCTGGTATGAGCGTGAAGCTGGCCTTTGAAAGTGAATTGTCAAGTGTTCCTTTTTCTTTATTTTCTGAAAGTGTTTAAGATGGACATTATTTTGTCCTTAAATGCGTGATGGAATTCACCAGTGGCACCATCTGGGTCAGGGGTTGTCTTTGTGGAAAGGTTTTAAATGACAAGTTCAGCCACTTTAATAGACACAGGCTATTCAAATGTTCTATTTGTTGTACAAATTTTAGCGAGTGTGATTTTTAAGAAACGTGGGTATTTCAGCTAAGTTGTCAAATGTATTTGTATAAAGTTCTCAGTGATGTTGCTGTCTTCTTCTAATGCCTGCAAGGTCTGCAGTGATGCATCCTTTTTCATTGCCGATAGTGGTCGTCTGTGGATTATTTTCTTGGTCAGTTCAGCCCGAGGTTTATTAACTGACCTTTTCAAAGAACCGATTTTATTTTATTGATCTCTATTGTTATTTTTCTACTATTTCTACTTTGTCTTATTTCCTTTCTTCTACTTACTTGGCTTTCATTTGTCGTCTTTATTCTAGCTGCCCCAAAATGGAATCCTGGCTCACTGGTTTTAGGCCTTTTCTCTTTCCTGATGTGAGCACGTAACGGTCTACAAAGTTTCCTCTAGACATTGCAGTGACTTTCTCTCACGATACTGCTAAGTTGTCTTTTCATTATCATTTAGATCAAAGTATTTTCTAGTTCCCCTTCGATTACTATCTGACCCTTGAGATAGTTATAATTATGTTCTTTAATTTTCAAATAGTTGGGCATTCTTTAGATATATCTTTTTGTTGACTTTTTATTTAATGGTGTTGTATTTAAAGAAAATACTCTGTATCGTTGAAATCCTTGTCACTTCACTGAGACGTGTTTTGGAGACTGTTCACTGTGATCTGCTGTTGGTGGGTGACGCTCTATCCAATCAGCTTGGACAAGCAGACAGATGTCGTTCCAGTCTGCCATGACCTGACACATTTCTGTCGTGAATTCTGGCTTTCTAAAATCCAGCTTTATAAACTTTTCCTTTTAATTGGAGTGTTTAGACCAATTATATTTAATGTAATTATTGAAATGGTTGGGTTAAATCTACCATCTTTTTTTTTTTTTTTTTTTAATCCTCATCTGAGAATATATTTCTATTGATTTTTAGAGAGAGTGGAAGGGAGGGAGGGAGGAAGAGAGAGAGAAACATTAATGTGAGAGAGACCCATGGGTTGGCTACCTCCTGTATGACCCCAAACCTGCCACCAAGGTAAGTGCCCTCGACCAGGAATCAAACCTGCGACCCTTCGGTCCACGGGCTGACGCTCTAACCGCTGAGCCAAAGCAGCCAGGGCAAATCTGCCATCTTGTTATTTGTTTTCTATTC
This sequence comes from Tadarida brasiliensis, assembly GCA_030848825.1. NCBI lineage: Eukaryota > Metazoa > Chordata > Mammalia > Chiroptera > Molossidae > Tadarida > Tadarida brasiliensis. The sequence continues at coordinate 106,811,728 of CM061265.1, forward strand.
GTCTGTTCTATCTCATCGATTCTTCGTCCCTTTTTCTCCCTCCTTTGGATTAATCGAGTACTTGGTTTTGTCTCCCGTGTACGTCCTCTGTTGGCTTGCCTAGACCTCTGTGTTCGGTCTTCTCAGTGGTTGCCACTGGGTTTAGAATGAGCACACTGAACTGGTCAGTGACTGCCGGGATGCAGGAGGGAGGGAGAGGGAGGGGGAGCCGAGCGTCAGGATGGACACACATGTCTGGGCAACAAGAGGGACCGTTCTCTGAGACGGGGACTCTGCAGGAAGACTGGAGTGTGGGGCGTGACGAAGGCCTTGATGGTGCGGTCAGCGCTGGACACGTGGCATTCGGCGGGCTTGCCAGTCACCAAGAGGAGGTGTCTGGCTGGCAGCTCCGTGCAGTCAGAGGCCTGGGAGCTGGTGGCCACTGGGCGTGGGGTGACCGCTGGAGCAGCAGGGGTGGGTGTCTGCCCATGGAGAGTGTGTGGTGGGACAAGGAGGTCCCTGGCTGAGCCCCCATGAACCTCCGTTTAGGGGCTGAGTGGAGAATGACGGGGTGAGAGGAGAGGTCAGAGGGGGAGGAGCAAACAGGACTCTGGGGAAAGAGTCTCGGGCTCTCCGGGTCTTCAAGGTGAACACACATCAAGACTTGCCCAGGACGTTTCGGGGCACCGTGGCCGGCGCCCACCCGCCCCCAACGCAGTCCAGTCCCCCCGCCCCCGCCCCGTCCAGCCCCGCAGGCAGCTGCTTTCCCTGCTCTCATCACCCACCTGGCCGTCCATCTTCCCCCCCCTCCGGGCCCGTCCCCTGCACAGCCCACTAGTGTCTTCCCCCATCCTCCAGTCCAGGCGTGGGGGCCCAGCCGTCTGTGTGGCCTTTGACCCAGAACGCCACTCCTAGGAACCCATTTTCCAGACAGACAGACGGAAACGATGCTTCCGAGGCCGCCCCCAGGACTGCAGGGTAGCAGCAGCCGGGAAACCACGCAAGCGCCTGTTCCGACCACGCACAGAGCGGCGGCTGATGCATCGTTTCCGTCTATCTGGAGAAGGGGTTCCTAGGGGTGGTGTTCCTGGGTCCAGGGGCACGCATCTCCAGCTACGGGGACACAGTAAGCCCCCCGGGGCCGTGCATCGCTCGGGGCCCACGGGGCAGGCTGACGCTGTGTCCCCGCACACTGCAGCTGACTCGGGAAATGTCGCCGCGGGCACTTCTGGGTCACGTTTCTCTTTCTCCGAGTCTGTGGAGGGCTTTTTGTATCTCCAAGGAGCCCTTGGCGTCTCCCTTCCTGTGAACTGTCTGCGTGTCTACTAGTTGGTATCTCGTCCAGGGATCGGGGCCCGCGGTCTGGAGGAGGGACGGGGCGGGACATGAGGACACGCCACAGGTGTTCCTAGAGGGGAGTGGAGGACTTCCTGTCTCTTGGGATGCTGGGTAAGCTCCCTCTTCTTGGGATCACCCCAGACAGACTGGCTCAAACCCACCAACGCTGGCGGTTGCGGCCCTTTGAGGGGTGGGAACCCTCTCGGGGAGGCACCCTTGACTCTGAGTCCAGCCGCTGGGGCTTCACAGCTGACGTCAAGCAGAGGTGAGACGCAGTCACACGGGGCTCCTGCCCATCACGTCTTCAGCCTGAGGGCCTGTCTTCAGCCTGAGGGCCTCGCCAGGAGCAGGGCCTGGCAGCCCAGCCGGCATGGGGAGCCCTGCAGGTTCTTGAGCAGGGGCATGACCACCTGGAAGGGGGGCGTGGGGGCAACGAGTGGGCGCCTCGCAGGCAGGGGCCAGGATCCAGGCTGGGCAGCCTGATGCCCAGGCCCTGCAGGAGGGCAGCCTGTCCAGGAGCAGGGCCTGGTGTGGGGCCCGCGCCACCTCCCAGTCAGAGAAGCCTCAGGCAGAGAAAGGGGAAGGAGGCCCGGGCTGAGAGGGCACCACAGGGGCAGGGACGGCACGGCGCTGGGAGGAGTCAGGAACCTGCAGCTGGAACAGCCTCCCTGGCCCGGCGGCCACTCCCGGGAGGGGTCCCAGGGGGCTTGGAGCAGGCTCAGCCGGCCGCAGAGCAGAGCCCGAGCAGGCAGCCTGGGAGCCCGCCGGGGAGGGGAGCAGCAGCTGTCTGGTGAGTGAGCCGACGGGGGCGGCCAGGGCTGGGGGTCAGTGCCCGGCAGAGCCTCCTCTGCCTTCGGCTGCTGGCTGTGGTCTCTGCACAGTGGCCGCCCAGCTGGGGGAGGGCCGGGCGGGTGGGGTTCTGCGGCCAGCTGATGGGGGCACATCCATCACCTGCGACTGTGCAGAGGCCCTGAGGCGTGTACCGTCTGGGGTGACAGGTGCTTCGGGCTGGTCCCGAGGCTGGTCCCGAGGCTGGGCTGTGCCGTGGGAGCTCGTCATGGGCCTGTGTGTCTGTGACTGTGGGTGTGGGTGGGGGTCGGCCAGGACCAGCAGCCCCAAATGCACCCCTTGGGCTCCTCTGCTCTCACCCCCCCCGTGACCTCTTCATGACCCCTCATGACGTGGAACCTCAGGCACAGCCAGGCCCTGAGGGTGTGCCCTTCCTGCCCCCACTCTGAGTGAATGAATGGCTGAGTGAGCAGCCTGGGGTCTCGGAGGCCACATACGGCTCCTGCGTAGGGGGACAGGCAGGAGGGAGCCCCTCGGTGGGTGGCAGCTTCTCAAGGGAGAGAAGTGGCTGCTGCAAGGGGGCGCTGGGAGCCCCGGGGTCCGCAGGGCACGTCCCTCCAGGGCTCATGGAGGCCCCAGGCAGTGATGTGAAGGTCAGGACTGTCTCTCAGCCCAGAAGCCCTCTGCTCTCAGCACCCCACGGCCTCGGAGGAAAGGGCAGGAGGACCCCCCTCAGACCTGCACCCACCCCCACACAAACCTGTCCCGTGGGTCTCCCAGGCCCAGCAGGCGGGAAGCAGGACAGGCTCTAGGGCCGCAGCAGGGGTGCCGGCAGGGAGGGAGGCCCCCAGCACAGAGGTCAGCCGAGCCGCAGAGGCTCCGTGGCGGCTCCCAGGCGCCCTGGTGCTGCTGGCAGCAGTGTCCTTGTTGGGCCCTGGCCTTCCTCCTCAGCAGAGGGTCATCGCGGTGGTTTTGAGACAGCCCAGGAGTGCGGGGATGGGCCTGGTCTAGCACCTGAAGCCTGCCCAGCGTGGCCAGGCCCCTCGGACCCGGGGACAGCCCTGGCCTGCCACTGGGAGGGCGCCAGCTGGGGAGGAAGGGCTTGGGGCAGGCACCCCCTCCCACCTGGGCAGCCGTCTCTGAGCCTGTGGACACCAGTGTTCGTGGGGCCTCTGCTGGGAGCCACGAGCCCGGCTCCGTCCTTGGCACCGTCGTTGGCCAAAGTCTTCCCGCTGTCGGCCACGGCCTGGTGAACACGCCTTACTGAGGCGCTACTCTGCGCTCGGGGCCTGCGCGATGGGGGTTCCCCAGCACGAGCAAGAACGAGGTGCAGCCAGCCCCGGCGCTGCCCACCCACACGCAGCTCCTTCAACAAACACCGTGCGAGTGTGTTCCCTTCCTTACGATTTTCTGAATGAGACGCTTTTCTCCGGCTCACTTCATTGTAAGAATGTGGTTACGTAATGCGTGTAACACAGAGCGTGCTAACCCACGCTACGTGATCAATAGGGCTTCTGGTCCGTAGCCCACTAGCAAAGTTTGGGGGTGAGTCAAGTCATATGTGGACTTTCAACTGTGTGGGGGTGACGCCTCTAACCCCAAATTGCTCAAGGGTCAGCTGTCCAACAGGTAAGTTGTATGAAGAAAGCAGATGGAGAGCGTGCCGGGGACGGTGGGGAGGAGGCCAGACGGGGAGGGGGCAGGCAGGGGGAGCCACGGAGAGACCCCATGGGGCCTGGGCCTGGGGGATGAGCCTGAGGGACTTGGGAGGAGAGGGGGACGGGCCCCCGCGGGGGCCTCTGGGCAGGAAGTGCTGCCCCGGGGTCAGGAGGCCAGGGCGCCCTTCCCACTCAGGCTCAGCTGCAAAGGGAAGGGTGCTGTGGGAGCGTCCCGGCCGTCTGCACAGAGAGGCTGCGGTCAGGCACCGGTGGGGAAGCTGAGGAGACAGAGTCCCTGCCCTCGGGGTACAGGGGACAGAGTGGGGTCCACAGGACGGGCTGCTCCCACGCTGGGCTCAGGGCACAGAGGCCTGACAGGGAGGATGCCCAGGAAGGCCTGGAGGGGAGGGGGGAGGGGGGAGGGGCAGGCGGCAGCAAGTGGGCAGCCGTGTGTCCCCTCGCGCGGGGTGGGGGTCGCGTCGGTGGCTGTGCCTGTCCTGGGGGTGCAGGCTCCTTCAGGATGCGGGGGCTTCCAGAGGCGCGGGCAGGCAGGAATGACGCCGGTGCGGGCGGCTGACCCAGTTCTGCTGCCAGGTTGTGGCAGGCCGTGCCCTCAGCAGGCGTGCATCTGGGGTGTGAAACTGCCCGGCTCCCACTTCCCTTCCTGGAAGCTCTGGGGAGGCGGAGGCGGGAGCTGTCACCCGCTGCTGCCCTCAGCCACCCACTGCCACTGCCTGCCCGCCGTCAGGGGTACAGTCAGGCAGCCCGAGGGAGAGTGCTCAGCCAGAGAACCAGGGCTGGCTGCAGGTCAGTGCTGATCTCGGGGCCTGGGGTCTCGGAGCCGGGCCCAGGCTGTGATGGGGGGTCTCAGAGAGGGGCAGGGCTGTGATGGGGGGTCTCAGAGAGGGGCAGGGCTGTGATGGGGGGTCTCAGAGCTGGGCCTGGGCTGCGATGGGGGTCTCAGAGCCGGGCCTGGGCTGTGATGGGGGGTCTCAGAGCTGGGCCTGGGCTGTGATGGGGGGTCTCAGAGCTGGGCCTGGGCTGTGATGGGGGGTCTCAGAGAGGGGCAGGGCTGTGATGAGGGGTCTCAGAGCAGGGCCCGGGCTGCGATGGGGGGTTGGACCCTCAAGGGAGTGTCCTAATGGTGGAGCTGTGAGAGGGGCGATGGTCTGGAGAGGGACCCTCTCCACGAGTGTGGGCTGCTGCTCAGAGGAGCTGGGGTTCTCCAGGGCCTGGACTCCCACGTGTTACGAGACCCTAAAATCTGTCTTGTGGGCTGTGACCAGCATTTTAAAAACTAGAATAGAAAATATCTCAATTCTGTATTCCCAGTTCAGTGAGCTCCGTTTTATGAAACCATTAAAAAAAAAATTATTGGGGTAGCACTGGTTGATAACATTATGTAATTTTCCGGGGTACAAATAATTCGACTTCTGTGCGTGTGTTGCCTGCTCCTTGCCGGGGTCTTGTCCTTCACCGAGTATCCGACTGCTTTTCCCGCTTCTCCCCCACCCTCTGGGTACTACCGTGGCGGAGACAGTCTGTGAGTCTGCTTTTGTTTGTTGCTTTTTGTTTTATATTCACATAGGAATGAAATCATGGTCTCTGTCCTGTTCTGTCTGACTTATTTCAGTTAGCACGGCAGCTCAGGATCCATCCCTGTGGTCGCCAGGGTAACACTCCCTCCTTCTGGATGGCTGAGTCGTACTCCATTGCACAGACGCACCTGTTCTTTTTCTATTTTTTATTTTTATTTCTTTATTTATTTTAGAGAGAGGGGAAGGGAGAGGGAGAGAGAGATAGAAACATTGATGAGAGAGAACATCGATTGGCTGCCTCCTGCATGCCCCCCACTGGGGATCAGGCCCACAACCTGGGCATGTGCCGTGACTAGGAATCGAACCCGTGACCTCTTGGTGCAGGGTCGATGCTCAACCACTGAGCCACGCCGGCCGGGGCCAGACGCACCTGTTCTTTATCCACGCCTGCCGATGGTCACAGGTGATGGTCACAGGTGTCTCCCGTAGCCCGGCCACCGCGAACAGCACTCCAGGGAACACGAGGGGCCACGTCTGTGTGAGAGTTTTCTCGCGTCTCGGGCAGATTCTCAGAAGAGGAATTGCTGACGTACGTGGCAGTTCTAGTATTACTGTTTGAGGAACCCTCCACCGCGTCGTCCGGAGTGACTGCGTCCTTCCCACCAGCGTGCACACGCTTCTCTCCTCCACGCCCTCGCCCGTCTGTGAGCCTTCTGTCTCACCCGCGCCCCAGTCCTGGGTCCTGGGGTGCTTCTCAGGTGGGGGCCCAGGTCCAGAGGCCTCTGCGGTGCCCAGGCAGCACGTCAGCCTCAGAGTCCACTCGGGGCCGCAGACGGGGGCTGGGGGGCCGCGGGGGGCCGCGGGGGGCCGTGGGGGGCACCACAGGTATCTCGGTGAGATCAAAGGGTGTGTCTCTGCCTCCTGTGCCGGAAGCAACCGAGGAAGAAGCCTCCGCTCGGCTTTCCCGGGGCAGCCCCCCAGCCAGAAACTCCAGGGCCCCTGCGGCTCGGAGATCTGACTTCTGTGGTGGGGCCCCAGCTTCCCCAGGGCGACCGCAGGACGGAGTCTGTTGTCGGGACGGTCCTGATGTCTGGGCAGGAGGCCAGCTGGGCTCCCTGTCCTGGAGCGACTTCCCCTGGCTGGGCTGTGCACAGGCAGGGGTACACAGTGACCATCTGGGCGGGGCCCCGGCCTCGACTCCCCAAGCTTTCCTGGGAGGCACCCCAGAGCACAGAGACGAGGGGCCTGGAGCAGTAGTCCCAGCAGGTTTGAGGGCTCTGGGCTGGGGGCACCTCACAGAGCTGCTGGCAGGTCACGGGTGTTTCTGGGTGAGAGTTAGCGGGGAGGGCGGGGCGGGCAGGCAGGGAGCACCTCCCCAGCTGGTTCCAGTGGGTTCTCGGGGTGTCCGCAGAGCCTGGCCTGGCTCACAGTCGGACCTCAAAAGCTGGCCAAAGTGAGGTGTCACAGAAAGAACAAGCAGAATCCTTCAAAAACGAGGAGAGAGCTCATGAGGGGACCTAGGGTGTTTACATACGGGAAAAGGGTCATGAAATTTTAATTGCTGGTCAATGTGCTGTTTTAAAATTCCAAAGAGATGGGAATGCACATTTGGTGGAATATTCCTGTTTCTGGCGGAACTCTGCTCCTGCCTCTCTAATGGCCTCTGCCTGGAGGGTCCCACGGGGCCACAGCCCCGGCGCTAATGAACCTAAATGACTCTGGGTTCTGGATATTGCTTCCCTCCCTGCAGGGGTGGGGCGCAGGGGAGAACTAGCCCAGCCTGGCCCTGGGCCCTCCCCCAGGTGGACTGACCCTCTTCATCCCCCACCTAAAGGGCAGGGAGCCCCCAGAGGGCCTGTGTGGGGAGGGGAGGGGAGGCCAGAGGACCCAGGTGGAGGGTGGGCGGGGCATGGCGGCGAGGGACACCAGCAGTCACAGCCCCTGTCGAGGGGCCCAAGGCTGGCCCAGCTCAGGGTGAACCCAGAATCTGTCTCAGCCTCAGCTGCAATCACCCGGAGGCCAGCCCCCTGACCGAGTCCTGGGCCCTGGCTGGCCCCAGCCCTCCTGCGCTGCGTGGTGGGCATTTGGAGGGGAGCGAGAGGCCGCTGCCAGGACGGTCCACCCTGAGGCCTGTCTGGGCCTGGAGGGGCGGAGCTCCCTCAGGGCTCTGACCACAGGGAGCTCTAGGGGCTCCCTACCCCAGATGGGGCCTGGGACTGGGCCTCAGGGAACAGACTGGGTGGCCGGGCACTCGGATGGGGGGAGGGGAGGAGGAAGACCAGGTTCTGGGGTTCTCTGGAGAGCTGTCCTGGACCTCTGCTGTGGGGCATGGCCAGGTGGGGTAGGTGCTGGCCACCCGGTGCAGGTGTGGGTCCCACGTAGTACCTCCTGCAGCCAGGTCTGGGGGCCGTAGGCCTCCTGAGCTTTGTCCTGGGCCCACCTTGGAGTGGCCCTTTCAGGGCTCCCCGTCCCGAGAGCTGAGTGTCAGGACAGGAGGCGGGCAGGGAGCTCCTGTAGCCTTCCCCTCCGCCCAGCAGGGGGCCCGGGAGAGGGGGCTCCAGGGAGGGCGGGTCCAGGCGGGCAGTGCCCCCAGAGTGTCTGGTTTCCCGCCCACGGGCAGGGGGCTGGCCTGAGGGGCCACAGACCTCCTGTGGCTTCTAGGACTTCCTTGGGAAGGTGAGTTTGGGGCTCCTGGGTGTGGGAGTCTCACTTCCTGCGGGACCGTCCCCTGAATTTCTGCTCCCCTCCGGCAGCCCCGGGACCATGAACAACAGCAGCTGTGCCTCCGCCTGGCCCCCGCCGGTCAAATACATCTGCTACGCCTACCTGGGCGCGCTGCTGGTGCTGGGCCTGCTGTTGAACGGGCTGGCGCTCTGGGTGTTCTGCTGCCGCCTGCACCGGTGGACGGAGACCCACGTGTACATGGTCAACCTGGCCGCGGCCGACCTCTGCCTGCTCTGCGCCCTGCCCTTCGTGCTGTCCTCCCTGAACCAGAGCCCCTCGGGCGACACGGTGTTCTGCCAGCTCTCCCAGGGCATCTACCTGGCCAACAGGTACATGAGCATCAGCCTGATCGTGGCCATCGCCGTGGACCGCTACGTGGCCGTGCGGCACCCGCTGTGCGCCCGCGGGCTGCGCTCCCCGCGGAAGGCCGGGGCCGTGTGCGCGGGGCTCTGGGTGCTGGTGGTCGGCTCCCTGGTGCTCCGCTGGGTCCTGAAGGATCAGGAGGGTGGCTTCTGCTTCGGGAACCCCTCCCGGCAGAGCCCCAAATCCGTGACCTTCTCCCTGCTGGGCTTCTACCTGCCGCTGGCCGTGCTGGCCTTCTGCTCTCTGCAGGTGGTGACCGCCCTGGGCCGGAGGCCGGCTGCCGACAAGGCCCAGGCCGAGGCGTCCCGGAAGGCCTCCCGCATGGTCTGGGCGAACCTGCTCGTGTTCGTGGTCTGCTTCCTGCCCATTCACGTGGTGCTGACGTGGCGTTTGGCCACGGGCCTGAGCTCCTGTGCCATGCAGGGCGCCCTCTTTGTTACTAGCAGGGTCTCGGATGCCAACTGCTGCCTGGATGCCATCTGCTACTACTATATCACCAAGGAGTTCCAGGAGGCGTCTGCACTGGCCAGGGCCCCCGCTGCCAAGGCCCACAAGAGCCAAGACTCTATCTGTGTGACTCTGCCCTAGGAGACCAGCAGGGTGTGGGGCCAGGCCGGGGGTGCTGACCGCGGGGGAGCCTGTGACCAGGGCGGGTCCTGAGCTTGCTGTGGGTGTGGACAGTGTCCAGGGAGCCTGCTGGGCAGGGGTGACCCAGGCACGGGGCCTGGGAAGGTGACAACCCCTCCCTGGGGTGCGAGATGGACAGGGGCGAGGGGAAGAGACCTGAGGCCTGAGCAAGGCCACCCCGGGACCTGGGACAGAGCTGTCCACCTCCTGCTGTGTCGCGAGCCTGGTACACCTGGGCAGGGGGGAGGGTACCTGCTGGACTCTGCCACCTCACTGGGGCCAGAATAAAGCTGCCCCCAGGGCTGATCCTGATGGCTGTGTGCTGCCCAAGCTTGCATGGTGGGAGGGGGAGGGGGAGGGGCGTCTTCCCAGGGGACTCGGGCCCTCCAGCCTGCTTCCCACCATCTGAAGTCTGGCGGGTGTGTGTGGCCTGGTGTCCTCCCGCCAGAGCAAGCCGGACCCCTGGGCCCCTCGCAGGGGCTGCCCAGATGTGATGGGTGGGGAAGGGTGGGGCCATGATGTGCCGGCCTGGGTCTGCCAAGGGGACACACGCTTGTGCTTCATTCAGGAAAGCCGGAGCCCAGCCCGGTGGGTTCGTACCTCCGTGGCCTCCACACTCAGGTTGGAAAGTCCGGAGCTTTCCAGAGGCTGCTGTGGGTGCTGGTCCGAGCTGGGCCTGGGTTCCGAGTCCAACTCTGCCCCCTCCCACCTGCACATCCTTGGGCACCCAGCAGCCTCCGTGCCCTGCCTCCCACTCTGCAGTGGGGCGAGAATGCTGGCCATGTGCCCCTGCCTCCGTCCAGTGACCCCAGACTCCCCACACCGCTCACCCCCGCCAGTCTCCCCACGTGTCTCACCCACCCTGGTCCTCCAGCACCCCAACCTCGCCTGCTGTCATCACGGCCTTGCCCCTCTGGGCACAGTTTCCAGCCCCTGACCCCCCCCCCCCACGAGGGTTTGTTTCCCGAGCAACCGCAGGGTCCACAGAATGCCTTTCACCCCGGGCGGCCAGTGCTGACGGGCTACCCAGGCTGCGTGCCGACGTCCCGTCCTGACCTCGGCCAGGTGTGGGGATCAGAACAGGCAGAATCGGCCTGGGACCCGGCTCCAGTGCACACCCACCCCCCGCCCCAGGGTTGTAGGACTAAGGAGGGGGGTCAGAGGCCAGTGCAGACCAGCTCCAGACGAGCGTGGTAGACCGAGGTGGGCGGTGTGCAGGGCTAGCCAAGTTCAGGAAACCGCCGCCCACGTCCCCAGCGTGACCATCCAGATAATGACACGGGGCGTCCGCCCACATGGGAGCCACACACGGAGAGGGGTGTCAGCCTCCCGTGCAGAGTTCAGACGGCACCCTGTCCCCTGGGGGCCAGGGTGTCCTCCAGCCCCGGCCACTGGGAAAATGCCGCGAAGACACGCCCCCTGGCACACACCTTCCACTGAGGGTGCCACTGCCCGGCTCTCGGGCTCTGCCACCCACACTGCCCCCCACGGCGCCCCACGCTCAACCCCGGCTCCAGGCCTGCAGCCAGGCTGCTCCTCACAGCGCCCCGGGCACCGCTGGGCATCGCCAGCTGGGAGCCATCACCGCGCGCAGAAGCTCACCCAGGAGGTGCTCCCGCTCCTGCCCGCTCTCCTCCGGGGGCCCCGGTCTCTGGCCCCTTCCTCCCGCGAGCGGCCGGCCAGGGTCCACTGTCACCCTCAACCAGACCCTCAGCCCTGCCCCAGCCCCGCCCTGACTCAGGCCTGGGTCCCCTGGGCTTCGCGTGGTCAGTGGGGACACCGGCACGGGGGCCCGGAAGCCCCTCTGAGATGGGGGTCAGCAAACCGGTTTCTTGGATGGGGTGCGTGAAACAGGACAGGCAGAGGGGCGGCTGCTGTGACCCTGGGGTGCTCCGAGCTGGCGCCCTGAGCTGACCACCCTGGGCCGGCCGTTGGATGTGCGGCCTCTGAAGGCGGTTCCGGGGGGGCCTGGGGCCGTGGCGGGCACGCAGTGTGCACTCCCGTTCCTAAGGGGGTCCCCAGGCAGCACCCGGGCGCCCACTGCTCCTTCCCGCGGTGAGAGTGCAGCTGCAGCCGCCCCTCCACAGGCTCCGAGCCCCAGGCCGTGACGGGGACGCTGGCCAGGCGGCTCTGGGTCCTCCTGGATGTGGCTGGCTCCCTGCCAGCCCTAAGCCACAGGGCCTTCCTGTACACGTGCCCGGGGGAGGGGGCACCACACAGCCCAAGCGGGCCTGCGTATGAGGCTGGAGTGCTCCGGGCTCCATCCGGCCCTGAGCTGCTGCAGGGCCTGGCCAGGAAGGAAGGGTGCAGGGTGTCACACCGCAGCAGGGGGCCAGGAGGGAGGCTCTGGGAGGGCCGCCTACCTGCCTGATGCCTCAGAGCCGTGACCCCACCCCTGGAGAGGAGTGTGAAGGGGTGACCACGGCCTTGGGGCTGGACCCAGCCGCAGCAGCCTGGCTGTGTGCAGAATGGCCCCAGCCCCAACCCTCAAGGCCCTGGGGGTCCCCAATTGGTGAGTGCCCCCAAGTCAGGCTCTCATTCTGCAAGGCCCGCCTGCCCTCACCCTGCTGGCCGCCAGGAGGGCGCCCAGGAGCAGGGTGTCGGCTGGCCCTCAGGCTGGGGCCTGAGTGTGGGCAGCTGGGCCGGAGCTGAGACCAAGCGGGCGTGGGCCCTGAGTGCTGGAGGAAGGACCATGGGCCAGCTCTGCCTCCCAGAGGGGTCTGGGGCCCCACCGCTGGGGCCACGGGAGAATGGGCTCGGACAGGCCCTCATGGCCGGGGGACAGGTTGACTGCCCGGAGGCCCAGGTCAGCAAGGGTCCTAGGTGGAGCTGAAGCTCCGGTAAGAGGCCCAGAGAGCAGCCCCACAGAGCCCTCTTCCTGGCAGGATGCCACGGGGTGGGGCAGGCAGGTGGCTGGTCCACAACCCTGCTCCAGGTTGTGTGGGAGCCCTGGGGTTGGCACAGGAAGTGGGGGCGAGGGAGAGAAAGCTGGAGGGGCAGGGAGGGGATGGGGAGCAAGAGAGGCTGCAGCATCTCCCTTCCTGCCCCAGGAGAAGCTGGGCCTGGCTGAGGCCCCCACCCTCCCACCCCACAGGCTGCCGGCCATGTGTCTGCGGCCAGGGCCCTGGGAACAGCTTGAACAGCTGCAGCACAGACAGGAGCGTCCAGTCTCAGGCGGCGACCAGCATCTCCATCCTCCTCATCCTGGCGCTGGGCCTGCAGCTCAATGGGCTGGCACTCTGGGTGCTCTGCTGCCACCTGCGCCGGCGGACGGAGGCCCGCGTCCACGTGGTCAACCTGGGGGCGGCCGACCGCCTGCAGCTGCTGAGCCTGCCGGGGGCGCTCCACGCGCTGCGCCAGGCGGCGGGGCCCGGAGGACGGCTGTGCAGGGTCCTGCAGAGCTTCTACTATGTGAACACCCACATGAGCACGTGGCTCCTCACGGCCATCGCCGCCGACCGCCACGCGGCCTTGCACTTCCCGCTGCGGGCCCAGGGCTGGCGCGGCCCTCTGGCTGCCGGTCGGAGGGGCGGTGGCCCTGCCTGCGGCCTGGCTGCGCCCGGGGGAGAGCTTCTGCTTCGGGCGGGGCCGCACTCGGGGCCCCAGGGCCCTGGGCTTCTCCCTGCTCCTCTTCTTCCTCCCGCTGCCGGTCCTGAGCTTCTGCTCCGGTGCCTCCTCCGCGAGCGGGCTCGGGCCTGGCACCCGGCCGCCGGCCGCCTCCTCGGCCCTCTGCGTGGTGGCCGCCAACCTGGCCGCCTCCGTGCTCTGCTTCCTGCCGCGGCACGTGGCCTCGCTGGCCAAGCTCGTGGCCCAGTGGCCGGGGGCAGCCTGCCCCGCCATCCAGAGGGCCCCGCCGCCGTCCAGGTGGCCCTGCGTCGCCAACGCCAACTGCTGCCTGGACGCCGTCCGCTGCTACTTCGTGGCCACGGAGTTCCAGCAGGAGGTGGGGGCTGTCCTCGCCAGGCCCTGGCCGTTCCGGAGAAGGGTGCCGCATGCTCCTGCGTGTGCCCGCCCCACCCCGGGCACCCACGAGGGGAACCGAGGAGAGCGGCACAGGGGACGGCCCCCCCCCGGCCCCCGGCCCTCCCACAGCCCCTGCCTTCCTGACACGGCAACATCGGCCAGAGACAGTGGCCCTGAGCAGTCTGACTGCCGTCTCAGGATCCGGGGTCGGGGCTGTCCCTCTGCGAGAAGAATTTAACCAGGAAAGTCAAGGGCTGCCACCCGCGGACTTTCCTCTCAAAGCTCAGCCTCTCAGGAGCTGTCTCCTTTGCCCAGCTCTGCAGCTCCACGGTGCAGGACGACCCCCACCCTCCACCCTCCGAGCACCGGGCGTCCTGGGGAGGGTGTCACGGAGAAGCGAGACGTCATTTCTCTGTCCCGATCACGATAAGACACCAAAGTCCACTGAAGTGCAGGTCTCTCTGCGAGCCCTGGACACCACCGCAACGTAACCCGAATAGGTCCCCGGGCTGCCTGCCCCCACCCGGCTCCCCGCAGCCTCATGCTTAAAGAGACACAGCCACCAAGTGAGTTTTAAACAATTCTTTTTTTTTTTTTTTGCATTTATCTTCAGATAGAGCAGGAGGGAGAGAAGGAGGAAGAGAGAGAGAAACATCGACGTGAAAGGGACACATCGAGTGGTTGCCACCCACACGACCCCAACCGGGGACAGGGACAAACTGCAACCGAGGTACATGCCCTTAGCAGGAACCGAACCTGGGACTCTCTGGTCCGCAGGCCCATGCTACAACCACTGAGCCAAACTGGCCAGGGCTTAAACAATTCTTTAAAAAAAGGTTTAGCTTGGATCCTTGAAGAGCGTCGGCGAGATCTCCGTCCTCACCTTTGGGGTGCTGCTCAGGCCCCCTCCCCCTTCACCTCCCGGCTCCACCCGCCCTGTCCCCTCTGCACAGCCCCTCTCTGTCCCTCCCTGCAGGCTCGGGCCAGGTGGGACCCACAGGCCTGGCGCTGAGAGGAAGCCCTGGGGACCCTGCCCACCTCACCTGGGCCACAACTGAGTTATGGGCTCAGCACAAAAACCTCCTCTGAGAAGCCCGAGACCCCAACCTGGGGCTGGGGAGGCAGAGGTGGGTGCTCCTGATGGCCTCAGGCCACCAGGTGGCAGGAGGGATGATTGGACCCAGACCCAGACCCCACCCCCTTCCTCCAGCTCCATTCCTCTCCCTTCTCCTGACCCCCTGCCTCACCCCCCCCCCCCCCCCCCGGGGCTTGCCCACAGAATCCACACAGCGGCCCGCCCTGCAGGGCGGTTGGAGGCCCTGCTCAGCCTCCCCAGCCACACAGGGAGGTCTGTTTGGGCAGAATGAGGGCAGAGCCCTCGGGCAGGGTGGGGCCCCTGCCAAGGCTGCTTTTCTGCAGGGCCACCAGCCTCGAGCTCAGCAAAGCCCGGAGCCCTGGACCTGCGCGGGGCGGTGTTGCCTGGTGGTCAGAGCCGGTGGTCAGAGCCGCTGTGTGTGCAGGGAGCTCACCTGCGGCCTGGCGCCCTGACCTCGGGCCGAGGCTCCTCTGCCCCCCCCCTACACCTTGGCCACAGCCCGTCCCTCTCCTTGTGGGGCTGCCAGAGTGGCAGCTGTCGGACGGGGAGGTGAGGCGGCAGCCCTGGTCTCCCCACTCCCCACACAGAAGCCGTCGTGCGCACAGTCCCCTCACCTGGTCCTGGAGGAGGGCGCTCCTGGGTCACTGGGAAGAGGCCTTGGAGGAGACCCCTGAGCTGCCAGCGACCAGACCGTCCACCTCCACCGGTCCAGCTGTGCTCAGGGTGTGGAGAAAGGGGCCCTGGCTCCGGGAGGCGGCCACACCCAGGAGGAGCCCTCCCGGCGGAAGCCCAGGTCTGACTCCGGGAAGCTGTGCGTGGCTCTGGGAAGGCTCCCTCACAAAGGCCAGGCTGCTGGCAAACTGGGGAGGGGGGCACGGGCTCAGCCTGCTGTCCTCCCCGCCCAAGGCCATGCTGGGTCACACCGGGCTCCGGGCTCCGCTGAGGGCAGCCAGACCGGATCCCTGCAGGGAGGAGGGCCGGTCCTGGACTGGGAACTGGTTCCCTGGACCACAGGCTTGGGTCGCTGTCCTCGGCGCTGCTCACCTTGTCCCAGGCCTGAGCCCAGCACCTGGCGGAGAAGGACTGGACAGACCTGGCCAGGGGGCCGGAGCATGGGGAGCAGCGGGGCCAGGTCACCGGGGGCCCCCGCTGCCCGCCCCCGGGGCTCCAGACTCTGTTCCTTGGCAGAGCGGGTCTGGGAGGGTCGAAACATGGCCCATCCCCCTCCAGTGTGCTGCGCTCTGTGGGGCTGGGGTCCACTGATCCAACCCTTTTTCTCACCAAAGAGGATTCTGGGTCACGAAAAAGTGGGGGTGTCCAGTGCTGGGGCAAGGGGGCAGGGAGACCCCCACACACCTGCCTCTCCCCATGCAGCTGTGTCCAGCTGTGAGTAAAGTATTAGGTAATTTACGAAGGGAATAGGAACTCGAATTGTGACCTAAATCAACTTCATGAAAGTAGCACGCTCAACAGAAACCCAGCCAAGGCGCAGCCGGCGGTGCGGGCGTGTCGAGGAGGGGCGCACGCCCGGCGTCTCCCCAGTTCCGCTAGTGGCAGAGTAAGGGTCTGGGGTGAACTTTCGCCCCAGTTCTGGGACGGTCTCCGCCCACTCCTGCTGATGAAACGTGACAGGCTGGTGGCTTAGAAACAAGTGTTTATTTTTCACAACACGGAGGCGGGACGCTGGGCATCGGGTGCCGGTGTGGGGAGGTGACAGCGCGGCCCGGTTCTGGTGGGGGCTGCTTCCTGGCTCATGGCTGCCTTCTCCCTGTGACCTCGCACGGCGGAAGGGGGGAGGGCGTTCAGTGGGCCCTTTATAAGGGCACTAATCGCGTTCACGAGAACTTGTCCACAGCGGCGCCACCCTCCGCCCGAGCCTGCCCGCCGTCGCCTTGCACTGCCGGCCCCTGCGGGGAGCCCAGTGCTCTGGCCGGCCGTCAGACCCTGAGTCTGCTCACACAATAGAACCCAGTGGTCCAGGGTCAGTCCCCAGCCCGGCTCCCTGAGAGCAAATTCAGGGGACTCGCTCACCAGCCTGTTTCCTCTCAGCCCGTCTGTGTCCTGGGACCCTCAGTCCAAGGTCGGCCTCCCATGGGTGGGGCTCCAGACATGACTACGGTAGACACACGTCCAAGTGTTTAAAACTGACCCCCACGCCTTGGGAGCCTGGAGGACGAGAGGCCCTTCAGCAGCAGCGGACAGAGTGTCACAGGCAGTCAGACAGACAGGAGCAGAGCAAGGACGATGGGCCGGGACGGGTCACCAGGGCCCACAGCCCCCGCTGCCCAGCGAGGGGCAGCACTGGGAAAACAAGGATCTCAGCCCCAAGAGAGCCTTGCCTCCTCCAGCGTATTTCTGCTCAGGGGTTCAGGCCCCCTGACCTTTTCCTCCCTAAAGATAACGTCTAGGCCTCAGTGGGGTTTCAGCTCCAGGCCCAGAAAGGCAGCAAAACCAGACAAGCAACCCCAGGGCTGACGAATGACCCCTGGCTCCGACCAGTCCGTGAAGACCACCTGAGAGAGCACACTTGGAAGGACGATGAATATTCTACTGACACCCCCCCCCCAGAGCTCCCCTAAGATTCCCACCTGCAAGAGAGAGATAAATACCCTCCACACAGAGGACCCAGCCTGCCTGCCTTCCCCTTGCCTCCCCCCCACACCACAGGCGGCCTGAAGGGACCCAGGAGACTGCAACCCGGGCAGCAATGGGCAGCGGCAGCTCCCCCCGGGCTCACCCTGCACCTGTCCCCAAGGCCCCCTTTCCTCTGACTCCCCAGTGAGCCAAAGCAGCCCGCCTAGGTCTCCTGCTGCTTCTTCTAATCCCTACTTTGGTTCACTGCCCCCAACTTTAACAAATGTCCCATCTGGGTGCTTCAGCTGCAGCCAAGGAACGCTGGCTGGCTTTGCTGTGCTTGGTGTCGGACTGAAATCTTCCTTCAAGACTAGAAGCAACGTCTGGTCGTCCGTGGGGGGCGGAAGGCCCCCTGCCTGCCGCACTCCCTCTGAGTGACCCTGAGAAACAGCTGGACGCGCCTGGAGGCCTGGGTCCCTCCGTCTGTGGCCGAGGTCAGTCCACGAGGCCTCGTTGCCCCAAATGGTCGCTGTTTCCCAGAGAGCCCCAGCGATGGCCGGGGTCTCGCGGCGGAGCCTTTGGGCTGGAGATGAGGAAGTCCTGACACGGGTGGGGTGAACACCCTATGCGTGACCTAGAGTGGCGAGAGCTGTGCTGAAACAGTCCCCTTTGTCCGGGCTGCGGCCCGAGTTCCTGAGGAAGGCAGCGTCAGCAGCCCAGCGACATCGGGTCCGAGAGGAGCTGGGCGGGGTGGGGCCACGTCTCAGGAAAACGCTGGCCCCATTTCTGTGCTGTGGGGCTGCTCCGGAGCTGAGGGCAGCGGGTCTCGGGTGAGGTTGCCACACCCTCCTCTCTCCGAGCAAGCTCACGGGGCGCAGAGCCCCCCGGAAGCTCGCATTCCTGAGAGCGGGTCTGTCGACTGAGCTAGAACTGGTCGGTTCATTCAGGGTCAAGTCCAAGTATCTAAGACGGGACGAAATAGGAGGGAAATTTGAGTGCGACGGTGGCCCGGGGAAGGAAGCCCACCTTGTGAAGTGTTCAAAGGAACAGCGGTTACGCGTTTGTCCGCAGGTCACGGGGCGGTCAGAGCAGGTCAGCAACAGGAAAGGGGGCTCCCAGCCCGTCCTCCGAGGGGGCCGCCTGCGCGGACAGGTGAACTGGGCCTCTGGCCTCGCTGCTCTGTGGCCGTGGACCCCACAGACGTTAGTGACTCGCTGGGGAGGAGCCGACGGATGAGTCTCTGTAGTTCCCGTCCTCCTGGGGACAGCCAACAGGAAGGGCGTTCAGACTGCATGTCTGTGACAGGAAGAAAGCACGAGGCTTGGGGCAGTGGGGTCTCGTGATCTGTGCACATCTTGGAAAAGGTTAGTCTGGCCCCACGGCTGCACAGGGGCACAGGGCAGGCAGACGTCCCCGGGCACCCCAGGGACTGCAGGGGGCCCCGCGCACTCATCCCCGGGCGGCTGCCCTGCCTCAGTGCAGGTACTGAACGAGAGAGGAGGAGGGAGCAGGTGCGGAGGGGGGTGCGGGGGTGAAAACGGGGTGGGCGTGGGGTGAGAGGCGCCCTCTCTGCCCAGTCTGTCCGCGAGGCCTGGCTGCACCCTCAGGGTTTGGGAGGCTCCCCGAGGCCCCCACGGCCACGATGCCCGAAGGCCTTGACCACATCCTGAGCACCGGGCACCGTGGCCGCTCCTGGGCAGGTGGGGAGGCTTCTCCTGGGAGGGGCTGCCTGCAGGGACACTGCAGAGCCCAGCGCTGAGCCCAGGAGTCCAGGGGGGAGACAGCCTGAAGTACAAAGTCCTCCCGTCGCAGGCAGGCGGCACCTCTGAGGTCCTGACCCGGCTGGCGTGGCCTGGGCCCAGGCGTGAAGGGCCACCTCGGGCTCAGGGGGTGGAGGCCACAGGCGGGACACTCAGAGCAACCCCCGAGTCAGAGTCCCACTCGGCCGACAGGTGGACACTGACCACCTCGGTGACCCACGTGGACGGTGACGGGGCGTTGGGCGCTGGGCACTGCCGTGGCCTGGGCACAGAGCCTCCTCCACCCCGGCGGGCGCTCACATCTCAGGGCGCCGTAGGTGGCCCGTGCTGGCCCCGTCCCCAGCGGCCACCCCGCAGCAGTGCTCCCGGTGGTGGGGAGGGGCCTGCTGTCCTCCATGGTGTGTGGACACGTTCGGTCGGTGCCCCGAGAAGGAAAGACGCTGGGTGCCCAGCCTGGGTTCGTGTCTGCGGCAGTGGGGAGCCGGGGAGCCGAGCGGGGCCCCCAGCCCGCGGTGTCTCAGGCCCGGCCCGCGGAGTTCTCAACTGCCCACAGTTACCAGTTCCAACTGTCCCTGCGTGTGGCCGGGCGGTGGCTGAGGCCCGAGGTGGCCCGGGAGGGGGTGGGGGTGACAGTTTGTGTCTGAGGTTCTTTCCACCTGGAGGAGCAGGCTTGTGAGCGGGGAGGGTCGTCGGCGTCCTGGACAACCTCGGTCACCTCTGTAACCTGCCTGGGCAGGCCTGGCTGAGGAGTGGCAGTTTGACCTGGAACTCCCTCCAGGGCCGCCTGGGCCCTTCCCGAGTGGAGGTGAGGCTGTGTCCCGGCAGAGGGCCCAGGCGTGAAGGGCCTGCCAGGGCGGGTGACGCTGGGCCTGGGACGCTCAGCTGGGCGCTGGACACGCGCTTCACCCCCATCCGGGCTGCACCCCGCCTCATGTATGGGAGGCAGCGATTCGGCTGCCACCCAGCCACGGCCTGGTGCCCATCGGGCTTCCAGCTGTGTCCAGGCCCGGGCCCCCAAGCACACCTGCCATCCCCTGCCGCCCCCCACACCGGGGCAGAGGGGCCCTGGGCCACCACCTGGAGCAGAGCCCCCGGGCACTGCAGGGCCCAGTGCAAGTGAGAACGAGGCCCTCTCACAGCAGGGAGGGGCCACGACGGCCCCACACCGGGAAGCTTTCCCTAGAAACACCTGATGGCTGACCCACCCGGACGGGGTCATGGTCCCCGAGTCACAGCGCAGACTTCCAGGTGGGCATGGCTTACGCACAGGACAGTAAGAGACACTTCACTAACGAGAGCTCTCGACCGGTCATCCGGCGAGCTTCCCGGCTCCCTTCCTGCGGCTTCGTTAATTAGGTTGTCAGAATGTAAGCTTTCAGCAACATCCTTTTCAGTGACCTCACTGAGAGCCACACCGGCCACTCCCGGCAAACGCAAGATTGCAGACCATTTCGATGATGTTTAATGTCAACAAGAGGCCCCCTGTGTGAGGGGACCGTCGCTGGAGCCCCCGGCGTGTCCTGTGAGCTCTCTAAGAAATTGTCTTGAGACGT
Organism: Tadarida brasiliensis; assembly: GCA_030848825.1. Classification (NCBI taxonomy): domain Eukaryota; kingdom Metazoa; phylum Chordata; class Mammalia; order Chiroptera; family Molossidae; genus Tadarida; species Tadarida brasiliensis. The sequence continues at coordinate 106,831,690 of CM061265.1, forward strand.
AAGTTTCAGTACATTTAGAGCTGCGGACTCTCACAGAGCCATTTAAAAACACATATGTCGTTCTTTGTACAAATCAGTTTTGTGTAAGTTTAAATTTAATCTGAAATGCAACTCTACACAGTGTCGTTTCAAGGTCCCTCTGACATCTCTTGCAACGTGTAACAGAAGAATCCGATTCACGATGAGCACTGAGAACACTTGTTTGGACGGTTATCATCGTACCTTCGGCGATCCGGAAGGCGCAGTGTTCACGTGGTCTTCCGTGTCCTTGCCTCGTCGAAGCTTTCCATGACAATCGTGTCCTTGTCCGTCAGACGCGGTTTCTTAAATGGAATGGACTTTGCTTTGCAATGTTGAAATCTTCTGAAATAGGGATTCTAACTGATGGCTGTGCCCACGTGTCTGCATCTCTGGTACCAACTTACTGGTCAAGTTTGCCGCCTGAGGGTCCGCAGCTCCTGCCCTGGGAAGAGCTGGGCAGGGACCCCTCGTATGGGGGCAGGCATGCCAGCCGCCCCACCGTGGCCCGTGCTGCCCCGTCAGGAGCCCCTCTTTCCTCCAGGGGCCACGACCTCTGCTCTGTGTGCTGCTGCGGTGACCCCAGCACCTCCGCCAGTCCCACATAGACCCCATCCCACCACCACCCCTGGGTGCTCCCGGCTCTCCTTCTGGAAGCCTCTGCCCGGCCTGTCAGGCCCTCTGGGAGACACAGGGCTGGCTCTCAGGCTGATGCAGGGCGTCCCTGCTCACTTCTTCCCAGGAGGCCACTCCAAGGCGGGAGGAGGCCGGGGCTCAGACAGAGCCCACACTGCAGGCTGGGGGGCACAGGGAGTGGGGTGAGTACACACTGCAGGCTGGGGGGCACAGGGAGTGGGGTGAGCACACACTGCAGGCTGGGGGGCACAGGGAGTGGGGCGGGCACACACTGCAGGCTGGGGGGGCACAGGAAGTGGGGTGAGTACACACTGCAGGCTGGGGGGGGGCACAGGGAGTGGGGTGAGTACACACTGCAGGCTGGGGGGCACAGGGAGTGGGGTGAGTACACACTGCAGGCTGGGGGGGCACAGGGAGTGGGGCGGGCACACACTGCAGGCTGGGGGGGCACAGGGAGTGGGGCGAGTACACACTGCAGGCTGGGGGGGCACGGAGTGGGGCGGGCACACACTGCAGGCTGGGGGGGCACAGGGAGTGGGGTGAGCACACACTGCAGGCTGGGGGGGGCACAGGGAGTGGGGCGGGCACACACTGCAGGCTGGGGGGGCACAGGGAGTGGGGCGGGCACACACTGCAGGCTGGGGGGGCACAGGGAGTGGGGTGAGTACACACTGCAGGCTGGGGGGGCACAGGGAGGGGGCGGGGGTTCTTTCTCTCCTGGCCTCTGCGTGGCATCCCGGGGAAAGGCTGACCAGGACTCCCTTTGATTCTCCCTCCTGTCTTTTGGGGGAAGATAGCGTGGGGCCTCAGGCTGGATGGGGCTCCAGGAACCCCAGCTGTGGGGCCTTTGTCCTCTGGTCTCTGGGGAGGAAACCCAAGTCTCCTCCAGCCTGGGGGGCCCAGGGTCTGCACTGAAGGCCCTGTGATTGGCAGGGTTCGCCTGGCTTCCAGGGCCTGCGGGTCTGCTGGCCTGAGGGTCAGGGTGCTGGCGGATGGGGGTTGGGACCCTGTGTCTGGCCCACTGCCCTGCAGCCTTGGGCTCCAGCCACCATCCGTACGTCCGGCAGGTTTCAGGGTGTCGTGGCCACTCAGACCGCCCTGGGCTGTGGGTGCTGGCGTGTGTCCAGGCAGCCAGGGGCCCTGCACAGACCCTCTCCCTCGGGGTCTGCCACCTGGACTCCGGCCTTTCCTCCTGGGTCTTACCTGTGGTTCTGATTCTATAAAGAAGAGGCAGGCAGGCCTCGTGGGAAGAGGGGGTCTCAGACCAGCCCCACCAGCGTGCCTCCTGCAGAAGCTCTGCCAGGCGGGGCACAGGCGGGTCTGAGGAGGGTTTATTATGAGTGGTTTCTAGGGAGAAAGTGGGGCTGGGTTTGCACACACAGTCCAGGGAGGTCCCAGGGCCCAGCCGGAGACGGGCCCTCTCATGGAGCTCACAGGGCACCTGGCGGCTGCTGCCCCGCCCGCCTCCGCCCAGGCTCCCGTCCTCTGCACCCCTCTGTGGGTGTCTGGGTGTCTTCAGGTCCTGGGGCCGGCTTCCCTTTGGGGGTTCGGTACTTGTTCTTCTGACCGTACAGCAGTTTCCTCTGGAAAAGGCGGGGAAGGCGGCCGTGGTACAGCAGGACAGCCAGCAGCATCCCTGGAGGAGACGAGGCTCAGACCAGGGCTCTCGGGTCCTTGCAGCCCCACAACCTGGAGACTCACCCACCGGACCCTCCCTGGGATGGGGGACCCTGCAGACCTGGGCTGGGGTGGGGGGCAGGCTGCAGACCTGGGCCTGGGGTGGGGGGCAGGCTGCAGACCTGGGCCTGGGGTGGGGGGCAGGCTGCAGACCTGGGCCTGGGGTGGGGGGCAGGCTGTAGACCTGGGCCTGGGGTGGGGGGCAGGCTGCAGACCTGGGCCTGGGGTGGGGGGCAGGCTGTAGACCTGGGCTGGGGTGGGGGGCAGGCTGCAGACCTGGGCCTGGGGTGGGGGGCAGGCTGCAGACTTGGGCTGGGGTGGGGGGCAGGCTGCAGACCTGGCCTGGGGTGGGGGGCAGGCTGCAGACCTGGGCCTGGGGTGGGGGGCAGGCTGCAGACCTGGCCTGGGGTGGGGGGCAGGCTGCAGACCTGGGCCTGGGGTGGGGGGCAGGCTGTAGACCTGGGCCTGGGGTGGGGGGCAGGCTGCAGACCTGGGCCGGGGGACCCTCTCCTGGACCCTGGTCTGGCTCTTCCCACCATGCCCGTCCTCCAGGACGCCTGCCCCTTGGGGATGGGGACAAGCCACCGGGATCCGTGTGGTCCTGTGGACCATGCTTTGTGACCTGGGCCCAGCATCTCTGTACTGATGTCCAGAGCCACTGGAGGAGCCTGTCCGGCCACCTTCTGACCAGGCTGCCTCCTGACGGCGCCCTGCCTCGGTGTGGGCCTGGCCTGGGAAGAGCAGGGCCGAGGGGCAGGGCAGGGCCAGTCCCACTCCTCCGCCCAGGCTCTGCCCAGAACTCCAGGACCCAACACTCCCGCCTGCTGGCCCTGACCCCGGGAGGGCGGAGATGAGGATACGTTTCCTTTACACGTGACGTAAACCCTGTGAGGGTCAATCTGTGGTGTGTGGGCCCCACTGGTCGCTCTTGCCCGTCCCCACAAAGGTCAGGCGTGGCCGTGGCAGGACCGGCCTCCATGGATGCCTCCAGCTGCCGGGGTTCCGGAGAATGGCCCCTGTGCCCACAGCGTGCCCACAGGGTGCCCACAGTGTGCCCACAGGGTGCCCACAGGGTGCCCACTGCGTGCCCACAGGGTGCCCACAGCGTGCCCACGGTGTGCCCACAGCGTGCCCACAGGGTGCCCACAGCATGCTGCATGCACCTCCTTCAGCCCTCCAGGTGGTTGCTACCTCCTGTACAGAGGAGGGACAGGCCGAGAGGTGAAGTGACTTGCCCAGGGTCTCCCAGCCCCCGTACACCACCCCACTTCCCGCTCCTGACCACCAGGGGGGCGCTGCCTCCAAGCCTCGGTGGCCCCCACGGGCTCTACCTGTCAGAGGGCCCAGCCAGTACACCTGGGCGTACTCCAGCAAGGTGTGGCCTGAGCAGTGGAAGGTGACTGAGGCGGCCAGAGCAGGGTTGTAGAAGGCAGACGTGAAGGGCCCGGCTGTGGAGGAAGCACAGACAGCCCTCATGTGGCCCTGTGGACCAGAGCCACCCCCGAAATCCCCCCCAGGCCTACCGTGCCCTGGCCGAGGCGGCTCCTGGCACACAGGCCTGGGCTCCGTGCCTCCCCCTCCCTGTCCTGGTGGGAACACAGGCAGGAAGCCCCAGGCCAAGGCTCTCCCGTCAGGGAGCAGCCGGGACGGTCTCTCCAGGGACGCCCAATGCCGGTCCTGACCTCTCCCCCCTGGGATGGACTCACCCCCCAGCCCCTTTCTCCAGCACAACCCGCCTGAGGGAGCTCGTCTCTGAGAGAGAGACAGAGATGGAGAGGTAGGGAGACAGAGACAGACGGAGAAACAGGGAGAGAGATCACGGAGGACGAAGCAGCCAGCGTCCCTGAGCCCCAGGCCAGGCAGGCCACCCCGTGAGCGGGCACCTCCCTGGGCAGGTCTGGGCCTTGGGGACACGGAGCCCGCAGCCGGCAGGTGGAGGCCAGGCCCTGGGAGCGGTGCTGGCTCTGCGGGAGGCACGCTGTGCAGACGGCGGGTCCCGGGTGTCCGCCCAGGGTGGGAGTCCAGGCAGTCTGCCCACAGAGCCCTGCCCCCCGCAAGCTGCTCAGCTGTGCCTCGACCTCCCCACCTGTGCGCGGCCTCCAGCGGCAGCTTCCGGGGCTCCCAGTGTGCTGAGTGCTGGGCGGGGTCAGCGCCGTGGGCAGGGAGCCCCCGAATGGGACCCGGGGAGCTCAGCCTCGGCCCCTTCTGGCTGTCCCCCCGGCCTGGAGCCCGCCGGCCGCCGGCTGACTGACCTGCGGCCATGGTCCCAGGGGCCTTTCCCAGGGAGCCTGACAAGTGTGGGGCTCATGTCCACACCCAGCACAGGGCACCACGGCCTCCTTCCTGGAAGGCCCCGTCGTCCTACCCGACCCGTGCCCAGTGCCCGGGGCAGAGGGAGGGTGCAAGCCAGCAGGACCCGGCCTGGCGCCTCCATGTCCTGGCCCAGCTCTGTCCCCAAACCAGGGACAGCTGGAACGTGCGGTCAGTGGTCATTGGTCAGTGGCTCTCTGCTTCTCCACGAAGGTGGGAAAGGTGCCCCTGTCACTTTGGGGCACGCCCAGTAGGGGACCCCAGGACAGGTGACCTCCACCTGAAGGCTGAACGCAGAGCGGGGTGCTGGTGTGACCAAGGCTGGAGGCTCGGGGCAGCTCCCACAGGGGCTGAGGGACCCCATGGGAATGTGGTCAGGAGGCTTGCCGGGTGGGGGAGTGACCCCAGAGAGGGGGTGGGGCATCTGCTGCCACCTCAGGAGGCTCTTTGTGCCAAGACGGGAGGGGGAGACGGGTGAGGAAGAAAGGCACCCCAGGAAGTGGGGACAGGGGGTGCAGGGGCTTGCTGACCAGAGCCCGGGAGGGGCCCTGGGAACTGCGCCACCGCCCACCTGCCCCAGGTGTGGACCTTCTGGGATAAACGTGAAGACCCCCGAGTTGGAATGGCCCAGTCAGAAGGATGGCCCTGACCGGGGCTGGGGTCCCACCCACCACACGGTCCAGCCCAGCTGGTCATCACAGCGCCAGCTTCCTGGGCAGTGGCTGCCCGGTGTCTGTGGCCCGCACACCCCCTCGGCCGGCAGCCCCGCTCCCGGGTGCCCACGGGTGCTGGCGGCTTCGCAGCCTCCGAGGCAGAGGTTCCGATGGGACCAGCGGAGGACACCGGGCTCACCTGTGTAGGCCATGCCGGTGACCAGCAGGGCCACGGCCGGCACCCGGCACACGGGGAGGCAGTGCCGGAGGCGGAGGAGGGTCAGGTGGAAGAGGAAGGCGCAGGCGCCCTCCACCAGGGCGCCGTGGGCCACCGTGGTGCGCAGCGCCGAGCTGCAGTGCTCCGCCATGAGGTTCTGCAGGACGTGCAGGTCGCTGAGCTCCCAGGCCCAGTAGAGCCGGGTCAGGGCGTGGGCCGCCTGCATGCCCAGCCCCTGGGCCGCCAGCTTCAGCAGCGTGCCGGGCAGGGAGGCCTCGGCCAGCAGGAGCTCCTGCAGCGACCAGGTGGGGTTGGCCGAGGCGCCCTCGAAGGTGGCCCCGTGCGCCAGGAAGAGCAGGAACAGCAGGGTCAGCAGCAGGTCGGGCCCGAAGCCCCCCGCCCAGGGGCCGAGCTCCGCCAGCACCCGCAGCTCCAGGCAGCAGGCGCCCAGCTGGGCCGCGCCCGCCGCCTCCAGGGCGAAGCTGACCCAGGCGCCCGCAGGGAGCAGGGCCTTGGACGCCCTCCTGGCCGCCTGGCACAGGGCGATGGTAGCCAGGAAGAACGAGAGGGATACGTTCAGCCCAGCCATCGGCCTGGGGGCTCCGCCGGGAGCCGGACTGCGCAGGGGACCTGAGCTGACGTGTCAGGGACTGACCCATCCCGGGCCCCACGGGTGGGGGAGCCCCGGAAGCCTGCACCTGGGCAGGTGCCCTGGGAACGCCACACCTGCGTGCTCACCTCCACCCTGTCTGCTGCCCCCGCCGGAGCACAGCCGGGAACGCCCACAGGGGACCTGCCGCAGTCAGGCGTCGTCCCCAGGGCGGGAGGCACCCGGACGCTCACCCCGCTCGGCCAGCCCGCGTGCAGACGGCCACGCTCTTCAGTCTCCGTGACTCACCTGGCTCCTGGCTCCGCAGCTGGTCGGCTCCCTGCGCCTGGGCTGCGTCCCCGCGGGGCGAGGGTCCTGGCCCTCCTGTGCTCTGTGTCATAGGCCGCCGTCTGTGGGGCCGGGTCCTCTGTGGGGGCCCCGCTGAGGCGGCTCTGGGCGCCCCAAGGAGCTGAGCCGGCGCAAAGGCCCAGCTCACCGAGCTCAGTAAGTGACCCGCCTGGAAACGTAGGCAAAACAGCAGCTGGGCGGTCAGGGGCTCCATCCTGACCCCAGGATGTGATGACCTTGGAGGAAGCCTGGCTCCCTTGGCAAGTGGGAATCACCTCTGAACAGCCCCCCCCCATGTGTGGGATGCACCCCCTTCCTGAGGGCATGTGGCCGGGCCGTGGTGCTCCAGTCCAGAGGGACCAGGGAGCCGGGTCACTGCCGTCCACGTTGGTCTGAATCTCCTTTCCCAGCTGAGCACGGGGCTGCACCTCAGTCCCCGTGAACCCCAATAGTCCTGCTGCCCGCGTGACACCCAGCTCGGGGACGGCCTCCCGGGGCGCTGAGGCAGCTTGCCTTCACCCCACAGAGCCCGTTCCCAGGCACAGAGGGCTCCGTGTCCTGCCCACGACCCCACCTCCTGTCTATGTTTCCAGTTCAACAACTATGCCTGCCAGACGCCCCTTGCTCAGAGGGAGACTGAGACCCAGGAGGGGACCCGCCAGCAGGGAGACTGAGACCCAGGAGGGGACCCACCCAGCAGGGAGACTGAGACCCAGGAGGGGGCCCGCTGCATGGAGGACAAGGAGCTGACTTTCTTTTCTCGTTGTCCCAGCAGAGTTTTGAGGTCCACGACTTTCCCGGAGGGGGTGAGTTTACCCCAACAGGAGCTCCAGCCCGGCAGCCGCAGGAAACCACCCTCCGTCCCCTGCCAGACCGCACCCTGGGTGGCGGACAAACCCGGGCCTGCCCTTTCCTAGTTCCGGGCCCAGCCCCTCAGGAGAGTGGGGGGACATTCTGGGAGCCACAGAGACCGAGAGACTGACGCAGGCAAGCCCAGTTCCCTCAGGGCCACGTGGAGGGGGAGTCCGTGCGGGGCCTCCCGTTCTGTCCTCAGGACCCACCGGCCGCCCCCACTCCCCCAGCCGGGCCCTGGCCCGTGGTCTCCACGTGTCCACAGCGGAACACACGGGAAGTGCAGCCGGACCGTGGGCCCCGAGCACGCCCAGCTCCGCACTGACAGTGTCCATTCGGTTTTTATCTTTAGGCTCTTTTCGATTGTGAGATAAAACTCAAAGCGAAGCTTGTTAACCTTCTGGGAAGTGTCCACCCCGTGACAGACGCACGAACAGGGTAAGCACGTCATTACCAAGAAAGGGGACATTCTCGTCCCCCGGGGCCTCTCGCCTTCCTCCCTGGTGCCGCCCCCGCTCCGACTCACCCGACCGCAGCCCCCGGCTCTCGGGGTCTGTCTGCGGGGGGCGCTGACCCGTGGGCGGCCGGGGCTTTGTCCCTTTTTATTGCTGAACGGAATCCCATTTAAGGAAGAACCACAGTTTGTGTGTCCATTTCTCTGATGGTGAACATTCAGGGCTCTTTCTGGTTTGTGCCGAATACTCGCGGAGCCGCCCTGAGCATTTCTGTGTGAGTCTCTGCGGACACGCGGTTCTCTTCCTGGTAAATACCAGAAGGTCACGGGGCAGGTGGCCGCGTGTCACCCTCGCAGCGGTGACGTGTCCCACGTACGGCTTCGAGGCACGCGTGTCGGTGTGCACACGTTCTCTGCTCTACCCAGAGTCCCGGCCCCTCGTGTGGGAACGAGAGACGGCGCTAGACCTGCCCCGAGCTCACTGGTCCTTCAAACACCGTTCGCTCACTTCCTCATCAAGTGTGTATCTTTTCATTATTAGCTACAATGAGTCTGTCTTTATTCTGACGCATTCTGGATGCAAGTCCTTTGTCCTATCATCCTTTTGAAAATATTGTCTTCCAGTTCTTGGTCATTTTCTTTTTTTTTTTAAATCCTCACCCAAGGATATTTTTCTATTTATTTTCGGATAGAGTGGGAGGGAAGGAGAGAGAGAGAAACATCGATGTGAGAGAGACACATCGAGTGGTTGCCACCCACACGACCCCAACCGAGGTACATGCCCTTACTGGGAACCGAACCCGGGACTCTCTGGTCCACGGGCCGACGCTCTAACCGCTGAGCCAAACCGGCCAGGGCTGTGTTTTACATTTAGGTCTAAGATCTATTGTGACTTCTCAACTTTCGTGAGAAGTGTAAGATCTGTAACCAGGTTCTTTTTTTCATTTCTCTTTCGCACTTGGGGTTCCCACGGCTCCGGGAAAGACGGCCGCTCTAGACGGGACTGACTTGGCTCCTTTGTCAAGACGGGTTGCCTGTGTGTGGGGTCTATTCCCTGGCTCTCTCTCCTGCCCCGTTGATCTACTGGCTGTTCTTTGGCCGAGGCCACCCTGTCCTGAGTTTCGAAAGCTTGTAGGCAGACTTGAAGTTGGGTAGGGGAGCCCTGCTTTGTTCTTCCCCGTCAATGTCGTGTTGGCTGTGCTGGGTCTTTTCCTCTCCCTGTCAGCTTTGGACTCAGGGTGTCAATGCCTGGTTGGTTCGCCGGGATTCTGATGGGAACTGCACTGAATCTATAGATCCAGCGGGAAGACCTCACATCTCAGCAATATTGAGTCTTCCGATCCACGAACAGAGGTCTCTCCGCTTATTTAGATCTTTGATTCCTTTCACCCGAATTTTGTAATTTTCTTTGTTGATTTTAGAGAGAGAGGAAGGGGGAGGGAGAGACAGATAGAAACATGGATGAGAGAGAACATCGATTGGCTGCCTCCTGCACGCCCCCCACTGGGGATCGGGCCCACAACCTGGGCATGTGCCCTGACCGGGAATCGAACCGGCGACCTCTTGGTGCATGGGTCGATGCTCAACCCCCGAGCCACACCAGCTGGGCTGAGTTTTGTAATTTTCTATGTACAGATCTTAGGCATATTCTGTCTGATTTTTACCTACTTACTTATTTCATTTTCTTTTTTTTTGGTATTACTGAAAATGGTGTTTTTTTAAATTTCAAATTCCAGGGGCTTATGGCTGGGATATGGGAAAGCGATGGACTTTGTATAGGAACTCTGTGTCCCGTGACCTTGCTACAGTCGCGGGAGAGTCCAGGTCTGTCTGTCTGTCCTTTCTTTGGGATTTTCTTCGTAGGCAATCTGTCATCTGCAGACAGTTTTATTTCTCCCTTCCCAACCCACACGCCCCTGCTCCTTTTCTCGTCTTGTTGCCCTTGGAATTCCCAGAACAATGTTGACCAGGACGGGTTCGGGGGGGCACCCTTGCCTTGTTCTCAGTCTGAGGGGGGACCCTCCAGTTTTTAGCCATTAAGTATGACGTCCGCTGTAGGATTTTTGTAGGTTTCTTTACCAAGAAGAGGAAGTTCCCTCAATTTCGAATTTGCCCCCTACCCCAGAGGACTTTGTTATGGAGAAGCTCTGGGCTCACACCCTGATAATTCTTCGTTTCCCCGACAGAAACACCGGGGATTTATCTCTGCTCCTCACCGTGAGAAACTGGTGGAGCTCCTGGTGGGAAAACCCACGAACAAGTGAGGGTCCCAGGAGTGTCTCACTGTCCAGCTGGTCTGCACGCGGCCCAGCAATGTGTCCCCACAGCCAGCCCTCGGCCCCAGCAGCAGGGCCCAGCTGTGACTGTGCTTGTCCCTCCAGATGTGGGGGTGGCGGCCCACCCTGCGACCTTGATTCCCCGATGGGTGCAAGGGAACACCTCGACTTTCTGTTCATTCCACCTTTTCTTGTTAGGACGGGAGTCACGAGGCCAAGGTCTCTACAGGTCCGAGGTGACCACCTAATGTTTTTAACCTTTTAGGAACATCAGAATTCATAAGACGTCTTTTAATTTCTTCGCATCCACTCCCCCCTCTCCCCAGTTTTCAGCTGGGTTGTCCTCTGGCTTGTTGCTGGGTTTTGAGAACTCGGCATGCCCTGGACTCGGGTCCCTTGCAGCTACGTTTAATCGGCCTGCGTCCCGTCTTTTCATCTCAAGTGTCTGCTGAACGCCAGAAGGTTTTCGTTTTGGTGAAGTCTATTCTCTTTCCTTCTTCTGCTCTTTTATGGATCACGGTTTTGTTTCACATCTACGAGATCTCTGTCTACCTCAAGGTCACAGAGCGTGTCTCCGAGAAGCTTCGTAGCCTTTGAATTCACATGTGCATCTGTGATCCAGTTTGAGTTCCTGTTGAGTAGGAGCCGAGGCTCATTTTTCCATGTAGATGTTCCAACACCATTAAAAACAGAGACTGTCCTTTCTTCACTGAATTGCTTTTTAAAACAACCATCCCTTTAAAAAGTTATCATGTGATAACGACTTACTTTTTCTGTCCATGTACAGTCCTGTGACTTCTCTAGGTTTGTCACCACCACCGTTCTTAGGGTACCAAGCACTTCCATCACCCCGAAACTCTCCCCAGCCGTGACCCCCGAGACCACTAACGTGCTCTTCGTGGAGACCCGTGTCTCTCTGACAACACCGTACAAAAGGGTCCCGTGGGGTCCCACCTTTTTTGCATTGATTTTCAGATAGAGTGGGAGGGAGGGGGAGAGAGAGAAACATCGATGTGAGAGAGACTCATCAATGGGTTGCCTCCCACAAGGCCCCAGTTGGAGTCAGGGATCAAACCTGCCACCCAGGTAGGTGCCCTTGGCCAGGAATCGGAGCCAAGCCCCTTTGGTCCACAGGCTGATGCTCTAACCGCTGAGCCACACTGGCCAGGGCAGTGAAATGCTGTTGAAATCACCCCACCTCTGCGCCCATCCATACTCATCCCTTGTGATCAGTCGCTTTCCATGGCCAGACGGACCAGACCATGGAAGCGCTCACCTGTCGGAAGACCTGGGGGCGGCAGCCAGCCGCCCCTACAATAAACACCGTCTTGTCCCTGCACCCGGGCGCTGCCACCGGGGAGCCGGGCACTGTCCCTGGGCCGTGCTGAGCCCTTCTGTGACCAGGTTCAGACCCGACGCAGAAATAACGCACAGCAGAGGCTTGCAGGTCTGCGTAAGGAGCCACGTTTATTTCGGAACTGGACAGGGCCTTAGGCGCACACACAGGACAGGAGCCGAACACTCGGGTTAGGACGTTGGGGACTAGTCGTCGCGTCAGGATGGCGGTTACGGTGCGGGGCCGGGCGTGCCACACAACTACATATGTACAACCACAGGGGACCTGGGGACAGGACGCACGGGCCCTGGAGGAGCCACACCTGTTGTTTGGAGGACCAGGTGGCACCCCCCTCGCCACCCCGGTGCGGCCACACCCGCCGGAGGCGCGGAGGGAGCGAGGCCTTGCCATCTTATGAGCGGTTGGTTACCAAGCAGGGGGCCTTGCACCTCGAAAGCATTTCCACACACCCTGGCACCAGCTGGGTCATGGGAGCCCAGTGTCAGGGGCCTGAGCCCAGCACCCCCTCCCTGGGGCCACGGGAAGGAGCTCCCCCTCCGAGCGGCACCCATTATTCAGACAAGAACCACCAGAGAGATGGCCTTCCCCTTCCCCACTCAGAGGGGACAGCGGCCACAGCCAGACCTGACTTTGCTCTGCACCCCACAGGGTGAGGGCCCTGAGAGGCCTCGGATCAGCCTCGCTGGTCACAGATGCAGAAACTGAGTCCTAGCTGTTAAACAGCGGCCGCAGCTAACAGGGCACGGGGGAGTTTCGGGCAGGGGGGCGGGGACCAGGCTTCCTGACTCCACTCGGGCTTCCCCTCCAGCGACTCTGGGTGTCTGCAGGGACATCAGGTGGGCCACACCTGGTTCCTGGGCACGGCCACGATGGCCGAGGCCGAATGGGACAGTCCCCCAAGCCTCCATGGCTGTGGAGGCTCCTGAAGTTGGGGTGATCCCCAGAAACCCTCGAGCGAGCCCCTTCCCTCAGCCCTGCGCACGGAACAGGTGCTCTGCAGGTTGGCTGGCCTCAGACACCTGCCCCGGGCGCAGCGGCATCAGACCCTTCCGAGGCCGCGGCTCAGGCTGGCTGACCTGAGTGGGCGGCGGCTGGGCTCCAGGAACCTGACTCATCTTAGAACCACTCGCCCCTCCCTGCTTCTCCTCCGGCCCACGGGCCGTCCTAAAAGCCAGGCGCGCACAGGGCCCAGACTGCTGTCTGCTCTGCGCTCGCCCCCACCTGCGGGGACACCTGTGAGGTGAGCACAGGCCCCGTTTCTGGACAATGTTCGCGTTCAGCCCGGGTGTGACCCTCTGCCGGGACCTCCAAGGGCAGCTGCTGAACCCTGCGCGTCACAGACATGGTCCTGGGCCCCGGTTCTTACTGACGGCTTCTCCCTGGGGAGGGCCGTCCGGGCACCAGGGGGGCAGCGGGGAGCCAGGCTGGCGGGCACGTGGCTGCCACAGGGCCCACCCTCCCGCACCCCTGGTCTGAGGTGACGTGTAAGAGCTGATCAACTTTCCCAGAGGAAAACCTCACCGGAACCTGTCACTCGGAGGAGAGCCAACAGCGCCCAGAGGAAGTTCTGGGGCACTTCTGGTCTCAGTGGCCGTCGTGAGAACGCCCACGCGCCACGTCAGCCCCACGCGGGGACAGCGCGGGTAAGGGGGGAGTCTCAGAACCACTGGTTTCAGGGGAGCTGGGGTCCTCCAGCCAAGCGAGAGTCAGGTGTCAGCGACGGGCGCCGCAGGCTGGCGAGGGCGGTGGAGGGTGCCAGGGAGTTCTGTGGACCCGGCAAGGTGACCGGGGACCTGGGGCCGAATGAAACCCGCTGGGCAGGCCATGGTGGGGACAATTTTGCAATGTTTTTTCTTGAGCTAAAAAGAGGCCAGCTGTGCCTCGGGTGTGGGAACAGGTCACAGAAGACCCCCCTCAGGCCCCATGGTGTCCATGATGGGTTCACGGCCCGGACAGCATGCTGGGCCAGACGGTCAGCCTGGGCCGACTCCTGTCCGGCTCCGGGCCGCCCTCGGGCGGGGGTCTGCAGAGGAGACCAGTGGACACTGTCACGAGGTCAGAACAGGACCGTGGTGGCACCCCCGATGTGGAAGGGGGAGGCCTGGATGATAGGTGACCCCAGTGCCAGCTGCCCTCACCTGACCCCCTGGCCACTTCTCCTTGGCACTCACAGGGACCCTATTCTCTGGGGGCAAAGAGGGGAACTCTCCGGCTTTCTTCCCAGGAGCAACCTTGAGCTCACCCGCAGTCTCACAGAAGCTGGAACGGCTGCCCCTCGCTGCCTGGACCGCCACCCTGGACAACCTCTAACCCCCGCCACCGCGCCCTGCCCGCCTGGACACGTGACGCCAGCGTGGGACCCGGTCCCGTCTCCCTGGCCCCACCAGGACAGCCCTGACGGCCCCCCCACCTCCCACGCGCTTCCCGAGCTGCCCAGGCTTTGCCAGGAGTCCCATGTCAGGCGGCTGCTGCCCCGGCGAGATGTGACTGTCCTACGCTAGCGGTGGCCACTTTCTGTGCCGCTCGGACTCCCGGCACGAGGTCCCCCGGCACTGGCACACACCCCGGGGCGAGGGCCGGCGTCCCCGGGGTGCCACCCTCACTGTGGTCCTCCAAGGCGGCCCGCCCTGTCTGTCCCTAGAGGCTGGGGAGGGTCATGTGGGAACAAGCAGGAACAGGGTCCCTCCGCATCCTACAGGTCGTTAGAAATAAATACTTATAAATAGAACACAGTCTTATAGTTAATTTCTGAGTGGGCTGTTTCCCTGTTGCTAACTACCGTATATTAATTATAAGTCTGTCTATGCTTAAAAAAATATTAGAACGTCAGCGATGCCCCCTGACCGGTGCCCTCCGGTCTCTCAGCGTCTCCCAGCTCTTCCCCCCGGGGCGCGTTCTCGAGTGACAACAAACACAGTGTCCGCTGGGCGCACAGGTCATGTGGGGCAGGTCCCCCGCCAGAGGTGGGCTCGCGGGCCCAGCGGCGCCCCCAGGACCAGGGGCTCGGCTGTCTGGTGGGAAGGGCTGGGCGGCAAAGACAGACGGCTGGGCCTCTGGGCTCTCTGCAGGGGGCCTTCCGCTCAGACCCTCATCTGGGCCGACCTCCTTCTGGAGAGCTTGGACCTGCGGGAGGGGACGAGAGCGGAGGTCAGGGTGGGCAGCGGGTGGCCGGAGGGTGCAGAAGAGAAGCCACAGCAGCTCGATGGCCCTCTGGTCCCTGTCATGGAGACTCCTGGGAGTCACGATGTGGGGGTGGGGCCGGCTATTCCCCACACAGAGGTATTTTCCCTACAGAAAGGTCTGCCGGGCAGCACGCGACGTCTGAAAACCTTGGGATTTTTGCACACTTCTTAGCAGCAATGACACTAACAGAAGCGTGGACATCCCCGCGCACCCCTAGCCCGTGCCTGCCCCTCGCCCAGCGCAGGGGGGAGCGCCCGTCCAGGGCGGGGTGGCCCCTCGTCCCAGCGGAGGGGGGAGCGCCCGTCCAGGGCGGGGTGGCCCCTCGCCCAGCGGAGGGGGAGCGCCCGTCCAGGGCGGGGTGGCCCCTCGCCCAGCGGAGGGGGAGCGCCCGTCCAGGGCGGGGTGGCCCCTCGCCCAGCGGAGGGGGAGCGCCCGTCCAGGGCGGGGTGGCCCCTCGCCCAGCGGAGGGGGGAGCGCCCGTCCAGGGCGGGGTGGCGTACCGGATGGTCCCGGCCAGCAGGGGGTTGAACGCGTACAGCCAGTCGTGCATGTCCTTGTCGCTGCTGGCCTGCAGCAGGACGCCACGGTGCTCCGTGCACACGGCGAAGGTGTGGGGCGTCTGCAAGGCACGGCGGTGAGGAGGTGCCTCTCCTTGGGGGGTCGGCACTCAGCCGGGACGGGGAGGGGACGGGGAGGGGCGGGGGCAGGAGGGCGGCCCACAGAGGGGGAGCCGAAGGCTGTGGGAACTCCGCAGTGCGCAAGACCAGCCCCGACCCAGCAGACTGCGCTCCCTTCCGAAAGGTTCTGCAGTCAGGACACCAGGTCGTTCTCATGCCCCAGGGCCACCTTGCCGCCGCTCCTGTCCCCTTCCCCTGGGGCCCTGGCACGGCTGTGGACCAGATGTGTCCACGGGGCCGTCCGTGCGGGCAGCCCCTCCTCCCAAGCCTGGGCCTCTCTTTGTGGGTTGAGCTCCCACCCCCACCCCAGGGGGTCAAGGATCACCTCGTGGCCAGTGCAGTGGCCCCAGGAAGGAGCCGGGGCTCCCGACACTCACACCCAGGGCTGTGCGTGTTCAGAGAGGAGCCGGGCAAAGCGGGGGGAGGGGGACTGGACTCCTGGCTCACAGCACTGCTGGCCCTGAGCGGCTCAGCCCACCCACCACGGGCATCGCCAGGAGGTGAGACTGGGTTGTGGGCCCCCATCCCCACCGGTGGCACCAGGACCACGAGCCCCAGGGGGCAGAGACCCTGGGATGCGCGGCGCCCCGGCTGTGGCCGCACCTTGAGCATGGCCTGCTGGTCCTCGCTGTACTCCACCTGGGCGGTGGACAGGTTCAGCACAAACCTCTCCACAGCGTCCTTGTCGTTGTTGTACAAGTAGGCGTAGGGCCGCCGCACCACCACGTAGCGCTTGGCCCAGCCGGCCGTGTGCGGCTCCAGGAAGTGCAGGTAGCCCTTCTTGGAGACGATGGGGCTGCGGGCACAGGACACCCGCTCACTGCGGCCCTCCTGGAGCCCCACGTCCACCACGAGCCGGCCCCCGCCACGCTGCCGAAGCAGGTCACAAAGTGGGCCTCCCACGGGGGCCGCCAGGGCCGAGGCGCCCCAGGGACCTGGCAGGACCCCACCCCACCTCTGCGCCTCAGTCCCCAGCTGCCCTGCCGTCCCACGGTGCCCACGGCCACCGCCAGGGCCGGCACACTGGTGGCCGAGCTGGTCCTTTGCAGACACACACAACCAGAGCCCTGTGCTGGCCTGGGCCCGGCTCTGACCCACCCCGCCCCAGGCAGGGGCAGCTGGCTGGCGACCCGGCGCACCTGACCCGGACCTCCTGGATGTCGGGCACCAGCAGGTGCTGTGGCTCCTTCTCTGCGTCCGCGGCCCGGGCAGGGGAGGGCGTCTTCTTGGAATCCGCCTCTGGCACGGGCTCCGGCTCCGGGCTGGCCGGCCGGGAGTTGGGCTGCAAGGTCCTGGGGAAGGCAGAGGACGCTCCAGCAGCCCTCCCAAGGCCTTCGCCGCCCGGACCTCCCCCGGGACTCCCCGTGGAGCGCCAGGCGCTCAGAGCCACCGTGGGCACCTCTAGCTCTGCCCACCGCACCCGGTCTGGCCCACCTGCCTGACCCCAGGGTCGCAGGGGGCAGCGCGGGGAGGGCTCAGCTGCAGGGATTCACCCCCTCTCCCCGTCACCCCATAAATGTGGCTGCAGCAACTCGTCAGCCCCAAACTGAGCTAAAGTTGACACAGCGCTCTCAGGGTCCATCTGTGCAGAGGCCGCTGGCCCCGGGCCCCGGCAGGCTGAGTGACAACCTGGTGGCCAAGGAGCCCTGTCTCTGGAGGAGGGCCAGAGGGCTCAATGCCTTTTTTTTTTTAAGAAGAAAATCGGGAAACGCGGAGGGATCTAAGCGGGACGGTCAGACACGAGCGGAGTTAGCAGCATGGGGCTCTCCCTAGCCCGGCTCCAAGGACGGCGGCCTCGTGTGCGGCCGTGAGCTCCGTGGTTCTCTGCGTTCCGGCCACGCGTCCGCTTAGGGTATTTTGTGAGCGCTGCCCCGTGAAAGGGTTTCCTGTTTTGTGCTATTCTGACCCATTCCTGCTGTTATTCATGGCTGGTTTTGAACGTATGCTTCAGCCGAAAACAGCCTCAGAAAGGTCAGGACGCCACGCTCGCGAGGGGCGGTGGCCTGGGGCTCCGGCGGACACAGGGCGGATCGGGGGCGACGCTCGCAGACCCCACGCAGCCAGGCTGCCCCGAGGCACTCGGCCACCTTCTTTGCACTCTGTGCCCTTGTCACAGCCTTGGCCATCGGCCGGCTGGCAGAGCCGGAGGCTGTTCCGGGAACCTGGGGCTTACTCACCTCAGGTCGGCGGCTCCGTACCGCCCTTCGACCAGGGAGGGGCAGGTGGAGGAGGGAGTGAGCGTGGCTGCCCCCAGAGGGGACATGGAGGTGTCCCGAAGCAGGGTGACAGACATCTCAGAGAGCTGTGGACGAGAGAGTCTGTTGCAGGGGACACAGGGAGGGGACGCAGGGGCTGAGCCCTGACTTCGGGACGTGCAGCCCGAGGGCCGTGGGGAGTGGCAGGGAGTGAGGGCCTGTGGCGGCGTGGAGGCCGCAGGGGGGCCCGGGCCCCACTCGGTGCCCACCTTGCTCTCGCTGGCGCTGATGCAGACATGGCTGTGAGTGTATTCTCTGTTGAACGTGTGCGTGAGGAGGCGCAGACACTGCGGGGACAGCGAATGCCGGTCGGGAGCCTCCCAGGACCCGCGGGCCAAGGGCTCAGCCCCCAGTAACACGGCCGAGAGGCCTGGCACTGCAGGTCCAGGTGGGCAGCACCCCCAGAAGAGGGGCACGCTGGGGAAGCCTCCCAGGGCAGGCTTGGGGTCTGGAGAAGGCCTTCCCAGGGGGCCCCCAGCCACAGAAAGGTCCGGGACGGGGGTGGTAAGCTCCCCGTCAGTGTAGGTATTCAAGAGAGAACAGGCCACTGCTCGGGGAGGAGGTGGTAAACGGCTCCCAAATTCCAGGGGGTGCGGTGGGGGTGGTGGGCAAGGGGCCTCTCCCAGCTCGTGGCCCCGACAGGAGCCAACGGGGCAGGGCCGGGCCAGGAGCTCTGCGGGGTGGGGCACGGCCGTGTGCCCGCCTGCCCTACCTTGACGGCCAGCTCCCGCTGCCTCTCGTTGGGAGCCTCCAGGGGCGACGGTCGGCCATCGGCCGAGAGCGGGGAGGAGGCGCTGGATAAGCTGTGGGACTCGGAGTCCTCGCTGGAGGCCGGGGACAGGGCGTCGGGGACGAGCCGCTGGGTGGTCTCCAGCTTCTCCCGCAGCAGCAGGTAGTGCCTGGTCTTCTCCACCTGCGGGGGGGCCGGAGCGCGGCCTCAGCGGCTGTGCTGGGGCGAGGGCAGGGCCAGGCCCCGCTGAGCCCAGGCCGCAGGTCAGACCCGGGAGAGCGGAGAGCCCGAGGCCACACTGCCCGCCTTCCCTCGGCCTCGTGCCCGGCGTCGGCCGGGCCTCCGCGCACGCCGCCCTCGGCGGCTGGACACCGGTCCCCCGACTTCAGCAACAGAACGCCTTGCCCACCCCGATTTCCTTCTGGTCCCTGCCTACAAGCTGCCGCCCTCAGCGGTTAGTGGGGAGTGACCCTGTTGGGTCCGCGATGGCAGTGAGCGTCGGGCTCTGTCCTGGGGTGGCCTGGCCCCCGAGGCCCCGGCAGACTCACCTCCTGCAGGAGGCTCAGCTTCTCCAGCTCCCACTGGTGGTCCAGGATGAGGCTGTCACTGCGGGGCCGCCAGCCGGCCAGGTTCTCCTCCCCCCGCACGTAGGCCACGGACGTGTCCAGCACCCGCCGGCGCCGCCGCTGCATGCCTGGAGGGCGCCCGTCCGACCACATCCCTGCCCTTGGGCACCGGGCAGCGCCCCTCCCGACCCCGCCCCCTCGGCCCACCCCGGCCTGCGGGGCCCACTGGGCTTGCCCTCCGAAGCCATCAGCTCTGCGTCCAGGGGTCAGAGCTGGACCTTCTGCCTGCTCTCCTTTGCGGGCTCCCTTGCCGCCCCCCAGCCCTCAGAACAGCCCCAAAAGGCACACACATCTTACAGGGAAGGGACCCCCCCAAATGACAGCTTAGCTGAGGTCACCTGGAGGGACCCAGACAACTCCAGGTGGCTCTCGACAAAGTGCCGCCCCGCCCACTGCCAGAGAGCAGGGCAGACGCCTACCTGGGCTGCCAGCATCGGCCACATGACACAGGCTGAGGTCATACACGCCTGTCACACGGTTGCTGTGGGGAGCAGAGGGGGCACGCCGTCACCAGGCACAGTGACGCCCGGGGCAGGCTTTCCGGCCATCAGCCGTGGGGGTGGCCTCCCGGGGCAGCTGGGTGTCGGCCCTCGTGCTGAGGCCCTATACACACAGTCCCCACCCACCCTCTCGTAGGCCTCTCGGATGACCGGTCGTGGCCAGGCCAGGGAGGTCCACAAGACGGGGCAAGGGAGCCTCGCTGCCCTGACATCGGTCCCCGGAGCGGAAGGAGCGGTGGGGGTGAGAGCACGCCAGCCCTGCTGTCTGACGTCTGGCCCTCGGGTGCTGCTGGCCTCTGTCCGGAATCCCTCCCAGCCCGGCCCTCACTGTTCCCCGGCCTCCCCCCTGTGCGCCATGGGCAGCCCTGATGGCAGATCCCCATGGCCCCCGAGGGGGGTCACCTGCAGTGGGGACACAGTGTGGCTCCCCAACATGCCACTGGTATCCCCCCATGTGCCCTGTGACCTCCAACAACCCCACCATCAGGGGCTGAGAAGGGCTGAGAGCAGGGGCCAGCCAGGAGCAGGGGCCAGCCAGGGGCCAGCCCGGCACCCCGAGCAGAGCCTGGTCCGGTCCTTCCGCGCCCGGGCCCCTCACCGGGCAGCTCACCTCTCCGAGGCCCGCAGGCTCCCGCTGCCGAACAGGCTGCGGATGGAGCGGGAGGCGGGCAGCTTGGCATCCCGGGAGTAGAAGACCATGCAGAAGTCCTTGGTGATGATGGCCGGCTGGGCACAGTTCTCCATCTGTGGACGCAAGGAAACAGGCTCAGGCAGAGGACACCCCTCTGACCTCCTGGGGGCAAGAGCCACCGCCCTGACTGCGGCCCAGAGCCCGGCGGGAGAAGGTCTGCTCCCCCTGGAGCCACCTCCCGACCCTGCCTCCCAGGGCTGCCGAGGGCCGGGTTTCTGTGCGGGGGACCCCGAGGCCCCGGACACAGGCCTCACCACCTGGGGCCTCAGCTGCCTCACCGTAAAGTCAGTGAGCCATTGCACAGAACAGCTGTGAGACTGCACCGCGATGTGCGTCTGACACCACAGACCGCGCTGCGGAGACGGCCATGGTGTCTCTGTTTGGTCGCAGCTCACCCACAGCTCTGACACAGCAGGTGGGTGCTGGGGACGCGTCTGCGCAGAACCCCACACCGCAGACGAGTGACTGGGCTCTGAGGGGAGGTGATGGCCCTGCCCCCACTGCCCCAAACCTCCAGACTCCGGGCTACTGTGCCCACCAGAGACGCCCACGTGCCCAGCCTGCTGCTGTGCGTCAGACCCAGGGGAGGGGAGGAGGCTGCTGCTTTCACACCGCCTGGGACGCAGACGCAATGTCTGGTGGGCCGCAGCCACCTCGCCACGCCAAGGACAGGCCCCACGGTAAGGCGGTGGAGTGGCCGCCGCTCGAGGTGCACGGGTGCGGTGAGGACTCGGGGAGACAGCAGGGTCGTCGGCTCGTCCAGGGCCCACTGCGCCCTCCTGCCCTGGGCAAGCACCTCGGGCTCAGGGCACAGGTGATTGCAGTGGCGTGCCCTGGGCACAGGTGTCTTGCCTCGATGTACGCGGAGAGGGTCATGTAGATCTTCTCTCGGTACGGGGTGACCCGGTTCAGCAGCAGCGAGTTGTGCATGGAGCTGTCCCACGCGGCCTCGAACTGGTAGAAGGTCCTGGAGGGAGCGAGGAGGTGAGAGGGCAGGTGGCCACGCTGGCTGGGCCGGGTGCATGCGGGCGGACGGACGGACAGACACGTGGGCCACCCGCAGGGAGTGTCGCTGGGGTCACAGGTCTGGAGGCCGGGGTGGGCGTCCAGGAGAGACAGACCCCTCCTTACTCAGGACTGGGGTTCCAGATGCCACCCCACAGTGGACAAACAGGGCACGTGGCAGCCCGCAGCTCTCATGCCGAGAGGGGGGCGCCCAAGGGTGGGGACAGAGCGAGAGCCTCAGCCTGAGTAAGGAGGTGACATGGTCTCTCCTGGACCCCTCCCCTTCCTCACCCACTCGCCTCGGGGAGGAAGGGCCCTCGGGGAGGATGCTGGGTGTGGAAACCGGGCGGCCAGCTGCACACAGCTCCCCCGCCCACGGGCAGAGCAGGCTGGTCTGTCCTCTCCGCCCCCACCTCACCCCAGAAACGAGCAGAGCGGGAGCCAGAGGCCGGCAAACCCCTCCCCGGTGGGGGCAGCTGGGACCACGGACGCAGAGCTCCCGCACACTGCCTGCACTGTGGATGCGGGGAATGTGCCTCAGTCCCCGTGGCCCCCCGTGGCCCCCCGTGGGCCCTGGGCAGAGCTGCGTGGCCCCCTGCCTCCCCGGTTTCCATCCGAGCATCTTCACAGAGACACAGCCGAGAAACACATCAACACAGCAGCCGGGCCCGGGGAGCGAGGGGGCCTGGGGTGCGAGGGGGCCCAGGGAGCCAGGACCCACAGGGCACGGACAGCGCCTCTGCTGCCCCCCTCCGTGGCACAGCCCAGGGGCACTGGGCAAAGCGGTGGGACAGGGTGGGGCCACTGTCAGACACACATCCCTGAGGACAAAGACCCAGAGGAAGGGGTGTGAGGACAGCAGGGGACAGGTGGCGGGGGGACGTCGGAGGAGAAAGGAAGTTGGAAAGCAGAAGAGGGCGGCCCAAGCGAGCGCGGGAGCTGTACCTAGTGTCATTTCCGAATGCGCCGCTAAAACGCGAGGCAGGCAGGACACACGGACACACACAGAAGAGAGCCGTGTGTCAGAACAAGCACCACCACCTGCCCGGCCCAGCTGACACGGGCCGACACGCCGCTCCGAGCCCCACCCAGTGTCTGCAGGGAGCGCCAGCGGTCTGTCCCCAGCAGGACCGGCCGGCAGCCCTGGAGCTGTGCCCAAGACCGAGAGGGACGCCATCCATCCTGGGGGCCAGGCCCGCGGCCCCTCAACACCCAGCTCCAAACGCCACGTCATGGCCCCATGCCCTCGGCCTGTCCACAGACCTGGGCCCTGGCTGCAGGGGATGCCCTGGTTACGGGAGCTGCCACTCGGGCCCTGGCCTGGGGCCTGGGCGCACATGTTCGCATTGCCTTTGCCGTGGTGATCACCAGTCCCCCAGGAGGCCAAGGCGCACTGGGTGAGGCCAGCCCGAGGGCCCTGCCCCGGAGGCCGGATGGGTGGACTGTGCTGGAACCCGGGCCGGGGCTATGAGGAGCAAGCCCACCTGCGCCCCAGGCCCCTCGGACAGGCTCCTGGGGAGAGGCCCTCAGTCAGGCTAGAACGTGGCTTTGTCCTGACTGGACACTGGTCACCCAAAGTGTCTCCAAAAACCTGACTCTGATGGGTCTCACAAGCGGGTGGGCCCCCCTGGCCTTTTCACTGCCTGACACCCAGGTGCCAAGAAAGCCAAACAGACCGAGGCCCGAGCTGGCACAGCCATGGCGCTGCCCCAGGGCCATGCCACCGCCTGCAGACCAGCCCGCAGCCCGCGGCGGCTTCACGGACCACGCGTACCAGACCCTGGAGCAGGCAGGGAGCGTTCTGGACGCCAGCGCTGACCCCCGCCCCTGAGGCCCCTGCAGAGGGCGTCCCATCCAGACCCCACGGGAGTCAGCAGCGGCGCTGGGTGTGCCTAGGGCAGGGTGGGTGGCACAGCAGCTACGCAGATGCCCTCGATCGCAGAGTCCAGCGTGGGGATCACGCCGGGCGCCCCTCGGTCACACCACAGGAACGAAGACCCCGAGAGGCTGAGAGGACATGGCTGGGAGGCCGAGGCGGCCACGCCAGGACCCTCCCTCGTGAGCAGCACAGGGCCCCCTCGGGACTGCTCTGCACCCCGTTCCACACGGCGCCCCTCGCTCTGCCCCACGTGACACCCAGCTGAGCCCTCAGACGCAGTGGCCAGGAGGAAGGTGTGGCCCAGCTGCGGGGCCCCTGGCCCTGCAGATCAGCACCTCGTGGGAACTTGTTAGAGATGCGACGCCCAGGCCCGGCCCAGACCTGCAGGGACCCTCTCCCCACCCTCCAGGCACCCGGGCTCCCCAAGATCCCACCCCTGGGCCCTTCCCGGGGAGCTGCAGCAGCCTCGGGGCGCCAGACGGGGCCACTGGTTTGGGGAACTCAGATCCCGCACCTGCTGGGATGGGGGGTCCGTACCACAGCACTTTACAGGGTCCCGCGGACCCTTCTGCTCCAGGCGGGAGCACGGCCCGGGGTCAGGTGAAGGAGCGGGGAGGGCCTTGAACGAAGTGTCACAGAGAAGCCCCCTCCTCAGCTCCTGGGGTGCTCTGCCCTGTGTCCCGTGTGAGCGGCTCCTGGCATCCCAGTGCGGCCCCTCCGGCAACAGGGAGCAGCTGGTGTGGAAAAGGTGCCCAGCAGGTGTGGACTGAGCATCGTCCCATGGACTGAGAGGTCCCGGCTCGATTCCCGGTCAGGGCACATGCCCGGGTTGCGGGCTCAATCCCCAGTAGGGGGCGTGCAGGAGGCGGCCAATCGATGTTTCTCTCTCATCGATGTTTCTATCTCTCTCTCTCTCTCTAAAAAAACAATAAAAATGTGCCTTTTGCTCAGAGGCTATACATTCTAACTAACGAGTGCTTTTAATTAAACACTGACGGGCACCACGCGCCGTCACAGGGCTTAGAGGTACGGTTCCGCGCACAGGCCCCGAGCAGAGAGCTTTTGAGGTGTCAGGCCACTTAACCGTGGGCAGGCGCTGGGTTCCAGAAGGTTCTGCCGTGTCCACACTGCCACAGCAGCCAAGGGCACAGCAGGCAGCCCCGTGCCCCCGCTCCAGGTGCCGGGACGGGACCCTCCCTCCACCTTTCCCACCGCCTGTTCGTCCCCAGGACCACCCAGCGCCGCGACTCTGGCTGTGAAGGAGGCTCGAGCCTGATCTTGGGGACCCCCTTTTCCTCTCAGTACCCGGAGCCTCTTCTGCAGGCCCAGCCCCAGGGCCGCGAGCCACCCTGGAACTGGGGATGGGCTCCCTGCTCGGGGGCAGGGGTGAGGCTCGTGTCATCGGGGGTGAAGGGGGCCCTACTGACGAGGAGAGCTGTCTCCCCTCCCCCAGGTGCCGTGTCTCCTCCGGGCCCCAGGGTGCTGTTTGCACTTCAGCCGATCCTTCCTGGAGGCCTGGAGGGTGTTCAGAGGCCTGAACACCCTCTATCACCGGGCTGGTCATGGAAACGCAAACTGACACAAAGGGTCCACACCCACCCGCGCGATCACACTGACGGCCCGGAAGCTTCCGCGCATCAACAGAGCAGCCCCTACGCCGGGTCCCTGCCAGGGCTGAGCTGGAGCGGACGGCCTCTGCCCCGTGCAGCTGCCTCAGCCGGCCTGGCCCACCTCCAGGACCAGCCAGCAGACCACCTCCTCCAGCAAGCCCTCCCGACTGCCGGGGGAGGCAGGCCCCTGCTCCGGGCCCTGCAGGGCTATGCCCCTCCTCAGGGCGGCCACCCCCACTGCAGGTCCCTGCTTCACCCCGCTGTCCCCAGGGAGGGCCTGTCAAACCCTCAGGGACACGCCAGCGGGGAGCAGTCACAATAACCCATCGCAGCCAGGCCCTGACGAGGACACAGCCTCAGACAGTTGTCGCCCCCTCACCTCGTGGCCTCG
The DNA here is from genome assembly GCA_030848825.1 of Tadarida brasiliensis. Lineage (NCBI taxonomy): Eukaryota > Metazoa > Chordata > Mammalia > Chiroptera > Molossidae > Tadarida > Tadarida brasiliensis. The sequence goes on from CM061265.1 coordinate 106,856,624, forward strand.
TGTGGCTTACAGGCCCAAACACGCGAGCGGGAAGCCTTCTTGCTACCCACAGGGGACCCCCGGACCCCCACATGGGGCTCTGGCCACAAACACAGGGGCCACGAAGGTGACAAGCTTGACCCTCCGCTTGGAACGGACTCGAGTCTCACAGACACAGTCTGGACTAGGGGCTGAGGCTGTCCACCCCGGAGGGCCTCGACTGGGGTCAGCGGGGAGCTGGGGTCCCCAGCTCAGGAACCTGTGCCTCCAGGGGTTTGGACCTGGGACCACCCGGGCGAGTCCAGAGACTTCCTGGCCCCTCACAGCCTCACTGTCCACCTGCTTCCTACGGGCGTGGGGGCCACAGCCAGGGAGGGGCCCACTCAGGCCGTCTGGGGGGTGGCTCCTGTCACCCCTCCCTCCCTCCTCCCCCTTCTCTGTCACCTTTCGGGGAGCCTGGACAGCCAGCCTGCATGCAGGACGCCTGCTGCCCCCTGGCAGGGGAGGTCGGGTGGGCACGGGTGGGCAGGGCTGGGGCAGGAGGAGGGGGAGCCAGCCAGTGTCCGCGGGAGGGCAGCAAACTACCAAAGCAGCCAGAGTGGGGAGGAAGTGACTCAGCCAGGGGGCGAAGGAGCGATTTAAAAGTCGGGAGATGGAGGAAGATGAACAGGAGGGAGAGGGAGCAAGTGTGGGAGGAACCAGAAAGCAGAGACTGAATCTCAGGCTGGGTGGGGAGGGCAGGGGGAGGCGGAGAGGACCAGGGGCACAAATGATACCTAGGCATGTCCGAATCAAGAAACTGCCTGAAAAACACAAAGTCACAGGTTAGTGAGGCCGCGGGGCGGGGGGCGGGGGGCAGTGGGGGCGGGCGGGGCGGGCAGCAGGCGGGCAGCGGGTGGGCGAGCTGCAGGGAAGCCGCCAGGCCGGCAGGCCCCTCTGAGCTGCGGGCTGCGAAGCAGGGAGGCGGAGGCGGAGGCCGTGGCCAAGCAGGTGGGCAGCCCGAGGCCTGAGCCAGGTTGGGGTCGCTGAGCCTCAGCGTCTGAGCGGGGAGAAGGGTCCCCTCTTTGCCCGTGGAGCAGCTGCGTTCATGACGGGGCTCCGAGGACGTCAGCCAGGGCCCCGGCCTGCTGGCCAGCCTCAGAAAGGTGCCTGCCCAGGGCCCCGGCCGAGGAGGGTCTCCCAGGCTTCTCCAGGGTGGGCGGGGGAGGGGGCTGTCCCCGGCCTACACTAGCACGGGACAAAGCCAAGCATGGGGCCAGAGCAGTGACGGTCTACGCCTCCTCTGTCCCCAGACCAGGGCCCTGGCCTCAGGCACGGAGCGGATGGACCCCAGAGCTGTCCTGGGGCCACCTCACTCCCAGGCCCCAGGGTGCAGGGCCAAAGCCCATCAGCAATGGGTTTGGGGCCTCGAGGACGGAAGAACCTGTTCAGCCAGAGCCCCACCGGCTCCAGGCCCAGTCAGGAGCCGCAGCCTCCTAAATCACCCTGGGACTGAGCCAGGGCTGAGGCCCCCAGGGTGCCCGCAGCAGCCCAAAGACCCACGGCCGCCCCCAGTGCCCTGCAGGAGGCCTGGGAGGCACCCCCCCTTTCCTTTGCCCCGACTCCCTTCCTGCCCCAAGGGTCTAGGAGTTGCCAGAGGTTGGGGGCAGCTGAGGTCATCCCCAGGTCCAAAGCATCACTCAGCATGGCACGTGCCCTCCTGGGGGTCCGGCTCCCACGCCCAGGCAGGGCAGCCCACCTCCCTGCAGGCGGCCTTGTGTGGGGGCACCAGGCCTCACCGCCCGTCCCCACAGGGTCAGGCCCACCCGTTGGCCTCACCTTTGGCCACCCCCACGTGAGAGCACCCCAATACTCCCCACGGCCCCTCCCTCCTCTGGACGTGAGTGCAGGGTGAATTCCTTCTAGAAAGTTCCAGGGCAGGGCTGGAAGCAAACCTCGGCTGCCCGTTGGGGTCTCTGTGTCCCAACGCCCAAGTGGCCTGAGGGACAGTCCCTCACAGCCCCTTCTCGGGGTGTCTGGACGCGAGAGTCAGAAGAGCAGGAGGCGATGGCTCCCGGACCCCACGCGCATGGACACTGGCTCTCCTCGACGTGGGCACCACCCTCTGAGCACACGCAGCCTCCCAGCCTTTCTCCCGCAGGCACCCACGGGGACCCAGGGATCACCGCAGCCCGGCAGGTGGAGCCCTCGGGAGCAGCCGGTCCCAGACGGGAGCACCCGTCTCACCTCCCCACAGCCCCGGACAGCAGCCCCCCAGAGGCAGCCGAGCCCGCCGACCTCCCCGGGGTGCTGCCGGCAGTGCCAGCCGTGAACCCCCAGCCCCCGGCTGGCTCCAGCATCTCCCCCACCTCCCTCCCACCCGGGCTGTTTCGCCGCCGATGCTGGGACAGCTCAGGCTACGAGGCATTCACTGGCACCCGGGAGCTTGGAGGAGAACCGCCAGTGACAAGGAGTGACCGGTGGGCACACCTCCACCTGGGACGCTGGGCCACCAGCCCCGTGTGCCCTGAACCCCTGGCTGGTACTCCCTGGGCAGCATGGTGCCCACCGCCCACGACGGCCCCAGCTCCCCCCACAGCTGCTCCCCAGGCCCCCGCCGGGCGGCCGCTGAACAAAGGGACACATGCACCAAGGGCTGTGAGGCCACAGCCGCCCTCCTGTCCCCGGCCCCTCGGCTTAGAAAGGTGCCTGGAAGCTGCAGGCCCGGACGTCGCAGGCTGACGGCAGAGCCCTGGTCCTGAGCCAGACGGACCCACCTCCAGGGACTCAGGGACAGACAGCCTGCCCCCCGAGGGGACTCACCGGTCGTCCTGGGCCGGGTGGATGTACCCCGACGAGAGGATGTTGAGAGACAAGATGTTGGGGTCGATCAGGGACTCGTCTGTCTCAGGAGTGTTTCGGATGCGACCTGGGGGGAAGGCGACAGGCCCGCGTCACTCCCAGGGGGCGGTGGGGACGCCGGGCAGCTGCGCACACATCTGCCTGGGCCGGAGCTGCTGGACGGAGGCCCTCAGGGAACCGGCCCCGTGTGGCCACCAGAGCTCCGCAGTGGACGGGCAGCCGGGCAGGTCTGCGGCCGGTGCCACGGGTCCAGGCACGGTCCTCCCGTCTTTCCTCCCGGAGCCCAAGTCTGAGCCCCGCCCCCCGACAGAGTCCAGTCACTCAACCCGAAAATGCACAGGCCTCCCACCTGTCAGAAAAGGACATCTCAGCAAGATGAGAAGGACACAACGTTCCCTCTTCTCGTTACGTTAACAACAAAGAAAAGGACCACGGCCGGCTGCCATCAACGCTCCTGTCCCTCACTGCCGCCTGGGCACTCGGGGGCTCTGTCCTGTCCCTTCACTGCCGCCTGGGCACTCGGGGGCTCTGTCCTGTCCCTTCACTGCCGCCTGGGCACTCGGGGGCTCTGTCCTGCCCTTCACTGCCGCCTGGGCACTCGGGGGCTCTGTCCTGCCCTTCACTGCCGCCTGGGCACTCGGGGGCTCTGTCCCGTCCTCCTGTGGGCACTCGGGGGCTCTGTCCTGCCCTTCACTGCCGTCTGGGCACTCGGGGGCTCTGTCCTGCCCTTCACTGCCACCCGGGGCACTCGGGGGCTCTGTCCTGCCCTTCGCTGCCGTCTGGGCACTCGGGGGCTCTGTCCTGCCCTTCACTGCCGCCTGGGGCACTCGGGGCCTCTGTCCTGCCCTTCACTGCCACCCGGGGCACTCAGGGGCTCTGTCCTGCCCTTCACTGCCACCCGGGGCACTCAGGGGCTCTGTCCTGCCCTTCACTGCCACCCGGGGCACTCGGGGGCTCTGTCCTGTCCCTTCACTGCCACCCGGGGCACTCGGGGGCTCTGTCCTGCCCTTCACTGCCGCCTGGGCACTCGGGGGCTCTGTCCTGCCCTTCACTGCCGCCTGGGGCACTCGGGGGCTCTGTCCTGCCCTTCACTGCCACCCGGGGCACTCAGGGGCTCTGTCCTGCCCTTCACTGCCACCCGGGGCACTCGGGGGCTCTGTCCTGTCCTTCACTGCCGCCTGGGGCACTCGGGGGCTCTGTCCTGCCCTTCACTGCCACCCGGGGCACTCGGGGGCTCTGTCCTGTCCCTTCACTGCCGCCCGGGGCACTCAGGGGCTCTGTCCTGTCCCTTCACTGCCGCCCGGGGCACTCGGGGGCTCTGTCCTGTCCCTTCGCTGCCGCCTGGGGTACTCGGGGGGCTCTGTCCTGCCCTTCGCTGCCGCCTAGGCACTCGGGGGGCTCTGTCCTGCCCTTCACTGCCGCCTGGGGCACTCGGGGGGCTCTGTCTGTGGAAGGTGCCAGGCCCCCCGAGGCAGGTCCCTTCCCACTCCGGCAGCGATAGTGAAATGGACCCCTCTGCACGCCCAGGGACACAGCCACAGACACGCCCGGGCAGGGCTCCCCGAGGAGCCTCCCGCCGAGAACACCCGGGGTGGGCAGTCTGTCCGTCCTTGCATGAAAACCGGGAAGACACATTCTTCGCAGGTCAGCAAAGGCAACATCCCCAGTGGACAGAGCTCCCAGGCTGATGTCCCGGGAGAAGCCCGGCCAAGACCCTAGAGGAACTGAACAGTGCCCCCAAAGTGTGTGCTGCGGTCCTCCCCCAGACCGCGGGACGTGACCCTCCTGGAGGCAGAGACCCTGTGTGGCAGCTGTGATCAGTGACCCGGGACCAGGGGCCCAAATGTAACCCCACTGTGTTCTCATAAGAAGAGGCCACGGGAAAACGAGGGACTGGAACAACGGGGCCACGAGCCACGAGCCACAGAGCACCAAGGGTTCCCCACAAACCACCGGAACCGACAAGAGGCCAGCGGCGAGGGAGCGAGGCCACCTGCCAACCCCTCTGCCTCGGACTCGTGCCTCCAGGGCTGCAGGAGGAGACCTTCCTGCGTGAAGCTGCCGGTGTGTGGCACTGCCAGGCAGCCCTGGCAAACTCACACAGTGAGCAGACACCTGGAGTCATCACTGCGGCCAAGCTCTCGTTTTCAGGTGAGGGACGGAGGCACAGAGAGGTTAAGTGACTTGGCCGTTGTCACACAGCAGCAAGGCAGAGCTGTGGTTAGGACTCGGGCACTGGGCCTGGGTGGGCGGGTCCCTGTTCCTCCCCCCAAGGCAGAGCCCGCCCGCCTCGCTCACCCACGACCAGCTCGCGCACTTCCTTCCAGCGGATGTGGCTGCCCGTCTCGTGCAGCAGCGTCACCGTTATCCGTCTCTGGATGCCCTGTCAGGCGCCAGGAGAGAGGACCCGGTCAGGGGGCCGGGCCCTGGGGGCAGGGCAGGGGCAGCGCCGGCTGGGCAGGGAGGAGGCAGAGTACCTGGTGGAGCAGGAAGGTCCCCACGCACGGCATGCCGCCCCGGTGGTCCACCACTGCGGGGATGTAGCTGCAGAGGGAGAGAGGTGTGAGGCCGGGGTCTGCCCCCCTCACCCGCCCACAGCAGTCATGGGGCCCAGGAGTGGAAGGAGGGAGAACAGGAAAAAGTCAGCTCCCTGCTGGTGAAGATGGGCGGGCGTCTCAGTTCTCAGAGTCATCAGGGCAAGGAGCCCACCGTGTCCACCTGTCCCCAGCCCCCTCCCCCACAGTCCCGGGGACCCTGTCCCCTGCCAGCCCCGGGGACCCCAGCCCCCGCCAGCCCCAGGGACCCCAGCCCCCCGCCAGCCCCGGGGACCCCACCCCCCGCCAGCCCCGGGACGCACTCGCCGTCGGCCTCCAGCTCGCAGATCTCGAAGTGCACCAGCAGGTCGTACTTGCAGTGGCGGGGCCCGGGGCAGGACCGCGTCAGCGTGCTCAGCTTGGTGGCGGGCACTGGGCATGAATGGAGAAGCACACGCTGGCGGGGCCGGACCCGCCACGCTGAGGGCTTGCTCACGGAGGGCGCCAGGGCGGGGGCACCTCAGAGCAGCCAGGGCCCCTCACTCCAAGGAAAGCAACCAGCGGTCCCCCTACCCATGCCTCAGCAGCCACCCACTGGCTCAAGATCAGATGTGACCACACAACCCGGGCCCTGCAAGGGAGGCTGGTGGCCTGAGATGCCACGGGACCAGCAGCAGCAGGAGCCACGCTCGCTCAGAGGCCCAGAGCCGCCGGGACCCCTGCTGCACCACCCGTTGGCCTGTGACGCCTGTCCAGGTCCCTCATTCCAGCACAGACCAGTCCTGCCCCTCAGGTCCCCCAGGCCCTCTGCTCACGCCCAGCCCCTGACAGAGGCTCAGGTGGCCCCCAGGCCCTCTGCTCATGCCCAGCCCCTGACAGAGGCTCAGGTGGCCCCCAGGCCCCTCTGCTCATGCCCAGGCCCTGACAGAGGCTCAGGTGGCCCCCAGGCCCTCTGCTCATGCCCAGCCCCTGACAGAGGCTCAGGTGGCCCCCAGGCCCTCTGCTCATGCCCAGCCCCTGACAGAGGCTCAGGTGGCCCCCAGGCCCTCTGCTCATGCCCAGCCCGACAGGGCTCAGGTGGCCCCCAGGCCCCTCTGCTCATGCCCAGCCCGACAGGGCTCAGGTGGCCCCCAGGCCCTCTGCTCATGCCCAGCTCCTGACAGAGGCTCAGGTGGCCCCCAGGCCCCTCTGCCCCCCACACATCTGCTGTCTGCTCCAGGAGCCCCCAGGGCACGGGGCAGGCACCACCCGACCACCACCCGGGGCTCTGTGCCTGCTGAGGGGAGAAGGATGCCCAGGACGGAGCCCCTCACTGCATGGGGATCCCTTGAGGCCTGGTGGGTGCAGGGTGGCCCCCGGCCTGGGGGCAATGCTGCAGCTTGAGGGCCTGACCACGCTGGCACCCTCAGGGCAGACTCCCAGGAGCCCAGCCTACCTGGCTTGGACAGCGGCATGACACGTGGGAAGTGACGGCGCGAGGGTCTCAGGGGGCTGTGGAGGGAGAAGCACCATCGTGAGGCAGCAGGCTGGCGCCCCAGGGGCCCGAGCTGAAGCATGGAGCCTGCCGGCCTCCCACAGGGCCACGGGGACTGGGCGCCACGGGGACTGGGCGCCACGGGGACTGGGCGCCACGGGGACTGGGCGAGAACCTGAGCACGTCCTTGCAGAGCGGCGGGAAGGGGTGCTGCTGGTAGTGGCCGAAGACCTCGAACACGATGGGCTGGCTCTTGATGTACTCGACGAAGGACTTGGTCACCTCCACCGCGATCTGGGGGGCAAGGCGGGCGGGCGGTCAGAGGGGGGCCGTGCCTCAGTGGAAGGCCAGGCACCCTGGGCCAAGGTCCTCCCCACCCTGCCTCTCCTGCGCCCACCCGATCGACAGACCACCAGGTGGCTGGCCTTTGGCCTGTCTCCCAGGACAGATGGGCCCCAGGGCTTGGCTGCCCTTTCAGAACACAGGGCTCGACAAGGTGGACAAGGCCAGGGTGCCTCTGGGTCTGGCCTGACCCTTCTGGGGCCCTCACCCACCCACCAAGAGGTACAGGTTGAACTGTGCCCCCCGGGACCCCTGCCCTCCATTCACAGGATGAAATCCTGACCCCAGCACCTGTATCTAGAGACGGCGTCTGTAGGGAGGTCATCAGGTTAGAGTGAGGGCCTTCCTGTGGCCCTGACGCCATGGGACCCGTGTCCCCATGGGGAGGGGGATAGGAAGAGGGAGACAGGCCCCGGGGGAGACCCCGAGGATAAGGGAAACGATGACCATGTACACGCCTCGGGGACAGGACGGGGCAGATGGCCACGGACAGGCCCCAGAACAGCCCTGCTCACACTGACGTGGGCTCCTCTCCTCCAGACCTGGGAGGTGCTGACCGAGGGCCATCCAGGCCGCAGGCAGCCAGCCCGCACACCTCAGACCTGCCCGGTTCCCAGCTGAGAAGCCACACGCCCTGTCACCCGAGGGTCAGGCGGGCCCGTCTGCAGGGCCTCTGACCACGGGCCTCTGTGGCCGATCAGGCCACACACCCACAGATGGGCGGCCCAGGGTCCGACTCCCGGCCTGGCTCTGCTGGCAGCTCTCTTATGGCCACACGGAGCCCCCCCCTGGTTACCCCTGCGCCCGCCCCAAAAGCCCACGCTCTCCTCACAGCCTGGCGCTCTCTAGATGACGCCTGCACCCCACACCCTCCCCCCCACAGGCAGGCTGCCCTGCCTGGCTCCCCGACACTTCACGTTCCCGTCTGCTCGGGGCTCCTCCGGGCCTCTCAGGACTCTTCCTGCCCCGCCCCGTCTTAAACCCACCGAGGGCCCAGAGCCCAGCGACGGCCCACAGTCTGCCCGGAGGCCGTCTGCATGCCCGGGCCGCGCCCAGCACGCACTGGTGCCCAGACGCGGGGGAAGGAACTGCGCAGAGACTGGGCAAGGTGTTTCGGGGGGCCGCCGCGGGAGGGGAGGAAGGACCTACGTTCTGGACGTGGTAGAAGCCGAGCGGGGGGCCCCTCCCCGTGTTCTTCAGGGGCTCGGTGGAGAAGGCCTCGTCATGGCGATGGATGAAGCTGCAGAGCGGGAGGAGACGCGTGGCCAGGCACGGTCAGGGCCCACCTGGCTCCGAGCCCGCCCGCCCGCCCGCCAGGGGCGAGGCTCACTTGAACTGGCAGAAGATGTCGGCGTACTCGGCGGAGATGCTGGACGCCTGCAGCACCGTCACGCGGAAGGTGAAGGTGCTGCCCAGGCGCAGGTGGTCCAGGGCGGCGTCCAGGGGCCCCTCGGGGGACGCCTTCTCGGGGCTGTCCAGGAGCAGGCCGTCCGCTGGCGCGGCTGCAGGGAGCCCAGGGTCAGCCGTGGCGGGACCCAGGGTCAGGCTCGGAGTCTGCCCCTCCTCCCCAAGGCCAGACCCGAGGAGGAGCCCTGCTCCTGATCCCCCCGGGCCGGGGTGGGCAGTGGGGGGGCCTCCAGACGACAGGCAGCCCCGCGACCCACCTGGGCAGGTGTTGTTGTTGACCTCGTCGGCGGAGGGCCCCGCGTCGGCGCCCTGGCCCTGGCCCTCCACGATGCGCAGCTCCTCCTGGGAGGTCCCGGAGCGCGACATGCCCCCAGGGCAGGACTCGGACTGGAACTGTGGGGGGGCCAGAGTCAGAGAGAGCGGCTCAGGTGGGGCCCCACAGCCCAGGGGATGGAGGCTGAGCTCCCCGGAGCCGGGCAGTAACTTCAGGGGCCCTCCTTCCAGACCTGCCCCTGGTGGGCGGTGCCCCCTCCCTAGGCCTCAGTTTCCCAGGCTGGCACGGCCTACGCTGAGTCCACGGGGAAGGCCGTCAGTGCTGCCCTCATCCGGGACCCCCTCAGCCCCTCATCCCCGTGAGCAAGGTGCAGGCAGCTCTCTGCTGGGCTGTCAGGGTCACCACCAGGCTCCCCGTGCCAGGTGCCCACCAGCCTCCCGGAGCCCCTCTGTCCCGTGCTCTCCACCTTTGCCCTTTGCCCCTCCTGTGCCCCCAACATGGGCAAGCCCTTCTGCGAGAAGGACTGTGGGGGGCAGGCACCTGCCGGGCTCGAGGTGTTGGGCACGGAGGGCCGGACAGGGTGGCAGGCGGCCGGTGCGGGGACAGAAGGAGCTGAGGAGAGAGGAGCCACCTGCCCAGTACCTTTTCGAAATGCTGGTCGTCAAAGGAGATCCTGGCCGTTCCCGACTGGCGGACGCCCGAGCCGTAGTCCGGAGCCTCTTCGTCAGCTGGAACAGGAGCGAGCAGATGGTCAGGGCCCTGCTGGTCCCGGGCGGTGTGGCAGAGCCAGGCTGAGCTGCTGGGTGGGGAGGGCACGGGCCAGGCCGAGCTCTGACCCCCGGAGCCCAACACTGCCGGCCAGCCAGGGCACCGTCCTGGGCACGCTGACCTCAGCCTGACCACCCAGGGCCCAGAGGTGGCACATCGTCAACCAGCTTCGATGGGCCACACCTCCACACAGTGAAGCAGCCTCACACCCCCTCCGCCCCCGCCTGCCCGCCTCCGACGCCACAGCAGAACCCGGGGCTCCTGGCCTCCCCCTGCCTCACAGGGCAGCGCCCGCCCCGCCAGGTCCCCCTGGCTTCACCGCGGACTCACACCTGTCTCTCTGCACCACCCTGCAGGGCCACCAGGTCACCTGCCTGGACACAGCACCCACACACCCCACACCCCCTTCCCGCAGAGGGGCTCGTGATTTCCCACTGCGCTCGGGACAGAATCCAAACACTCTTCCTGTTGCCTGAAGGACCTGAGCCCCAACTTCAGCCCCTCTGGTGAGACGCCACCCAGGAGGCCGTGCACACTGGGGTCTGCCCCTCTGCTCCGGGGCTGTGGGGGCGCTCGCAGCCCGAGCTCTGCAGCCTGGCTGCCCTCGCCCAGCCCAGCCCAGGCCGGCACACAGCGGCTCAGGCTCGGTGCGGGGATCGCAGGAGCTGAGCTCAGCCGTGGCTGGGGTGGGGCAGGTGTGGCTTCCGTGACCACTGAGGCAGGGGTCCCCGTTCGCCTGTTTCTAAGTTCCTTCTCCTCTGTGGCCAGCACACAGAGAATGGCAGGTGTGGCCCAAATACAGGCAGTGTTCCCTGAAAAGCAGCCTATGCAGTGGGACCCTGCTAAACTGGGACAGCTGGTCAGCACGGATGAGGAAGAGCGTCCAGACTGCAGGGACCGGGTCCCCTCCAGGGGTGAGGGTGGCACGATGCTCCCAGCACCCGTCCTCTGCCCCCCAGTGCCGCCCTGGCTCCTGCCCCAGGCTCCCCTTTCTCGTCAGGGTCCCGCAGGGGGGCTCACAGCAGTGACGCAGCTGGGAGGGGCTGCAAAGAGCTTCTGGGAGTTACGGGCAGTAGAGACCCGGGGTGGGGTTGGGGGGGGCTGCCCAGGCCTGAGGAGAGGGGGACCAGGGAGGGGCGGCGGGGAGGGGGAACGGCCCTACTGCAGGAGCACCAGCCCCGCCACCCAGGCAGGCTCTCGTCTGCCTCCGGAAGGACCCTTCACACTCCCATCCGCAGAGCCGGGTCAGTCAGGGAGCAAAGGCTGGGCACGGGGAGGGGCAGTGAGGGCGGCTGCCTCTCCATGGGGGGGCCCACCGCGGAGGGAGGGTGTGCAGCCCAGGGACGGGGTGTCCGGGGTCCTGCAGTGGGGGGTGGGCAGCCAGTCCTGGGGCCTAGAGACAGCACGCGGTGAGCAGGAGAGGCCCTGCCTGGGCTGCCGGATGGGAGGGAGGTCCCGAGCCAGGTGGGCCCAGACAGCCCAGGGGCCTGGTCACCCTGGGAGCGTCAGGAGGCTAGAGCCAGGAGCCGAGCCCTGGGACTTCTCCTCGAGTCCCCACCGAGGGGCCAGGGGCAGGACAGAAACAGCACCGGCGGCGGGGAGGCTGGCTGCACCGACCCGTGCGCCGCCCGCCTGGGCCTCCGGCTGGAGGAGGGAGCGGCCGGCCCCACCCACCTGAGGTGGCCTGGACGGCCACACGCAGAAAGCCCTTCACCTCGCCCTTCTCGCTGACGATGGCCACGCGGTGCACCAGGGGCACCGGGTACAGCAGGTTGCTCAGATACACGAAGGCCCTGGGAAGAGAGGCTGGGTCAGGGCCGGCCCGGCCCACGGCGCGGCACACGACACGGCAAAGCCAGGAGCGCAGGGAGGCCGGCAGCGGGGGCGGAGCGGGCGGTCACAGCGGAGGACACGGGGGAAGGCGTGTGCGGGGAGCGGCGGCGTGCTCAGGGGGCTGGCACAGGGCACAGTGCGGGGTACACCTGCCGACTGGCGAGAAAGCAGCTGAGGAGGGTTCAGCCTGCTTCAAGGAGGAGGACCTGGGGACCCGGCCACACCGAGCTCCGAAGCCGGTGCCCTGGCATCTGCCGACACCACCCACTGTCCAGGGACCCGACACTCGTGGGCCCAGACGCCGGGACAGGGCTCACGATTCCTTCTGAGCCCCTTCCAGGGACACGGGGGGGCGAGAGCTCCGGGTCAGCCAAGAGAGGGCACCAGCCCCAGCCCAGCGCCCCGGGAGGGCCGGCTGAACGGACTCCCCACAGGGCTGCCTGCCGTGCCCCCGCCAGCCACCCAGAGCACCCAGAGCCCTGGCAGTGCCCAGCTGGTACCAGGACAGGCCTAAGGCAGTGTCACCGGGTGGCGACCAGGGGCCCTGAGCTCATCACTGTGCAAGGGGCACACGGGCAGCCAGAGGGCAGACAGGACCCTGTCGGGTGGGCAGGCTGACGTGGGACAAATCTCCCCCACTTCAGGGGCACCCTGGCACAGGCAGGGCCCACCCGTGTGAGCCCCTGGGGCACAGCCTCTGCTCTGCACACTCCAGCCGACCTGCCCCTCCCGGCCCTCCCTCCCGCACAATCCACAGGCAGCTCCCGCTCCAGCCCCGGGTACGAACATCAGTAACCCTAAGCTCCCAGGGAGGGGCTGGGGGGATTCCTGGGGAGGGGCAGGATTTGGACACATGGGGGGGGATGAGGGAGGCCCAGGGCCTCAGTGGGGAAGGTGGGCCAACAAGGGCTAGGGCAGCAGGGTGTGGGGAGGGGCGAGATGGGGGAGGGAAGGTCGGAGTCGGAGTCTGCTAGCCAGGTGGGCGCTGGGGCCCAGGCCGAGGGCGGAGCAGGGCAGAGTGGGGAGGGGAGGGGTGTCACCATGGCCCGGCCTCTCCCTCAGGTGTCTCTGAGCTCAGACACCACCCAGCTGAGCTGCTGGTCTCGCCCACTCTGTGAGATCCAGGACACCCCCTGGGCCCTGCCTGACCCCGGGTCCTGGCGCCCCTCTCAAGTGGGGCTCCTAACCCTGACCTCCACGCCCCCTCTGGCCCTCCCCCGTCAGGTCAAACACCTGAGTCCTGTCTGCTCTGAGCTGCCAAACCCACCACACCCACGTCTCTCTGAAGTCCTTCGGCGGGTCCATTACCGACATTACCACTGGCCACCCTCCTGCTTCCCCCGTGACCCCCCAGAGCGCCCGAGGGGACTTGGGGTGCCGACCAGACCCCACCCTCGATGACGTACAATCTCCTCACTGCATCCCCAGCCAGGCTGCCCAGCCCCCGTTCCGGCCACAGGGGCCCTCAGTCCATCCCTGGCCCTGGTCATGAGGGGAAACTGAGGCCCAAAGAGTGGGAGCCCCGTGCCCGAGTCACTCAGGGCACCCGGCAGGCAGGGCCCGAAGGGGCAGGCCCGCGGGCGGCTCCCAGCACCCGCCTCAGCAGGGGGACGGTGACCTTCCGCCTGGGGACCGGGGCTCCTGGCCAGGGCAGTTGCTTGACATTGGGGGTGAGTGAGAGGGGCTGCCATGAAATGAGCAAAGCCATGAGGCCTGGAAGGGGAAGCAGAGGAAGGCCAGGACACAGCCTGGGGGGACAGGTGCAGACCCCACTCTGCCCTCCTCACCTGGGCCCCCACCACACTGGAGAGAGCTGAGGGGACCACGCAGGACAGCTCCCAAGCTGCAGGGCCCCCCAGTCAGCACCCAGCTCTCCAGCCCCACCCGCCCCCACAAGGCAATGCCCTGGGGCAGGGCCACTGCAGAGAGGTCCCGAGGAGATTCCCAGGAGCCCCCCGCACACATGGAGGGGTCACACCTTCCTCTGCAGGGAACCCACAGGAGGACCTCAGGGAGGGCGGGGTGCCTCCTGTTGTGGGTTAGGTAAGGGCTGTCCAGGGAGAGCCAGGATCGGGCCACCTCAAAGCCCAGGGCTGGCTTCCACTGGGCCCCAGGGCTCAGATCACCCCCTTGGCGGCCTGAGCTCGCCAGGGACCAGCCCTGGCACCTTTGCTCTTCCCGCACCGGGCGGTGGGTGCTCCCGCACCTCCTGGGGTCTAAGAGCCCATTCTCCACGTTTCAGCATCGAAGCTGGCTGGCATGGCCAGTGGCACACCTCAGGCTGCATCTTTCTTTCTTGGGGTGCACTACGGGTGGGACCCCCAGACCCGGCTGCCACGGTGCTGCGGGTCCAGAGAGGGGAGGACGCTTCGCTGGCTCCTCCCTCCTCACCCCAGTCACTTGGTGAGGGGCACGTCCAGCCACAGCGACCCCGGGGCCCAGGAGCCACTGCACGCTGGCCATCAAAGACCCTCACTCGTCCAGAGCCACTGACCGACAGCGCCAGGACAGGAAGGGGCAGGGCTCACGGCGAAGAATCAACCTGAGGTTAGCACCAGCCACCAAGAGGATTAGAACTGCCCCAGGCCCTTCCGGGCGGGGCAGGGCTGAGGGGCTGTCCGCACACAGGGTGGTTCTCAGCCTCGCTGGCTGAGAGTCCGGGCACGCGGCGTACACCTGGCTGAGGGTTGGGCCTCGCCGGCCCCGGCGGCAGAGTGGACGCGAGCAGGTCAGCGTTCTCCCTGAGTCCTGGGCACTTCCCTTGGGCCGTCACCTCCTCTCCCTCACCCGGCCCCCCTTCCTCTGTGCGGTTCCCCTCTTCTCCCTCACCCGGCCCCCCTTCCTCTGTGCGGTTCCCCTGCCCCCAACTCCTGAAAGTGGTGGTCCGGGCAGAAAGAATCATAGGGGGAAAATCCTTCCTCTGCCTGGTCAGCCCCCCCATTCCCCAGCACCCCAGACTGCCAGCAGGAGAGGCCCCCGGGGGGCAGCCCCTGGGCACGAGCTGTGGCTCAGGACTCAGGAGGCCCAGGCGGGGGCCTGTCCACGGAGGCGAGCGCACCTTGAAGCAGGCTGAACCCCACCCAGGGAGGAGGCGCAGACAGAGCCAGGGCCGTTGGCGGGGGAGGAGGCAGCGCTGACCACGAGATTGGTGAGGTGCAGAGAGGCATGCTGGGCCAGGACAGCCTGTCCGAAGGGAGACAGAGTGGGCGCCCCGATTTTGCTTAAGCTTTGGAGAGAGCCAGCAGCTACCAGGAGGACTGAGGAGACCCCAGCGGGTCCTCTCGGGCCCGGGCCACTCGGCTGCTGGGCGGGCGAAGCCAAGTCTTGCCAAACGGAAGGATCAGGCCGGCTCCCGAGGCCTTTGGCAGAGCCCGCCGGGCAGGCCGCCTTGCGGCTTTGCGGGGTGCTGCTCCCTGCCGGCTCCGACCCACGGGGGTGTCGGGAGGACCCAGCTCTTTCTGGCTGAGACTGCAAGGACCCACGCCCCGTTTCTCCGGTGTCCTTGCTCCCCTGAGCCCGGTCCCCATGCCTCCCTGTCCCCTGAGGGACTCCCTGGTGGGGGGGTTTCTGAGGTGCCAGCGCCCTCTCTGGCCGCAGGCAGAAGCCCAGGCTCAGGGCATCTCAGAGCCAGACCTTTACCCAGCAGGGACCCTGATTGGAATCAACCCAGGACAATCAGCCTCCTTCTGAAAGGATGGGTGGTCTTCCGTCCCCGGACTCCCTGGGTGAACCCCTAGCCCTCAGCGCTGGCGCTCGAGGCCGAGACTTCCCGAAACCTCCGTGGGCCCAGCCCGTCTCACTCTCCAGCATCGGCTGCCGTGGAAACGGCCTCCCCGTTTTAGCTCTAAACCTGTCAGTTCGGCTGCCTGGTGGCTGCATCTCCTCCCACGGGAGGCTTCTGGATCTTTCCTCCACCCGCCAGGCTTCCCCTCGCGGTCACACACACACTGCATTCGCCATCGCCCGCGGGGCCTCCACCCCACCTCCTGACCGGCCTCTGTCCGCCCAGGAAAGTCACTGGCTCCTCTGCGAACCCCTGTGAGGGTGCCAGGCCACGGTGTCTCTAGCCACGGCGGCCTGGGGTCAGGAGGACAGACAGTCCTCGCCTTGAGACAGAGGCAGGCAGGGAGGGAGGGTCTGCAGGCCCCAGAGGGAGGCCCTGCCCTGCCCTGCCCTGCTGGACAGCCCCCTCCAGGCTCGGCCCCTTTGCCCCAGAGGCCGTCTTCAGGAAGACCGTGGAGGGTGGGAACTGCCTGACGTGGTGGTGGGTCTCATCCCCAGGACCACGGGACCTTGAGCGTGGCCTGCCCCGTTTTCCAAATATCCCCTGTGGGGGGGCCCTGCATGAGGACTTTTCTGGGGCCCCGCAGCCACCTCCCGGGCTCCAGGGCCTCTCTGCGGCGTGGTCCCACCTGCAGAGTGGGCGGCCGTGGTCCAGGAGGCCAGCAGCCCCCAGCTCCCTCGGAGGCCAGCCCTCAGCTTGCCTTGGCCCGGGCCACGCCCTGGCGCCGGTCAGATTGTGCCCACAGCAGTGCCTGAGCAAAAGAGCTGGTTCCTTCCCAGCATGCCGTCCTCCACCTCACCAACCTTCCTACTAAACTGAACAGGGGGGGCCGGTCGTAAAACGGGTCCCGGCCGTCGCACAGCGCGCGCTCCAGAAAGACGTCGTCCTCCAGGTCCTCCTCCTCCTCCTCCTCCTCCCCCAGGCTCTGCTCCTCGGCAGGCTCCGTGGCGCTGGAGTTGGGGCTCGAGGAGGTGGGGGAGGGGGTTGGAGCAGCCATGCTCGCGCTCATGCACGCGTTCAGAAGAGGGTAGCTGCTGCAGCCAGAGGAGACTGAGCTGAGGTTCGTGGGACAAGACAGAGAGAAGTTACCACCAGCCCCGCGCAGGGCGCACGGCCGGGGCTTCCGGTCCAACCCAAACCACACACACAGGCCGCCACGGACACAGCCTTCCAGGACGAGACCAAAACTGCACCCGTGCCAGGCTCACAGGGAAACTGCATGTGTGGTCCGTGGAAGGTTCCGGAAGGTTCCGGAGGGACCTGCGGTGTGATCCCGGCCTGGTGTGGCTGAGGTCATGTAAAGACCTTGTGGGCTTAGCCACGCGGAAGCCTCTGAACACCACGTCCTGTCCCGTGGGGTGCAGGGTGGGCACAGACCCCAGACCGGGAGGCCAGGGAAAGGAGGCTCTGTGTCCCCACTCACACCCCAGGGCCACCAGGTGACCCAGGAAGTCGGACTAAGCCTCACACATTCACACACGTGCACACCTGTGGCCATGCCCCTGGGGGTGCGGTGGCAATGATGAGAACCCTCCGTGGTCCCTTAAGCAACAGGCCCAAGGTCAGACCACAAGGACGAGGGTGGAGAAGTCAGGACAGGAAGGGGCATCTCGCTGGCTCCTCGGGGGGGCCAGGGCCCGGTCGGGGTCCTGCGTGGGAGGGGCCAGCCCTTGCTCCACTGCCCTCTGCTCTCGCTCTCACTCTCAGCCCAGGGAGGGAGGGAGGTGCCCACCTGCCCACCAGCCGGAACCAGGGGAACCGGTCGTAGAAGGGGTCTCCGCCGGTCACCACGTTGTCACAGTCCTCGATGACGCTGGAGGGCACCTCGGCCGCCCGGTCGTACATCTCCCGCATCAGGTCCAGACGCTGCCTGCAGGGTGCAGAGGTCAGTGTGGGCCCCCAGCGGAGGCTCTGGCCACCTGCCTGCTCGGGGTCCTGAGGCCCGAGCTGGCTTCCTGACAGACCCTTCGTGGTCCTCCAAATCGGGCCCCGTGAGCAAAGGACTTCCAGTGACACACACGAGGTCCCCACTAACTCCTCCCGACCCCAGCCAGGTGACAGGCAGCAGGTGTTCAAGCAGGCAGGACGCTGGGACCAGCAGCGGGAGGGGCCCAGAGCGGGGCAGAGAAGGGGCGAGAACTCAGAGGAGCTGGCGTGGGGAGCTCGGGACCCTCCAGGAACGAAGGGCAACTTGGTGGTCGGATGTAGAAAATGATACTTTAGAAATTATTTCCCCAATGTGTGTATGCGTAAGCAACGGACAGACAACATTGCTTGGGGGCGGGGGCAGATCGGGAGGAGGGTCTGGGGGGGAAAAGGAGAAACATCTGTAACAAAAATAATGAATTAATTTTTTAAAAAGTATAAACACACACACAGAAAATAAAACTAAATAAATAAACGTTATTTCCCCAGAAACCCCACAAGTTGAGGAAGAAAGAAGACGCGATCATTTCCCTCCGGGGCTCAGGGGTGACGTGAACAACTGAAGGGCGGACATTCGTCCCACAGCCAGACTGCAGCCCCGGGAGATGTGGGCACAAGTGTATGTCTGCCTGAATGTGTGTGCGAGTGTGTGCGCATGAGTGTGACTGGGATCAGTGTGTGTGTGTGTGTGTGTGTGTGTGTACGTGTGACCAGGATCAGTGTGTGTGTGTGTGTGCGTGAGTGTGACCGGGATCAGTGTGTGTGTGTGTGTGTGTGTGTGTGTGACCGGGATCAGTGTGTGTGTGTGTGTGAGACCAGGATCAGTGTGTGTGTGTGAGTGTGACCGGGATCAGTGTGTGTGTGTGTGTGTGTGTGTGTGAGTGTGACCGGGATCAGTGTGTGTGTGAGTGTGTGTGTGTGTGAGTGTGACCGGGATCAGTGTGTGTGTGTGTGTGTGACCGGGATCAGGGTGTGTGCATGGGTGTGAATGAGCCACACAAGGAAGGAAGGTGTGAGTGTATAAATGTGAGTGAGTGTGAGGTGGCCTGTGTGCTGTATCAATTCTAGTTTTCACTCTTCATATTTTATGATGTTTTGACATCTTTGGGGCCTAGTGCTAGCTGTGGGTACGCCCCTCCCAGGGCCAGCTGATTTTCAGACAGTAAACACCTTGGGGGTGAGTTTCACACGCACACCAGCCACCCCCTTGGCTGACACACACCCAGCCAGTGCCCCTGCCCTCCGTCACCCCAGGTACCAGGCAACCAAGGCAGCTCTGTGCCCCGAAGCCCACCCATTATCCTAACGGTCCGTCCAGCCGCCCACCCTGCCCTGCCTCACCTGGGAAAACCGCAGTGGGCCGCGGCCAAGGCCTCTCCCTCGCTCCTGCCCCCTCCCGCGCCCTGAGCTCCCCTCTGGCCCTGCGCACGGCCTTCGGTGGCACTGACCTGTCACGTCTCTAAGTCACCTTCACAGACTAGGGGCCGGGCACCGTCACGGGGAGTGTGCGGGGCCCGAGGAGGCGGACGTGTGCAGCCCCAGCAGCCCCTCCCGCCTGGCAGGCCCTGGTGCCCAGCCTGCGCCCCCTCCCTGCGCCCCCGCAGCCTCCTCCAGGACAGACTGAACGGCCCACTGCACCGGTGGAGGCAGAACAGTGCCCTGGATGAGGCTGGGTCCTCGTCACCGTTTGCTTCTGATTTTAAAGAGATGGGGACAGGAGAAGAACCTGCATGGACAGGTGTCCCCGAGAAACCGGCGCCCCCTCCCTTGCGGAGGCCCCCGCCCAGCGCCCACCTCAGCGCCACCCGCCACACCTGAGCTTCTCCAGCGTCCAGTAGTGGGTGGCCCCGTTCTTCTGGTCCTGCACCTCCACAGCCACGATGGTGCGGGGGAAGGGGCGCGTCTCCCGGTCCTTGGCAGCCTCTGGGGGCAGCAGGTCAGGCGGCAGGGGGGAGTAGAGCGTGTCCGTGAGGAGGACAAACTGGAACTGAACCTGTGGCAGGTGCGGGATGACCACCCGTCAGCTCCTTGCTGGGTGGGAGCTCCCTTCCCACCTCCCGAGATCCTGGCTGCACAGGGGACCCTTCCAACCTGCCCTGGAGAGGCGCTACACCTGCCCACCTGTCCACCTGCCCGCCCACCTGTCCACCTGTCCACCTGCCCGCCCACCTGTCCACCTGCCCGCCCACCTGTCCACCTGCCCACCTGTCCACCCGCCCACCTGTCCACCTGCCCACCTGTCCACCTGCCCGCCCACCTGTCCACCTGCCCGCCCACCTGTCCACCTGCCCGCCCACCTGTCCACCTGCCCACCTGTCCACCTGCCCGCCCACCTGTCCACCTGCCCGCCCACCTGTCCACCTGTCCACCTGCCCGCCCACCTGTCCACCTGTCCACCTGCCCGCCTGTCCACCTGTCCACCTGCCCGCCTGTCCACCTGCTCGCCCACCTGTCCACCTGCCCGCCCACCTGTCCACCTGCCCGCCTGTCCACCTGCCCGCCTGTCCACCTGCCCACCTGCCCGCCCACTGAGCAGGGAGCACGCGTCACCTTGGTCATTCCCGGCCTCCCTCCTGCTGCCCACCCTTCCAGGGGCCCAGGCCGGCAGACCACTCCCCGCCCCCAGGAGCAGCTGTGAGCAGCCGGGGGCGCCCTCCCTGCCTCCGGCCCACCTTCTTCTTGAGCTCCACGCTGATGGCGTTGGCCTCCTTGAGGAAGATGGCGTTGCCCCAGAGCAGGTCCCGCAGCGACGTGAACTGGTACCACCTCCACTTCCGGAAGGCCCACAGCGCCAGCTCGCACTCCCTCTCCGTCCACGGGACTGTGGGGAGAGGCCGGACGGTCCTGAGGCAATGCCACGGCACCCCGTCCCGGCCTGCGCCGGGGGCCCTGTGTCTGGGTCCCCATGTCAGACTAGCTGTCCTGGGTGCTCGGAAGGAAGGAAACTGGCAGAAAGTCGGACGCGGAGCCGTGTACTGTGAAAGCCTCGTGGACCCCAAGAGGCCAGTGCGTGAGCGTCCTGGGAGTCAGACTGCAGCTCCGCGAGGACTGGGGAAAACCGCAAACTGACAGGCCCGCCGCGTGCCAGCAGGGCGGGACGGCCCTGCACACCTTCCCCAGCTCGCGCACTCTGTCCGCACTCTGTCCACCAGGAACGCTGTCCCTGCGCCCAGGCTCCGCCCCTCTCCCAGTGACTCCTCCCACCCGGAGCCCTGCCCTTTGGAGCTCAAAGTCCTCATTAGGTAAACGAGTCCAGACAAGGGGAGACCAAGGTCACAGCAGCACCAAGGTGCTGACCCAACGACCAGAGGCCAAGATGGGTGTGAACCCCATGGCCGCCCTTGGGTCCCACAGCAGCGTGAGGTCAGCTCGTGGGCCCCTCAAGCAAATGACCAGAGACGGAGTCCCAAGGGGAGGAGCAGAGTGACCTTGTCCTGGGGGAGCACCAGCCTCCGCTGACAAGGGGGGTGAGGGACACAGGACGCCGGACCTGCTCCCCACGGCCAGGCTGCTGCCTCCAGACCACACGTGTGCACACGCGTGTGCGTGACTGTGGGGTGCTTTCCTGCTGCAGCAGTCTCCCCGAATCCTGCCTCCCAGGGACAGGCCTCTTCCCGAGGGACCCCAGGACAAAGAAGCCGACCAGCTGACGCCAGGGAGTGGCCTGGGGGCTGCATTTTCTTGGAGACCCCTCCCTAGCCTGAGGCCCAGGCCCTGCCACCACCAAGGGGCCTCACCTTCGTCCTCCGGCTCCTCCTCCTCCTCGTTCACCTCTGGGAAGTACCTGGACTCCATCTGCTTCTGCAGGGCCTCCAGCTTGCTCTCATAGTCCTAACGCAGAAGCAGGGCTGTGGCTCACCCGGCCGACGCTGTGGGCCCTGGGGCTGCCCAGTGCGGACTGGGCCCAGCCACAGCAGTGGCTCAGGACAGCTGAGAGGAGGGCGGTTTGCAAAGCAGGGACCCAGCTCACCCCACCCAGGTGTGGTGTGGGGCCTGAGAGGCCTGGGGGCCTAGGGGATGCGGGGCCTGGGGGCCTGGGGGATGCGGGGCCTGGGGGCCTGGGAGATGTGGGGCCTGGGGGCCCCGGGGGATGCGGGGTCTGGGGGTCTGGGGGCCCCGGGGGCGCCCTCACCAGCCTTTGCTGCTCCAGCAGGTAGGTGGCCTCCTCCCGCTCCCTGCGGTACTGGTCCTCCAGCTCCTGCAGCCTGTGAGGGTGGGGGGAGCGGGAGGTCACCGGGTGGAGGGGCGGGGGGAGCGGGTGGTCACCGGGTGGAGGGGCGGGGGGAGCGGGTGGTCACCGGGTGGAGGGGCGGGGGGAGCGGGAGGTCACCGGGTGGAGGGGCGGGGGGAGCGGGTGGTCACCGGGTGGAGGGGCGTGCCGCGCGGCGTGGGCCCCGAGGGAGGATCTTGGCGGCCTCACCTCTGCTCCATCTCCTGCTTCATGTCGATGCCCTGCTTCTCCAGCAGCTCGCGCTGCGCGAAGGCCCAGTCCACCGGCTCCGAGGGCGTCTCCGCGCAGGGCGTGCGCTCCCGCTCCTGGCGCGCCTGCTCAGGGTGGTTGAACCGGAACACGTGGCTCTTTCCCATGATGATGCGGTTTCCTGGGGGCAGAGGCCAGGTCCAGGGGGGCCCGCACCCTGGGGTGGCCTCAGAGTGCCGGCGGGGAGGAGGAGGAAAGGGGGAGCAGGACCTTCCTCCAACTGGGCTCTCAGCATCGCCCAGCCCAGGGTCAGCTCCGTGGAGCTCCTCCCCGGGCCCTGGCAGGGACCTCACCCAAATCCACCCGTGACCCCTCCCCTTTCGAGGCCAGGGATGTCTGCAAAGTTCTGTCCTGGGGCTTCCCCCACGACCCTATCCTTTCCATGGTGCCACCCCCATGCCAGCCTCTCCTCCCAGCCGGGTGCCCCGAGCCAGTGCCCCCCGAACGCCCACAGCCCTGGGAGCAGGCTGGCCCCCAGCAGGGTGTGACAGGGGCCTTCTACCGGCTCACCTGACCGCAGGATACTGGGCTCCGTGACTTTCTTGCCGTTGACGTAGGTGTCTGCCCCCTGGCAGGGCTCCAGGGTCACCACAGCTACAGGACCGATGGGGACACACAGGAGGACCGTCAGCGGGTGCCACGCCTCCATCTACCTGCAGGGCTCTGCGCACCTGGCCGCCCATGTGCCGTCCCCCCACCTCTCTCCTCCTTGCTAGCAGCAAAGCCTGCTGCTGGTGGCACCTCAGGAGTCACCTGCTTAGCAGACGAGGAGGGCGGTGCCCAAGAGGGAGGCACATGTGCCCATCAGAGAGCCAGGAGGCCGTGCCGGGCCGGCCGCCCACCTGTCAGGGTCTCCAGGTGGGCACGGATGGAAAATGGGTATCATGTCCCCAGGAATCCCGGAGCCCCTCTGGGCTCTGTGTCCACCCACTCAGGGGAGGGCAGGCTTTGGGCACAGAGAACCCTGGGAGAGCCAGTCTCCCCCATATTGTTGAAGGCCACCACCCTGAGGTGTCCCAGAGGCTGGCCGGAACCTGCCCTGAGCTGGGGGCTGTGGGCCCTGGGGCAACACTGAGGCAGCAGGTGCTCTGGACATCACCCCTGAGACGGGCCGTGCGGACCGGGCCGCGGACGGGCGAGAAGCGCACAGACGGCCACTGCACACACAGCGGGAACGTGTGGGCCAGAAATAACTCTCCAGCCTCCACCTGGCTCGCTCCTCACGGCCGGGAACACCCCAAAACGCCCCGGCCCGGGGAGGGGCCAGCTGCAAAGCCCCTTTCTGATGGAGGGTCCCAGGACAGACTAGGGAGCTGGGAGGTGACCAGCTGGCCTGGGCTGACCAGCACTCAGGCCGGGAGCTCAGCGCCGGGGGGGACGTGCAATACCTTCGCTGCCGCCTCTGGAGTCGCTCCGGAACACGCAGTGTTCCTCCTTGATGAAGTGCCCGCTCAGAACGATGTCCTGCCGCCGCTCCCCGTCCTCCCGGCCCACCCTGCGGCGGGGCAGGGGACAGATGGTGACGGCCAGGCCAGGGTGCCCGGGATGCCACCTGCTGGCTGCCTCCCCACTTCCCTACAGCCTCCAGGGACACTCGACTGGGCTCTTAGGGAAACGCCCCAGATACACATGAGTGGGGCGCAGAGAACACCCCCAAATGCAGCCGGTCCTGGGAGAGCCACGTGGCCCAGTAGCCAGAAGCATCACCTCCAGGAAGCTGGGCCCTCACCTGAGAGCCCGCCCCACCTGAGAGCCCACCCCACCTGAGAGCCCCCCACCTGAGAGCCCCCCACCTGAGAGCCCCCCCACCTGAGAGCCCCCCATCTGAGAGCCCCCCCACCTGAGAGCCCACCCCACCTGAGAGCCCCCCCACCTGAGAGCCCCCGCACCTGAGAGCCGCCCCACCTGAGAGCTCCCCCACCTGAGAGCCCCCCCACCTGAGAGCCGCCCCACCTGAGAGCTCCCCCACCTGAGAGCCCCCCCACCTGAGAGCCCCCCCACCTGAGAGCCCGCCCCACCTGACAGCCCACCCCACCTCTGAGCCCGCCCCACCTGAGAGCCCCCCCACCTGAGAGCCCGCCCCACCTGACAGCCCACCCCACCTCTGAGCCCGCCCCACCTGAGAGCCCCCCCACCTGAGAGCCCGCCCCACCTGACAGCCCACCCCACCTCTGAGCCCGCCCCACCTGAGAGCCCCCCCACCTGAGAGCCCGCCCCACCTGACAGCCCACCCCACCTCTGAGCCCGCCCCACCTGACAGCCCCCCCACCTGAGAGCCCCCCCACCTGACAGCCCCCCCACCTGAGAGCCCACCCCACCTGAGAGCCGCCCTTCCTGAGAGCTCCCCCACCTGAGAGCCCCCCCACCTGAGAGCCCCCCCACCTGAGAGCCCGCCCCACCTGACAGCCCACCCCACCTCTGAGCCCGCCCCACCTGAGAGCCCCCCCACCTGAGAGCCCGCCCCACCTGACAGCCCACCCCACCTCTGAGCCCGCCCCACCTGAGAGCCCCCCCACCTGAGAGCCCGCCCCACCTGACAGCCCACCCCACCTCTGAGCCCGCCCCACCTGACAGCCCCCCCACCTGACAGCCCCCCCACCTGAGAGCCCACCCCACCTGAGAGCCGCCCTTCCTGAGAGCCCACCCCCCCTGGGGAGCCCGCCCCACCTGGTGAGCCCATCCTTGATATAGTAGAGGAGGCACTCAGACATCAGCGGGTCCTCATTCAGGTTGACGAGATGCGGCGTCTGGGGAGAGAGGAGGGTCACCTGTCTTGCAGGGAGCAGGAGCCCAGCACTGGCCACCCACCTGACCTCTGTCCCCGGGCGCCAGACCACCACCAGCCCTGAACCTGACGTCGTGGAGACACAGTGTCCTTCCAGCCTGGCAGGGAGGACAGGGCACATGAAGGAAAAGGCTCCCTGAAGAAGAGACTCTGATGGGACCCCAGAGCCTTGGAGGGGACAGCCAGGTCGCAGGCTGGGTGGGGGCTCAGCCTCGGTACTCGGGGGAGCTGGGCTTCCGGAGCGACTGGGAGCCCAGCTCTCAGGACTGAGGGCCCAGGGGACACCTGGTGCTGTGGTGGGTCCTTGGACATGCAGGGCACTGGCCCTGGACCCCATCCCACGAAGCCCTGGGCACCCAGGTGTGAGGGCTCCAGTGGGTCCTCGAACCAAGGACTACGACTCCGGCCAAGGAGGCCTTGGCCGGGGGGCCGGGAGCAGGGAGGCTGTGAAAGTCCCCCCCAGTTCCGACCCCCCAGCCTCTCCTGTCCACAGTCTAGCAAAACGCAGCTCAAGGCCAAGGTGACCACCTCCCACCAGTGGCCCCTAAGTACTGCCCTGGGCTCCCTGTCCCGCCCTGTCCCCAGGGCACAGCTGCAGGCCCCAACCCCTGGGGCCTGGAAGCCCTTTCTCCGCTGCCTCTGGTGCTCCCGCCTGGTCCCTCAGCTCAGGAACCGTGTCCTGGGCAAGGGTCCTGCAGCAAGGCAGAGGCGGACACTGCTGCCTCAGTTTCCCCTGACACCCTGAGGCAAGTCCCTCGACACTCCACCCACACGCCTGTGCAGGGCCGTGAAGACCTCGTCATCAGACTCCAGGACAAATCATCACCAGCCACAGGGCCAGAGCAGGAGTGCTGGGAGGGGCTGGGCTCAGTGAGGGGACCGAGTCCCAGGAGCACTGTGGCTCTCAGGAGCTGCTGCCTGCATCGTCCCCAGGGCCGTGCCAGACCCAGAGCCACCAACGAAGCCAAAGAACGGAGGCACCCTGCATCCTGAGGCACCCGCACCCACAGCTCCGTGCGCCAGCCGGGAGCGTGCCACCCCCAGGAAGGGGCAGGGTCTAAGACAGCCCAGGAACAACCCTCTCCAGGTGCAAACCACGGCGTCTCCAGAGGGGTCGTGAAGTAAGACCCTGTGAGGGCTCTGCCTGCTCCCCACACTGCCCAGGCCCCCCAGCACCCTCCCTCCTGCCTCGGGGCCTCAGCACGCACTGCCCCCCAGCCTGGAGTGTATGGGGGCAGCAGCCCCAGGGACCGGGGCGCTCCTACCTTTTTGGGGGAGAACACGCCCAGCGTGCCGCCATCCTCTCTCATGGCCACGCCCATCTCAGCCAGCAGCGCTTCCCTGGGGGGAAGAGGGGGTCAGCTCAAGCCCAAGGGGCCACGGGACCTGCCTCCCTCCAGCTGGCCGATCACTGCCCGGGAGCCAGCGGGCTCTGCCCACACGGCCTGCGGCTGCGCCCGAGCAGTGACCCCTTCAGTCAGCGAGTGCAGGCGTCTGCTCGGAGGGACCGGTCACCCACAGGGACAGGAGGTGGGGTCCCCCCGCCCACCTCTCCATCCGGATGGCCTCTGTTCTCCGCAGCTTCTCCTCCCAGGTCTCGTTGAGCTCGGCTATGATCTTCTCTGTCTCCTGGGGGCGACAGAGAGCACATGAGCTCAGGGCCAGGCTGAGGGAGACGCAGGTCTGCAGGGCACCAGACCCCACGCCCGGTCCGTCCTGGGAAGGACCCAGGGCTGAGGGGTGGCTGTGCCCAGCACCGCGTGCTCGCCTGTGGACGCACCCAGAGAGCCCAGGGGAAAGCAGCCCAGGAGGGAGGGACGCGGGCGGTTCTGACGCCCAGGAGGGTCGACACTTCTGTTCGCTTCCAGCCCCTCACCCTGGGGCCCTGCAGCAGCCTGGATCTGGCCTTTGTGCTTTTGAACCCTAAACCCTTCAGTCTGTGAGATCTGAGTTCACGCTGCAGCCCAGGAAAACAGGACAGAAAACCTCAAACCCGCCTGGCCTGTCACTAGGGGTGAGGCCGTGACTGGGTGCAGGGGACCAGAGGGCAGTGATCACGAGCACAGAGCACTCGAGGGGCACAGAGTCCTGGGACAGCCGGGACCCTGTCAGCTGGGGGGGAGCAGACAGTGGAGGGGCTCCCGGGCCCCACCTGTGCCTCCATAGCCCCACTTCCTGCCCTTAGCCAGAGGGCTGGGCCGGCCCAGAGCAGGCTCCCAGAGGCAAGGTTCCCAGGCCACGCCCTCACCTTCAGTCTTTCGATGGCCTCCTCACTGCCCGGGGCAAACAGCAGGCGCTCGTGCAGGCTGGACACGGAGGCCGCGCGGCTGGACAGGCCCGAGAGCGAGGACGAGGGGCTCATGCCCACCAGGGCGTTGGTCACTGTGGAGAGATCGTCAGGGGCTTGACTCAACGCCGCCCAGCCACCGTGACGGTAATTGTCGTCAAGGTCGCACAGGTCTACGGGAGGGGGGACAGATGGGAGGGAGAGAAGAGAGACACGGGTTGGGAGACAGCACGAGGTGGGCAAACAGGCAGAACACAGACGGCCAGGGAGGCACAGCCGCCAGGCGCCGGGCAGCATGCGGGCCAGCTGCCACCCCCCACGGTGCCCCGGCCCCCCAGACCCCCGGGGCAGCAGCGCAGCCCCACCAGCAACGTCCGCACCCCTGGCTCCACCCCTGCCCTGGGCCCAGGCCTCTCGCTTTCCCTGCACCTCTCCTCAAACCTGTGCCACCCTGTGCCCCGCAGCCTCTGCACCTGAGCTCCTGCTCCTCCCCCCCGTCCACTGCCCTTCACCCTCCATGCCCAGGTGCAGGTGTGCCCCTGGCCCTGACGTCCTGCTCATCCTCTCGCTGTGGTGCCCAGCCCCCGTGCCCTTCCCTCGCCTGGCCCACAGGCGCCCTGAGCTGCGGGGTCAGGCTGCGTGCCCACCCCAAGAAGCACCTGGAGGAGAGGGGAACTGTGGGACCCTCAGGAAGCCCTAACCTACACCCCGAGAGGCTGCTCTGAGCTTGGGGTCTCCCAGTACTGGGCACCCAGGGACACCCCCGCTGCCCCAGGGCCTGAGGGCCTGGGAGTCGGGGACGTGACACCCCCTGGGGTGGGAGGTGCCAGGCCCCTCCCGGCAAAAGCAGAGGCAGAGCAGCGGCACAGGCACTGGGGAAGCCGAGAACCCCTCCACCCTGGGGGTCGGGACACCCTGAACTGGGCCCCTCGCTGGGGATCCAGGCCCAAGGCCAGCAGGGTCACAGGCTGGGAGGATCTGGCCATGGTCAGACCCCTGGCATTTCCAGGGGGGAGGGCCTTGGGCTGGGTGGGCCAGAAGCAGGCCTCTGCAGGCGCGTGGGAGTCAGAGAGCTGGAGCCCAGCTGCTCTCAGCCCGAGGAGGCCGTGGCTGCCCCTGACTTCGCCTGTGCCCCCGTTCCCCAGAGACGGGATGCAAGCCCACATCTGCCGGGAGGGTGCCTGTGAGTGCGGGCTGTGTCCCAGCCCTCCCGCCGGCCCTGGGCCTCGCCCCTCCCGCTAGGCTGGCTACACCCGGAGGCGGGCAAAGCAGGGGTGCAGGAGCAGCAGGGGATACACACATTTGGGTCCTCCGGGCACAGTGTTGGCTGAGGGGGAGGGGAGGCGTGGGGAGGGAGGAGACAGAGAAACAGAAGAGCAGGTTTGTCTCTGGAGGGTCCGGGCGCGCCCGTCACAGGCCGGGCGTCAGGCAGGCGGCTGCGGTCTTCGGTGGGGACCCGGGGACCCCAGCACCTGTGGCGTGCTGACATGGCTTCCGGGGACACCGCCTCTGGCCTGCTTGGGCCAGCACCGAACCCAGCCATGCAGTCCACCAGGCCGAGGCCAGGAGCCCGGCCTCCCACCCAGGGCATCTCTGCCCAGGAACATGGCAAGGGCCGTGATGGCCGCCTGGCCCGCCCCAGCCCGGGGGGGGGGGGGGGTCCCAGCAGGGAGGCCAGGCTGGCCCAAGAGGCCCCCGCAGCCCGGCCGCCCTGCCCAGGACAGGCGACACGGACACTCACTGTCGGTGATGTCCCCGAGACCCTGGGCGTACAGCAGGTCCCGCAGGCGCGTGACCTCATCCTTCAGCTCGCGGATCAGCTTGTTGTTGGGGTCCTCGTTGATGACGGCGTTGCAGCGGATCTGCTTGGCCCGGTCGGCGTACCTGGGCAGCAGAGGGCGCTGTGGGCTGTGCCCTTGCTGGCAGGCCCAAGGGTCGGGGGGTCTCAGCAAGTGGGGCCCGGGGCTTTGGCAGAGCAAGAAGTCACCCCACTGGGAGTCACTGAGCCATCTGCCTGAGGCCTACAGGGGGGCTACCCTGCCCTGGCTCGCCCACTTGGGGAAACCTCGGCCCCAGGAGGAGAAGGGATGGGGTGGCATCTTCTCCCCACAGAGAGGCCTTGGCGCCTGGACCGCGGTCCCAGGGTGGAGGGAGCCAGCGGGGGACGTGAGAACGTCCGTGTGTTGGCGTGTCCAAACCCGCCCCCCACACGGCAAACGCATGCGTGGGTACAGGTGGGCGTGTGCCCCTACATTGGGACCCACGTCCTTGCTCTCTTTACTGTGGGTGGTGCTCAGTCTACGGGGCGGAGATGCTGGCAGCCTCCAGCCGGGCAGGGACCCAGGCGCCCACCCAAGGCGCCCACCTGCAGCCAGAGGGACCTTTACGACCCCCGTCTGCTAATTAGAGGCCCTGGTGGCGCCCTGGCCGGGTGCAAGCTGCCCAGCCCACAAGCACAGCTCTCCCCGTCTGTGCCACGGGGGGGCCCTGGGCCGCTCGCGGCTCCCAAGTGCACCCCAAAGGGTGATGGGAAAGGGATGGAGCCCCAGGCACCCCTGAGGGCCATCAGGTCCAGGGACGTCCCAGGAAGCTCCCGTCCCCGGTGCCGGGGCACGGCCGCCCTCGAGAGCTCACCTCAGGGTGCTCAGGGTCTCGTCGTAGTTGATGTCCGCGGGGCTGAGGGCCGCCACCATCGCCGTTCTCGAGTTCCCCCCTGGGGGAGACGACCAGGCCACGCGAAGGTCAGCCCGCCACCGTCTCCCCACCGTCCCCTCCTGCATTTACAGCCGGGGAGGCTGAGGCCCAGAGGGGTAAACGGAGTCGGGGGCCAACTGGGCGAACCCAGAGGGGTCAGCCACGTGTCAGCCACGCAGCTGAGAAAGGCCCGAAATCCCCGATTGTCTACGCTCTCCAGGAGACTCAGTTTACCCCCTGGGCACCAGCCTCCCCAGCTGGGTGGGAGGCATTTCAGTCTTCATCTCCCTGTCTCTGCTGGGCCAGACGCAGGCAGAGAGGAGAAGGGGTGACTTGTGGCAGCCCTCCAAGACCCCGCAGGCAAGCAGGGGTCCCAGCGTCATGGAGTCGGGGCCCCTGCTACAGATGGGGAAGCCGAGCCCAGAGAGGGGTTCCCAGGCCTGAACCAGGAGCACCGGCGTGGGTGGGGCGTGTTCTGTGGCCCGTGGAGCACCCTGGTTCCCACACTTGCTGGCCCCTGTCCCAGGCCCTCTGAAAGGACCCCAGGGTCACCTCGGTGTCAGCCTAGAAAGGGTGACAGGCCTCTGGGTGGCTGGCACCCGCCCGGCAGGAAGAGGCGCAGTGGCTCAGGGCAGGGGTCTCCCCGGGGCTGGACGAGCCCATGGTCCTCACCTAGGTTCTCCCTGAGTAGCCAGGTCAGCACGGAGTCTCTGTACGGAATGAAATCTGTCTTCTTCTTCTTCTTGTTCTGTGGGGGAAGGAAATTCGGGGTCAGCCTGACGCATCGGGGGGCAGGGGCAGGCACGTGTGCTCCCCAAAGCCAAGGCGACTGCGGCGGGGCGGGGCTCGGCCAGCTCTCGGCCACCTGAACCCCAGCGCCACCCCCGGGCGCCTCCACCCAGGGGGAGTCCCAGACTTGCTCGCACATCCCTTAACTTAGGTTCCTCCATAGTCCCAACCATGTCTGGGTCACACAGGTGGCCGAGCCCAGGCGTGCTGAGATCATGGCCGGTGCACCGCCCTCCTCTGTCAGAAGGACCCACCGGGGCCCACCGCCCCTCCTCAACCCCAGCAGGGGCTCTGCTGACCACCAGGAAAAGGTCCCACCGCTAAGGTGTCCCCAGGCCTCCGCTGGCACCTGCTCTCAGCTCTCCCGTCCACCTCGAGCCCCCTTCCAGCCCCGTCAAACTTCCTGCCGCCCTTCAGAAGGCAGCTCGCAGCACCTGCGTTAACACCTGTCCTCCCGTCCCCCACCCTCCCTGTGAACCGAGCACCCTGCACGCCCTCAGCTCCAGTGAGTTTCTATTCCTCTATTAAGGCGGCTCCACTCAAAACATGGACTCCAGCCCACAGGAGGGCTGCCGGAATCGCTGCTGCAGACACGTGGCGACGGGCTCAGCGATGCCGCGAATCGCGAGCATTCCGTCACCTTCCGCCGCCAGGCTGCGTCATTACTCTGGGCCTACACACTGGTCATGGTTTTCAAGACGATCCCCAGAGGAGCTCCACTCGCTCCCGGGGGACAGAAAATGGGAAGCTCGAGGCGTGCCGTCCAGGTGGGATTCAGGGCTGCTGGCCGCCCGTGCGCAGGGCTCGAGGGTCCGAGCCATCGGTCCTAGGGCGCCCTCCTTCTCCCCGGGCACTTGGTGGGTGAAAAACTCTGTTCCTACTTTTTTCTTTGCTTATTTAACTCCCGAGGCTGATTCTCTGCCACACCTGTCCTTGTTTACACAGTGAACGCCCTACACTCACTAGTCCCTTCACCTCCGATTCTGGGGCTCCCTCAGCCGTGCCCTTGCCACCCACCAGCACCTCCTGGGACCCCTCGCTGCCCGCCCTCTCTCCACCTCCCTCCGCCACTGGCTCACACCTGGAAGGCCATCAGCCACCTCCTACACCTGGAAGGTCACCAGCATCCACTTCACACCTGGGAGGCCACCAGCCCCCACCTCACACACCTGGGAGGTCAGCATCACCCGTGCGTTCTGCTGATGCCACAGGCCTTCCCCTCCCACCTCCAGGCTGCTCTTCACGCAGCAGCCAGGGCCACGGTCTAGACTCTGTCAGATGTGAGCCTTGTTGAAAACCGCCCACCGCTTCCCACTGAGCGCAGTCAGCCAGCTCCTGACAGTGGACGAGGGACCTCAGACCAGGCGCCTGCCCGTCTCCGGCCTCATCTGCAGGTGCCCGTGCTCCCTGCTCCACACTGTCCCTCAACCAGCTCCCCAAACTGTCTCACCCGGCTCCTCAAACAGCTCCTATCACAGCCCTGTACACAGTCCCCACACAGCCCCACACAGCCCCCCACAGCCCCACACACAGCCCCACACAGTCCCCACACAGCCCCACACAGCCCCCCACAGCCCCACGCAAAGTCCCACACAGCCCCCCACAGCCCCACACACAGCCCCCCACACAGCCCCACACAGCCCCCCACACAGCCCCACACAGCCTCCCACAGCCCCACGCACAGCCCCACACAGCCCCACGCACAGCCCCACACAGCCCCACGCACAGCCCCACGCACAGCCCCACACAGCCCCACGCACAGCCCCACGCACAGCCCCACACACAGCCCCACAGAGCCCCACAGAGCCCCACGCACAGGCCCCCACACAGCCCCACACACAGGCCCCCACACAGCCCCCCACACAGCCCCCCACACAGCCCCGCACAGGCCCCCCACACAGCCCCCCCCAGTCCCCACACAGCCCCCCCAGAGCTTGTCCCATTTCTGCCCACAGCTCCTCCCCTTTCCAGCACAGGGCCACCCACTGGGCTCTCTGGCCCCGAGCAGCTGCCGGCCCTGCCCCCGGGTCTCGGCCCTCAGCTCTGTGAGCGCCCCGGCCACGCTGACGAAAGGCTGTCTGTCCCTCCCTGCCCGTCTGGCACCGCCTGTTTTCCCTCATCATTCCGGGTGGGCAAAGTGGGCTCACAGACGTCGTGTGGAAAAGGCACGCAGGTTATGCCGGTGATGACAGTTCCACCGACGGTCTCCCTGCGCCGTCACCTACGCTGGCCACCCTCCTTCCCTGTTCCCCGTTTCCTGCCCCTGCACCGAGGCCGGCAGGCCTGTGTCGTTCGCCCAGCACAGGGCCTGGCTCAGAGTGGGGCGCCCCGTGTCTGCTGGCTCAGGGCACACACTGGGGTGCACTGCACTGCCGAGACCCTCTCCGGGCACCGGAGCTGAGGGCGCCCCTTTGCGTCCAGCCCCCTCCCCTGGAGCTGAAGCCAGCTGCTCACCTTGTTGGGCCCAGAGTCCTGAAAAAGAAGAGACACAGAGGCTGAGGACCCGGAGCGCAGCTGGGCCCCGAGTGTGCAGGGGGAGAGGACGGGCTGCTCCAGAGGGCGAAGGAGTGGGCAAGGCCTGGGCACCTGCCAGGCATCCATCACTCGCCACCCAGCTACCACTGGCCGCCCTGAGCGGAGCCTGAGAGTCAGGCCAACAACCCTGCAGCCCCTCCGGCTGCGGCACCCATCCGCTCTTCCCACCACAGTTTCAGAGGTGGGCAGGGTCTCCTGAGGTCAGCCCATCCCCGGCTGAAGGTCTGGGTGTCTGGGTGAGTGGGCAACACTGCCTGTCCCCGGGGCCCACCAGCCCCTCCCTTCCAAGGGCCCTGGCATCCCTCTGGCCTTAGCTCACTGAGGTCAGAGCTGACCGCAGCCCTGCCCTCCCTGAAAGACCCCAGCCAGCAAGCTCACCAAAGCTCACGGTGCCTCTCCGAAGGGCCCTGGGAGGAATATGGCTCATCCCCATTTTCCAGGTGGGAAACTGAGGCGTCAGGGCATCTGCAGCCTTCCAACACCCCGCCCCATCTCTGGGCTTTCCCTTGGACCCCAGCACCTCCCAGAGACGGGGCCCAGAGCAGACGGGGCAGGCTCCCAGCATCCCCCAAGGAAGCAGGACAGGAGGCCCCTCCGTGGTCCACCCCTCAGTCCAGTTCCAGAAACCCGAGGTCAGCTCACCATCTCAGCCAGCGCGGAGATGACCTTCCCCAGCGTGGTCAGGGACTTGTTGATGTTGGCTCCCTCCTGTGAGAAGATGGTCAGGGCGTCAGGGAGCCTCCGGCTCCAGCACGAGCCCTGGGGCCTGGGGCCGAGACCGCCCAGCCCTGCTGCCGACCCTTGAGGGGGGACGGGAGCCTCGGGCAGGACGCCAGCCAGACGTGCCCCTGGCGGGCGGGGAGTGCGGTTTGCCCGGCATTCTCCCTGGCTTCCTCGGAACCCTGACACCTGGCACGTGCCCCCAGGTACGATGTCCAGAGCCGCTTCCCATCCATCAGATAACAGTGGGGACCAGGGGACTCAGGAGAATAACAGCTCTCCTTCCCATCACAGAGACTGCTTGACCAGAAGGTGTCCCCTCAGGACGGTGGCCGGCCAGCTCAGAGCCCCACCACGGCTGCCTCCCAGGTGCTGCGGGGGCTGAGGGGGCCCAGCTCTCCTGCCAGGGTCGTCTGCCTGCTGGCCTCCCATCTCCTCACCTGTGCCCCAGCCACCCAGGCTCACCCTTGGGGATGGCCCCAGTACCTCTCTCCAGCCCCAGGAGGAGCCGAGCCCTCCCGCCTGGCCCTCCCTGCAGCAGCCAGGGCTGGAGATTCGACCCCTCTGAGAGCCCAGGGCTGGAGACACGACCCCCCTGAGAGCCCAGGACTGGAGACACGACCCCCCTGAGAGCCCAGGACTGGAGACACGCCCCCCTGAGAGCCCAGGGCTGGAGACACGACCCCCCTGAGAGCCCAGGACTGGAGACACGCCCCCCTGAGGGCCCAGGGCTGGAGACACGCCCCCCTGAGAGCCCAGGGCTGGAGACACGCCCCCCTGAGGGCCCAGGGCTGGAGACACGACCCCCTGAGAGCCGAGGGGCAGGGCCCTGCTCCCCACGGGCACGGCCAGGCCCCTACCTTGAGGCGTGTGCCCTTGGCTCCCGTGGAGTCGGCCCGCTCGCTCCCGGCCAAGTCCACCAGGCTGATCTTGCTCACCTGCAACGGCAGACACGTCAGCTGCGGAAGACGCCACGAGGCCACGAAGGGTGCCCCCTCCTCTGGGCACCGCCTGGGGCCACCCGAGGGTCTGGAGGTCTGAGACCCTGCATTTCCTCGGCGTCTCTGCCCACAGACGTTCTCTGCACACTGGGTGCCCTTCACCTGTTTGCACGGGGACTCCCCAGGTGCCCACAAGGTGTGCCCTGTCACCGTCACCCATTTCCATAGAAGGGACCACGTCTGTGCTGGGGTTTGAACCCGCTCCAGTGCCCCAGCCACAGCTCAGCTGCCACGGGCCCCAATCAACACCGTGGCCTGGGCCACGCACATCCTGAGGGGGCCCAGACCCTCCTGAGCCGTGGCCACTGTGGGTGACTCGCCCACACGTCAGCGGGCACGGACATCAGTGGGACCCCGTCTGTGCCCCAGCCGGCCGGGGCGGGAGGGACAGACGGCAGGCAGCCTGCACTCGCTGACCCAGTTCCCTGCCCTCCCCGGCTCTGGGCCGTTGTGAGCCTCCGGGAGGACGGTGCCAGGCCGAGGTGCCCTGGCACCATCGGGACTCAGTGGCGCTGTCTTCCCTGGCCCCACTGCAGATTCCGGGGTGCTGCCTGAGAGAGCCTGCCCCCGGGAGTGGGCGGAGATGCCCGGGGAGAAGGCCTAGACATGGGGCAGGGAAGAGGGCACTGGAGGTCAGAGCTGCTGGCGGACATGCACAGGCTGGGCGCCCACCCTGCTGCCCCTCCCCAGCGCCCACAGACTGCGTGTCGGGGTGAAGGCCCCAGGAGAGGACACCCCTGCCCGGGTCCGCGGAGAATGCCAAGGTGCGTGGGCAAGGCATCTGGGGCTGCGGGGCGGGGCGGGGCGGGGCCCACTCAGCACAGCCTCTCCATTGTGCTCACAGATGCTGGTGCCCAGTCACCCCTGTGGCCGGCACTACTTGGGCTCAGACCAGGCCTTCACTGCTGCCCCCCGAGGTTGCCGTGCTGTGGTGCAGCCCATCCCTCCTCGGCCCCCCGTCTGCGGGAGGGTCCATGGCCCCTCCACTCCAAGTCCCTCCCACACCCACGTGGCACCAAACGCCCGACGAGGTAGCCTCGCAGGCCTGGCCAACCTGTCACCGAGGCCCACGCTGGGCTGGGGTGGGCAGTGCCCAGTGCCCTGTGCCTCACAGGCCAGTGTGTGGCTCGGCCCCTCCTCCTGCCTGACCGGCATGACCCGCCCCTGCCCAGTGTCCCCCCGCCAAGGCCACGCCCACCTTCTCCGTGGTGATGTCAGTCTCGGCGTCGTGGCGCTTCTGGGTGAAGATGATGTTGAAGACGGCGTGGGAGCGGCTGCTGGTCTCGTTCATGTTCGTGGCTGCCACGGTCCTGGGGAACGGAAGCCACGGGTGCTCACCCACCGTGCTGTGTGCCAGCCGCTGGGGGGGCCTGGGCGTCCGCTCCCCTGGCTCGCAGGCTGCCTGTTGGCGGTGACTGTGCCCCCCGACGCGCCCCCAGCCCGGGCTCCAGCCTGGCGCGTGGGGGCTGTGACCCGGGGCGTCTCTCACTCCACAGGCTGGGCCGGGCCCCCACGGCGGTGATGGGGGAAGGCCCCAGGGCCACCGACAGGCAGGGGTCTCAGGGACACGCCCCGGCCAGGCTCCTGTCTGACGCCCACAGCACAGACGGGCCTCCTCAGGCAGCGCCCCACAGCGCCACGAATGAGGTACGGCAGGGGGCAGTGGCCGTGACAACCGGGGTAGACCCTCCTGGGCAGGGAGGCCAGGGCAGTGAAGCCGGGAAGACCGACTGCTTATGGCTGGCAGTGCCCACAGCTGGCACTTCCCCACTGCGCCTGCCTGGAGCCCCATCCCCGGGGCCGTCTGCCAGACCTCGGCGGCCTGAGCACGCCCCTGTGGGGACGGCCGCCTGGGGCAGCAGCGACAGACACAGCCAGCCCCCCAGGGTGCACAGCCCACGCCCAGAGGAGCACCCCACCTAGGTGACAGTCTCTCTGTACGGGGAGCTGAAGGCCCCTCAGGCTGGCATGCCCACCCCTCCACGGGGAGACTGGGCCTTCCTCGGAGAGACTCAGCCGCTGGCACCCTGGGGCTGGAGGGCAGGGAGGGTGCGGGTCACCCTGCACACACCTGGCCTTGTTCCCTGAGTCCATGAGGTCCTGGATGTCGTTGTAGGAGGTGACGGCCAGCTTGGAGAGGTCCTCCACGTAGGGCCCCAGCAGCGGGTGCTCCCGCACACGCAGGTTGCCCTTGTTCTTGGGGTTCAGGAGGTCGCGGACGCGCTCACAGTATATCTCCATGTAGCTGACCTGCAGGGCAGAGACGTGTGTGGGGGCAGCGCCAGGAACCCCGAGATGGGGGCGCAGGACTGTCATCAGGGACTCCTGAGGCGGGGGCATTGGGAGACGTGGGGGTCACCATCCAGGAACCCCGAGATGGGGGCGCAGGACTGTCATCAGGGACTCCTGAGGCGGGGGCATTGGGAGACGAGGGGGTCACCATCCAGGAACCCTGAGGAGGGGGTGCAGCGGCTGTCATCGGACTTGGGGTAGAGAATGTGGGTGCTGCCTGCTGGGCAGGGGGAGGTGTGCAAAGGACCCCAAGCCCCTGCATGAGTGTGGGTTGGGTGTCAGCCCATCCCCGCCTGCCTGGCCCTCCCCCACCCACTGCCACCCTGGGGTCGCGGCCACAGTACGGCCCAGGCTCTGCCGCTCGGGGCGCCTGCCCCGTGCCCAGCCCAGAGCACCGCTCGTCCCAGCCGGCTGAGAGGAGGGCTGCCCCTCACTCCCCTGTGCCCCGCAGCTGTGTCCCGAGAGGGCGTGGCTAAGGGCACAGACTGTGTGAGTGGCAGGAGCGCTGTCTCCGTGCCTGGAGCCCAGCCAGGCCCAGGATGGGACGCGGGCGGGCCTACCTCCACGGAGTAGGACATGTTGTCATTGGTGGTGTCGTTGATGCGGGAGAACAGGTCCTCACAGAGCTGTGGGGCGGGAGACACAGTCAGGTGATGGCAGCCCGCATCCCCCAGGCCGCCGCTCTCCCGGCCCCTCTCAGGCCCTCACAGTCCGTCCTAGTGGCACTGAGAAGGCCTGCAGCCTGATGAGCTGCTTTCTCCTGCTTAACTCAGGGGTCCCCTCGCTGACCTTTCTCACGCATTATCTGCTCACACTGCTGCGCCCCCCGCCGCCCTTGTCCGCACGGGACGGGGGGTCTGCCACGCCACATACCACCCAGGGTTTTCTCTGCCCAACCAGGCCAAGCCCTGACCAGCTCAGATCCAGAGACCCTCCTGGGAGCTGGGCCGGGGGGTCCCAGCAGTGTATGAGGGTCTGAGTCTTAGCTCTCAGTCAACCTGGGCACCTCGCCCTGCCCACACCCCAGGCTCACAGCCCCCAGGGGGGCCCTGCCCAGTGGGTCTCCAGCTGCCAGGCCGGGCCCTCCCCCGCCGCGTGCCTGCGGGATGATGCCCTGCTGGTCCTTCTCCTGCTTGCCCATCATGGTGTAGGACTTGCCGGCCCCGGTCTGGCCGTAGGCGAAGATGCAGACGTTGTAGCCCTCGAAGGCGTGCTGCAGCATCTCCTCGCCGATGTCCCGGTACACCTGCTTCTGCGAGGCGTAGTTGATGTCCTCGGGCTGCAGGGCGACAGGGGCTCAGCGGCAGGCCCACATCCGTCCCGGGGCCTCGGGGCGCCACAGCCCCCACGGGCCCTGCTGCCCGCTCGGGGGTGGCTTCCGGAGGGGGCGGAGGAGCTGGCCAGGCCGAGGCCGGGCAGGGCGGAGGGCAGGGCGGCACAGGGAACAGAGCGGCAAAGGCTCAGAGCGGTGGGTGGGACGTGGCGCTGAAGTCCACACTCAGTGCCGAGAGGTGGGCTGGGAGGGGCAGGGCCGCGGTCCAGGGCCATGGGCCGGGCTTCAGGATCTGGACGCTGTCCTGGTGAGGGGAGGAGGTGGGGCTGCACTTGGAAGGTGAAACGGGGAGCCCTGGTGGCTGTTCTGGGGGCCAGGCCGTCGGAGGTGTGACCTGGTGGGTGCTGGCACTGAGGCTGGGCGACTGGGTGCCTTGTAGGATTCAGTAGTGGGGGATGGGCAGGGCTGGGTGTGGGCGGCACGGGGAGGCAGGAGGGGAGTCGGGGTCTCCCAGGATCCAGGGGGACGTGCAGGTGAAGGTGCTGCCCCAGGGGACGTGCAGGTGCCACACCAGGTGGCCCAGGTCCAGCTGCGGACAGGCTGTTTGGGAAGTCTGGGGCATGGCAGGCAGACCCTGCAGCAATCCCACCGGGAGCGGACGAGCCCTGGGTCCCTGCCTCGGCTGGGACAGTCGTGTCCCAGCTCAGGGTGCCGTCCCACACACGAGGTGACTTCGGAAAGCAGCCCCCCTACCGAGCCTTGCCCCTGCTCTTCCCCCACCTCCCGCAGGCCTGCAGGGGAGCCGTGTGGCGTCGCCCCAGCCCGAGAGGAGCGAGCAGCTGGGAGGTCGAGGGCCACACTGGGGAGGGCCGAGGGGCCTCACGGCTGTGCCCACCCCCAGGACCCAGCCCCCAGGACCCAGCCTGGCTTACCGACGTGTGCGACCAGTAGGAGTAGTCGAAGCTGAAGCTTTTGGGCGTCTCCTTGGGCTGTTTGGGGTTGACGATGGCTGCAGGAGGGACAAGCACAGTGGTTGGCGCTCTGCCACGTCTGCTCTGTGCCCGGGCATGCTGGCTGTCCCCTCGCAGGGACACACTCATCCCCTCTGTCGGAGCCAGTCAGGTCCTTCCGGGTGGGCTCGCGTGGGCTCTGAGGACTGTCCCCTGCACTGGCCCCTCCCTCCCTCCTCGCTGAGCTGTGCCTTGGCCTGGCCGGAGGCCGTGCCCACGAGCCACGGAACACCAGTGGGAAGTCAGCCACGAACGAGATGATGCCATCACCCACCACCAGCGCCTGACAAGTGTCCCAGGAGACCCCGCCCCCCCATCCAAGGCCGCGTGGCCCCAGGCCTGCGAGCAACCAGTCCCCAGCGTTTCCCAGGCTCTGATCCCCCAGGGCGGTGGGTCCTCGGGCAGGAAGGACTTCGGTCCCAACCCGCCAGGCTGCTCCGCCCACTGCCCACTGTCTGAACCCGAAATGTCCATGTTGCCAGAGGACCTTTAGGCCCCCGAGGCCCCACCTGCTGGAGGCAGATCTGTGTCCGGGTTTTCACACCCACCAGGAGCTCAGACCAATCCTGGTCGGCAAGGGCTCCAGACACACCTGGGAGGCCAGTCCCCACCTCATCACCCCATCTGAGGGGCAGCCCCATGTTTGGGGCCGGGGGTCGTGGCTGCTCACCCCTCAGTGGGTTTTCCCCAGGGCAACAGGCTGGGGGCCTCGCTCCCTGGGCACGGCACACCTTCAGGACCCCTCACCCCTGCCCCACCATGCGACCTGCCACCAGCACTGAGAGAACCAGACCCTCAAAAGTCACAGGTGGACGTCCTGGCCCCCGGGACCTCACAGCATGACCTTATGTGGAGACGGGGTCCTGGCAGATGTCACGGATTAAGATGAGGTCACAGCGGAGTCAGAGGGGCCCTAATCCAAATGACCGTGTCCTACGACAGGGACGTCTGACAAAGACCCGCACAGGGGAGAGCGGCAATGCCCCCCCGCCAGGGCCGCAGCAGCCACAGGGGCTGCAGAGGTGGGACCCCTGCCACGCCCGCGCTGGCACTGAGGCCTCCGACCTGACGTCTCAGCGCCCTGGGGGCCTGGGCACAGCAGCCCTGGAACGCCAGCACCCCATCGCCTGGCCGGGCTTCTGCAGCTGGCCCAGGCCAGGGCGCCCTGGCAGACCTCTGGGCCGTTGCCCTGACTGAGCGTCTCGCTCACAGGGCTGAGCCGGCTCTGGGCCCCAGACCTCAGGCTTGAGGACTTCCGGGAGATGACCCAGCGCCCCTGGGAAGCCACAGAAGGAGCAGGTGACTGAGCGTCACATGCCTGTCCTTGGAGCCGAGAGGGGGTCACACCCACGCTGCCTCCGGGAGCCAGGCCAGCGGAGAGCAAGCTGCCCTGGTTTCGACTCCGGCCGGGACCTGGGGTTCGGCCACCACAACCCCAGTGCAGATGATGCCGGTGCCATGGGAACAACAATCGCTGGCCCTCTTGACACAGGTGGCTGGGCTGGGCCCCCACTGGCCTGGCAGCAAGGGGCTGGCCCACCGGCTCACCCCACAATGCCCCACCTCCGTGACCTCATCTCCGCACCTCCCTGCCTGTGGGCCAGGGTCCCAGGACAGGCCCAGGCCCCACCCTGCTCTCCCCTCCCGCCTGGGCTGGGCCCCCACCGGCTCCCTGAGCAGTCCTGGCCCCATCCCCACACCCCCCGCTCTCCTTGTCCACCGGACACTGGCCCAGCCGCAGGCGCCGACCCTGTTCTGAAGGTGTCCCAGCACTGGCGTGTGTGCCATACGCCCGCGTGGACGTGGGCTCCCTGAGGTGGGCTCAGGGACTGTGGCCGTCTGGGACCGCGGGCCGAGGAGACCTGCCCTCGCTGCCGTACTCACTGGTGGTGCTTCCGGACATCTGGATGATGCATTTGGAGTCGCGGCTCATTTCCCGGGAATTGAAGGGGCGGACTCGCACCGCCACCTTCACCGAGGCCCCGGCCATCTCGGCAGCCTCTGTGGGTCACTCCCGGCAGCGGTGAGAGCCCAGCAAGAACGGGAGGCACCTTGGGGAGAAGGGACACGTGAACTGGAACCGATATCTGAAAAGGTAGGACAGGTGTTTCTGGCTGGCGACTGAACCCACTCCCCTCCCAATCCTTCCTGACACCTGGCCCGGGTCCCCACCCCCAGGATGAGCTGGAGGGGCAGCCGCCCGGGTCCCCACCCCCAGGACAGGGGCAGGAAGGAGAAACATCGCGAAGTGCAGAAAAGAAAGCCAATGGCACGAGTGGGGGCTGGGCACCGGAACCTAACAGGAAGCAACCACTGGCTGTGGGACCCAGAGACTCCGGCTCCTCGGAAGGCCGGTGTCTGGGAGGCACCAAAAACACGCATTTGTGGAAAGTCACCGGAAGGAACATTCGCCCCTGCTGCGGGTTGAATTGTGTCCGCTCCAAATTCACACGTGGACGCCCTAAACCCCAGCACCTCAGAATGTGGCCTTACTAGGAATTGGGGTCCTTGCAGGTGCAACTGGTTAGAATGAGGTCATGCTGGAGCTGGGTGGGCCCCTGGGTCATGCTGGAGCTGGGTGGCCCCTGACCCAGTGACTGGTGTCCTTATAATGAGGGGCATTGGGACAGACACTCCAGGGAGCATGCCCGTGGAGACGGGCAGAGCTGGGGATGCATCCACAAGCCAGGATCACCGCAGACGGACAGCCACCAGGAGCTGAGCGGCCTGGGACCCACTCTGCCTCCGGCCTCAGCAGGGACCAGCCGGCCAGCACCTTGACCTTGGGCTTGCAGCCTCCAGACTGTGAGACAGTGACTCTCTTGTCTGAGACACACCAGCAGAGGCACAGTGTCACAGCGGCCCTAGCAGACTAGTGGACTCCAGACCCCACCCCCACCCGTGAACATCCAGACCCTGCCCCTCCCACCACCTCACCCCGCCCGGCGGGCGCCAGAGGCCTCTCTCTGGGAGAGTGAGCGTGCGTCCGGCCTGGGAAGGGGTGGTGTGAGGGCAGCGGGGGGTGGCGTGGAGCACATACTGAAGAGGTGTAAGCGTCTCCCAGACTGGCCGGCAGTGGGACCCCGGCCCCCGCTGCTGCTCTGGTGCCCAGCCAGCTGGCGGTCCCGGGACAGTGCAGGTTCTTCTGGGGAAACTGACTGGGACCACGGCCTCTCGCAAGAAATACAGAGACTGAGGCACATAGGAAAGGAGCCCAGCAGAAGGGAATGCAGGGAGGAGAGGAACATGTTTTTATTTTTTTTTTGTAAATATGTTTTTACTGATTTTTCAGAGAGAGTGAGGAAGAGACAGATAGAAACATTGACGTGAGACAGAGTATCTACCTGCTGCCTCCTGCACGCCCCCTACTGGGGACGGAGCCCGCAGCCCGGGCATGTGCCCTGACCGGGAATGGAACTGGGACCTCTCAGTCCATGGGACGACGCTCCATCCACTGAGCCACACCAGCCGGGCGAGAAAATGCTTTTCAATGCCTCATAATTAATATCTTCAGCAAGAACAGTGA
This sequence comes from Tadarida brasiliensis, assembly GCA_030848825.1. Lineage (NCBI taxonomy): Eukaryota > Metazoa > Chordata > Mammalia > Chiroptera > Molossidae > Tadarida > Tadarida brasiliensis. The sequence goes on from CM061265.1 coordinate 106,899,178, forward strand.
CCAGACGCGTGAAGGAGCGAAGGATGCTGGGAGTGAAGCAGACTGTGCAGGGCCTGCTCTGTGACAGCCCCGTGCGTGCAAGGTGACCTTCACGCCCCCTTGAAGGTCGCCTTCCCGCACACAGAGGAAGCAGCTCCCCTGAAGGACGCAGGCCCTGGGTGGGCGCCACGCCAGGTCTGTGCCAGCTCGAGAGGACTGCACCTGGGCACCAACGGCCCACAGGTCAGAGGAGCACAGGCTGAGCAGTGCCCACAGCAAGATGAGATGGGAGGGGCAGGACGGGCCGAGGAGCTGGGGACTCAGGGGGCAGCAAGGCCTGGGCTTGGAGAGGGGTCCCCCATGAGCCCCCATCCTTCCCCCTGCAGGAGCGTGGCCCCTGGACATCCACCGCCTGGCCTACACGTGGAACAGTGCCCGACTGAGGCGCCCACACGGAGCCCTGGGCAGAGGGGCAGCTGCTCCTTTGATGGCAGCCCTCGTCCTGCACCAGCCGCCTCCCGCCCTGCCTGCACTCAGGCCTGAAGTTCCAGTTGACCCAGCGCACTGTGGTCAACACCCCATGTGCCAGGACCAGGGCAGGAGCACTGGGCTCTGGGGAGGCCGGGGGGGGGGGCGGCACAGTGCCACCCTGGCTCACGCCGGGCACAGGGGACTCAGAGTCACTGGGCAGCAGTACAGTCATGGTCCATGACGCTGGCACACACACAGCCTCAACACCCCCCCCCCGCCCCGCCCTGGGGAAGGCGACTCCCGGAATCACTAAGGTATGGAGATGCTTTCCCCAAGCCGCCACTGCGGAGGCCCCACACGCCCGAGCCCCACCCGAGGCTGAGCCTGCAAGGGACTCAGCCTCACCCTCTGTGCTCGGAACTACGGCCCTCAGGAAAGCCTGGCCCAGAGAGCCCTTGCAGGGGGTCCCCACCCTGTCAGTGAAGGCGGTGGGGACCCCAGGATCAGGAGAAGCCGGGTAAAAACTTCCAATCTGCTTTAAGGAGCGGCCGCTGAAGCCTCGACCAGCAGGCCAGGTCCCGGAGGGGGGCTGCAGGGCGGGAGATGACACCCCGCATTCCGCAGCACTTGCCTGGGGACCATGTTTGTGTTCGGTCACCAGGCACGAGGCTGGAGCCCGGAGTCTTCCCAGAGAGCGGCTGCCGAGGGACACGGGACGGACGTGCAGAGCCTTGGCCAGGAGAAGCCACCAGAGAAAGGGGCCACGACCCCAGAGAAAGGGGCAGAGTGAAGCCGAACAAAGGGCCAGGTCTCCCCTGGAGCCACACTCGGAAGGGGTGAGGGGGGACGTTGACATGCTCAGCAGAAAGCCTGGACGTCAAAGGGGTCTCCCACAGCCAGCGCTCCAGGGCTCAGTCCCCAGGGGAGGAGGGCCCGAGCGGCACCCCAGGCAGATGTGAGGGCCAGGAGGCACGGCACCTGACGCAGGCAGCACCACAGGTGGGACACGCCGTGTCCACACCGCAGAGCCGCCAGGACTCCGCCGTCGGACGAGTTAGAGACGACCCTCCCCCCTGCGCCTGGGAGAGAAAAGGCGCACCTGCCACCTGGGGCCGCCACGGGCTTTAACAGGTGACGTCTGACCCTCCAGCAAGTGCTATAGCACATGAAAAGCAACAGGACCATGTGATTCAAAACAAATCGGGGGGAAAGCAGAGAAACAAGAAACATACCACACGTGATCCAGACCGAGGGGCTCTCAGACGCGGACTTTAAGATCACCACGACTTAGATGTTCAAAGGAGAGGAAAAGAGATGAAGAAAATAGCCCTGGCCGGTGCGGCTCAGCGGTAGAGCGTCAGCACGATGACCAAAGAGTCGCGGGTTCGATTCCGGTCAAGGGCACGTGCCTCAGTTGTGGTTCGTCCCCGGCCCTGGTTGGGGTCGTGCAGGAGGCAACCAGTCGATGTGTCTCTCTCACATGGATGTTTCTCTCTCTCTCCTTCCCTCCCACTTTATCTGAGGATAAATGGAAAAATATCCTCAGGTGAGGATTTAAAAAAAAAAAAGATGGCCCTAGCCGGTGTGGCTCAGTGGTTGGAGCGTTGGCCTGTGGACCAGAGAGTCCCGGGTGCGGTTCCCGCTAGGGGCACGTACCAAAAAAAAATAAAATAAAATAAAAATAAAAGATGAAGAAAATAAATGGGAAAATCGAGACTTTTGCAAGAGGATTTGGAACGATAAAAGAAAAGAAAGAATCAAGTGGGAATTCTGGAACTCAAAGCCCGTAACTGGAATTGAGAACTGCGGAGACCCGACGCGGAGAGTCTGGACCCCGGGTCCCTGAAAGCTGCAGAACCGGGAAAGGATGAAGACTCAGAACCAGAGCCGGAGATGTCGCGGGCACAGGGCAGCGGCCCAACAGGCGCCTCACTGGGGCACGAAGAGGGGTGGGCGGGCAGCAGCCCTTGGAAAGGGAATCGCCACTTATTGTCTGGGCTGCTCGACCTCTCAGCCCACAGACTCGGGCAGGGCACACACGAGGACACCTGCCCACGTCACCGCACGATAGGACTGCGGAGACCAAAGGTGAAGAGAAAAACCTAAAGAGCAGCCGGGAAAAAGCAAACGAAAACACAGACAGCCTCTAGCAGCGGTGCTCAACCTGTGGGTCGCGACCCCTCTGGGGGTCGAGCGACCCTTTCACAGGGGTCTCCTAAGACCATCGGAAAACACGTATTTCCGATGGCGATTCACAACAGTAGCAAAATTACCGTCATGAAGTAGCAACGAAAATAATTTTATGGTGGGGGTCACCACGACACGAGGAACTGTGTTAAAGGGTCGCGGCGTCAGGAAGGTTGGGAACCACTGGCCTAGAGGAACAGAAGTAAGATTCTCAGCAGAAACGACGGAGCCAGGCTCTCAGGCCTCGACGTCATCGAGTGAGTGGAAAAGTAATACTTCCCATTAGAATGTCAAGGACACCTGGTTCAATGGCTAGATTAATCATTTTAAAAAGCTATTAGCAAGACAAATAAAACAATCTCAAATATATTTTTTTCTTTATTGATTTTAGAGAGACAGGAAGGGAGAGGGAGAGGTAGAAACATCGATGAGAGAGAACATCAACTGGCCGCCTCCTGCATGCCCCCCACTGGGGATCAGGCCCACAACCTGGGCATGTGCCCTGACCGAGAATCGAACCGGCGGCCTCTTGGTGCAGGGTCGACGCTCAGCCACTGAGCCACACCGGTCAGGCTCAAATATTTTTATTAATCCAATAGAAGGCAGTTAAGGAGGAAACACGGAACAGAAAGAAGCTAGCTTGAATAAAAACTGATATTTAAGACTGTGGCTCACCCTGGCCCGTGGGGTTCTGTTGGCTGGGCGTCATCTCATGCAGCAAAAGGTCAAAGGTTCGATTCCCAGTCAGGGCACATGCCTGGATTTCGGGCTCGATCCCCAGTAGGGGGCATGCAGGAGGCAGCTGATGGATGTTTCTCTCTCTCCCTCTCCCTTCCTCTCTCTCTGAAATCAATAAAAACATATGCTAAAATAAAAAACACTGTAGCTAAAAGCCCAACTCAATTACTATGGACTAAATACTCTGAGTAAAACGATACCACTGTCAGAATGGGTTTTTAAAAATTATATTCTGTTGACAAGAGACACCTTTAAATAAAAAGAGAGAGATTGAAAATAAAAAAAGTGACACTGTGGTTTGCCTGTTCTCGCGGGCACTGAGGGGGAAAGTGGCTGTCGCACACCTTACTTCAAGTGCACACCGAACATCCACTAGAATCAGCCACAGGCTGGTCGTAACGCACACTCGAACAAACTGCCATGAAACATGAAAATCTTAAGACATGGGTTCTCTGATCATGGTAGAATTAAACTGTACATCAATTTTTAAAAAACTACAAAATACCCCCATTGCTCGGCTATTGAGCAATACAATTCTAAATAATCCTCAGGTCAAAGAAAACCTCACGGGACATTAGAAAATACTGAACCGAACGATGAAGGTCCGACGTGTCACACGTCGGACCTAACACAAGGCCTCCCAGGACGCACACAGCTCTAGAAGCATGGGGGGGGGGCTCACGTCACTCCCAGGACGCACACAGCTCTAGAAGCGTGGGGGGGGCTCGCGTCACTCCCAGGACGCACACAGCTCTAGAAGCGTGGGGGGGGCTCGCGTCACTCCCAGGACGCACACAGCTCTAGAAGCGTGGGGGGGGGCTCGCGTCACTCCCAGGACGCACACAGCTCTAGAAGCGTGGGGGGGGGGGCTCACGTCACTCCCAGGTGGCTGCAGACCAGCAGCCGGGGCTCCGCCAGGACAGGGCTGCCATCCTGTTCACCCCGTACCCCAGGTTAGTACTGGAGGGCTGGAGAAGTCCAGGGGGGCACTGGATGTGTGCACTGGGGGGTGGGAATGACCCAGTCACCGTGAGCCCTGACTCTGTCACGGGAGTGAATGAGGTCGGCAGGAAGAAGGGGGAGAAAGAAGAAAGGGGTGGAGAAGCAGCCGCGGGGGACGGGGGCTCGGGAGTCCAACTCTGGACGAGGCCTCTGACGTGCACCCCTCATAGTTAACCTAAAAAGAATTATTTTTCAAGTAATTACCAAATGATTCAGGTAAATAAATTAATTAAAAGGCCTTGCCCGGCCGGTGTGGCTCAGTGGTTGAGCGTCAACCCTGCACCAAGAGGTCTCCGGTTCAATTCCCGGTCAGGGCACATGCCTAGGTTGTGGGCCCGATCCCTAGTGGGGGGCATGCAAGAGGCGGCCAATTGATGTTCTCTCTCATCGATGTTTCCATCTCTCTCTCCCTCTCCCTTCTTCTCTCTCTAAAAGAAATAAAGAAAAAAAATTGTTTTAAAAGGCCTCATTTTGGTGGACACACTGGTACGTGTGAAGACAAAAATCGGTTCGCTCACCACGATCAGTATCTCTCATCGGATACGACAAAGGTGAACGAGGCCTCCGTCCCTGACCAGAAATGGCCGAGATACCCTCCCCCACCAGCAATCACCTGGAAAGGTGGGGTGACGGTCGGAATAAAAGAGGAAAATGTCTGCGGAGAGGGAGGAGGAGGAAGGAGGAGCCGGTCAAAGCTGCAGCCACCTGGGCAGAAGGGCAAAGCCGCGGCCACCTGGGCGGAAGGGCAGGTGCGCGGCCCCGGCCGGCCCCGGCCGTGCAGACATCGGGCTCCGGCTGCTGGGGCGCGACGGGAGGCACGGCCGCTCACACGCAGGCTGGGACTGGCACCAAGTCGCCACAGAAAGCTGGACCCTCCGCAGCCACAGCCCCCATGACATGGAAGGCTGGGGACAGCACCTGTGGTCCACGGGACACGGGGACCACCTGAGTGACTCAGCTCCACGTGGCCCCGCGGCCCGTCCTCACGCGAGCTTGGGTTTCACGTGTACGATACCCGCACACTCCGTGAGCCCAACAGAGTAAGGTAGCTCAGAGCAGGTCTCGGGTGTTCGCACCCAAGCTCCTCGCAAAGCAAATACAGATCCTCCTTGGAAATGGCTTCCTCCCTCAGGTCCCCAGTGATCCCACAGACGAAGGTCAGGCAATGCGAGCTCACAATCCAGCGTTGCCGACCGGCAGAGAAGCAATCCACCACGAGCAAGCGTCAAGGGGGGAAGAGGGGAGGAAAACCGGAGTGAGGTCCTCAGGGACTTCGCCACTGGCGTTGTCCGAGACTGGGAATAAAGTGAGTATGCTTAAAATGTTTTCAGAAATAAGCAGGACCGGGAACTAACGGGGTAAAATGTGGGGAGGGGGAACTATGCATGACCTTTAGAAATAAAAATTGAATCATTTAATTTTAAAACTTAGCAGACAGCCCAGCCAGTGTGGCTCAGTGGATGGAGCATCGTTCCATGGACCGAGAAGCCCCCAGTTCGATTCCCGGTCAGGGCACATGCCCGGGTCGTGGGCTCCACCCCCAGTGGGGGGCGTGCAGGAGGCGGCCGATGGATGTTCTCGCACATCAATGTTTCTATCTCTCTCTCCCTTCCTCTCTCTCTAAATAAACTAAAACAACATATTAAAAAAAAAAACTTAGCAGACATGTTAATCAGTAAATTAAATGGAACTGAACAGAGAATTAATGAATTGGAATATATGTCAGAAAAGTTACCTGGAACTCTGGTCCCAGAGATAAAATATGAGAACATAAAACTAGGGTTAAGACTCAGGCCACAGGGAGAACTCACTGACTCAGCACGGCAGGGACTTCCACACAGACCACGCAGACGTACAGCTAATAAGGGTGTGGGAGCTTCAAACACCATAATGATCATGAACCAGTATGTGCTTTCTTTTCCTCAAAATGTTCTTTCCTAATACATGTGGACCATTTACAATATTTTACCACGTAGTCGGCCAAAAAGCAACTCCTAATACGTTTCACGGACTGATCAAATGCACCGTGTATTTGGAACACAACTCAATTAAAAATCAATGAAAGATCATTAAAGACTCATGTGTTCAGAAATTTAAAATCAAACTTCTAAATAACTAATACACAAAAGAAGAAATCACGCAGGAGAGGTAAGTAAGCTTGGTAGTAAATCGTTACGAGAATGAAGCGGGCCAAGCGTCCGGCGGTCGTGAAGTTACAAGGACCATGCTTCATAGCACACTGGACAAACATCCGAAAACAACCGTTTCCAGACGCTGTGCGACAGGCAGAGCAGGACTGTGACCACGGAAAGAAGGGACTCATACAAAGGAAGCCCTGCAATCCCTCCAAATCTCTCCGCAGCTTTATGAGTTGGGGAGATGGAGGTCAGAGTTTGGCCAGGTCGAGGCAGCGGGCCGGAGTTCTGGAAAGAACTGCTCGGTCACGGAGCTCCAGAAAGTTGCATACGGGTACTTCGGGTCTGTGGAGTACCAGCCCGTGCCCACGTGGTCCGGGCAAAGAAGACTGAATCACCCCCGAGTTCACACAAAGCGAGAAGGCATTGGTGCTTCTACCAGCCAGAATAGAGAATTTCCTGAACCTCCATCCCAGACATTCCGTGGACACTCCAGAGAACTCATACTTTGGGGTTTAACCATTCCTGGAGTGATGTCTACTCTAGAGTAACTCAGGGAAAGCTTAAAATCAGGTTTGGAAGGATCACGTTAGTCCTCAAGCAATGAGGCCACGGCCAAAACAAAGCCCAGCAGCATGCTTGTAGAAGAAAGCACAGTCCAGACCCTGCAACACAGAAGTGCCCAGAGTCGGGTCACCTACAATGAGGAGAAAAGTTAGTCAGCAGGAACCTGCATTTTCCTACAACCATTAAAGAAGTTGATTCAATCGTTTAAAAATCTGCCCACCAAGTAAAACAGCAGACTCAGACGTTTTTTTATAAGAAAGTCCTACCATACATTAAAAAACAAAACAAAACAGGTAATCCCAATCTTACACAAACTCTTTAAGAAAACAGGAGAAAGAAGGAGACAGAGGGACAAAGATTTTATCACCAACTCATTCAATGAGGCTAATATGACTTTGGCATCAGATTAGACAAAGAAAAGTTGAGAAATGACCAATTTCACTGATGAACGTAGATACAAAAGTCCAAGATATTAGCAGGAAAGTCAGGCAGGAAACAAAGAAAAGGATAATGCAGTAGGCTTATTCCAGGAACATAAGTATGGTAACATAATGTATGGCTGAATGTTAGCACAACTGTTTAATGTAATTCACCACATATCCCATTAAAGGTGAAAAATCCAAATGAGGTTATCAACAGGTACTGAGAAACACTTAATTATTTTCAAAACTCATTTAAGATATAACTCTCAGCAATATGAAAATAAAATTTCTTTAATCTTATAATAGGTACCCACTAAAAAACCTACCCAAACATCACACTTAATAGTGAAATATTAGGAACATTTCCTTTCGATTCAAGAGGAAGTTTAAAATGCCTACTATCACCACTCCTATTTAACATTGTACTAGTGGTTGTAGCCAGAGTGATAAGGCAGGAAAAAGAAATAACAATGACACAGTATGCATAGAACTTTTATGAAGAAAATGTTTAAACTTTACCAAAAAAAATTACAGAAATTTCAGTAGCTTAAAAATGTTTATCGTCACTGAAACGGATCCAAAAATTCAATGTAATTTCAAATAAAATTTCCATCACGTTTTTCATGAAACTTGACAAATTCCTTCTAAGTTTTTATATGGAAGAGTAAGATGCTAAGAACACCAATACCGAGTTTAAAGAAATACAGGAAGACAGAGGGGAACCTGTGTCACTGATGCCGTCTTGAGATAAAGCTACAGAAATTAAGACAGGTGGCTGGGACAAGGCAAGTACCCACCGAAGTCACAGAAGGGACCCCAGAAACAGACCTACACAGCACTTCTGTTGTCTGACAAAGTGACTTTACAGGTTAATGAGAAGAACTGTTAATCCAATGATGCTGAGAAAACTGGTGTTATGGACTGAATGTCTGCCCCCCACCCCCGCCCACATTCATATGTTGAAGCCCTACCCCCCACGTGACAGTCTTAGGGAGGGACTCTGGGAGATGACTAGCATTAGATGAGGTCATGAGGGTGGGGCCCCCATGATGGGATTAGTGCCCTCGTCAGGGTCCTGAGAGAGCTTCCTTCCTCTCTCTGCTCTCAACCAGGTGCAGCCCAGAAGAGGGCCCTCACCAAGCCCAACCACATGGGTCCCCCCCCGCTCAGACTTCTAGCCTCGGAAATGTGAGAACCAAAGGAGCCAGCCAGTCTGCGGTCTCCTGCTATAGCAGCCTGAACGGACTAAGACAACCGGCTGGCCCTATGGAAAAAGACAAAATTAGATCCCTTTTCACACCCAAACATGTGGATTGAAGAGCGAAATGCGAACAAGAAGTTTTGAAAATGAAGGCGAGTGATATCTTCATGCTACCCTTGAAGAAGGGTGTCTGCACCCACAGGAAGCACCGAAAGGAAACGCCCATCGAATGGGTGAAGAACAGCCCCCAACGGAGACGTCTGCAGCAGGTGTGACCCACAGGATCTGTGTGCCGAACATATAGAGAGCAGACAAGAGCAAAGGAAAATAGACACAAAAGGAAAAACGAGCAGAAAGAGATGCAGAGGCGGGGCTGCAGAGGGGTCTGGAGGTGGGGGGCTGGGTCCCCGCATCAGACACACCGCATGCTGGAGGGCTGGGAGGAAGGGGGAGCTTCCCCCAACAGCGCTGGGGCAGGAGGGGCAAGAAGTTTGAGAAGAGATGAGAAAACTTTTTGGGGTCCCTTTGGGGGAAGCTGCTGGTGAGGAGGGGGGCACGTGCGAGGAGTGAGGACCAGGCGGTCCCAGGCTCGGAGCTGGGCAAGGAGTGCCCAGGGAACAGGGCACCTCGGGTGCAGTGTGTCCTTGAACACGCACGCCCCTCTCTCTGCCCCACCCTCGCAGGGGCAGAGGCCGGAACAGAAATGGGGGAGTCATCTGGCAGGAGAGGAGTCTCCGGTGTGCATGCTGGCACCCCACATTCTCAAATGGGGGGCAGCTGGGTAGCCAGCTCCCACCCCTCCAAAGCAAGGCCTGCACACGCCCCCGGAGCCCACGGAGCGCCACTCAGATCCCTGGAAGCCAGCGGGTCGGACCTCCCCGCCGGGACGGACCAACAGACCTGCACAGCAGGAGCTGCGAAGCTAAAGGCTGGACGGACCTGGGAAAGGCAGCCCGAGGGACCGAGAAGCCGAGCGACAGCAGCGACCACGAGCAAGCCAGCCCGACCCTGTTCAAGTACTCGGGATGTCTGGGGCAGACGCCGCACGTTCGGAGCGAGAGGAGGGTGTCAGGACAGGGCACGGTCCAAGACAGGACGAAACGTGAACACTGACCATGAAAGTCCGAAAAAGAACTCAAAAGTGCACGTCGGAAATCGCCCGGAACTTGGAACAGAAACAAGGAGACAACATAGGAGGGGAAAGAACACGGAAGACAGCAGGAACGCGGGGAAGGGAACAGGGGAAGAGCGCCGTCCTCCGTGGGAAGGGCCGGACACACCTGCAAACCCACGCAGACCCTCCCACGTGAGGGCAGGAGCCCCGCCGAGAGAAGGGACCCCACGAGGTTCCACAGAGAAACACGAGTTCCTGACAGAGACTCTCGGAAGCAACGGGATTCCCCTCGAAGAGGTCGCCCTCAGCGCGCTCCGAAAGGATTTACCAGGAACCATCCTCCCGCGCAGGACGAGCAGAGACACGGAGGACTCGTCACCCACGCCAGGAGTCACACAAGGCTGTGCTCCAGCCAAACAAGACAGAAAACCAAGAAAGGAGCAGCTCTGGGGGCTGAGACACAGACTCCAACTCGGGGATGGAGCCGGCGTCCGGGGGTGGGGTGCCGGGGGCAGAGTGTGCCTGAGAGCCGGGGAAGGTGCGGCCAGAGTCGCACTCAGAAGAAGGAAAACAGCTCTGATGGAGGGAGAGCAAACAGCAAGGACGCCCTGCCTGCGTGTGAAGCTAAAGCAAAGGGGTGGACGCGGCCCTGAGATTTGTCCTCTGGGCCTGGCCTAGCCCTGCAGCTGCCCCTGCCCGGCACCGGGACCACGGCCATGGTGTGGCCCCAGCCCAGAAGCAGGTGGAGAATGAAACTCAGCAGCTGAGTGACACCCTTGCCTCGGCCCCGTGACAGCCCCGCAGGAGCCTGGGCCCACTGCCCCATGGCCTTGGACACTCATCGTTCAGCCCTGCCCCTGCCACCCTGGCCTGAGCTGATGACAGACGGGGGAGAAAACTGAGAGCCAGGGGTGGAACCCAGGACACCTGACACCCCTCTAGGGCACTCCTGGGCATCACTGCCTCCCTCTGAGGGCAGGCCAGAGGCTAGGCTCAAGGGAGCGGGGCCTGCAGGGAGCGGGGTCTGCAGGGAACTGGGCCTGCAGGGAGCGGGGCCTGCAGGGAGCGGGGTCTGCAGGGAGTGGGGTCTGCAGGGAGCGGGGTCTGCAGGGAGCGGGGCCTGCAGGGAGCAGGGTCTGCAGGGAGTGGGGTCTGCAGGGAGCGGGGTCTGCAGGGAGCGGGGCCTGCAGGGAGCAGGGTCTGCAGGGAGCGGGGCCTGCAGGGAGCGGGGTCTGCAGGAGAAGTGGGGCCGGTCCAGCTGAAACTGAGCTGCATTCTGGAGACCCAGGGGAAGGGAGGCAGCTGCCTCCGAGCGGCAGGCCCTGAGTGGGAGGCACAGAGTGGCAGCGGCTCACCTGGGCCCTCAGGAAATGAACCGCTTGGGTTAAAGCCGCCGGCTCAACATGGAGACAGCATTTACTGGGTGCCTGCTGTGGGGAGCCTGTGCTGGCCTGTTCGGGTGGGCAGAGGGGCGGGGGGGGGGAGCCGTGGAGAGTCCCAGGTCCTCCCTGACAAGGCACACCCTTCTCAGGGGCCCCAGTCTCCAAGTCTGTAAGTTGGGACACCACCTGCCTCAGGGGGTCTTGGGGGCATCAGATGAGGGGCTCACACGATGTGTACACTGCAGTCTGCACCCAATAAATGTCCATGTTCTTCCTTGGGGGAATGGGGTGACACCTGGGGGTGCTCACAGAGGGCTTCAGGGTGGTAGTAGCCTTTGAAGGGATCAAAGAACCTCATATGGACATAGCCAGCTGCAAACTGTGCGTGTGTCTATGCACATGTGTGTGTGTGAGCCTGTGTGGGGTGAATGTGAGTGTGTGTGTGTGTGAATGAGTGTGAGCCTGTGTGGGGTGAATGTGAGTGTGTGTGTGTGTGTGTGAATGAGTGTGAGCCTGTGTGGGGTGAATGTGAGAGTGTGTGTGTGTGTGTGTGTGAATGAGCGTGTGAGCCTGTGTGGGGTGAATGTGAGAGTGTGTGTGTGTGTGTGTGTGTGTGAATGAGCGTGTGAGCCTGTGTGTGGTGAATGTGAGAGAGTGTGTGTGTGTGTGTGTGTGTGTGAATGAGTGTGTGAGCCTGTGTGTGGTGAATGTGAGAGAGTGTGTGTCTGTGTGTGTGTGTGTGAATGAGTGTGAGCCTGTGTGGGGTGAATGTGAGAGTGTGTGTGTGTGTGTGTGTGAGTGTGAGCCTGTGTGGGGTGAATGTGAGTGTGTGTGTGTGTGTGTGTGTGTGAATGAGTGTGTGAGCCTGTGTGGGGTGAATGTGAGAGAGTGTGTGTGTGTGTGCGTGTGTGAATGAGCGTGTGAGCCTGTGTGTGGTGAATGTGAGAGAGTGTGTGTGTGTGCGTGTGTGAATGAGCGTGTGAGCCTGTGTGGGGTGAATGTGAGTGTGTGTGTGTGAATGAGTGTGAGCCTGTGTGGGGTGAATGTGAGTGTGTGTGTGTGTGTGAATGAGTGTGAGCCTGTGTGGGGTGAATGTGAGAGTGTGTGAATGAGTGTGAGCCTGTGTGGGGTGAATGTGAGAGTGTGTGTGTGTGTGTGTGTGTGTGTGTGTGTGTGTGAATGAGTGTGAGCCTGTGTGGGGTGAATGTGAGTGTGTGTGTGGTGAGGTGAGTGTGCAAGTGTGTGTGGGAGGTGGCTGTCTTAGACATGGGCCACGTGGGGAGGGGAAAGGAGTTAAGAACAGGGAACTTGGACAGGCGGGTCTGGCTTGCCCTCCTTTGATGCCCCCCCTCCCAGGGGCTAAAATCTGAGCAGGGGAGGAGGGGGGCACTTTCCCACCCCACGGATCTGGGGATTAGGGGATTAAATCCAGGGTGAGGAGGCTTTAGAGAGGGGGGAGCCCAGCCACCCAGGCAGTGTCCAGATCAGGGGTGGCACTCAGGCCGAAAGGGGTTCAGCTTCAGCTTTGAAGGCCAAGCAGGGGAAGCTAGGGAGAAAGCAGGTGCGGGTGGTGGTGTGTGGGGGACTGAGGCCCTCATGAGGGGCAGTGAGGGACAGGGAGGGGTCAGGAGGCTCAGCCTCAGCTGACAGCTGACCTTGACTGTGCCCTTCACCCTTTCAATGATCCTGTGCAATGACTCCATCATTGGGCCCTGATGGCACTGGGCTTGGGGCTATGGGGGTGCTTGGGGTCAGCCAGCGACCCTCAGCGGGCAGCCAGGATCAGGAGTTAAACACGACCTGGTCATTGTCAGGAGTCAAACAGCAAACCTGTTAGTTCAGGTGGGGCAGTGGGGTATGCCTGTGGGCACCCTGCCCCAGCCTTGGGCATGCTGTGGGGGCTGGGGGGTGTGCAGAGGCAGTCTGCTAAGGGAACAGAGAGAGAACCGAGGACTACACTGGCCCACCAGCCTGGCTGTGCCCTTGGACACTCCAAAGCCGACAGCTTTGAGGCAGGGTATGGTCCAGCCCCAACAGAGTTCTCAGCTGCTCCTGGGCATGAAAGGGCGAGGGGGACAGTGCAGGTGACACACTGGGTTCCTGAGGCCGCCAGGGTGGTAAGCCCTGTCCTGGGCCTAAGAACACTAAGTGGGCTGGACAGGAGGATAGCCACGTGCTCACCCTGGGAGTCACTGGCTGCTGAGTGACCCCTGACCAGCCACTCTCCACTCAAGCCCTCCTGGCCGTCAGGAGCACAGGGTCGCCTGGGCACGTGCTCTGGGCAGTCAATCCTAAGGGCCAGGGCGTGGTTCCAGTTCTGGTAGCTTCTCCACAGCCCCCATTCCCCATCCCGTGGTACCAGGACCCCATCAAAACATTCTCCACCCTGACACACCCAGCTCCCCTCCTTGGCTGACCTATGGGAGCTGAGTGGCCTAGGAAGGTTCCCCCCACGCCACTCCCCAGGCTGCCCTCTCTACTGCCCCATGTCCCTCCCACAACCCCATCCCACCCCCACAGAGCCCACGGGAAAACGTCCCTGCTCTGCTCCCAAAGGACACAGTCAGCCTTGAGCAGTGGTGACACCAGGCAGGACAGACAGGGGCAAGGCTGGGTGTCTGGGCCCCTCTGCCTAGTGGGTCTGGGTATGAAGCTCAGGGTCACCAGCACCAGCTCTGGGCTTTGGGCAGAACCTCAGTCTCCTCCTGGCTGTGGCTGGGGCAGCCGGAAGCCCGGATGGGCAGTCTGTGGGGCACACAGCAGGCATGGGGCATGCCTGTCCCGACTGGGGCCCTTCCTGGAAGACTTGGGGTCTGGGGCGCTGACTCCACACTGATCCCAGCCTCACTGCCCTGTGGACCACACACGACCGAGGACATGCTGTCCATCTTCGGATGCTCGCCCCGCACCGCAGACACTGCGCCCCACTGCAGGCCCACACCTGCTCCCAGCCTGACTACACCCACCCCACAGCCACACCTGCAAAATGGCCGCCGCAGGTACAGCCCCAACCCCCCACGCTGGACCCCATAGTCTCCCTTCAAACCCGAAGCTGCCTTCTCAGACGGAAAGGTGGATGGGCAAGGTGGCCCCGGCCGAGTCCCTTAGCCAGCCCAGAGCGGGGCAGACAGGGTAGTCGGGTGTGACTTCTGCAGGAACGGTGCTCGGTGCCCGAGTCCCCAGGCTTAGGACCGGGCCATCGCACCTCCTCTCCGCAGCCGCAAGATCCAACCTGCTAACCCTAACAGGACTTTAATCCCACAGCGCGGGCATCCCCTGGAGGGGCAGCGGCTTGGGGAGGGGTCCGCCGGTCTCTGGGGGAATGTCCCTATTCCAGGGAACGTGGGCGCGCATCGGGTCCGCGCCGGGGTGACGTCGCGCCCGCGCCCTGCAGGCCCCATGACTTGGCATTCCCTCTTTCCCCTCCCCCCCGTCCCTGCGGCCCAAGGTCCCCCCGCCCACCCAGCGCCCCGCGGACTGCGGACCCCACCCCGCCGGGATGCTACCCCTTGTCCCGGCTTCAGTGCAAGGGCTACGCCTGGGCTTGGGAGAGAATTAGAGTGAGGGGCAGCTTAGAGGGGGAGTGCGAGGGTCTACCCTGCAGTGTTCCTCCCTGACATCCGAGCCCCGGCGCCTGGGGAGCGCCGCAGCCGAGATGTCGCGGCCCCGCAGCCCCCTCCCCTCCCGCTGCCGGGCCACACCTGTTACTGGGGCGCTGGCTGCGTAGACGCAGGCCTTGTCTGATGGTGGCCCCTCCCAAGCCGATGGTCTTTCTGGAAGGGAGCTGGGGTCTCTTGGGAAGAAGACAAGGCTAGGGTGGGGATGATGGGCAGCTCCGAGGTGCGCACGACGCCGGCGGCCCGGCCTTCCCGCTGCTGCCCCCGCGCGCCCCGCCCGCCCGCCTGTTTGGCTCTAGACTCCAGCCTCAGCCCTCCCCCACCCTGGGGACCGGGGCAGCTACCCGCGGCCGGTGCCCTGGGCGCCCTTCCCCCGCGTCCAGCCTCTGCAGCCGCGCCCCTCTCCGGAGCCCCCATCCGAGTCTTCTCTCCTCCTCTCCATCCCTCCCCGCCCCCGCCGGTCCAGGCGCAGCCCGCGCCGCATCCCTGCTCGGTGGCTCTCCTCCAGGAGAAGGGTAGAGCCGGGGAGGGGGTGGTGGTGTCTCGAGATGCCTCTGGCAGCGCTCGCCCTTCCCATGGCGACCACCGCCCATCCCAGCCGACAGTCGCCCGCAGCAGGGGCTGCATCGAAGGGGCCTTTCCAGAGGGCCCAGCTAGGCTGAGAATGAAGGGCGGACACCCCTGAATTTGCCCCATTGTTCTCCGCGGGAACGGGGGAGGGACGGGGGAAGGGAAGGGGCTGCGCGGCGCCAGCGGTTCGGGCCGCGACCAGGACGCTGGCGCAGGGTGCGAGCTCCCCCCCGGGCGCAGTGGGTGTTGTTACAGAATGCGGGATGCAGGTGCGGGATGCCTGGCTCGGCAAGGAGCCCGGCGAGCGGCGGCCTTACCTCTCCGGCGTCACTGGCGGCGGCCCGGCATGGGCGCGGGCAGGGGCGCGGGTACCCGAGCGCCGAATTGCTGCTGCTACTCCTGGGCTGCGCTGAGCGCTGTGACGGCGGCACCGCGTGATGGGCTGCGCGCCCCCCGCCCGCCCCGCCCCGCCCCGGGCCCCTCCCGCCGCGCTGGTTGGCTGCGCGCGGCGCCGGATCCCAGCCGCCAGCTGGTTTGTCGCGCAGGGAGAAGGACAGGCGTCGCGGCCGCCGCGGGGATGGGGCTAGATGGAGCCAAAGGGGGCTGGGTCCGGGCTGTGACATCACCGATGATACCGCGGCGCGCTGGGTGGAGAGGTGGGGGACCGACACCGGGCTTGGACGCAGCACCCCCTTTCCTGGCGCAGCCCCCGCGCGCCCGAGCGACCTTGCAGGGAACAGGGACCCGGCGGCATCAAACCCCGAGGCCCCCATCCACCCGAACTTGCTCACGGACCCTGAGCCAGGCGCTCCCGACTAGGACCCTTTTCACCTGAAAACACGAAATCCCTCTCTACCTGCCCGCTTCCCCGAGGCCAGCAACACAAACGCGTGGTGCAGAGGGACAGAGCTCAGGTGGGCTCCTAACACCGGACAGCGGCAGTAGGGGCGGGATGGGGACACTGACTCAGGAGTAACAGGTGCGTTCGGCCAGAGCACTGGACGGAGACCAGAGCATCTCGGACAGCCCTCCTGGCAGAATGATGCAACCCACCCGCCAGCGGAACCGCCGCCTCTTCCGCCCGCAGGCCTGGGGGAGACTCCCGCCCTCCGCCCACCCTGCTTCTCCTGATCCTCAGCCCCGGGCTGTCCTCACACCCTGTCTCTCCAGCCTAACTTCCCGGGACCACCAAGTCACACGCTGTTCTGGGTCCAAACGCAAACCCCAGCCTTCGTCAATCCCCAGCCGCTCTCCCGGCCACCAGGGACTGACTGGCATCCCTGCTTGCGCCATCAGCCTCCACCCGCCGCCCAGCGTAGGGCAACTTTGACAAAGCCTTGGGCCAGCTCACCCACCGGAACTGCGGTGGGTGCGGTGACGTCATGCCCCCTTGAAAATGGGCCACCCCTCTCCAGCCCAGCCCCTGCTGTCAGCGTCCTCTGCACCCTGCGCTAAGCCTCCCCGGCCTGCGGGTGCCCCACGCTGCCCTGAGGGCTTTGCTCTGTTAACCATCTAATCCTGCACAGCCACGCGAGGCAGGAGGCGGTCACCTCAGTTTGCAGCATCTGTGTGGCACGTGCTTTGAAAGGAACAAGGGCACCGACACACCTCAAGAGCTTAGCTGAGTCTCACAAATTCGGATGTACAGTGCTTTCGTGACATTCAGATCTAAACATTCCTTAACGTTCCTGATCATCTCCTTTTAAATCCATGCGTTGTTTAACAATGTTATTTACTTCCAATAGAAGTTCTTTCATTAGAATCTTTTGTTACCAAATCTCCAATGTAATTGCATTATTGTTTGAGAGCAAAGTCTGTGCTCAGTCAGGGTCCTTGCAGAAAGCAGATGGCACACTCGGGCTGGGTCATTTGAGAAGGTGTGTGATAAGGGCACTATTTACGAAGATGTGAGTAGGAGGGAGGGAACCACAGGTGGGAGGAGAAGGTGTGGCCCCAGGTGGGAGCTGAGGCCTCCGAGGAGGGTGCAGCCAACATGCCCCTGGCCTCCCTCTCCCTCCTTCCAGGGTCAGTGCTCCTCTCTGCTACATCCCAGCTAGAAGGCAGGGGCAGCCACTGACCAGGTCCGTTGTGGGTGGTCTCTTAGAGGGTGGGCAAAGGGGCCTTAGAGGCACACACTGAGCAGCTCAGTCTGCCTGGGATTTCTCCCCAGGAATGTACGGAGGCTTCCCTTGGGCCGAACACATGGTCTGTTTCTGCAAATATCCTACCTCTCTGTTTGATGGATATGGAGTCCTGTACATATTTAATAGCTCAGGATCTGGAGATCCTGCTAATTTTTGTCTGCTTGAGCTATTAAATTGTTATTTTTAAATTAAAATCTCCAGTTACAAGTGTTGAAATATCTACTTCTCCCTGCGATTCTGGCAGACGAGACATGAGACTCACTGAGGCATGCTCTTAGGTGTCAGAATGACCGATGGGTATGGTCCCTCTCATCCAATGCCCGTAGTGGCCTTCTTTGTTGTTGATTTTTTTTTCTTTTTCTGCCTCAAATTTGAATGTCATGTAGTAAGGTGCCCATCCAGTTTCCTCTGGTTCGTTACTTGTCGCATGGCTTTTGCCAACTTTTTTGTTCTAAACTTCGTGGTTTGTTTTTGTTTTTTATCCTCACCCGAAGACACTCTTGCATTTATCTTCAGATAGAGCAGAGGGAGAGAGGGAGGAAGAGAGAGAGAGAAACATCGATGTGAGAGACACATTGACTGGTTGCCACCCACACAATCCCAACCGGGGCCGGGGACAAACTGCAACCGAGGTACGTGCCCTTAGCGGGAACCGAACCTGGGACTCTCTGTCTGCAGGCCTATGCTCTAACCGCTGAGCCAAACCGGCCAGGGCATAAACTTTGTATTTTTTTATAAGTGTATCTCTTTTAGGCGATCCATTGTTGGAAAAAAAAAATTTTTTTTGTTTTGTTAATCCTCACCTGAGGATATTTTTCCATTGATTCAGAGAGAGTGGAAAGGAGGGAGAGGGGGAGAGAGAGAAACATCGATATGAGAGAAACACAGAAATTGTTTGCCTCCCACATGACCCCGCTGGGGCTGAGACTGAACCTGCAACCCAGGTACGTGCCCTTGACCAGAATCGAACCCAAGACCCTTCAGTCTGCGGGCTGATGTTTTAACCACTAAACCAACCAGCCAGGGCCGTTGTTGAAATTTTTTTTTCTTTATTGATTTTAGAGAGAGAGGAAGGGAGAGGGAGAGAGAGTTAGAAACATCAATGAGAGAGAACATCGACTGGCCGCCTCCTGCATGCCCCCCACTGGGGATCTGGCCTACAACCTGGGCTTGTGCCCTGACCAGGAATCAAACCAGCGACCTCTTGATGCATGGGTTGACACTCAACCATTGAGTCACAACAGTGGGCCATTGTTGAAATTTTTAAACCTGATCTATTTGTACCTTTTCATTGGAATTGAGTTTCCTGGCATTTATGGTAATTGCTGTGATATCAAGAATGACTTTTGCCATCTCAGTAGAAATTCCCATCCGCTGTAAAACCTTCCCTATGTCTTTCTCACTGAGCATACTGCGTTTTCTTCTACTGGCTTACCTTTATTATTTCTGTTCTGTGGCCAGGGCCCCTGATCAAAGACCCTTTTCTTTGTCAGCCCTGTAGTGATGTCTCCCCTAAAGTCGGGACTTTATCTGTGGAGATTGTCCAGAAGCATAGCTCTGAGTGATTGTGGATACGCCCTTTTTCTTTCCTTTGGTCCTTGCTTTTGTTACAGACAATTCATTCACATTCCAAGATGCTTGGCGATCCTTATGTTCCATACCTCCTGCATTTGGGTTGCGTATGAAATACAAAGTATCCTTCAAGTGGGACTTGGGGGGGGGGAAACATCCTGAAGCCTGGCACTCCCCAGGGTATTTTAGTACACCTTCAGGATGGCTGGATGTAAAGTTCTAGGTGCAAAGTTTGTTTCTTTTGATGCTTTAAAAATATGACTTTGTGGTCTCCTTGTATTCTGTTGATCGGATTCTTGTGCCATGTTCTCTCTCTCAGGATGTTTCTAGAACTTTTTAATGGTGTGGATTTCTCTCTATCTCTCTTATTTGAGTCTGGGAGCCCTTTCAGTCTGAGTTTCTTCATTTTTCTTCAGTTCTGGACAATTTCTCTATTGTTTTTCAAATATTTTCTCTCCCTGTTGTAATGTCTTCCTCCTCCGGGGACTCCCAGGCCCTGCACCCGGCCCTTCCGTGGCTCTCGCTCTTCTCTTTCTAGCCCTTTCCCTCGCCTTCTGGTAAGGACTGGCTTCAGGGCCTCCCCGGCCCCATCATGACTGGACTTGCACTCAGATCTCCGGCCCTGCAACAGCACACCCCCTGTGCTCTTCCAACCCACTGTTAACAACAAAACTTCAACAGGAAAGTTAAAGACAAAACTGGCTTCACTCAACGATTCGTGAATCAGGCAGCGTCCTAGCTAGCAAGTGGAGAGAGCTCCTCCGAGCCACCGAAAGGGGAGGTTTTTATAGGCGGAATGGGGACAGGGAGTGGATTGTTCAGGCTCGGCCACGGACCCTGGTGGGATGGAAGGGGTCTTCGGGGATGACCTCGCTGGTGCTGACCAGGAAATTCCAGGTTGACTGTTAAGTTCCTGGCAGAGGCTGAAGCTGCAGCTGGGGTAGGTGTCCATTCTGCCTGGTGACACGGACTAGCACAGGTGACGCCATGAGGGCCCGTGGTCCCGTTACCACGGCGTTCTGATTCCCTCTCTTCTGAGATGTGTGCCGTGCCCTGGGCTCTGCTCACCCCAGCTCCTGGGGTCTGAGAATGTCCACAGGGGTCACATTGCAAATGTATCCCTGAGCTCGGTAACGCACAAGCCATGAGCGTTCCCTCCTCTGTGGACCGCAAACAGCTCCTGGAAAGACAACTAGTAAATCTGATGAGCTCAGAACTGAGTCAAGGTGTCTCCTCACTTCCAGCTGGGGCTGCTGCCCTTCTTCCTACCCCAGACCGGTCTTCAGAAAATGATCAAGCTTGTGTTTCAGAAATGTCCTCAACACCACAAAGCCTCTTTCAGCTCCTTCCAGTGTGGAGGGGAGGCCACACTGAGGCCGGGGCGGGGTGCAGGGGGTAAAGGGGAGGTCAGGCGGCTTGCAATTTCAGTAACATTCAAATGATTCTAGCCCTGGCCAGTTTGGCTCAGCGGTTAGAGCATGGGCCCACAGACCAATGAGTTTTGGGTTCAATTCCGGTCAAGGCACGTACCTCGGTTTCGGTTTGTCCCCGGTCCTGGTCAGGGTGTGCGGGAGGCACCCAGTTGGTGTGTCTTTCTCACATCAATGTTTCTCTCTCTCCCTCTCTCCCTCCCACTCTATCTGAAGATAAATGGAAAAATATCCTTGGGTGAGGATTTAAAAATCAACAGTATAAAATGATTCTGCACCATGAGTAAATTCTTCTCTGGGAGGCAGGGGTGGTTCGATATTAGAGACTGTATAATCTACCAGTCTAGTAGGTCACAGGGTAAAAGGGAAGAGGGCGTTTCAATAGATGCTGCCAAGCTGTGTGGCCGACGGCTCCTGCAGGGTCCGGTGGGCGAGTCCAGTCGAGGGGCAGCAGGACCAGAGTCCAGCTTCAGTCCCAGCTGTGTGACTCTGGGCAAGTCCATTCGATCCTGTGTCTGTCACCTCTTCTGCGGATGGACGAGGACAGTGCCCGCCTCGTAGCGCCGTAGGAAGGATTCGGGTGTGAAGTGCTGAGAGGCCAGGGCCGGGTGCCCCGCAGGCCCTGTGCTGTGGGGACAGAACCAAAGGGTCCCACGACAATGAGGACACGCTCACTGCCTGTTGTACTTAGAAGGGTCAGCACTTGCCACCACAAATAGGAAACACGAGAAAGTAAAAATATGGGCCAGGAAGAAACGAAATTATTATTTACAGATGAAGTGATCATCTACCCAGAAAACTTAAGGGGTCAGTGATAAACGATGGGAAACAGCAAGTTAGGAGAAGGTGGAAAAACTGTTACCACCGAGGAGGCGACGTTTTCCGTGGAAACAAACAATGACCAGTGAGAGGCTGCCACGGAGGAGTCCCACGCAATGGCAGTGGGAAAGCAAAAAGGCCCAGAATCACAAGAAATACGCAGGCCTGCGGAGCGCGGTGGAAGCCCGGGGCGTCCAGGCGGGTGGCGTGGGGTGTGGAGGAGGCGGGCAATCTGGGGCCTCGCCCGCCCGGGCTGTCCGCCCCCTGCCCCCGCGCAGCCAGGGACCTCGCTGTCCGCACCGGCTGGGGACAAGGGCCCGCCCCTGTGGCCCCGCCCACCGGAGGCCCCGCCCCTGGAAGCCCCGCCCGGTTACTGTAGCAACCCTCCAGTAGCCACGTTCCGAGCCCCGCGTTGCCTGGCAACGCTGCTGCCATAGCAACGGCCTGGCCCGCAGAGGACCCGGAGTCTGGCTGAGGCCACAGCGGCCCTGGGAGTCCAGAGCCCCGACCCGAACGAAGCAGGGCCGGGCCGGGCCGCGGGGGCTCTGTAAGCTCGAGCCGCGTTGCCTGGGGTTCCAGACCCAACGCTGGAAGGCCCTTAGGGATCCAGAGCTGCATTTTGGGGAAACTGAGGCCGACAGCGGGAACTGAGGAGCAGGACTGGCTCCAAGCCAACGCCCGGCCAGGATCCTTTTCCTGCCCACTTTGCTCAGCCGGCTAGGAGGTCCAGGCCCCCAAGAGTGACTCTGGATCCTGCACCCACAGACCCCCCGTCTGGCGGAGACCCCCTTGCCCATCTGGTCCCTGCTGGTCCCCCAAGTGTGCCCGCCCAGCTGCACTACTGCAGGCCTTGCTCACCCACGGTCACACTTTCTCTTCCGTTTCTGCGGACTTTCCCGGAAACGAGAGTCCCATCCTCCCAAGCCCTACTGGATGCCTCTTCCATGCAGCCTTCCTGCCTTTACCACTGTTTGACACGTTCCCGTCCTCGGAGTTCTCATCTGTTCCATCGTCTGAGAGTCTCGGTCCCGTTTAACAGAACGATGCCCTCCATGGGGTTGGGGGACGAGTAGAACCAATGAGCCAATGGGCAGTGTGTGAACGGTCTGAGAACCCGCTGTCTGGCCGCAGTCCTGGGCAGGGGGTGGGTTGGCACAGACTCCCAACTGGTAGGCCAGCACCTGTGCAGAGCGTTTAAGAACCCCACCCATGGTGCGGACAGGTTCCCGCATGACAGGGCTGCCGAGATGGGGTGGAGACCGAACACCAGCCATCGGTCTGGATGCAGGGGAAGGAGGCCCAGCGTGTGCAGTGGGCTGGGGTCCGGGAGCTGGCAAGAGACTCTGTCCGAGGGCTGGGACTCTCCACCAGGCTCATCTGAGGGTAGCCTGAGGCCGAGCAGGCCGAGCCAGAGCTGAGCGGACTGGAGGCCTCAGCTGGGCAGGCCGCAGAGGGGCAGCCAGGCAGACAGCCTCCGGCCCAGCCCGCAGACCCCTGCTCCTGGCTCGCACCGGTCCCGGGGCCTCCCCAGCATCTGCAGATTCGCAAAGCAGATGTAACTGAGCTCAGGTCACTCACACCCTCTTGCACAGGGAGGCACAATGATCACCTCAGTTTTAAGAATGAAAAAAACCAAGGCTGGCCCAGCCTGTGCAGCTCAGTGGTTGAGCGTCGACCCATGCACCAAGAGGTCGCTGGTTCTATTCCCAGTCAGGGCACATGCCCAGGTTGTGGGCCCGATCCCCAGTGGGGGGCATGCAGGAGGTGGCCATCGATGTTCTCTTTCATCGATGTTTCTCTCTCTCTCCCTCTCACTTCCTCTCTCTCTCTAAAACAAATAAAGAAAAAAAATTTAGAAAAAAAAAAGCCAAGGTTGAGAGAGTTGAAAAGGGCTCTGAGGGTCAGCAGGTACCTGAGGTCAGTCCAAGCCAGGCCCCTGGCTGAACACTCTTTCCATGACTCCAGTAGCTTCTCAGGGGCCAGAGTAGCAGGGCAGGGGACCAGGCCGACCTCGGCGTTTCTGGGTCCCAGACTCGGACACCTGGAGCCATGGGTGGGACAGAGCAGAGCTGGGAGACCCCCACCCAACGAGGGGTGGAGAGTGGCAGGGCCCCTGGGCTCCTGGCCTGGGGGCCCACAGGGACCTGCGCTGTGTGTGCACAGTTCTGCTGGGCTCTGGCGGCGGCGCTGGGTGGCCGGTTGCTGACTCAGTGTCTGGCACCAGCAGCTGGCAGCCGGTGGGGACCCATTGTGGGGACCCATTGTGGGGACCCATGTCCGCCGAGCGGCTGCTGCCAGAGGCTCCCTTAGTGACCCAGACCCGAAGGAAATGCTGACTCTTTAAAAGTCAACAATGTCCCCAACACATGACCCTCTGCTTTGTCCCCTGATGGCCCCTCTATGGTTTCTCTCCTCCGGGCATCCTCAAAGACCCCACAAGCTCTGAGCTGTGCCTGGGCTGGAGGGTGGGGGATGGGAAGAGCTGCCCGTCTGTGGAGGGCTGTGCTGTTAGTTAGGTGTGGCTGATAAGTCAGGACGCCCAGTGCCCACCCTGAGCAGGGTGGCAGTGGAGGAAGCAGGCTGGGGGCTCCTCGGGCATGGGTCTGTTGTGAGCCTGCTCATAAAGTGGGGGAGGGGCGGGGACCAGGGGATGTGTCCTGAGGTGTGGCATGTGGGGGCTTCCAACACACAGCTAGGTACCCCAAGGCTGATGGACTGAATGGACACAGTCCTGCCTCTTACTGAGGACAGACGGACTCTTCATAAGAACGTACAGTCTAGTGGGGGAGGTGTGCATGGCAGTGCCTGGGAGTGTGCAGGGAAGGACCCCCTCATCCTGAACCCCAATTCTGTAGTCAGTCTCCTGTGCTTTCCGGGACAGACTCTCAGTGCCACTAGGTCTGGCTCACTGTCCCTCACATTCCTGCCACTGCCTCTCAAGGTGCCAATCATCTTCCTGCCGGAAGCCTTCCTGAGAACACATGGGCCCTCCTCAAAAGTCACGAGCATTGACATAACTTTAATCAGGCCTGGGACCCCGAATAGCAATACAATACTCAAGGAAGACACTGGACAGGTCACCTTCTCTGAGCCCCAGTAATGAAAGAGGAAGTGAGCAGAAAGCGTGGCCCAGGGGACGATGGAACACGGCCGGAGTGGAAAGCGTCCTGGGTGGAATGAGGGAATGAGACGAACTTGCGCTCCATTGATGAGTGAGAACAGGACCGCTCTGTATCGAACCCCGTGGGTGTGAGCCGTGCCGAGGGACATCAAGCCTCCGTGTGTGACAGAAGAACCCACAGAAGACTGGAAATGATTGGCGTATATGTCCAACCTCAGAAGTCAGACAGCAAGAACGACAAAAGTCAACAGAAAGCAGAACGAAACTGAGGCAACACTTGAAATTAGGAGATAAAAAACAAAAATTAGCCCTGGCGGGTTTGGCTCAGCAGTTAGAGCCGAGAACCAAAGAGTCTTGGGTTCGATTCCCAGTCGCGGGCACGTACTGGGTTGCAGGCTGGATCTCGACCCCTGTTGGGGTCGTGCAGGAGGCAACCAATCAGTGTGTCTCTCTCACATCGATGTTTCTCCCTCTCTCCCTCCCTTCCATTCTCTTTCTAAAAATCAATGGAAAAAATATCCTTGGGTGAATGAACAAACAAACAAAAAATTAAACTTAGGGGAAAAAAAAGGATTGGTTCTTTGAAAATGAGAAGAGGATATAACTACAGAAACATATAAAGTAAAAATGTAAATAAAATTGATAATTTTCTTTAAAAATGCATGGCTGGGCTGTTACAAATAAGGCTCGAACTTCCTGTACATGGCTTTGGGGGATAGATAGTTTTAGTTTCTGTTGCATAAATACCTAGAAGGGAAACTGCTGTCTCATAGAAAAAAAAATTTTATATGTATATATTTAACTGTTTAAGAAACTGTGGCCCAGGCCCCCGTGGTGGCAGGCTGCTCTGGTCCTCCCCGGGTGGAGGGGTCTCCCCGTCTCACCAGCATTCTCGACTGTTAAGAACATTTTCATGCCCTGGCCGGTGTGGCTCAGTGGTTAGAGTGTCAGCCCGTGGACCGAAGGGTCTCAGGTTCAATTCCCAGTCAAAGGCAGGCACTTGGGTTGCAGGTTCGATCCCTGGCCCTGATCAGGATGCATGTGGGAGGCAACCAATCAATGTCTGTCTGTCTGCCAGTCTGTGGTCTGCCAGTTCACTTTCTTGAAGGTGTTTTTGGTGAGCAGACGTGTTTAATTTTGATGAAGTTCCATTTACCATCTTTCGTCTGTGTGGCTGCTTTCCTGTGCCCTGAGGACCCTGTGTCTGCCCCACGGCAGCAGAGAGATGCCCTGTGCTTCTTCTCATCGTCCTGCTGTGCTTGCTCCCGCCTTCAGGTCTGTGACACGCAGGTCTGTGAGCAGCAAGGGATGTCCCTGAAGAGGCCTCCTGCCCCGCTCGGTCGCACTCGGGCGCTGCACCCAAGCCGCTTGGCCACAGGTGCTGGGTCTAGTCTTAGACATTCTAGTCTGTTGCATTGATCACGTGTTATTTTTGTTTTTCTTTATTTTTATTTTTTTAATCCTCACCCGAGGACATTTTTGCATTTATCTTCAGATAGAGCGGGAGGAAGAGAGGGGGAAGAGAGAGAGAGAAACATCAATGTGAGAGAGACACATCGACTGGCTGCCACCCACACGACCCCAACCGGGGCCAGGGACAAACTGCAACCGAGGCACGTGCCCTTAGCGGGAACTGAACCCAAGACTCTCTGGTCCGCAGGCCGACGCTCTAACCGCTGAGCCAAACCAGCTAGGGCTATTTTTGTTTTTCGGTACCACACTGTTTTGATTGCTGTAGCTATCCATACAGTAAAAAAAAAAAAAAAAAAAAAAAAAAGAATCTGAAGCAAATGTAGGAAATGTTAACATTTGTTAAATCTAATGGTGGGTCCGTGGATGTTGAAACCTTTCAAAATATTTCAAAGCCTGTAATGGGAGACAGATTCCAGCCACGGCAGAAACAAAAATGTCAAGTACCTAGAAATAAATTTAAAAATAAATAGGCAAGTTCTTTATTTTAAAATACTATGAAAGGCTATTGAAGACATAAAATCAGTCTGGATAATTGAAAGATGTCACACTTTTCTGAAACGTGAGACTAAGTAGAGTAAATGTAATACAATTCCCACAGCAACCCTGAGCATTTGTAGGAACTGAAGTGTATAATCAAGTGGGTTTTGGCACAGCCAATAATAGTGGACAGCGAGAGGGAAAAAAGCTGAAACAAGGGAAATTGACCTATCTTATGGCAAATCAACTTTCAAGCTGTAACAGTTAAAACACTTCAGGAGCTGATAAAAAGATAAAACAAAACAGATATAAAGTAATTTAGCTTGTGATCAATGTGGCATTTCAAACCAGCAGGAAAAGTCAATTTCCCGAACCACGTTTGTTGAGTAAAGGATCCACGGGGGCAGGAATTCCAACTGGATCCGAAAAGCTAAAATAAGCTATAAAACTTCTGGTTATGCTTGTCCTGTACAGAAGTCTGCTTTTCATTTCCGTGGGCTGCAGAAGGCGTTTCCAGAGCATAAGGCATCCAGAGCCATGAAGGACAGTCTGACAGTGTGGCTGCCTCCCAACCTAGAGCTGGAACATGACAGACACAACCAGAGACAGAGGGAAGTGACAAACAAACGCAGTGGGACAAGCAGTTGAAGACGTGCATATAGGAGGCTGTGTATCTGCATCCACAGCATTGAAGCACCTGATATCCATGTGTGTGTGCATGTGCACACACGTTCGTGTACATGTGCATGCATGCGCACACGTGTGCACAAGTGTGTACGGGCACATACATGTGCACGTGCGCGCGTGTGCACGTGTCTAAGGGTGCATGCATATGCATGCATGTGCTGTGCACATGTGTGTACGCTTGCATGCGTGTGCGTGTGTGCACGTGTGCACGTGTGTGTGTGTTTGCTTCCATCCTTTCGGATGACTTCCTTGAATGATGCGTATGAGTTTCCTGTGGCTGCTGTAACAACTCACCACAAACGTGCTGGCTCAAATCAACAGGAATCAATTCTCTGGCAGTTGTGGAGGCCACCGTCCGGCAGGTCCACTGGGCCAACTCAAGGCGCTGGCGTGGCAGGGTCCCTGCAGAGGCTCCAGAGGAGACCCTGGCGCTGCCTCCCGCCACCTGCAAAGCCAGAAGAGCAGCACCTGTGAACCTCTGCTTCCGTGGCACGTGGGCGGCCTGAGCCTCATGGGGGCGACTGAATCAGGGCGGCCGTCGAGGCGCCCAGCCCGGGCAGTGTGGAGGCACCTCGGTGGGCGCTGTGGCAGCGGTGCTGAGGACCACCGCCCGGGCGACTGAGCGTGCCAGGGCGTCCGTTTCTCTTCCACTCGAGCGTGGACAAACTCCTTCTCATTGTGTCATTTCACTGTATCAGGCTCAGTGGCTGTGGCCGGCCAGTGCGTGGACATCCCATAATGAACCCGACCAACATCCTGCCCCTGTCGGCATCTGTCTGTCTCCTGCCCTCTGCACAGGCGTCCTGCCCCCCGCCCCCCCCCCCAGGCCCCTCGGCAGGCCACAGGCGAGGTGCCCGGAGGCAGAATGTTCCTACTCAGCTCTGCCCCCCCACGTTGTTGGGTCTGTTTCTTCCTGGGTGCGTTTCCCCCCAAATCTGTGTTTCTCTTGGCGTGAGGGTGTGCTTGTTATTTTTCGAAGGAATCGATTGTCGGACCCTTGGCCAGACAGAAGTGCGAGTGAGTTCCTGAGCTGGCCGACCGCGTGGCAGGAGCGCCCTCAGGGTCTCCAGTGCCCCTCCCTCTCGGAGCCTGGCTCAGGGACGCTCGCTGCCATGCGGGGCCCAGAGATGGCGTCGCAGAACCAGCTTGGCCTAAGTGAAATCCTTTCTTAGATCGTGGCCGGGAGAGGCTGACCTTGGAGAAAGGAGCTTGGGGATCGACGCCTTTCTCGTCTGTTTTCCCAGAGGGTGTGTGCGGAGCCAGGAGGCCAGTCGGAGCCCTGACGGCGGTGCTAAGCCGTGGTGCCCGGGGTCCTCCGGCTGACCACACCGCGCATCGCTTTCCATGGCGGACGCAGGCCCCTCGTGACGTGGCCGTGGGGGAAACAACAGGGGCATGCGAGGGGCTCCCAGGCAAAGGCCGAGCAGAGGCAGGGTGCACCCCGGAATCTGGAGATCGACGCTCCCTCAGCCTGGTCGGGGTGGGACACATTCCAGGAACAAGAGGCAGAACGCAGACCACATCTAGAAACAACAGGGGCATGCGAGGGGCTCCCAGGCAAAGGCCGAGCAGAGGCAGGGTGCACCCCGGAATCTGGAGATCGACGCTCCCTCAGCCTGGTCGGGGTGGGACACATTCCAGGAACAAGAGGCAGAACGCAGACCACATCTAGAAACGACAGGGGCACGCGAGGGGCTCCCAGGCAAAGGCCGAGCAGAGGCAGGGTGCACCCTGGAATCTGGAGATCGACGCTCCCTCAGCCTGGTCAGGGTGGGACACATTCCAGGAACAAGAGGCAGAACGCAGACCACATCTAGAAACGACAGGAAAAGTTAGTGGGGTGCCCCTGAAGGGACACGCCTCCCAAGTAAATGCAGACACGAGGCGTGGGGGGCGAGCACCCCTGCCTGGCCCAGGCTCCCTCCTTGGGAGAATCAGGGCCTGGCCCACAGACAGGGCTCCAGGCCCCCACCTCCCAGGGGCCCACCTGGGACCGAGGCAGGGAGCCAGCCCACCACTGATGCCATCTGCGCAGGAAACTGGGCAGAGTCCAGGTGAAGATGGGTCCAGGGCGCTACTCCGGGCCAGCTGGGCCAGCCCCCTCCCCCATGCTATCCCCCTCTGTAAGTGGGGGTGCCCTGGGCAGTCCCCTCCCTGCTCCAGGCTTCCGTTCCCTTGCCTACACACAGGCGATTAGGAAGGCCGCTTTCCTGAGAGGGCACGAGGACTTGGGAGTTTGGTTCTGTGAGGGTCTGAGACGGGGGCCTCAAGAGGCATGCAGCCCCCCCCTTTGGGTTTCAGCCCTTCCCAGATGGATCTGGCTGCAGGGGCGGGTGCGGGCAGTCCCCCCAGAGCCCCTGGGACCTGAGCTCCCGGCTGTGCCATGAGAAGGAGCTTCTCCCCGGCTCCCAACGTCTCCCAGCCTCCTCTGCAGCCCTCTGGGCCAGGTCTGGAGTCCAGGGAGCTCGGCAGCTTCCCAAGGGGCAGGTGCCGGGGGCAGGTCAGCAGAAGGCCCTCGGCCTCAGAAACCCCTCCAGCCACAGCAGGGGGCTGTGCTGACATTCCCAGGACCCCGTAGGGCAGCACAGAGGCAAGGGGGCAGCGAGAGGGCAGCGAGGGCTGAGAACTGCCCCTGGGTGGAGGTCTGAGCTGCTGACGTGGCAGAGGAAACGGGGAGGGTCTGTCCTGAAGGGGGGTCTTCCGACCCGGGATGACCCTTCTCAGAGCACCCTCACCTTTCCCATCAGGAAATCAGGCTGAGCAGCCTGGGCCCCACACCTCACGGGGTCAGAACTCAGACCCCTGGGGAAGCTGACCCTTCTGCCCTGCTCCCTTCATGCCTGTCCCCTCTGCCCGGAGGCTCCTGGGAGGGGGAGAGAGAGATTCAGGGAGAGGAGGCAGCCCAGGGGCAGGGGCTGTGGGCAGCGGGCAAAGGCTGCAGACCCAGAGCCCCCCGTGCTGTCTCGGGCTCCACACGGCCCCTAAGCCAGGGTGTGGTTTTCCACAAGCTTCCTTGAGGCGTGTTCCCATTAAAGTGCCATCAGCCATTCAAAGAGACTTCCGCCCCGGCTGGTGGCTCAGTTGGTTGGAGCATCGTCCTGGACACCAAAAGGTTGCGGGTTCAATTCCCAGTCAGTTTCGGGTTTGATGCCCGGTTGGGGTGCGTACAAGAGGCAGCTGATCCGTATTTCTCTCTCACATCAATGTTTCTCTCTCTCTCTTCCTCTCTTTCTAAAACCAATAAAAAAAATATCCTCAGGTGAGTCTATAAAAAATTAAAAGATAAAAGAGAGACTCGTACCGAGCCGTGTAGGACGCTGGGACCACCTTGGAAGAGACGTGTTCCAGACCACGGGCGGCGGCTCTGCTCCGGCTCCCGCGGGTCCAAGGAGCCCGTTCCAGTCTCGCCGAGTCTGCCGGTGGCTTGGCGCACTGGGAGAGGAAATGTCTGATCTTTCACACGCACGCTGGAAGGTTTGGGTAAAACAGCCAAGTCTGGGATTTGCTTTAAAACTGGGGCAAATTAGACAAGTGAAGTGAGGGCCGGGGAGCTGATGGGAGAAACGAGGATGGGGGTGGGTGCGGCCAGGCTCCTCATGTCCCACTGTGCGTCCGTGCGGAGAAGGTCCCTCGTTGCTCACGTGGAAGACCTTTGGAAAGTGTGTCCTTGCCTGCGTCCCCTGTCCTCTGCGCGTCCCCACAGGCGCCGGCCACAGGAGGTCACTGTCGAGTTGCTCACACTGGAGCATAGCCAGGCTGGCGTCCCTGCCGCAGCCACCTCTGGGGTCCTGCACCCGCCCAGACTGGCCGCAGAGTTCGCACGCCAGCCCTCCTTCCAGTGGGACTGTGGGCCAGGGCGTGGTCCCCTTCAGACTTCTCTGTAGCTCCACAAGGGACAGCCGGCCTGTCACCTCTGCCTTCAGGAAGAAAGCTATTGGGGGGAAGATGTGGGTGCCCAGCGGGGCCTCAGTCTGGCTGCTGGGTGTTGCTGTGCCCCACGGGGCCAGCATGGGGTCCCTTCACCTTCTCTGTCCAGGGTGGGGCCTAAGCACAGGCTCTGGGGTCAGTTGCCTGGGACCCAGGCCCACCCCCTTGTCCATGGGCTCCCTGCTGACAATTCCTTCTAGAAATGCAGCTTGCCAGGCCCACACCAGTCCTGGTGCGTCAGAATCTGGGGGTTCCGATGCCCACGTTTGGCACAGGAGGTCACCCAGGAGGAGGCACCTCCCTTTCCTGGCCGACTCTCGGCTTTCCTGGCTGTGATCTGTCCCTGCCGTCGGTGAGACCCGAGGTTCTGTGGGGTTCTCGGGGTACGACCCAACCGGCCTTCCTCACTCCCGGCCGTGCCCGGCTCCCTGGGCCTGGCCCACTCTGCACCCCCCACCCCGGCTCACCGACCTCCCTGTCCAGGCTTGGCACAGAAGCCCTCCCACCTGCTGCCCCCGCCTGGGCGCTGCCTGTCCTGGGCCAGCACGCGGCGCGGGGCCTGTGCGTTTCCTCACCGGCACAAGGCTGACCGGCGGTGATGGTGAGTAACACAAGCACGAATCAATGAAGCGGGAAGTAGAGCCTCTGGGGGAAAGGGGAGAAACAGCGGCAGCTGGTCAGACGGACAGAAATGTGGCGCTGGGGGAGGACACCCAGCTTCCCGAGAGTGTGTGTGTGCGTGTGTGTGTGTGTGTTAATCCGCACCCAAGGACATCTTTTCCATTGATTTTTAGAGAGAGTGAAAGGGAAGGAGGGAGAGAGAGAAACATCAGTGTGAGAGAGACACATGGATTGGTTGCCTCCCACAGGACCCCAACCAGGGCTGGGGATTGAACTTACCACCCAGGTACATGCCTTGACCGGGAATCAAACCCTCGACCCTTTGGTGCCGGGGGTGGGGGTGGGGGTGCTGACCACTGAACCATGCCAGCGGGGCAGCTTCCTGAGTTGTGACAAGTCAGTTCTGCATAGCTGTCGGGGTCCCCAGGACCACCCCCGGCTCGATGGGAGGACTCCCGGGACTCAGGCGGAGGCTGCAGGCTCCCGCCGATCCACCTGGCCGTGGGGACTGCCTGTGAAAACGTGAACACACGGGCCTCTGAGGCTTCCTCTGGCCCAGGATGTCCCAACAGTGCTTTGGCTGTAGATTGAAAGCGCAGCATCCGTGGAGACACCCAGCAGGACCGGGCAGCCGGCAGAGGGGCCGGAAAGCGGTGTTAGCAGCAGAGGCGGACGGCACACGCCGCTGTCCACACCCTCGGGTGCGGCAGGTTGCAGGCCCATAGGCTGCACTTTTCACGTCAATTATGGAAAATCAGAAGTTAAATTGTTTTATTTTTATTGTTTTATTCTTTTTCTTTATTGATTTTAGAGAGAGAGGAAGTGAGAGATAGAAACATCGACGAGAGAGAACATTGATGGGCCGCCTCCTGCATGCCCCCCACTGGGGATCGGGCCCACAACCTGGGCATGTGCCCTGACCAGGAATCGAACCGGCGACCTCTTGGTGCGTGGGTCAGCGCTCCACCACTGAGCCACATTGGCCAGGCTGAAGTTAAATTGTTTTAAAAAAAGAAAAGCAAACGCCTTTGTAACACAGTGTGGCGGGCCCGTGGGGTCCTCCGCTGCCTGGAAAGCCAAGACGCCTGGGTCCGCCGGGATCAGGGCTGGGAGGCCTGTCTGTGGGCAGGGGCAGGCAGAGTGGGCACCGGGTCCTGGTCTGGACTTCACGCCCTCCCAGACCCCTCCCAGGACGGCTGGCCCAGGGCCCTGGCACGGCAAGGTGGGGGCTGGCTGACCCTCACAAAGCTGTGAGCCACTGCTGCCTGGGTGGGTGCTGCCTCTGGCCTTGGTCTTGAGGCCGGAACTACCTGGTCCCCTGGCCAGGCGGCCCTTATCTCCAGGACTCTGGAGACAGAGGTCGGGCAGCTGCCGGGCTGTTCGCTGTCCTCCATGCTCCAGGGCTGCCAATGGGCTCGGGGCCTGAGCAAACGCCCCTGGGATTGCAACAGCTCCCCTCCAGGTCACAGGAGAGGAGCACAGGACGTTTTTGCGCACAAAACAAACACACCTACCTGGTTTCCCTGAAGTGGAGTCCTGCCGGAGGGGGACAGGCAGACCGCAGATGACGTGACCCGTGCAGCATGTGGCAGAAGGAGATGGAGCCTAGTCCCGAGGATCGAGGATCGAGGGTCGGGAGGAGAAAGTGACAATGAGTAGCCAAGGGTCTTGAGGTTTGCCACTGGAGACCACTAGGGGGCACACCCAGAGTGTTCCGAGGAGGAAGGGAAGTCTGAGGCTTTGATAGTGAAAAGCACACACTCCAGAACAGACCTGCATTCTGAGCTCCCGGATTGGTCCAAAATGGTCATTGCCATGTGTCCAGGGGTCACTGGAACATGGTGATTCCAAAGTCATTCAGGTAGCTAACCGAGGGTGTGATGTGTCCAGGCGTTGACGCAGGACAAGCCGCCATGCACCGAGGGCCTGGGACAGGACAGGAGGGTCCAGGCGCGGACGGGGGCCTGGGACAGGACAGGAGGGTCCAGACGCGGACGGGGGCCTGGGACAGGACAGGAGGGTCCAGACGCGGACGGGGGCCTGGGACAGGACAGGAGGGTCCAGACGCGGACGGGGGCCTGGGACAGGACGGGAGGGTCCAGACGCGGACGGGGGCCTGGGACAGGATGGGAGGGTCCAGACGCGGACGGGGGCCTGGGACAGGACGGGAGGGTCCAGGCGCGGACGGGGACCTGGGACAGGACGGGAGGGTCCAGGCGCGGACGGGGGCCTGGGACAGGACGGGAGGGTCCAGACGCGGACGGGGGCCTGGGACAGGATGGGAGGGTCCAGACGCGGACGGGGGCCTGGGACAGGACGGGAGGGTCCAGACGCGGACGGGGGCCTGGGACAGGATGGGAGGGTCCAGACGCGGACGGGGGCCTGGGACAGGACGGGAGGGTCCAGACGCGGACGGGGGCCTGGGACAGGACAGGAGGGTCCAGACGCGGACGGGGGCCTGGGACAGGACGGGAGGGTCCAGACGCGGACGGGGACCTGGGACAGGACGGGAGGGTCCAGACGTGGACTTTCCCAGAATCAGGACAGCCCACTTGACTTCAACAACTTAGCGGCTTGACCATGGCGACTCCAGTTAGTTCTTGCTCAGGGGTGGCTGAGGAGCTCTGGACAGACGGGAGGCTCGGCCACAGCAGAAGGGGCTGAGGAGAGACAGGGACAAGCCTTCCAGGCCGAGGGAACAGCAAAGGCACAGACACTTATGCTGGACGAGTGGAGGGGCAGTGTGGCCGGGGGAGGGCAGGAGACAGCGCCGGAGATGTCCCGACTAGGGGGAGGGCGAGTGGGACCAGAGGGGGCGGGCATGGTCACTGGGCTGCAGACGGGGAGGCCAGGGCCAGAGCTGAGCCGAGGGGGTTGGCCCTTGGGGAGGTGGCCCCTTGCTCCCAGCAGGCAGGAGGGCCCCCAAACTCTCAGGGCGGAGGAAGAGTTCACCAGGGCTGTGGCAGGTCAGCATCAGGCTGGGCCAGGCTGGTAGCACGTGATGACTGCAGAGGCCCAGTGCTGCCCAGACGTCCCCAGGCCAGCACCGGCCTCAGAAACCATGGCCCAGCAGGACCTGAAGCTGCCAGTCCCTTGGGGGTCTGCACTGGTTCTCCTCACACAGGCCTCCCACCTTGGTGTCTGAGCCCCTGCCAGGCCCTCACCACCGCACCTGACCCGGGTCCGAGTGCCTCTCCAGTCCTTAAGGCTCCACTCTGATGCCCCTGCATGCCACCTTCCCCTTCCCCTTCCCTGGGGCTGCCCACTCCACTAGGCTCTGGAGCCCCCTAGGCCTTCACTCTCAGCTCCCAGGAGATGGCAGTGACCCTGGGCCTCTCTGCCCCACCTGCTCCCCACCTGCTGGCTGCCTGTGGGGCGTCTGCTTCTGTCCTGGCTGGCAGTGCACCAGCTGGGCAGCCTACCTGGGGCCTGGCCCCGAGGGAGCTCCATAAGGAAGGGAGGCAGGAATGGAAGAGGGGTGGAGGGGAGCTCCCACCAGGCTTCCCTGTGGGAGATAAGGCCAGCATCCGACCATGCCTGCTCTGGGCCAGCGTAGACCACATCTTGAAGGCCATCTGCCTGTTTCATCTATGTCTTTATAGACAGAGTACCACACCCCACCCCCTGCCAGTTGTGAGGTCCCCAACTGCTCAGGCTATGATTGACCAGCCTGGCTAAAACGAGTGGGGTCCCCATGCCCCCAAGATGTCACACAAACCCAGCCTCAGCAATGAGTGCTCGAAGGAGGGCTCCTCTGAGCTCAGGAGCGAATCTCCTGCTGGGTCCCAGGGGAGGGTGCTGTCTCCTTGGTCGCCTGCAGAGGCCCTGAGGCTCCCCTGGGTATCACGGCCCAGGGGTCAGAGCCCTGAGCAGAGAACTGTGGGAAGCCTGCGAGCTGCTCAGGGGCACAGGCCCAGGGCCCCCCTCACCAGGCCGCAGGCAGCACTGCGGCCGCTCTGACTTTGGGGACACCAGCGGCTCTGCTGGGGGCCCCCTTCACTGGTCTGGCTCATTCTCCTGCAGGGACCCTTGACTCACATCTACTCTGCCCCCCTGTCTACACAGGAGGCAGAGGCGTCTCCCCACCTCCCACACCCGCTCTTGGTTATAGGTGTAATTGCCAACCTCAGGGCCCATGGGCGCGAAGGGGCAGAGGACATAGTGTTTCCTAAGGGGTCAGGAATGACCACGTCCTCAGTATGCGCGTGTGCACATGCGTGTGCGTGCATCGTGTGGTGTGTGCATGTGCACGCACGCTGTGCGTGTGTATACATGTGCACGTGTATGTGGGTGTGTGCATGCATATGTGCGTGCGTGCATGCACATGCATGTGAGTGTGTGCACATTATGTATGTGTGTGTGTGTGCACGTGTATATGTGTGTGGTATGTGCGTGTGTGCGTGTGTGTGCGTGTGCACACTGTGCATGTGTGTACATGTGCGTGTGTATGTGGGCCTGTGTGCGTGAGCATGTGTGTATGTGTGTGCGTGTGTGTGTGTGTGTGCGTGTGCGCGTGTCCGGGCTAAACCTGGCTCATGGCTTGTTCTGTAAACAAAGTGTTATTGCATGTGGCACACCATGGCGGCGGCTCTGCACAGCAACAGCCTGGTTGAGTGTCCAGCACAGACAGTAAGGCCTGCCAAGCCTGCAATATTTGCTCTCTGGTCCTTTAAGAAAACCCTGGGCACCCCCTGAGCCCAGCAGGAGCACTGGGCTGGGTGTCCACCCCAGATAGCTGAGCGGAGCCCACAGGATGGGGCTGGCGGGTGGATGCCCAGGCTCTGTTTTCGATTGACTGGTCTCGGAAGGCTCCTCCTCCCCACCAAGGGTTCAACACCCAGGCTGTCAGGCCCTGACAGGAAGGACGAGCATTGACAGGGGTCAGGTAACAGCCAGCTGGGAGATGTTCCGCACTCTGACCTCGGCCAGTGTGGCCCTGGGGCCGCGGGTGGCGGGTTGGGTGCGCACCATGGCCTCGCACCAGCTGCTGGTGGCTCCCCCAGAGGCCCTGCTCAAGCCCCTGTCGGTGCCCAGCCGGCTCCTGCTGGGGCCCGGCCCCTCCAACCTGGCTCCGAGAGTCCTGGCGGCTGGGGGCCTGCAAATGATCGGCCACATGCACCAGGAGATGTACCAGGTGGGCCGCGGGGGCGGGTCTGTGCACACGCGTCCCCACGGCGGGGTGGGGGCCGGGCCCGTCTGACCTGCACACCCACCCCCAGATAATGGACGAGATCAAGCAAGGCATCCAGTACGTGTTCCAGACCAGGAACCGCCTCACGCTGGCGGTCAGCGGCTCTGGGCACTCTGGCCTGGAGGCCGCCCTGCTCAACATCCTGGAGCCTGGGGACTCCTTCCTGGTCGGGGTCAACGGCATCTGGGGGCAGCGGGCAGCCGAAATCGGGGAGCGCATCGGTAAGGGACAGGGCAGAGGGTGGCCCCCGATCCGTCTTTTCCCACCCTCCCACCTCTGGTAGGACGCCTGGCGGCCCCCTCATCCCAGGTACCGACCTTGGCCTCTCCCTGTCCCCCTGTGGCTCCTCCTTCTGGCCAGTCTGGGTGTCCGATGCTCCAGGACCCCCATCCCCCTCTCCCAGAGTTTGGGGCCAGCTGTTTCTGGAGCACATGGGGGAGGGGGACACTGTAGGGAATCCTCTGGTCTCAGCCTTCCCAGGTGTCACCTCTGCCGTAAGAGAGGGTTTCAGAGGCTGAAGTCCTCCTCAGAAATCTCAGACACAACCTCTGTCTGGAGCCACCGAATGCAGAGGAGTGGACAGGGTCTCCCTTCCAGAATGAGATTTCCAGGGACAGCACTCAGGAGCCAGAGTGCCCCTGGTTTAAAGATTGATGGTGCTTTGGAAACTTCTGCGAGGTCAGCTCTACACATGGCCGGACTTTGTCCGGTTAATGGACAACTTCTGACAGCTCAAGGGGGTCCCGACCCCTCACCTGGCCCCCTTTGTCCACACCCTGGTTGGGCAGAGGCCAGGACCTCAGCACCTGACAGCCCGCGGCTCGCCCGGACAGACCCCTGCCCTGTCCCCACCCCACACCCCAACCTCAGGCTCTCCCCTGAGGCTTGGATGGTCCTGGGGCCTCCTCGTCTCCTACGTAAGGGTCTGGGGCTCACTGAGCATGGGGTACAGGAGCCTGAGGAAGGAAGTAGGAAAGGGCTATTTCCCTGGAGCCCCTCCCCCCTCCCTCCTTCTCTCTTTCCTTCTCTCTTTCCTTCCCTCCCTCCCTCCCTCCCTCCCTCCTTCCCTCCTTCCCTCCCTCCCTCCCTCCCTCCCTCCCTCCCTCCCTCCCTCCTTTCCTCCCTCCCTCCTTCCTTCCTTCCTTCCTTTCTTCCCTCCTCCCTCCCTCCGCTGGGAAGCCACCGTCCTCTGGCCTGGCACGATGCCCGATCACTTCCCCTGTGAGGATGCAGGGCAGGGCGGCATGAGGAAGGGACAGTGGAGCCCAGGCAGCCTAGCTCTCCACCTGGGCTCCCCGAAACCTCAGCTGACGAAGAGCAGCCTCACTGAGCACACCCCACTTTCCTCGCCCCTGCAGTGGCTGGGGCTGGGGGGCTCACTGCTCACTCTGCTCCTGCCCCCAGGAGCCCGCACACACCAGATGGTCAAGGAGCCCGGAGGCCACTACACAAAGCAGGAAGTGGAGGAGGTGCGGGGCTGCCCGTGGCCCGGGAAGGGGCGGCGGGGCGGCGGGGGCCCGTGGGGGGCCCGTGGGGGGGCCCGTGGCCCGGGAAGGGGCGGCGGGGCGGCGGGGCGGCGGGGGCCCGTGGGGGGCCCGTGGGGGGCCCGTGGGGGGCCCGTGGGGGGGCCCGTGGCCCCGGGAAGGGGCGGCGGGGCGGCGGGGCCCCTGGGGGGCCCGTGGGGGGGCCGTGGGGGGGCCGTGGGGGGCCGTGGCTTCCCAGCACCAGGTGGCCCACCACAGGAGCTTTCTCTACCTGGGAGCAGGTGGGACGCCTGTTAGGGAGAGTTGTGTCTGGCAGGGAAACTGAGTCAGGAGCCCAATCTTGTGGGCAGGGCCAGAGGCACTGGAGGCAGGAGGTGGGGGAGTAGGACTTGCCCTGCTGGGTACCTGCCCCACCCTGATGGGGAAGGTCAGTCCCAACCAGCCCAGACCCTGGGGACTCAGCTCACCTCACCAAGGTCCCAAGGGGCGGGATAAGAGGCTGAGGCCATTCTCCCTGGGTCTCTGGGAGGGAGTCCCTCTCTTCTTGGAACGAAACCAGGAGGGTGGCACCAAGCATGGGAGGGAGGAAGTGTTGGGGGGGGCTGCCCTAATCTCACCAGGAAAAGTCCTTCTGGGGGCGCTGGCTGGCCCAGGGGGAGGCCCCTCCCCACTGGCTCTGCCCACAGCTGTCACCCCTGTGCCCCTCAGTGCCTGGCCCAGCACAAGCCAGTGCTGCTGTTCCTGACCCAGGGGGAGTCATCCAGCGGTGTGCTGCAGCCCCTCGACGGCTATGGGGACCTCTGCCACAGGTGAGCCTGTCCCCACAGGTGAGCCGGTCCCCACAGGTGAGCCTGTCCCCACAGGTGAGCCTGTCCCCACAGGTGAGCCGGTCCCCACAGGTGAGCCTGTCCCCACAGGTGAGCCGGTCCCCACAGGTGAGCCGGTCCCCACAGGTGAGCCAGTCCCCACAGGTGAGCCGGTCCCCACAGGTGAGCCTGTCCCCACAGGTGAGCCAGTCCCCACAGGTGAGCCTGTCCCCACAGGTGAGCCGGTCCCCACAGGTGAGCCTGTCTCAAGGCGGCAGTGCTGGGGGCAGAGCCAAGCACAGCTCGGCCCAGGCTGAGCGGGTGGAGGTGCAGGCAGGTCCCTCCAGCTGGGTGGTGGCAGTGAGGCCGAGTCCCCACCCCTCACAGCCCGTCCGGCCTCTGTCACGTGGTGTGGGGGCGGCAGCTCTCGGGATCCCCCTTGCTCTTCCGAGTCTGGGTGGGCTCCCTCCTTCTGAGAGCAGGATGGGGTCCTCCATGGCCCAGCACCCACGGTGCCTGCTGTCCTCCAGTCCCCGGGCTGGGACGGGCTCGATGCTCCCCCAGCTGTCCAGGTCCAGGACCTGCTGGCCCCTGCCCCACCTCACTGAGATCCCGGAGCCCCGAGGCGGCCTCTGCCCTCAGTGCCCTGCCTGGGAGCACAGGGCCCAGTCAGACGGACCCTCCGGGGACCTGCAGTCCTGCTCTGCAGAGCTGACCACAGGCTGGGAGGATGAGACTCCGTGGGGGCCCTGTCCAGTGAGTCAAGCTCACGAATGTGACCTGGGCTCTGACTCCCGCGGGACCCGCCTGTCCCTCGGCACCTGGCGTGGGGGACAGTCAGAGCTTTTGGCTCGGGCTGTTTCTGGACTCTGTCCTCCCAGGCTCTGACCTTATGGTCAGCAGGCCGTTGGCAGAGGGAGGCCCAGGCTGGGGCAGTAGTCCCTGGGTCCCACACACCCTGGGGGCCGAGCCCTCAGAGCCCCCCCCAGGACCACAGGCCGCCCGCCTGGGCTGGCCTGCAGGTGCCCCCTTGTGTGGGATCCGGGGCGGGGGCAGGGAGCTGAAGCCTGCCGTCCCTCCCCCAGGTACCAGTGCCTGCTCCTGGTGGACTGTGTGGCGTCCCTGGGAGGGGCCCCCATCCACATGGACCAGCAAGGTAAGGGCCCGGACACCCAGCTCCGTGAACTGACCGACACCCAGTGTTTCTGCTGGGCTGGGGCCCGGCGGGAGCTTCTCTGGGAGGGGCTCAGAGCCCCTGCAGGAGGAGTGGGGGGAGGGCGGGGGCTGCGATGCCTCTGGTCCCACCAGCCTGTCACACACAGTGAGCGCCGCCCTCGGGGTCGCCTTGCAGGCCAGCTGAAGAAGCCTTCCGGGTCAGTGAAGGGCTCTGTGGGCCGACCCCCACACCACTGCTCTGGAAGGAAGTGGCAGGGAGGGGCCCAGGGATGCAGGGCAGGGTGGCAGGGCTGTCCCCAAGATGCCACACTGCTCCTCCCGGGCTGGCTATGCCCCATATGGAGGGAGGACCGAGCTCAGAGGCTCCAGCCTGAGATCCCAGAGCACAGACCCCGCAGACAGCAGGGCCAGATGCGAGCCCCCCTCCCCACGTGGTGCCGTGAGAGCCACGAGGAGCGCTGGGCGACAGGCACACACCCTCTGCATGCACCCTCCTCTTCCTGGTAGGCTTGGGGTTCTTTCCAGTCTCAGGCTCGTAGGAATAATACACTGAGGACATTCTAGCGCAGGCCCGAGGGTGCACCCGGAGGCAGCTCCCGGGCCCCACGGCGCTGGGGGTAAGGTGGGCACCACTTGGGTCTGCTCGGCCCTCTCTCCTCGGAGCCCTGTACCCTTTGCTGCTGCCAGAATGACAAGACCTCCTCAGGTGATGGCGTAGTTTCCGTGACAGGTCGGGGTCAGTGCCCCAACATGCAAAGAGAGCACCTGTCTCCTCCTCTGCTGTCCCCCCAGTGCACACGCTCTGCCCCCAGGTCGGGGCAGGTCCCGCAACTCAACCCCACAGCCTCGGGATGGCGCAGACCCCACAGGGCAGGGCCTGGTGCTGCAAGGGTGTCGCTCTCACGGGGGGTCCGCAAACGTTTGGACTTGCCGGTCCTGAGCGTCAGGGGCACCCCTCTGGAATGACCCCACCCGGGTGGGGCTCGGCCCTGTGAACGCGTGCCCCTCCCCCCACAGGCATCGACATCTTGTACTCGGGGTCCCAGAAGGTCCTGAACTCCCCGCCGGGCACCGCACTCATCTCCTTCAGTGACAAGGCCAAGTGAGTGACCCCTGGACTCCCAACCCAGGGCTGGATGTTCGGGGAGGCCAGATGGCCCCAGGGGGGCAGAGACAGAGCCGGGGAGGGAAGGGCGCCCTGAGTCATGCCCAGAGAGGCCCCTGAATGCTCGTCACACACCCTAGACAGGTGCCCACCCCGGACAGGGGTGCACAGCTCCTGTCCCCAGGGGGCAGGTGGCTAGGGCGTGGTGAGGGCCGTGGTGTGGGGCGGTGGCCTGGCCAGGCTGGCCCTCAGGGAGGACCCCTCACGGGGCCTGGGCTGTGCGTGGGACTAGGGGCCTGGAATTCCTGACGTTCTCTGGCCTCAAGCCCAGGACTGGGGCCCAGGGCCAAGCCGCCCACCGCCAGC
Source organism: Tadarida brasiliensis (assembly GCA_030848825.1). Lineage (NCBI taxonomy): Eukaryota > Metazoa > Chordata > Mammalia > Chiroptera > Molossidae > Tadarida > Tadarida brasiliensis. Next base: position 106,940,962 of record CM061265.1, read on the forward strand.
CCCGGCTCAGCGTCCAGGGGCCGGTGTAGCAGCTGCTCCATGGGAAGGGCACGGGCCCCCTGTGCCAGCTGCAGCCCCCACGCCCCCCACGTCCCCCACGTCCCCCGTGTCCAGACCTCAGCCAGGCCAGGGCCCCAGCAGGCTGTTACCAGGGTAATGTTGGTGCCACTTATCAGAACAGAGAACACAGGGGTGAGGCCAGGACTTCTGTGTGGACGGGACGTCTGGGTTGACCACGGGAGGGCCGAGGAGGTGGCTGGGTCTGAGACCAGAGCTCGGAGAGAGGCGGTCTCTCAGGCCAACCTGGCGGGGCCCTGCCTGGGGATCGGGGTAGCCTAGAGGCCCCTCAATTGCACCCAGCATCACAGATTACACCCCAAGGGTGTGGTGGCCTCCAGGAGAGGTGGGCCCAGCCTCAGTTTCCCCTTCATCATGTTGATGTGTTTGGAGGCAGCCACACCGCAGCAGACCCTCCTGTCCTTAAGTGACGGCCACCTTTCACTGCCTGGGGTTGGAGGCAGGACGCTTCCAGGGGACGGGCCGGGGAAGGAGGGCCAGGCCTGGTCCCCACGCGGCAGGGTCATACCCAAGAGGCAGAGATGTAGGCCAAGTCCAAGGGCCAGGAGGCTGGGCTGCCGAGGGGCCCACAGCCACCTGGGCCTGTCCCGGGTTCCCACCTCTGAGAGACAGAGGGCTGGGAGACCCCCACAGGCCGTCCAGCCAGAAAGGCAGGCGCTCAGGCCGGCTCTTCCCCCCCAGAAATAAGATCTACAGTCGGAAGACGAAGCCCTACTCCTTCTACCTGGACATGACTTGGCTGGCCAACTTCTGGGGCTGTGACGACAAGCCCAGGACGTGAGGGCTGGGCCGGGTGTGGCTGGGGGCTGGGGGGGACCTCTCACGACCCCCAGCTCCCCATCAGTTTTATTCCCTGGGTTCCAAGCCCCCCACCAGCACCCCCATCTGCATCCCCCGTCTCTCCCTGGCCTGGGGGCATGACCCCCACCCTTTCCCGGAGCCCTGTCTTCCCAGAAGTCCCAGTGTCCCAGCAGCAGGCCCTTGGCTGTGGCCACATCTCCCCATTTATGAGCCTCAGTTTACCTGTGTCTCAGAAGAAGGGCATGAACCCGGGGCAGTCTGTGAGGTGGCTTTGTCCATAACCCAAGGTCCCACACGGGGACAGGGACACCAGTGGGTGCAGTGTGGGTTTCTTGGGGCCACTGGGGCCCAGGGAGACCTGGGGGGGAGGTGGGAGCCAGCACAGGGTCTCTGCCCGTCAGCATCCCAGGAAGGAGCTGGCCCCGTGGTCACTGAGCCTGGCTGCATGGGGTGGCCGGCCTGGGCCCGGGGACGTTGGACCAAGCCCCCCTGTTTTCCAGATACCACCACACCACCCCGGTCATCAGCCTGTACAGCCTGAGAGAGAGCCTGGCCCTCATCGCGGAGGAGGTGAGGCTGCAGCGCGGGCTGTGGGCCCAGGGTGGCAGGGACAGAGCCCGGGCGGGCAGGTGCTGAGGGAAGCAGGCCCTGAGGGCCCAGCCAGGGGGTCTGAGGGAGGCGAGCAAGGGGAGAGGGCGAAGGGGCCAGGAGCGAGGCCAGGAGCCGGGCTGGGACTGTAAATGACCAAACTTCGGCAGCCTGGGCTCTTACCCTCCTCCGCCACGTCCAGCTCCCAGGCTGGGTCTGGCCGGGCAGGGGCAGTGCCAGGACCATGGTCCACACAGGCTGGGCGGCTGTGCAGGGCACAGGACAGGACACACGGCCGCAGCACAGCCCGCCTCCACCGTCCTGGCCTCCCCCGGCCAGCCAGGCCCCAGCCCAGAGGCCAGGGAGAGAGGCTCAGCGCTGCGCTGGCCCTGCCGCCCTCCTGTGGCCACTCAGAGCCACCGCCCAGGGCTGAGCTGCAGTCCAGGCGGGCTCACCGGCCCCAGGCTGGGCTGTGTGCTCACAGAGGGCAGGAAGAGGGTGGACCCACGGGGAGCTCAGGCTGTGGGGTCAATGGCTGGGAAGACAGGAGGCATGTGTGACCCAGAAGTCCTCTGCCCTCTCCTGGCCAGCTCCCCACCTGGACAAGGTGCCCTCGACTCACCTCCCCGGGCTCCAGTGCTGGCTGGGCCCTATCCCCGCACCCAGACTACTCCCACCTGCCCCGAGGGAGCCCTGGGCAGAGCCGTAGCCCCAAACCGGCGTGGGGGGCGGGGGGGGCGGGGCTCAAGGAGGCTCCCAAGGGGCTCCAAGTCCAGGGCAGGGGAGGAGCCCCCCCAGCCTGAAGCTGCCCCCTCGTGCATGGGGGCCAGTTCCTTCATCTCCCCCCACCCACCCCCGCCCACTGGTGCCCTCTTCTGAGCAGGGCCTGGAGAACAGCTGGAAACGGCACCGGGAGATCACTGCCTACCTGCAGGGGCGCCTGCAGGGGCTGGGCCTACAGCTCTTCGTGAAGGACCCGGTGAGGAGGCAGGGCCAGGGGCAGGGGCAGGGGCAGGGGCAGGGGGCAGGAAGCAGGGGGCAGGGGGCAGGGGGCAGGGCCAGGGCCAGGGGCAGGGGCAGGGGGCGGGGGCAGGGGGCAGGGGGCAGGGGGCAGGAAGCAGGGGGCAGGGGGCAGGGGACAGGGGGCAGGGGGCAGGGGGCAGGGGGCAGGGGCAGGGCCAGGGGCAGGGCCAGGGGCAGGGGCAGGGCCAGGGGCAGGGGACAGAGCCGGGGGCAGGTGCAGGAAGCAGGGAGCAGAGGGCAGGGGCAGGGGAGGGAGGCTCTGCCCCATGGGGGCATGTGGGGAGGGGACAGCTCCTGCCCAGCCCCCTCCAGATGGACACAGGCTCCTGTGGTTCTGGGGATGGTGAGGACATTTCTGGGGGCCATCACTGTCAAGGTCACAGCTCCCTGGCCTCTGGATCTCAGGACATTTAGTTCGATGCCCTAGTCTCCCCCGCTATGGGTGATCTCTGAGCTGGAAGATGCCCCTTGGCCTCCAGAGCCCCAGCCAGTCTCGGGCTTGGGGAAGGGTCAGGCACCCCGAATGTCAGTAGGAAACTGCAGCCTCTGCGGCAGCAGCCTACGACCCCCGGTGACCCCCAGGCCAGGGTGGCGGGGCTGGCCCGAGCGGTCACTGAGCCAGGCCTGTCCCGCAGGCGCTCCGGCTGCCCACTGTCACCACGGTGGCCGTGCCCGCCGGCTACGACTGGAGAGACATCGTCAAGTACCTCATAGACCACTTCTCCATCGAGATCACGGGCGGCCTGGGGCCCTCCGTGGGGAAGGTGAGGGACGACCTGCCGCCGAAGCTAGTCACCCCCATGTGAGCGTGTCTGTGCCTGTGTCCCGGCCAAGGGTGGCAGTAGCCAAGGGCCCAGGACAGCCGGGGCGTCCGGAAGGGGCCATCTTTCTCCGAGCCCAGGGCTTGCGCGGGGCAGTCTGGGTCCTCCCTCCCCAGCGGGTGAGGTGCAGCATCTCCAATGCCACCCAACGTCCTCCCTTCCCTCTGTGCTGCAGACCAGGCAGGGGGTCCCGTGCCCGGGTCCAGCTGTGACCCCGAGAGGGTGGCCCTGAGCGGCCTTTACTGCCTGCCGCCTGGGAAACCTTCCTCGAGCTCCGGGGGCTCTCCGTGCGACTGGAGGGCGCTCTCAGCTTCCCTGGGTGCCCTGGGGGTCCCCTTGTTGGGGAGTCCACAGAGCTCTGCCCCAACCTCAGCCAGGGCCAGGCGGGGTCCGGCACACAGGCTGAGGTCTCACTGCCCGCCCCAGGTGCTGCGCATCGGCCTCCTGGGCTGCAACGCCACCCGGGAGAACGTGGACCGCGTGACGGAGGCCCTGCAGGAGGCGCTGCAGCGCTGCCCCAAGAACAAGCTGTGACCGGCCCGCCCTCCCGGAGCGGCTGGGGCGCACTCGGAGTCTGCGGGAGGGGCGGGTGCTGCTCAGCCCCGGGGGCCTTCTCCTTCCTAGTAAACTTCCTGGACATGGCCCTTTGGGCTCAATGCACAGCTCCCCCCAAGGCGCTGCAGGCCCCAGGTCACCGGCCGTGGGGGACTACTCAATAAAGAACGGGCGTCAGCTGTCTTCACTGCTCGGGGCTGGCTGTGGAAGTCTGGCGGGAAGGCACCCTGACAGCGCCTTGATTTCGGGGAGCTCACTGGGCAAATCCTCACCTGGGGCGTCCCAGGGGCTGGAAGACGGGGTGTGCACGGCCCCAGAGCTCACACCTGCAAAACACATGGTCTCACACGGCCTCCAGGGGAACCCACCGCCACGGGGTGGTTCGTGGCCTGCGTGGCGCGGTGAGGCAGGGCGTGGCTAGAGCCCACAGCCTGGACGCCTGGCACGCGGGCCAGTGCAGCCACCAAAGTCTGCGAGGGCCTCCGCCCTGCCGCCACCGGGCCCTCACACGCACAGCTAGGGGTGGCCTGCAGCCCCCCTCCCCCTCCGGGGCTTGGCCTCCTCTGACCGTCGTCCCCTGACTCTGCCCCTAACTTGGCGTTCCTGCCTGTGCTGAGCTCCCGCAGCCTTTCGCTAGTTTGAAGCCTCACACGAGGTCGGCCTCTGACCAGCTCTGGGACAGGGTGTGCTGGGCGGTCCCAGGCGAGCCCATGTGTCCAGGTCCTCACTGGTCCTGGCTCCCCCAGGGGGAAGCTGGGCAGGGTGGACTCCCCAGCCCAGAGCCGCCCTGGGACTGTGTATGAAGGCGGGCCTGGCTCTGCCCCGTCACTCACCCAGGTGCCAGCCAAACCTCGCTGCTCACAGCCGCCGGGAGATGGGCACTGGTGGGGCACACATCCTAGCTGTGCTCGGCACAGGACCTAGAGGGCAGAGGGCCTGAAGTCCACAAAGCAAGGAGAGGGGCCTCTTCCATTGGAGGCCAGAAAGTTTAGGGGCCTGAACACACAGAGTGACACGGGTCACCTTCAAGCCTCTGGCCTTTGTCCTGCTTCGGTCGGGTTCCCCAGAAGCAGACACTGGGCATTCAAGTCCAAGAACCATCCAGCGGCAGGTCCCTGAGCCCCATCCAGCCAGCGCCCCCCACACACCAGTCAGCTTTGCAGGTGACCGGAGCTCGCAGAAACGCAATCGCACAGTACATTCTCCATGTCTGCTTCTTTCCCTTACGCTTCGCTGTGTGGGAACACGGTGAGTCCTTCCTTGCTGCTGGGCGCTGCTGCATGGTACGGACATATCGCGGTCTGTGCGTCTGTCCGCTGCCGATGGACCTCTGGGTGGTGTCCGGCTGGGGCCATTATGACTGTGGTAGCGGAGAACCTTAGACAGGCTGTGTGGACACTGCCCATTTCTCCTGGGTAAATACCTAGAGAGGAACTGGGGTCCCACGCTAAGTACAGCTCTCACTGTGTAAGGCCCCGCCAGCGTCCTCCAAGGGGTGGCGCGTCTCGCGCTCTCGCGGGGGTAGAGGGGAGTGCCCGTTGCTCCACGGCCTCAGCGGCCCTCGCGTGGGTGTGGAGTCGTGTCTGACTGTGTGTGAGTGCACACGTCCCTGCTGCTGCGGGTGCCGAGTGCCCTCTCACTGGCCGTTCACGCAGCGCCTTTCGAAGGGTCGACGCGGGTGTCCCGCCCACATTCTGTGGTGTGCGTCGTTTCATTGTCGATTTGTGACCATTGTTTGGCAGGTTCCGGGCTCCGCCGGACACGCGGTCGTGAGTGTGTTCTCCTTTCCGTGGCTCACCTCCCCGCGCCTTCTTAGTCGCGTCTTTCGAGGAGCGGACGTTTTGCATGCTGAGGAAGTCCCAGTCGTCCGTGTGATTTCCGGGGTGGTCTGTGCTGTCCCTACCCTGTCGCGGAAACACCTGCCTGCCTTGTGGTCCTAAAGCCTCTCCCTGTGTTCTCTCCTGGAAACACCGGTGTCGGCTTCGGGGTGTAGGCTTAAGGTGCAGGCGTGTATGTTCGAGCTAGAGCGGGGAAGGTGGGATTTCACCATCCTGACGCCTCCCTCCCCAGCCCGCTGAGCTCACCGCTCTGTCCCCATGGCAACACCACACTGTCTTACTGCAGACAGAGGAGGTCTGAAATCAGGTAGTGAGAGTCCTCCAATTTTTTTCTTTTTCAAAAATATGTTTTTATTGATTTTAGAGAGAGGAAGGGAGAGGGAGAGAGAAACATCAATGAGAGAGAGAAACCTCGATCGGCTGCCTCCTGCACGCCCCCTACTGGGGATCGAGCCACAACCCAGGCGTGCGCCCTGACCGGGAATCGAACCGGGACCTCTCAGTCCATGGGACGACGCTCCGTCCACTGAGACACCGGCCCCGCCCATTCTGGAATCATCTTGTCTAGAGGGTGTGGGATGTGGATGGGAGCGGCACCATGGGGATCATCAAGTTTAAAACACTTTTAGTCTAAAAACTCTAAGGACCTGAACATTAGTTTGGTCGCCTGAGGTCATGCGTAGCACTGTTTGTGGGTCTCAGGGTGGAGGTCCGATTTATCTTTTGTTAGATGTATTTCTGTATGGGGGATCTTTTTATGCTCTTGCTATGGTATTTTTTAGATTTTATTTCCTACTTTTAATAGATAGAATACAGTTCATTTTTCTCTATTAACCTGGCATCTCTTGACCTTGTTAAATTCACAAAGTCTAGCAGCTTCTTTGTAGACGCCTTAGGCTTTCTATATAAATAATCAAGGTGTCCATGAATAACAGTTTTACCTCTTCTTTTCCGACATTCATGCCTTTTGCTCATTTTTTCCTGCCTCCTTGCAAGGAGCCTACACCACGTAGCCGTGGTGGGCAGCTCGGTGGCACAGTGGGCTGGGGTCTGGTGGCCGGGCCCGTTCTCCACCAGGGCCCACGTCCCGTCTGACGTGCATTTTGGACGTCAACTACTGTTCTCCGCTGCAGAACCTCAGCTTCCACACTAGGGTTTTCAGAGACGCCACCTGGTGCCCCTTCTCCCGTGGGGCCCCAGCCATGGGCCTGCTGGATAGCCTGCCTATATTTTGGCCCACTCAGAACTAACAGCCTCCGACCACCCAAGGGTGACGGTGTCCACAATGCACGGAAGCCCCCCGGCCCCGAACTCGCTCCTTGTGGTGGGCGGGGCGAGGTACAAGAACTTCTGCCACGCCTCGGAAGTGCATTAATTTATTCAGGATCAGATGCATAGTACAATATTTCATCTCAGGGGTGGCATTCGACACAGACAGGGACCCTCAAGTTCGAGGTGTTGTGCAGACGCCCAGTTTTCAGAGTCTTGAAGGTACCACACGGATGGACACCTGTCACACGAAGCAACAGCCCCTCGTTCCAGCCCCTCGTCCCTGAGACAAGGCGGCTGCTCCCAGGAGGCCTGCGGGCCTGCACCTTAGACTCCCGTGAGGCCGACCCGGGCACTGAGTCCCTCCACCACCCACCGCCCGCCTCAAGCGGGCGCCCTCTGCCAGGGTCCCGGGGTTGTCCGGGGGCCGTGCAGCGGCCTGCTCAGCCGTCCTCGCCGCTCAGAGTCTTGGTCTTCCGGAAGATGCTCTGCATGGCGGCGACCCGGGCCTTGTCCTGGATGTGGAAAACCTGGAACTGCAGGGCACAGCGTCACAGAGGCACTGGGAGCCCGTCACGGGCCCGCACGCAGCGAGTGACCCCTTCGCCCCTGCCTCTGGGTCTCCACCTGGACAGTCCTCCCTGAGGCCGGACCCGCCTGGGTCCCCTCCCCCAGGCCTTCCTCACACGCAGGCTCCCTGGATGGGCCTGACAGAGGGGGCCGGCCAGGTGCTTGCTGAGGGCTGACTGTGGGTCCCCCCTCCGATACCGTCTCTCCCTGCCCCCGGGGGTGTCCTGGGAGGGGACATGTTGGCTCTTTGGGCTGAGGGTGGGGGTGACCCTGAGGGAGGAGCAGGAGAGGGCCCTCAGGGGGTGGGGGAAGGCAGGGCCAGCAAAGCTGGTGGAGACTTGGAGCTCCAGAGGGGCACCCCAAAATGTCCAAGGCCTGCTGGGTCCAGGGACACAGAAGGAACCTGCCAGTGAGGCCCACAGAGGCCACACCTCCCATGAGGGATGGAGCCCAGCTGGCTGCCGGGGTTCTCACTGGGGGTGGACCGGGGGGAGCACAGGCTGGGACATGCCTCCCTGGTTCCCAGACAGTGGCCCTGGGCCCGTAGGGCCACCAGTGGGCAGGGGGCGGTCACGGCCTGTCTGACCCCCAATGTCATATCCTTCCCTGACAGTGTCCAGAGGCCTGACCTGACCCAGCCTGGGCCCAGCTCCTGACCCTGGGGGAGGGGAAGGGGAGGACGGACCAGGGCTCACCCCCACCCCGCGTGACCCTGGGCCTGCCCGAGGCCCCTCAGGGGGCTGTGCCCACCTTGTCCAGCAGGACGTCGAAGTAGGCGGTGGCCCAGTAGGAGGGGTCGCTGGCGGGCAGCTGCAGGAGCGCCTTGACCCCGTGGCCGATGCGGGGCGGGGGGCTGCGGCCCAGGTGGGTGACGTGGATGCGCAGGGACGCCTCGGGCTGGCTGGCGAAGCGCTCCACGCGCTGGTAGAGGGCGTTGAGGTCCAGGCGGGTGTCCTGCAGCAGGTTGTGCTCGGGGTGGAGGAAGTGCGGCAGGTTCCTGGTGGCCACGCAGCACAGCAGCACCACCAGCAGCCGGTACACGGCGCCCTGCAGCTCCGCCCAGTCCTCGGGCGCCGGAAAGAGCACCGAGGCCCAGAGCAGCACGGTCTGCGGGGGACAGCGGTCAGGCCGCGCCGGGGGGGGGGGGGTGTGGACGGACCTGCCAGCTTTCCCCCCACCCCACCCGACGCCCCACCTGCTGCGCCCACAGTGGTGCCTCGCAGGACCCCACACAGCCCCCTGCTCCGCAGCACCCCCAGGCCAGCCACCAGCATCCTTCTCAGGGCATTCGAGTCCTACCCTCTGGGCCTGTCCTCACCCCACTCCCCCTGAACTCCTACTCGAGCCCCACATCCCCACCCAAAGAGCCCGACCCCGGGGCGTTCCCAGCCCTGGTCTGTGTGCCCAGCAGACTCAGGCCCAGAATATGGCTGAAAGCCACAGCTGGACTTACCTGGCTGCCCCAGGACCCTCTCCCACCCCTGGCCCTGAGTCCCCCAGCCAGGGACCCCTCTCGGGTCCCACAGCTGCTGTGCACATCCCTCTCCCCCAGGTGACCCCCTCACCCCTGGTTCACTGCAGGAGCCCCTGGTGTCAGACCCCAAGGGACCCCTCAGAAGCTGGCATCCCGTCAGGGGTGGGGTGGAGTCCTGAGCGGGACGGTGGTGGCTTGAGGCCACTTGGGGACCCCTGGAGAGGTTCCTCTGCACCAGGTTGGGCCACGTCTCAACCCCAACCCATGTCATAGAGCAGTCTCCGAGGCCTGGCACTGCCCTGCGAGGCCCCTGGCACTGCCCTGCGAGGCCCCTGCCCTGCCCTTCTCAGCGCCTGACGGCACCCAGCCTAGGAGGACATGTCCCAGCACTGTCACAGCCCCCAGGGGGCGACAGAGAAGGGGTGCCAGGGCTGGGCTGGTTCACTCAGAGGCGGAACCCCAGTCAGGAACATTTGCAGACTTCAGGCTGGAGGGCAGGGGCGTTGGGGCGAAGGGGCGTCCCCGGGCTGACCTGGTTGGGAACGCCGGCTGCGTGCAGCCCAACCCAAAGGGCCAGGAGGACCCCCGAGGCCACCAGCCCTGGGGTGGCAAAGGCGGGTCTGAGGCACCACCGCACTCAGCAGCCAGATGTCACTCACAAGCCTGGGCCTCTCCTCCCGGGAACCCCGACGAGGCCTCGGACCCTCTGCAGTGGAGCTCACTCCAGGCCGCCCACTGGTCAGAGTGGCACAAGGGTCCAGCCTGGGGCCCCTGGTTTGGGCAAAGACCCTGCAGAGTGGAGCAGGGCTCCCTGAGCCCCTACACGCACCTTCAGGTGGCTGAAGGTCAGGCCGGGGCTCCGGCCGCCGTCGCACCAGCTCTCATAGTTGACGCGGTCCAGGATGGAGAGGCTGTCCAGGCGATGTCCCGGCAGGGAGCCCAGCTCGCTAAGCAGCCTGGTGAGCAGGTAGTCCGTGGAGACCCTGGGAGCCCAGACAGACACGCCACGCAGTCAGCCTCAGGCGTCATGGGCAGCCAGCGGGCACAGCTTGTCCCCAGAGGGGAAACCCCTGCACCCAGGGCGCAGCCCAGGCCGCAGCAGGGCGGTCAGCTGTGCACAGCCAGGCTTCCTGCTGTTTCAGGGTCGCACGCAAAGGGCGGTCCAGTGTGGAATGTCTGGTTTTCACGTAGACACTCAGGCCCCAGCGCACGGAGGGACATGGGAGCCTCGGGCCAGCCCAGGGTGGGGTGGCTGAGGCTCCTGGTCCCTGGCAGGGGTGAGAGTGAAGGGCCCCAGCCTGGCAGGGGTGACGTCTCCATTCTGGAAGCTACAGACCACGGGGGGGGGGCGCAGAGTCTTGCCCCAGCAGCGCCCACAGCGCAAGGCACACCAGAGGCGCTCAGTGCGTGCGTGCTGAGTGACCCAGAGGTGGGGCCTGGGCACAGCGCCCTCATGGCCCCCACTCTCTGTGCTGTCTCAACATCGGACGATCATCTGCCCCGCGTCTGCGGCGGACAGGGCACAGGAGAGGCCCTTTCCTTGCAAAACACGACTGCTGGGCCCAGCCCTCCCCCTTCCTGGTGGCCGGCGGTCATCACCAGCCTGGACGCAGCCCCTGCTCTGTGCCCAGGGGGCCAGGTGGGCGGGTGGGGCCCAGGTGCTCCGCGGAGCCTTTGAGCGCAGCAGAAACCACAGAGGGCGTAGCCAGCTTCGCAAACACACCCGCCTTTACGGGTGAACTCGAGCATAAAATCCACCCCTGCAAACTTCGCCCCAGACGCCAGAGCTGGCAGAGAGCCACCGTGGCCCAGCACGGCGACCTGTGTGCCAGCGTCTGCCTACGCCTTCAGACCTCAATGGGGCTCTCTATGCCCGGTGCACGGTCTGCAGGGGAGTTCAGCCTCTGCCCCGTGCCCCCCATTCCCTCCCACAGAACCTACTCAGGCTCCCCTCCCAGCAGGCACCCGCCCCCCTCCCCGAGGCTGCTGGGCTCCTGGGCCAGGCGGGGGAGGGGGCATTGCACTAAACCCCTGTGGGGGGCACTCCTGGCTGTGGGGCACCAACCTGGGAAGAGCAGAGGAGTGTCCCTCACGGTTCCAGAGGGAGACTGGAGCGAAGCCCCAGAGCTGATTTGCTTTGTTAGACCTGACCACCCTCCCAGCGGCTCTGGGCCCGCCGTGACCCCGCCGTGACCCCGCCGTGACCCCGCTGTGACCCTGGACAAGCCCTCTTCTTCTTTGCAATGCCCCGAGCTGGGCAGGGTCCTGAAGGGCTCCGCACACAGCCACTCCTGGCCCCCAGAGGACTTCCCTGAGACCTGCCACCTCCACGGGGTACGGGGCCCACGGGGCAGAGGTGGGGGGAGCAGTGGGGTGTGACCCCCTTCCTGCCAGCTCCTCCGGACCCCGCCGACCCAAGAGGGGCCCCCTACCTCCAGAGCTCGGCGCTGGCGGGTACCAGGGCCACCTCTTGGCTGATGATCCTTCTCAAGCTGCCTTCAGGGAAACCGGGCGCCCGCTGGGCCCCCTCCAGGGCGGGCACCTGGTGCTTCCACCGCACCACGGGCACCACGTTGAAGCGGATGGTCCTCCAGCCGCTGGACACCAGCAGGGACAGATGGAGCTCCTCCGCCCTCAGGCTGTCCGCCTTCAGAGAACCTGCAAGGACCGTGCTGCTGGTCCTCACCCGGCCCTCACCTGCGCCCGCCTGCCTTCCCGGGACACGCCTCACCCTCCCCTGCAGCCCCACCCGGGCTCCTCTGCCCCCACACCAGCGTCACCCTGGAACCGCAGCCGGGCCTGGGGCTGGCCCAGCATGTGATGGGCAGAAGTGTGTCCCCCAAACTCACGTGGGGCCCTAACCCCAGCAGCTCAGACTGGGACCGTGTTTGAGATGGGGTCTTTAACAAGGAGGTTCCACGAGGCCACGGGTGGGGCCGGTCTGCTAAGTCTGGTCCTCATGGGGGAGACAGGGAGCCCACCCGAGAAGAGGCCGAGTGAGGACAGGGTGAGAAGCCTCAGGAGAAGCCAGCCCTGCCTGCTTCTCGGCCCGAGGGCTGAGGGCTGTCTCTGCGGTCCGAGACCGGTCTGCGGTATCTGTCCCGGCGGTGACTCGTGAGCTCACGGCCCCCGATGCCAGCACTGGCACCCGGTTTCCTTGGAAACCTCCCAGGCTGCCTTGAGCCCTCTCTGTCAGAGGAGGGGCTGCCGCGGACGCCCAGGCTGGGCCGGGAGAGGCCACGACCCCAAGAGGAGCAGTTCTGCCCCAGGGCAGGGCCTCCGTCCCAGGAACTGCCCCACTGGCTGGGTCTGAGGGCCCCACCTGCCCAACCCTGTGGGTCCTGCACAGCAAGAGACTGGGGCCCCCCAGTGCCCCAGGCGGCTCTGAGACCCGGCCCCTCTCTCAGGGAGGAAGGTGAGGAAGGGTCTCTAACTCGTCTCTGGTGGCTTGTCTGCAGGTCTGCACCCCAGTGCCCAGGCACCCTCCAGGGCCTCCCAGTCTGCAGAAAGCGACTCGGGGTGGGCCCTCTCAGTGCCCCAGCACCCTCCTGGGCCCAGGTCCTGCTCCTATGCGGACAAGTCACAGTAGCCCCTCTGCAGATGAGATTTCACTGCTGGACATGGCCAGGAGATCCTGCCCCACTGCCAGGCAGCCGGTGGGGACACTGGGGGCCGGGAGCCACCTGGGCAGCCTCTGAGAGGCTGAGCCCCCAGTCCAGGAGTGTCAGGCTGAGGCTGGACTTCTGATCACACCTGCCCCCCTCCCCCTCCTGCTCCTTGGAAGCTTCCCGAGAACTCTGCCCCCGCAGGCTGGGGCCTCAGAGGAGGGCTGGGAGTGAAGGGCCGGTCAGCCCCAGAGAGTGAGCCCTGTCCCTGAGGCCTGGGGTCAGAGGAGCAGGCTTGGGGCCCAGCACCCAGGAGGCCCTTCCTGAAGGCTGACACCTGGCTGCCCTACATTCCATGTGACACCTGGGGGGAGGCATCAGAACATTCTAGCAGAAATGCTTCCCCTCCCCTCCCCACTCAGACCCCCACGGGGCCCAGCCCAGAGCCTACTCCCCTGACCCCGAGCCCCCAGAGCACCCCGGAAGGGATGTTCCACAGGGTCACCGTGCTGGGAGGTGGGAGACACGCCCCCTCCCTCAGCTGTCCTTCCCCACGTCCACACACCGTCTGCCTGGACCGTCCCAGCCCTGGGGTCCTGCAAGGAGGAACGCAGCCCCATGTGTGTGCCCCTCCCCCACTCTCCTGCAGGGCAGCTCTGGGGCCACCTCCTGGGACCCAGCCCAGGACAGGTCCTTCCCTGCCACCTCGGCCACTCCTGGGCCTCAGTGTCCCCATCGGTTACAGGGAGAGGGGTTCCGTGACCCAGCCTCCCCTCAGCATCTGAACCACAGGTGGGTTCCCTGCCTTCCCCACCACTGGCCGCCCATTTTGTCCGTGAAATGGTGGCTTGGAAGGCGGCCAGCCATCCCCGCCCGCCCCAGCCGCTCCCCACCAGTCGGCCTGGTCTCAGGGTTCCCAGGACCGGGGCGGGGGCAGCCTGACCTTGTCACCTCAGCTGCACACTTCCTGTTGAGGGAAGTGTCAGGAAGCTATGCTTGGAATTTCTCTGCGGGCTGGTGCCAGCCCGTGGGTGTGGCTGCCTTCCGGGCCAGGACACTGAGCGCTGAGCTGAGCACGGGGACCTGGGGAAGGTGAGGAGGGCCTGGCAGCCGGGAATGTGCCCGAAGGCCCCGGGGCTGGGCAAGCCTGGAGCTCAGCCAGCTGGTGGGTCTGTCTCCCAGGCGGGGCCCAAGGGACAAGTCCAGGTGGGATAGCCGCTGGGACTCAGGAGAAGACAGAAAGGCCCTGCCCACACCGCCTGTGGTCACTGGAAGGTTCAGAGATGATCAGATCAGATGTCTGCAGGCCCAGCTTTAGGAGGACCTAATGACAGGTCCGGCACCTGCGAGGGCCGTGTTTATCCTCAGCCCTGAGACGGGGGCACCTGCCCAGGTCACCAGGCAGGTCTGGGGAGGGGCTGGAGTGGGAAGCCATCCCTCCTGTGTTACAAGTCTGTCCAGGAGCCCTGCCACCTTCTGAATCCTCATGCCAGCACAGAGGACGGTGCCCGGCTTCCCCAGAACCGAAGGAAGGTTGGTCCTGTGGGCCCAGGTCACAGGGGTCGCCATGCCTCCGGGTGGGCCCGAGCCTGGACTGCAGCCAGACCGGGGCTCCACACGCCGGGCATCCTGGGGCAGGTCACCGTCCCTCGGGGGGTCTGACTGTCGCCACTCACTGACCTCACAGCAGATGTGAGGGCCAGACTAATAGCAGGTGGCGGTCACCCCCACGTGGACTTGTCCCTCCCAAGGGAAGCAGGACATTGTGTTTCAGTCCCTAGTCACCTGCCAGGACAACCTGGAGCCTTTTCCTGACCCAGCAGGACGGGCTGTCCTGGGCTCTGCACAGCCCGCACCTGTGCTTCCAGCCTTTCACGGTCCTGGAGGGAGGGGAGCCTGCCCCCCCCGGCCCGGCCACCTTGGAGCGAGCCACCGCCCAGACCACACGAACAAGGCACCAGGGAAGAGACAGAGGCCGGACCCCTGGCTCACCTGAAGGTACCTGCCACAGAGCACACTCGGGGCCCAAGACACCAGTTAGCAACTGGACCATAGTTGAACCAGACCTGTGCACATGTGTGCGTGTACACACCCCACACTCACACATGTACATGTATTCACAATCCCGCAGTCACACACACACACACCCACAGAGTCCTCCAGTGCAGTGCGACCAGAGGCCGGAGTGGGGCAGCTGCCAGGCTGTCAGGTCTGGCTGGCACTGACCAGAACTGTGCCAGGGACCCTTGTCGCGCAGGTTAGCTGGAAAACAGCGCCTGGTCCCACTTACTAAGTGACATCCATTAAAATGTTACCACCAAAATCACCGTGTAAAACTTAAATAACGTGGAACATGTCTTCTTGGAATTCAGAGTGCTGTCCCCAGCTCTGTTCTCCTGGCACACACACTGAGCTCTCACACGGGTGCACACACACACCGCCATCCCATGCGTACACTCACACACACCACCGTCACACGCGTGCACTCACCCACACCGCTATCACACAGGTGTACACACACACACCGCCATCACACGCATGCACTCACACGGGTGAACACACACACACTGCCATCACACGCGTGCACTCACACGGGTGAACACACACATACACTGTCATCACACGCATGCATTCACATGGGTGAACACACACACACCACCATCACATGCGTGCACTCACACACACCGCCATCCCATGCGTACACTCACACACATCACCGTCACACGCGTGCACTCACCCACACCGCTATCACACAGGTGCACACACACACACCGCCATCACACGCAGGCACTCACACACACCACCATCACACGCATGCACTCACACACACCGCCATCACACGCATGCACTCACACGGGTGAACACACACATACACTGTCATCACACGCATGCATTCACACGGGTGAACACACACACACCACCATCACATGCGTGCACTCACACACACCGCCATCACACGCATGCATTCACACGCGTGCACTCACACGCATGCACAGAGTGGTCGCCGCTACCTGGCGCGATGAGGCTGTGGTGCTTGCAATGCACAATAGCAGCCACCAGAAGGTCCTTGAGGACGTGCAGGACCTTGCCGGGCACAAGGTGGCCTAGGCAGTTGGCGCTGACATCCGAGGAGGAGGTGAAGACGTCGTCGGTCATCCACTGCTCCAGGCCGGCCCCTTCTCTGGGGACACCCAGGCGGCAGGACACGGGGCCATTGCCCCTCTCGGAGGCCCCCAGCTCCTCACTCAGGAGGGCTTGGGCGTCCACCCTCAGGGGCACCTCCACGTCCACGGGGCCATCCGAGGAGCGCAGGGCGAACTGCAGGGCCTCCAGGTCCCGGGAGTAATCCACCAGGAAGCGGGGGTCCCGGGCGTGCACGCGCTCCAGCACCGTGAGCAGCACGTTCTCCGCGCGCTGGTAGTCCTGCGCCCGGGGCGCTGCCCGCGAGCGGATGGCCCGCAGGTAGTGGTGCCACAGGGGCACTTGCAGGGCCATGGCCGGGGCCGGGGCAGAGGACGCGGCCCTCGAGGGCCTGGCTGTGGGAAGGCTCGCGGAGGCACTTGCTCAGGTGAGGCGCAGTCCGCAGGTGGGGCACCGCACCCCCAGAGCAGAATTCCAGAGTGACACGGGCTGCAGCAGGTTAAATAGCTGAACTTGGCCCAAGCCTTTGAAGTGAGGGTGAGTCATTCGTCAACAATGAGGAGAGTCACAGGAGCAGGCGGAGAGGGGTCCTGGTTACCTGGGGGAGGGGCCTCTCTGGGCTCCTCCCTCTCTCACAGCTCTGCCTCTGGGTCCCAGGCACCTCCAGGCTGAGCCTCCCACCCTCCGCCCGCCCTCGGGGCCTGGCCTCCTCCGGCTGGGCTGTCCTGGGAGGTGGGGGGCCTGTTTCTGGTGTCCCCCTCCCACCCTGATGCCAGTAGCAGCAGCCTCAGGGTCTCTGTGACATCAGCCCCCGCACCAGGTTGGCGTTTGGACACATGGCGGCCCCTTTGCTCAGACGTGAGAGGTGTGAGAGGTGGGGCAGAGCAGAGGCTGCCCCAGACCCTGAGTGGGGGCCCCCGGGGCCAGCACGTCCCAGCAGTCTCTCTGAGGCAGCCTGGAAGCCCCAGGGCTGGGGCTGCATTTCCACAGCAGCCTGAACACCCCCCAGGCACCTGTGCCCCTACCTTAGAGCTGGGAACCTCCCACTTGGTGCCCACCAAAGCCCAGGTGTGAATCCTGCCCCTCCCCCTGCAAGGCCTGTGTCCAGTGCCCCCTGCCCACCCAGCCTTGGGCCCACGGGTGCCCCTGCCCCTGCCCACCCAGCCTTCAGCCGGAGAGGAGCACCCACCTGCCAGGAGCTGAGCTGGCTGTAGAGGAAGTCTCCCAGGCCCCACCTCTCTCCAGCCCCACCCGCGGCCCTGCGGCACCTGTGCTGGGTCCCCGCCACAGAGCCGCAGAGCCGCCTCCCGCTCAGGGCTCAGGGCTGTGCAGGTCCCAACCAGCAAGTCCCCCCCGCCTCCCCCCCACCGTGACCCTTGGCCCCTCCAGGCTGGCCCTGTGCATCAGGTGCTCCCACTGGCACTCTGCAAACAGCGACCATGGAGACGGCCCCACGGAGACCACGGAGACCATGGAGACGCCCAGACAGCGACACAGAGACGCCTCCACAGCCCACCCAGGGAGCGCGGCCTGAGTCAGAGCTGTGAGCGGAGCCAAGGCCCTTCTGAGGAGCTGCAGCCCAGCGAGTGGTTCTCTGCTTCCATGCCCCCTAGGACGGGGAGCTCCCCACCTGACGGGGGCCCATGACACAGTCAAGCGAGAGACAGAGTTCCCTCCTCAGACCTGGCCCACCCTGTCCTCTGGGGTGCCTGCAGCACGACCACCTCTCCCCCAGGACGGCTGCTCAGCTTCAAGCACCAGGTGCCCTCGGCCCCTCACACAGCACTTCCATCCCGCTCAGTTCCCTGCAACTCTGACCTTTGCATGCCCCCCACCCCGTCTCCGGGGGACTCTGGCCTATAGGGGGCTGGCCTGCAGCCCTCACCCCGAGCCTCGGCCTTGGGCCCTCGGTGCTGTGGCTCCCTGTCTGCCCGTCGGATCCTTAGGCTCCCCCACGCTCCCAGGACTCTCACGACGGTCTCCTGAATCTGCCCAGGGCACACACTGGCCTGCCCACCCCAAGTGCCCAGGGCTCTCAGTCAAGGCAAAGGTCCAGCTCCAGGCCCGATTGGGACGCAGTGGAGCAGGGTCCTCTCCGCCAGGTGGAGGGAGGTCAGTGAGCGCTGCGGTCCCGTGAGCAATGGCAGTGGGGAGGGGACGGAGTCAGGGTGCCGGCACGGAGGGGGGCACAGCAGGGAAGGACGGCGCCGTGGAGCAGTGGACGAGCGGAGGCCGGGAGGGTGGCCAGGTGGACACGAGCTGCACCTGGATCAGGCCGGCCGAGCAGGGAGGGCGGGGCTGCTGGCACCGGAGACGCAGGTGCCCACCCCCCTGGCCAGCTTAGGCCACGCCCAGGCCAGCCCCCTGCAGCCCCCAGGGGCAGTGTGGAGGGGAGGGGGACCCAGCGTGGGCAGGGCCTTGGTGGCTCAGGAAGGGGACTGCCGTGGCTCCCACGCCTACCTCGACTGCCTGTTTGTCCAGCTCCTTACACCTCTCCTCCGTGCCACTCAGGGCGAGAACAGGGATCCTGTATTTCAGGAATGCCCAGATGTGCTGGCAAGGGGGTGGGAGGGGCCTTGCACCTGAGCCCTTGAGTCCCAGCAGCTGGTGAGGAGTGACAGTCCCAAAGTGACAAGGGGCTGACTGAGAAAGAAAGCCAGGCCCCCTCGGGAAGTCCCGGCGCCCCCACCTGACACGGCAGGGACCCAGCTCTCAGGGCGTGCCCATAAACTGGCACCATCTCCCGCCACCTTTGACGTCCTTCCAGCAGGACACACGCAGGACGAGGTGTGGAAGGTGACGGAGAGGCTGGCGAAGCAGGAAGACCCTTTCTTGCAGAAAGCGTACTTGCGAGGATAAATCTGTCCGATGGGGGCTGTCCAGGTGTCTGCAGACACGCGGGGCCACCCGAGGAGAAGCGGGCAGGTGCCCGTCCTCGGCCAGCGGCAGAAGCAAGTGCAGAGCACACAGCTGAGCCGTGAAGGTTTTCAAGACGGGAAGGAGACCAGCCCAGGACAGGGGTGGGCAGGGGCCTAGGGGACAGGAGGGCTCCAAGGGCCTCAGCACAGGGCTGGGAGGAGGGCGGTGTGGAAAGGGGCCCGGGCGGACGTGGCCTCCGGGAGGCCACACTGAGCAGCCCGCTCAGTCAGCACAGGGCCGACTGCAGCCCCCCAGTCCTCCCCGAAGGTGGAGCCCCTCGCACAGCCGGGACCGAGGACCCACTGCACAGACCTTTGCAGCTGCCAGGTGTGGGGGAAGAGCCCACCCAGCTGCTGCAGGTGGGGTAGTCGGTGTTCTGCTTGGAATTGTTTGGTATTTTTTTTATTGTGACAAATACACACAAGAACGTGTATCACCGTATCCGTTTTTAACCACAATGCAGTGACGTCGGGACCTTGGCATCTCGCTGCCAGCCTCAGCACCCAGCTCCGGAGCTCTTCCCAAAACGAACCCTGTCCCCATTGCACACACTCCCCAGCCCCTGCCCGGCCCCTGGCACCGCCACCCTACCTCTGTCCTCCAGGACCTCACATCAGTGAGGACTTCCTTGAGGACACTGTGGAGGGAAATCCCTAGTCACAGACAGACGGACGGCGTGATCCCACGTGTGTCCACGTCGCAGCACGTGGCAGGACTTCCCTCCTTTCTGAGGCTGGTCTCCCTTGTGTGGATGGACCAGCGTGTTTCTCCTTCATCCGTCCGTGGACACCCGGGGTGCTCCTATGTTTTGGCTGTTGTGAGTGGGGCTGCTGTGTACAAGGGTGTGCATCTATCTCTTCGAGACCCTGCTTGCAACGCTCTGGGGTCTGTACCCAGAAGGGGGGCTGCGGGGTCACACGGTGACACTGTTTAGTTTCGGAGGAACCTCCAGCTTCCCACTGCGACCGCGCCAGGTCCATTCCCACCAGCGGTGCTCAGGGTGCAGTCCCCCACGTCCTCCCGACGGGCACCTCCTGGGGTTCTGAGAGCAGACATCCCGATGGGGAGGGGTCTCCCTGTGGTCTGAGTTGCGTTTCCGTGATGGGTGCTGTTGAGCTCCTTTTCACCGGCTTCTTGGTCGTTCAAGTGTCTTCTTTGGAGGAATGTCTACTCAAGTCCTCTGTCCATTTTTAATATATTTTTTTAAATCCTCACCTGAGGACGTTTTTCCTTTATCTTCAGAGAGAGTGGGAGGTAGGGAGAGAGAGAAAGAGAGAGAAACATCGATGTGAGAGAGACACATCGACTGGCTGCCTCCCGCACGACCCCAACCAGGGCCGGGGATGAACCGAAACTGAGGTACGTGCCCTTAACCGGAATCGAACCCGAGACTCATTGGTCTGCGGGCTGACGCTCTACCCCTGAGCCAAACCGGCCAGGGCTTTTGTCCACTTTTTAAATTAAGTTATTTGGGGGTTTTGTTGCTGAGTTGTAGGAGTTCTTGATGTATTCTGATGTTTATTCTAATCTCAGATAGATGACCGGCGAGGCTTTCCCTCGGTCCTGGGGCTGCCTTCTTACCTGTGGACAGTGCCTTTGGACGCACACGTTTAAAAATGTTTCCAGTGTATCTTTCTTCTCTTCTGTTGCCTGTGCTTTCGGTGCTGCAGCTAAGCAATTGTTGCCGAATCCGAGGCTTGAAGAGTCCCCCAGTGTTTGCTTCTAGATTGTTACAGCTTTAGCTTTTACGATCAGGTCCTGGCGGGTTTACGACCCAGGACCCAGCGCCTCCAGTCACCCAGGCAGACGCCTCCCCTCCCCCAGGCCCCTTTCCTCATTGCGATGCAGTGTTTGGGGGTTCCTTGTAGTCACCCCAAGAGAGCAAAGGACAGAGGTCAGGGTCCGCGAGTCGCCCCTCCCCAGGACTGTCCCCCACCAGCCTGCCGGTGGCATCATTCTCGGGCAACCCTTTGACGGACAAATGCAGGGTGGGTTCTGCCCCAGGGAACCTCCCAGGACTGGCCGAAGCCTGGCTTCCCCACCAGCCAGGTGACAGCCCCTGTGGTCCTCTGGGCAGGGGGTCAGATGCCAAGACAGACCCTGAGAGCTGGACGGGGAGGGCAGGGGGTGAGACTTCTCTCCTGCAGCACATGTGCCCAGGGGACCACTGGGGTGACCCCGAGAGGCTGGCCTGGTAGTGACACCCCGTGTGAGCTTCCCAGTATGCCCCCGGTCCAACACCCCTTCTCAGGGTCTCCACTGCTGCCCCAAGGTCAGGCCTCAGGCATGGGCAGGGGACACAGACACACAGACGGTGACCAGCGGCCTGGGGTGCCCAGCCATTGGGCAGCAGGACAGTCAGCTTTGGCACCAGTCAACCAGTCTGGGCGGTGCCCGAGCCAGCGCCCCAGCTGCGGCCAGAACGGCTGCATTTGGTGCAGCGAGGAACACAGCCCGCCTCCTGTCCCGCACCTGCCGGGACCACGCCCCAGAGGCTGTGACCCGGCTCAGCTGAGCCATGCCCACAGGCAGGAACCGCTCCTCTCCTTCGGGAGAGACATCTGGGGTGTGCAGTCGGCTCCTTGGGGAAAGTGCAGGTCCCGGGGCAGAGGGTCCCCAAGAGCACAGACAGATGGGAGACAGGCGGACGCACAGTGACGAGGGCGGACGGGCAACCTGGAGGCCCAGAGGGGCTGGGACATTCCTCCGCGGCCTCTCACCCTCTTCCTGGATTGTCCTCCGTGTGACCTGTCTTGGGAGGACACGTCAGGACGGAGTGGCCCCTCCAAGGCAGGCCCGTCCGTTAGGGCGAGGACCAGGGAGGCTGACCCAGGGCTGGAGTGGCTTCCTCCAACCGGGAAGGACCGAGCCTCTGTGCGAATATTGAGGCCCCTCCCCCCAGGAGCGGACCTGAATCAGGAGTGGCGAGTTCTGGTGCCCCTGGGGCCAGCAGGGGCAGGAAAAAGTGAGGCCGGCTGAGTTCTGCCTCCCCTCACCCTGCCCCCCATCCCTGCCCCACTCGGGGCCCTCCGCCCACACACACACACACACACACACACACACACACACACACGGCCGGCCGGCCAGGACTTGGATTGTCCCAGGGGAGACGGAAATGCAGAGTGCAGGTGAGGCTCGGGGGCCGAGTGAACCTCAGTGAGCTCCCCACCTGCAGGAAGGAGCGGTGACAAAGCCCAGCCCAGGGGCACCTGCTGGCATGGTGTGTGAGGCACCGAAAGCTGAGCACCATCCCCCAAGCCCCAGGGGCACCGCGCGGTCCGGCACTCCCACCCGCCCACAGCGGTGCCCCCTGCACGGTGAGGACCCCATCACACGTTCTACTCCTTCTAGAAAGTTCCCTGGGCTGTGCCCAGGCCTAGGGCTGACTCTGCCCTTGGGGTTCTCCGCCTAGTCCATCGACGGCCCAGGACGTGAGCACAGACGGCACGCAGCGAGGCTGGGCCCTGTGCTCAGGGCCGGCGTGAGCCTCTGCGGAGACGCTCCGGAGGAGGGGGTGCGGGCTGGAGGAGGCAGGCGTGGAGGGTACGGACCAGGGGTGTGCAGTGTGCTCGCCGACGTCAGGGTGTGGGGGGAGGGGCACGCAGGATGGCCCCACCCACCACCAGGCACCAACTTCCAGGGTTTCCAGTGATGGAGTCCTATCTACACTCATCCAAGTGACCTTCACAAGTGGTCACACGACCTCTGCAGCCTCCTCGCCCCCCACTGCCCGAGCACCTGCACTTCGGCCCCAGGCGAGCCTCACCAGCCCACAGGCCACTGGGGGGGCCCAGCCCTGAGGGCGGAGCTGCTGGCCCTGCCCGCCCGTAGCCTCTCCAAGCTCCTCCGGGCTCTGTTCTCCAAGCCCACAAGGGGCTTCAGGACTCGGGCCTACAGGCAGCCAGGGAGGTGCCCACTCCAGGACCTGGGCCCCTGGACTCTGAATCTGGACCTCTGCTTTGCGGCTTCGGGAGCGGAAGTCCTTGCTAGACCAGAGGGGCCAGGGTCAGAAGGACAGCCTGGCCTCGTGCCCCAGGGACTGTCCAGTAAACCAGGCCAGCCTGATGCCCAGTGGGGTGGGGTCTGGCCCCAAGAGCCTGGCCTGTCTTTGCATGGGGCACCCTTGCAACTGTCTTCTCAAGAAGGGGAGGAGGGACCGGGACACCGAGGACATCGGGAGAAGGACAGAGCACAGGTGCCCCTTCAGGGAACCAGGTTCTGAGGAGCTGTCTCCCCAACCCCGGCAGCTGGGGACAGATACGGTCACCCACCAAGTGTCCATCCTCACTGGTGTCCTCAGAGGGACACACCCCGTCCCCAGGACCCCCAGGTGGCCTCCTCTCATCAGAGGGACAGTCGCTCCTGGCGGCAGGGCCCAGCACCATTGCCTCCCAAGAGGGACTCCTGTGGGCATCAGCCCAGTGGGAGCAGGTCCAGCTGGGAACAAGCAGGCCTGAGGGCAGATGCGTGGGGAGAGACGCTGCTGGGCCGGCTGAACGTCAGGAGGGAGGGACAGAGCTCTGTGTCTGCAGGGACCGATGGCCCTGCCTCTCTCCCTTCGCCTCCCCCATGGGGACTGGCCACTGGCCTTGATGGACGGGCTAGGGGTGTCCCTGCTGGTCCCAGTGGATCTGGGACGGTTCAAGTGAGTGAACAGAAATGACTCTCCCTTGGCAAGTGGAAAGCGCGTGACCCACGGAGCAGGTCCCTGAAAGGGCCCAGAGAGGTCAGACTCCAGGAGGCTTGGCCGAGAGCAGAGTTAGGGAGACGAGTCTCCTTTGGTCCTTGAGCAGGCGGCCTCAGTCCACGCGTCTGCCACCTGCCGGCGCACGGTGGAGCTCCAGGTTGTCTTCCAAATCTGAGGGGGAGTCAGCTCGACGCTCATCAGGAGGACCCAGCGGTCTGCAGGCCCCCTCCCCCGTGCGGCCGCCCAGCACAGGCTCCCCGGGGCCTTCCCCGCGCGTGTGGGGCGGGAAGCGAGCAGGCCTCTGCCTGGGCGTGGCTGCTCAGGTGGACAGCTTCCCCGGCGTCTCCAGGTCTCTGGGGAAACGGCTTCCAGACAACAGCGTTCCTTAGTCCCCGTGGCAACAAGGCCTGCACTCCTGTTTCCAGGGAAATGCAGCCTTCAGCGTCGTGGTTGCCGCAGCAACGCCTAAGCCTCAGTTGTCCATGAGGTCCCAACCCAGGGGGCAGCTGGGAGCCCAGGACAGAGGAGCAGGTCCTGCACCAGGTGTGGGCCCAGAGCTGAAGGAGGTCCTGGCCAGGCTCCCAGGCGGAGACACCCTGACTGGAGCTGCTTTCTCCGGGGTCCTGTGCTCCAGCCGCGATGAGCTCTCCCTCCAGCGAGCCTGGCGATGGGGACACGGCCGAGCGGCCGCAGCTGGGGCTGGACACCGTGATCCAGGTCAGTGGGTGGCTGCCCTCCAGCACCCTCCTAGGGGCAGGGTCCAAGGGCACCTGGAGAGGGAAGGGACCCTGCAGAGGCCACACCTCCTCAGCTCAAGGGACACTTTGCACATGCTCACGCGGTCAACAGGAGTGTGTGCGCACGCACACACACGCACACACGTGCAGACTGACTGGGAAAGGGGCTGGAAGCCTCGGCCCGCGGCTGAGCCCCTCTCGCAGAGCCTCAGGCTTGCAGCAGGCAAAAGGGGTGCAGGGGGGCCGAGGACCCCCCCAGGCTGGCCTCTGGATCGAGTTCTAGTTCACGGCTTTCTTTTGGTGAAGCACAGGTGCCAGCAGCCCTTCCCCAGAGCTGCCTGTCACCTCTGCCCTCGGTGGGCGGGTGGGACCGTCCCCAGTCTGTCCTGAGAGCTCCAGAGGTTCTAGTTCTGACGTTCTCGCCTGCATAACCACATCCGCAGGGATGGAATTCTCCTCACTCCCCGCTCCCCTCACCCCTGCTCCCCAGACCCAGTGCTGCCCACCCTGTGACCTCACCCCCTGAGGCGCCCCCTCTGCCTTCACAGCCAGGCAGTCCCCACCCTGACTGACCCCGGGGGCCCCCAGTGAAGGCCCACACAGCGGCTGGCCCGGAGTTGTTCATTAACCCAGTTCTTGGAACCTCGGAACCCTGCTCTGGGGGTGCGTGGTCCCACGTACACAGTACAGGTCCCGGGGAAGAGCAGTCACCTGTAACTGGTACCAGGTGATTAGATGGCACAGTGGCATCACCACATGTGCCCACACACAGGTGCACACACAGGACAGACGTGACAAGGGTATCTGAGCCAGGTGCTACGAGACACGTGAGGTGGCCTGGGCGGGTGACTCTGTCCAGCTCCCATGGCGTCTCAGCTCTCTGGGGGCCTGACGGGGCCTGACCAACAGTGGACGAGGGAGGGGGCTGGCGGATTGTCAAAGACTCAGCCGGTGTCCCAGTGGTCCCATGAGCCTGTGTGGCTTCCGTCATCCCCTCTGGATTCAGCGGAAATAGAGGCTCGAGGGTGGAAGCAAGTTGCCACGGTGACGGGCTGGTCTGTGGGAGAAACACAGGGTGGCATCGACGTGGCCCGTGGGCATCAGTTCCTGGCAAACGTGGCTGCCCGTGGGAAACTGTCATCTGAAGGAGCCCGGGGGAGGTCCGCTCCGCCCGCCTGGCCGACACCTCCTATTAGCTGCAGTGATTGAGATCTCGGTGATCACACGGGGTGAGCAGGCAGGCAGGCGCCACGGGGGTCCAGACGGCCGGTCCAGACAGGGCGGCAGGGCGGCGGGGCGGTGGACGGGGAAGTGAGGGCCTGGGCACGGTGTGGCGTGAGGATGCGGGGCCTCGTGTGCATCCAGGCCTGAACATGCGCCCATGTCGGAGAATCTACGGACACCCTGCCCCTCCGGCCAGAGCTGCTGTCGTGCTCTGCCCCCTCCCCCTCTGGCCCCACGCCCACTGGAGTGTCCTGAGAAAGCCAGAGGCCCCGGCGTAGATTCGTCTGGCCTGTTGGGAACTCGATGAAGTCAGAGCATGTTCGTACGTGGTCTCCGCGTAGCACCGCAGCTGTGAACCCCAGAGCGTGGCCGTGGCTTGCTGTGTTTGCTGTGACCTGGTTCTCCACACGCTTCATCCACTTTATCTGTAACAGCCACTGGGGTGGTCTCCGGTTTAGCCTGTCACGCACAGTGCAGCCATTAACATCGGGGACGTGTCTTTGGGTCCCGTGTGGGCACCTCTGTCAGGCGTCTACCCAGGAGGCAGCGCCCACCCTAGGCTGCGTATGTGGTCCTGGTGGATGCCGCCGGATGGATTTCCAAAGAGGCTGTTATCATCCGATCCACAGTGTGCCCGGCCAGCCCGGCACTTCCTGCCACTTTCTGTGCAGCCGTCAGGGTGGGTGTTCTGGGGTTTTAACTGCGGTTCTGCCTGATGACTAGTGACGTTGAGCACACGTCCCTGTGTTTGTTGGCCCCGCGGATAGCTCCTTTGGTGAAGTGTCTGCTCTGAAATGCTTCCCATTTTTCTGTTGTGGTCCTTTCTCTTTTTCTCCCTGGTCTGAACGCGGCCGTGTACACCGGAGACAAGCGCTTACTGAAGACGTCTTCCCTGGGTGGCCCTTTCCTCTGCCTTGGCATCTTTTCCAAGAAAGCTCATCACTTTAATGCAGCTTCTGCATGCGGTTTAAGAACACACTTTGCCCACTCCGAGGTCACAAAGATGTTATTCTGTTTCCTTTTAAAGGCCCTGTTGTTTCACTTTAAAACCAGAATCTGAAACCTGTGTGGAATTGATCTCGTGTGCGGGCGTGAGGTAGAGAGCCCCCTGCATTTCCTTCCAGGTGCATATGCAGTGAACTGAGCCCCACGAGTGAAAACCAGCACATGCACACGTGCGTATGTGTGCATGCGTGTGCATGTGTGCACACATGTGCGTGTGCGTGTGCAGACTTTGGAGACCCGTCCCACTGCTCTGCTTCTCCTGTTACCTCTACCTGGACACCTGACCTGTACCTCTTCCGGCTGCTGAGCTGTTACTTATCCTTCAAAGTCCAACTCACCTGCCACCTCCTCCAGGAAGCCAGTGTGGGTACTGAGGACACAGGAACAAACACGATCAACAGGGTTGTTGCCCTCCCCAGCGTTCCCTGATATGAGTCATTTTGCAGTTGGCAGTTCATACCTTAGGCTGGGTTTTCAGTCATTCGTGTGGTGACCTGTCTGAGCCCGCGGTGTGCCAGCATCCGTCATGCTGGAGGCTGGGTAAGGGCCCAGAGATGAATGCGAAGTTGTCTCTCTCGTCCCCAGTGCCTGAGTCAGTGCCTGGCCTGGATCTCCCCCTTATTATTAGTTGAGGACCAAACTGCCACCCACAAGAAGCATGCCCTTGCCCAGGGCTCCAGGGCTCGGCGCGGGGTCTGAGCGGAGCAGGGCTGAGATGCAGCACGGCGGCCAGGTGCTGCCCCGGACAGAGCAGCTCTTTCTCTTGAGGAAATGGAGCCTGGCAGGCGGCCACCCCCGCCAGGGCGCTCTGCAGCAGCCAACTGCGGAAGGATGGCAAGCAGACGTCCGGTGGCTGGACCTGGCTGGAGGCCCTGTCCTCAGATGTGTTTCCTCGAGCGGTGCCCACCCCTGTCGAGGGCCAGAGCTGCTACCTGGGGTTCAGGGAGGCCTGTGGGTGTGCAGCTGCAGAAGGGCTCAGGAGGCTCTGAGCCGGCCGAGATGGAGGAAGGCAGGCGGTGGGCTGGTGCAGGCCCCTGCGCCCGTCCCTCTGTGTGGGCTCAGGAGGGTGCCGCACGGGGAGGAACCTGAGGCCAGCGTGCCCACTGGACCCTGATCTCCGGCCACTGCGAGTGTGCTAACTCGGTCACCACAGCCGAGCGCACTGGGGGCCCACAGGTGGGATCCCAGTCCTAATGCTCGTGAGAGGATGACCTTGAACAAGTCCCCAACCTCCTCACCAGGAAAGTGGAAGTGAGAAGCTGCCCTTTGGGTCAGGATAATGGATATAAAATGTTTGCTGGGAAATCTTGAGTGGGAGTGTCCTGCCTTGGCCTCTGACCTCCCAGAGCAAGCAGGCACAGCCTCCTGCAGCACCCCTGGCAGCCACACGGTGGCACTGTTGGACCCGCCCTCCACCCCTCAGAGGCCCAGGCCCGCCTTCCCCGTACTGGCTGGGCCTGGGTCCTGGTTGAGCTGGGTCAGCCACTGCATGCCACCTCTCCCAGGGCGGTTTTAGAGGTCGGGTGCCCCTCCCTGCCTGCCACTGGGCTCCCCCGTGCCCCTGGCAGTCTGGAGGTTCCAGAGGAGCCACTCAGGGGGTGCCAGGGGCACCAGTAAAATCGCTTTGACTATGACCTCCATTTCTGACCCACCAGCCCACCTGCCGCCTCCTCCTCCTCTGTGAACATGGGAGGGGCAGTCCCTGACACCCCACACTCCACCCTCCAGAACTGTGGGGGAGAAGGCTCCTCTGGGACCTCACACATTTTCACAGACAGGAGTCGGGGGTGGTGACACCCCACTATCCCCCAGCCCCATTCTCATAGATGAGCCCTGCTCTGCAGAGGTGGGCTGACAGGGAGACCCGGTTCCTCGGAGGCGCTCCCCTGCACAGCCACGATGGGGAGGGGCCGCTGGCCAGGGCCCCCACACAGACCCCCGAGGCCGTGCGCCTCCCGGCCCTGCGCATGGGGCGCCCGAGGGCGCAGAGGAGGCAGGAGGAAGGGACCTGGCCGGGCTCGACCCCGAGTCCCGGGTCGTGGGGGAAACCGGTGTCCCCTCCGCCGACTCAGGGTCCCGTGGGGCTGGCAGAGGTCTCCCGCTGCGCTGCGGTCCCCGCGGACGCCCACCCTCCAGGCCGGGAAGGAGGCGATGCGCCGGGGTGGGGACTGGGAGCCCCTCGGGGCCGGACTGCGGGCGGCCCGGCCCGGAAGAGGCGGCGAGCGGTCGGGTCCGAGCCCGAGCCCTGCGCAGGCCCGGCCCAGCCCCGGACCGAGCCCCTCCCCCGCGCCGCCCCGCCCGCCCCCTCCGTCGTTTCCGCGGGGCGGGGCCGCCTCACACCCCCGGGCCCTCGGGTGGGGGCAGGGCCGCCCCGCGCCCCCTCGTGCCGCCCCCGCCGCGCCCCCTCGGCTCCAGCTGGGCCGCGGCCCGTCGCCGGCACCCGGCCACAGCTGGAACCCATTAGGCCCCAGCGCCTCCTGGGACGCCCCGCTAATAAGTGACCCTCTGTAGCTGCGCGCATGAGTCAGGCCGGCCGCGCAGCCTTCCCGTCAGCGGGTGGCGCCGCGGATGCCCGGGGGAGCGCAGGGCGGCGGGCTGCGGGCCAGGGCAGAGGCCTCCCGGCCTGGAGGGGCGCTTCCCGCACGCCCGCTCGCCGGCTGGGGTGGCTCTCCACGCCCCGCGGGGCCTCGGTTTCCCCGAGTGCAAATAAAGGGTTCAGGGCCGGCGGTGGCTGAGCCCCGGGCCTTTCCTCCTGGCTGGACGGCAAGGGTCGGTGGTCCTGGCGCCCAGAGGAGTGGCAGGCGCGTCCTCCCCTTCCCCCCAAGGGAGGCTGCTCACACCCAGAGTAGGGCTACAGGAGGTCATGGTGGGGGTGCTGAGTGAAGGGGCCCCCCAAGACCTCCCAGGGGACGACAATTCAAACACCAGTGAAAAGGAGTCTCCAGCCTGAAGCAGGCCTGGGGCCCAGGGAACCAGGGCCAGGACTCCCTGGGGGGGGGGGGGGGGGCAGCACAGTTCAGTCCCTGGCTGCCCATCACTGGGCTGCTGTTGGGGGTCAGAACAGGCTTCACCAGGTGTCATGCAGGAGCCAGGTTTGGGGGTGACTCTGGAGTCTGGTTCTGATGGAGAGTCAGGACCAGGGAGCCTTTGAGGTGGGTGGGCTGGAAGACTCCAGGCCGGGGTCTCTGGAGGAGGGGACCCGTGAGAATGAGCCAGGGCCACGAGCGTTGGGGGAGCAGGGGGCACCAGGAGGCCATCTGTTCCCACCCCCGGGCATAAGTGTCAGAGCCCAGCAGGGGGTCCACATGAGAGAGGGTCTTCAGGGCAACTGGGAGAAGTCAGAGGAGGGGAGGACAGGCAGGAGGCCCAGGGGTCACGCCCCAGGACCCTGGTCTGAGAGGGAGATTAGGGGAGTCACAGGAGAGGGCATCCAGAGGAGGGGTGTCTGGCACATGGTGGCGAGTTTGGTAAGTCTGGAACTTGAGGTGACAGCAGGACCCTGGTTTGCCACCCAGGAGAGTCACTGGGAGTGGTCATCCATCCCAGTACCCCTGGGGACTGACTGGCCACCTTTAATATTCAATCCACTGCCTTCCAATGAGACATCTGCCTGTGGGGGGGGGGGTGATGAGCCTGTCTCACCACTGGGGGCTGACCTGGCCTCGCCCGCTCACCTCCACAGGCTCCCTGCTGGTTGAACTGGCTACCCCACTCCCTGCCCTGGCCTCAAAGCCCCTGACGGTCTTCCCCACAGTCAGCATCACGATGAGACCCAGAAAAAAAGGCCCCTGCCCAGCCTGGGCACCCCCAGACCAGGCGCTCCCCACAGTGTGCCCTCCAGTGGAGCAAAGACTCCTCAGGCCAAGGCAGTGCCAGCTTAGAGTCCCAGACCTGCAGGGACTGAATTCCCTGCCCACTTCCAGGCCCCTTGAACCCAACCCGGAGGCTAGGAAGGAGGCCACCTCACCCTCCTCCCGCTGCCCCTCCCTCCAGGGGCCCAGCTGGCCTTGTCCTAAGGGAGGGGGTGGGTGGAGCCTCTGTCCTGACACCAGTTACCTGCCCCTCCCCCGTGGGCTGAGGTGGGTGGGAGGTTGGGGGCCCTGAGGACCAAGGGGGGGAGCGTCCCTGGAGAGGTGCAGGTGTGAGGGTCCAGCCCAGCCCCTCAGAGGTGGAGCAGGCGTGGTGAGGACCTACGCCAGGTGTTCCTGGACAGTCCCTCTCCACGCTCCCTCACTGATTCCGAGCGGTGCCAGGACAGGCAGGGTGCCACCCACTGCACAGGTGGAGAAGCCAAAGCACGTGTCCAGGCTGACCTCAGCCTCGCCCAGCCCTCTCCAGGGCACTTTGCTGCTGTGGGGAAGCCCCACGGTCACCCCCACCCCTGCTAACTCTGCTGGGCTCATGGGGGTGCCCGGCAGCTGTCCAGGGGCCTGCCAGCCAGATGTCTCTGGGTGGGTGTTTTCCAGAAGCTGGAGGACACCGTCCTGAGCCCCACAGCCAGCAAAGAAGACCGGGCGCTGACCGTGCGTGGGGAAGGCTGGCAGGCCTCGCCCACCCCACTGCCTGCCCGCATCCGTGAGATCGTGGCCAGCAGCCTGGGCGAAGAGCCAGCCCATGGTGAACGGAGGTGTTGGGGAGGTGGTGGGGGTGAGGGGACACCAGGGGAGCTGCCCAGCCATCACCTGGAGTCCAGCTCAGGAGGCCAAGCCCCCACTGTCCCCTGACCGGCCCCGGCTGGCCTGTCACCTTGCAGTGTGAAGGGCCACAGGGCCACGCCCTCCCACAGGGTGTCCTCCGGGGTCGTGCATCCCTACCCACTGTGGTCTTCACCACTGGGCCGCTGGGACCTTCCCAAGCCAGCGTGCCCTTTGTGTCTGGCGCGTGGGCCTGCCGTTTTGGTTTCCCCCGCGTTCGCTTTTTGTTAGACGAGTGAAAACCCTTATGGTTGACACTCGGGAAACAGATGCTGACCAGCCCCCCACCCCCACCCCACCCCAAGAGCTGTGCTCCCCAGCCCTGCAGGCCCCCGAGGCACCTCCTGATTGTCACGCTTTTCAGCTGAGGACCCGGTTCCGAGCTGGGCTCCTGCACCGAGGCCACCCGTCTCTGGGCACCTGGCCTCGGGCGTGCTCACAGCTCCAAGCCAGTGTGACATCCCCCTGCGTGGCTCCCGGGACCCCTCCTGCACTGAGGGTCCAGGCCCCCCCGGAGGGACCGGGAGCTCGCTGTGTGTGTGTGAAGGAGAGAGAAACCCCACGTGTGGTTAGAAAAGCAGCTCATTACTTGGGGACGGGATCTGGTTACACTGAGTCAGCAGTTCCCACTGCTTCCCAGGCCAGAAGCACCCCCACTCCGCTGTAACTGGGGCTCACCCTGGGCATGGGTCTGTATTGGGGGGAAGGATGTTGATAAAAGGCAGGGAGGGAGGCCCCCTGACCAGAGAGCAGGCGAGGCCCCCACGTCCAGTCCCCGGTCAGACGGCCTGCAGTGCCATCGGGGTACAGGGGCTGTGGCTGAGGTGGGGGCCTGGACCGGCCCCCAGGCTGAGCCCGGTACTGTGCCCCCAGAGGTGCGGGAGCCGCCAGGCACCTCGGCCCAGGTGCAGGAGGAGAGTGACCTGCAGGAGGAGCTGTCCCGGCTGGAGGACCTGCTGGCCCAGGTGGGCGCCGAGCGGGACGAGCTGGCCAGCAGGTACCACGCAGTCAGTGAGCGGGTAGGTGTTCGCACGGGGCAGGCCAGGGGGTGGCAGCCGGGCCCGGCCGGAGGCATAGCCCATTGGGACTGGTGGTTGGACTGGCAGGACTGTCCACGAGTCTTAGGGTGTTTGTCAGCCATGCAGTCCAAAGCCTGGGCACAGTGGGGACACGGAGGCTGGAGGGGGCGGGTGAGGGCAGGATGGTGCCAGGCCACCCCGGCTCACAGCTCAGCTGAGGCACTGACTGCCCGCCTGCCCAGGAGCCTTCTCGGGGCCTGCCTGGTCAGTCCTGACCCTCGGCCGGGCACCTGGCCCTCTGAGCCCGGCAGCACCTGCCCCAGGTGGGAGGGGCAGGCGGAAGGCACTGAGCCCTTTGGAGCCATGCTGACTGGCCCAACCCTCAGACCAGCTTGTGGAGAATGCTCAGCCCTCAGCCCCCGCCCTCCTGACAGCGAGAAGCAGCTGTGACCCTTGGCCCCGGGTCCTCCATCCCCTATGCCTCCAGGGTGACCAGCAAGCTGCAGTGAGAGGCCCATCTGGTCACAAAGTGAGGAGTGGGCACTGTGTATGTGGGGAAACCGAGTCAGAGGCCTGAAGGCCCTTGCTCGGAGCCTCCTTCCCGTGTCTGCCACCCCGGGCATGACAGCTCTGGGCACGGGTGCCCGGCCCACGGTGTGGGGCTCAGAGGCCCTGCTGGGTCAGCCTGGCTCCCACCCTTGCTGTCTTCAGACCCCGATTGCTCCGTGCAGGATAAGTGATCACTTTCCAGATGAGCAAACAGAGGCCCAGAGCGGGCAGAGTGCCAGGGCCTTGCTGCCGTTATTGGGGCTGAGCCCAGTGACCAGTGCCCTGTGCTAAGTACCCCAGGGCCCAGGGTGGAGTGCCCTCTGTTCTGACTCCCACACTGCAGACACCCCTTCTCACGATTGCCTGCACCCCCCGGGGCCGGGCAGGGCTGTGAGGTGAGGGTCCTTCTCCTGGGCCCCAGGGGAGCGCTCAGTGGGCTGGCCTGCCCTCCTGGGCCATCTGTGGCCTGCTGGCCGGGGGGGGGGGTATTCCTAGCACAGGGTGGGGAGCTGCTGGGAACCGGCCAGTGGGAACAGAGGCCGCAGAAATCCTGTGGACAGATTAGCAAACCTCATGAGTCAGACCCGCAGCTCAGCACACGCGGGCTCCCTGGTTCTGCACCAAAGAGGCTGAGCCTCCCCCGAGTGACCCCGTGGGTGGGGTCAGGGTGGCCCCCGTGACTGCTTCTTCAGGTCTCCAACCCCGTGGCAGCCCCTGCCCCGGCCTCTGGATCCACCTGGGACCTCCGGCCCCTCCTCTCGCATCCAGCGAGGATGGGAACGCTCATCTCCCCACACACCTGGCCCCAGGTCCCCAGGTCACACCACACGTGTGGCCTTCAGCTCTCCTGACCTTCGTACCTCTCAGCCCCTCACCAGCCTGCCTGCGGGGCCTGAGTCCCCTCCCCCGACACCCCAGAGTGTGTTCTGAGTCAGCACATCTGGGGGGCTCAGCACCTCCTTTCCCCCTTAGAGCCCCATCTGTTCAGGCTCTGGGGCAGGCCTGGCACACACGTGGGGGGCGTGGTCCCTGCCCACCTGCTGGGTGAGGCACTGGGACCAGACAGGGGTGTGGGCGGGCGACCCCGGGTGTGCTCTGCCACTGGCTGTCCTGCCGCTATGGGCTGCTCCAGACCCTGGAGGCCACCTCCTAAGCTGGCCGCACGCCCTTGACGCAGGAGCAGGGTGTGGACGCCCACCCAGCTGACCCACCGCGTGGAGGGGGCCTGAGCTTCTCCAGGCCAGACCCAGAACTGCCCCAGCCCCTCGGGAGGGCTTTGTGCCCCAGCTGCCCCTCCCAATGGGCTAACGCTGCTGTCCAGTTGCAGGCCCGGCTGCAGACCACCGAGGCCCGGCTGCGGAGGTCAGAGCTGGAGCACAGCGTGGACCTGGAAGAGGCCCTGGGCCGTTTGGAGGCTGAGGAGCAGAGGTGAGGCCAGGCAGGCACAGCCGTCAGGGCCTCCGGGAGCTCGGCCAGCACCCCAAGGGCGTGTGCCTTGGGGCTGCTGGCCAGCCTCTTCGCAAAGTGGCTCGAGGTGGAATTTGCCTGTAGGAGCCAGGTGCAGGTTTCAGGGCTGCTGGTGGGCAGGCAGGGGAAGGAGAGGGCCGAGCAGGGTGGGGAGTGGGGACCAACCCGGCATGGCCTCGGGCATGAGGTGCAGGTCCCACCGGCCGTGAGGGTCCCCTGGGCCCTGCTCCCCGAGCGTGTCCCCAGGCCTGACGCCTGCAGAGGCTGGTGTTGTGGCCGGCGTTGCAGCCGGCTGTAGCCCTCAGGTGGCTCAGCCCGTCCTGGGTGCTGGCCCTGACCCCCAGGCCTCCACCACTCTGATCTCATGGCCCGGGGCTCATTTGCTCACCGTGGTGACACCCAGCCCCCTAGAGGTGCCCCTGCACCCCTGGACTCCCAAGCCCAGGACACAGTCCCAGGAGGGAGGGGAACCCCCCCAGCTGTCTGTGGGGAGCCGGCCCTGAGTCTCCACCTGCAGCCCTGGGCGTGGGGTCGGTCAGGCACGTGGAGCCAGTTCTCTGCTTCCCGCACTGGCCCATCCTCAGGGACCGGAGAGGGAGGAGAGTGCTGGGAAGCCCTTTGAAAACGAGCTTTGCCGGGGGAATAGCCCAACTGGAGGCCCCCGCCCGCCCAGAGCAGGGAATGTCCTGCTGTGGCCTTGCTTCCCGGCAGGGGGGAGGCGCTGGCTCGGGAGGTGGGGCCCCAACGCGGTGGGCTTAGTGTCCCTGAGTGCAGCCACAGGCAGACCTGTCCTGGGTGGAGAGGACCCCCAGGTCACAGTGGGGGGCTGCTCCTCCCTGTCCCCACCTGCCCCACTGCCGGGACGGCACCTACCCCCCCCCCGCCCTGCCTCTCTTCCTTGTTTTGGGGTTCACCTCTGCACCCAGGATTGAGGAGTTGGCCACAGTTGTGGGGGCAGAGCCAGGAGAGCTCTGAGGGGCAGAAGGAAGGGGCCAGGGTGGCACTAGATGGTGGCCCCAGTTTGGGGGCCATTGGGGACCCACTGCAGGTGGTCAGTGCTGCTCAGGGGCATGCAGGAGGCTGCACCCCTGCGCTGGTGTCAGCTGGGCCCAGGAGCCCCTCAGCAGAGCCGCCTGCCCACGCCACCCGCTGTGGTTCCGCCCGTCCAGGAGCACCGGCCTGTCCCAGGTGAACACCCTCCTGAGGGAGCAGCTGGGGCACATGAAGAAGGCCAACGACAAGCTGGCCGAGGAGCTGGCCAGGACCACGGGCAGCGTGCTCCACCTGCGGGGCGAGCTGGAGCTCAGGGAGGCCCAGCGCTGGACCGAGAGACAGGTGACCCTCTGCCTCCGCCCGCCCGCCGGCAGGGACGCCTGCTGGGTGCCCTCTGCACTGGTGGGCGTGGCAGCAGGGTCCGGGACGGGGAAGTTGGCTGCAGCTGTGCTTCCTCCCCGGGGCAGGGCCTCCTGCCACAGCTCGTCCCCCACTCGGCGTGGCCACACAGTCTGCAGAGAGGGCCTAGGGTGGGAGACCCCTGCTTGAGAGAAGGAGGGCAGGGCCCCGAGGCCAGACCTGGAAAGTAGGGACAGGCTGGAGTCCTGGCTGGCGTGCCCACCTGTTCCAGAGGCTGCCTCCCGGTCAGCCTGCAGCACGCAGCTCCCCGCCCTGCCAGGGCCAGCAGGGTCCTGAAGGCCTGCCTGTCACAGCCACCTGACATTGAAGTCCTTGGGGTGGTCAGGGTGCGGTGCTGGCCTCCACCTCGGCGGGGGAGGGGCTGCTCCTCATCACAGGCAGTGACTGACTGTGCCCTGCTGTCCCTGCGCCCATGCCCTGGGGCAGGTCCGTGCTGGTGTGGCACTGGCTCGTCAGGGTCTCTGTTCCCTCGCCCTGAGAACGGGTCTCGGCAGGTGTATTCTCTCAGGCCTCTGGCGTCCAGCCCTTTGACTCTGGCGGCAAGGCCGTCTGCCTCCTCACTCTGGCTGTGGCGGGGTCCCGGCTGTGGCTCGGCGGTCCTGCGTTTCACGGTGGTCTGTCTGTGCGGAGGCTGCTGTCCGTCTGTCCCACTCGGGCTTCGTCAGGGCTCCGTCCTTCACTATTGTGGGAAGTGGCCGTTACTCCAGGGCCTCAGTCGCCCTCACTCTCTCTTGCCCCTCAACCGCCCACATCTGCTTTCTCTCCATCGCCCTGGTCTGTGTTCCGGACGATGTCGTCAAATCTACCTCCTCAGGCGCCAGCTTCCTCTTCTGGGGTCCAGTCTGTCCAACCTGCCCTCTGGGCTCACATTGCAAAGACTGAAGAGTCCTGGTGGGCTCTCCCCCAAACATCTCACGCGCCTGCTGTCTCCGAGCCTGCCCCGTGCGTGCCGATGACGTCGAGGGCGCTTGTTCCGCAGCGTCTGAGGCCTCGTATCTGCGTTGCTGCGGAAGATCAGCCCGCGGGCTGCGGGGCGGCCCGGGGTGCGGGGCGGGGCCCAGTGTGACGGCCCTGGAGAGACCGGATGGCCTGGGCCTGCACCTGAGAGGTCACGGCCCCTTCCTTCCAGAGCCGTCCACGCCTCGGGGTGCAGCCCCGGGACTTCGTCCTCCTGTGGAGACAGGTGACAGGGCTCCGAGCACACCTGGCTGAGCTGCGGTCGGCCTCTGAGAGGTGAGCCAGCTGCTCATCAGGGTGGGAGAAGGGCGTCTGCCGGTGGCCCTGGCCTCAGGCCCTCCAGGCTGCTCCTGCCCAGCCCTGCTGGACCTTGGCGTGGGGGCTGCGGGGGTGTAGTTGGGGGCTGGAGAGCCGTTGGGGTGAGAAGCACAAAGTCGCTGAGGGAGGGAGGAGGGTGCAGGGCAGAGACCGCAGGAGGGAGGAGCTACACGGTGCAACTCTGGTCCCTCTGGTCCTTGCCGGCTCCTCTTGGGTCTGCCCTGGGCTGTCAAGGTACCGATCAGCCCCCCGTTTGCACACGAGGAAACAGCTCGGAGGGTCCGTGTCCTCTGCGGCCTCACCAGCCCTGCTCACCTGTCCCCACCTGTGACATGAGGACAACATGCAGAGGG
This sequence comes from Tadarida brasiliensis, assembly GCA_030848825.1. Classification (NCBI taxonomy): domain Eukaryota; kingdom Metazoa; phylum Chordata; class Mammalia; order Chiroptera; family Molossidae; genus Tadarida; species Tadarida brasiliensis. The sequence goes on from CM061265.1 coordinate 106,978,067, forward strand.
CCTCTCCTGAGGGTGGGGGCTGCGGGGGCTGCTGAAGGCCGAGGGCAGGACCCATATGGCCAGACCCTGCCCCTTCCAGCCAGCCTGAGACCCCCTGGGCCCTGAGCCCGCGGCCGGTCCTGAGGCTCAGCCGGGGTGCTCCCTTGTCCCCAGGGGCCTCACTGACATGCGGGTGGACACAGCCAGGACGGCCCGGCGCCTGCACACGGCCTGCCTGAACCTCGACTCCAACCTGCGGCTGTTGGCCAGCAGCGCGGCAGGGGCCCAGGAGCGGCAGGCCCTGCGGGGCGCTTGGCTGGAGCAGCGGCTGGGGGACAAGGTGCGGGAGATGCTGCAGCTGCAGGGCCGCTGGGATGCGGAGAAGGTGGCCCTGCAGGCCAGGTGGGTGCCCGAGAGGACGGTCGCCAGCGCAGGTCAGATGGGGCACCCTGAGCCCCTTCCCGTCTGCCCGGCAGCCTGGGTTCCGAGTGATGGGCAGTTGTCATTCCAGCAGCCACGTGACATGCCCTCGGGCAGACGAGCTGAAACTCGTCAGCCAGCCCTGGGGGTCACAGTTAGAGCCCCCCAACTTTGCGGGTCTCCGTGGACACTGCCGTGGACACCCGTGGACTGCCTCATGGCTCATTCCCAGAAGTGGAGTTTTCAGGCCTAAAACACGTCCTTCAGGACCGGACGCTTGTTTTGGGGTCAACCACTGGAGACGCAGAGGCAGGCGGACGGGCCAGACCCGTCTGGGGTCCACAGAGCTCAGAGAAAACACGGAATGTTCTGCACACAGAACCTGCGTGTGGGGCTCGAACACGGGGAGACGGTTCCCCGCTGAAGGCCAGGGCATGACTCCCTAGAACCCGAGAGCCCGGGCTCATGTGGTCACACACACTCTGCCCTCAGGGGGCCGGGAGCACACGGGGTCAGGTGCTCCCCACATTCCGCAAGGGCAGCGCCTGGGGCCTGAGCAGAGTGCTCCGGGGCCGCGGGAGCCGGGCGTCTGTGAGAAGAAGGTGGGTGCTGGGAAGGAAGGGCGCATACCACCCTCACTCGCTGTCAGACTGGCGGTGGCAGAGGGGTCCAGGCAGGGCAGCAGCGGGCACAGGCCCCTGAGTGAGCCCTGCGTCTGCCGGTCCCAAGGATGGGGTGGAGCCTCAGAAGCCACTGGCCTGTGACGCTGCGGGGCTGGGTCGGGGTCAGCACGGTGGCCTTGGATGCTGACCTTGGGGTCTGCGCTTCACTCCCCAGACGGCGGGAGCCATTGAAGGTTCTAGCGCAGGAGAGCGGCGTCTGATCAGACCAGGGGCCGAGGCCCACTCAGACAGATGTGGCCAACGCCTGCGGCCCTGTCCCACCACAGGAGGGTCTGGCTTCAGCCAGGGACTCTTCAGGGCCCACCCATGCCCTGGGCGCGGTGCCCTGCGCCAACCACCCTGCCCCCGCCGCCCTTCCTGCAGACTGTCCGAGCAGGCGTCGCTGGTGCAGAAGCTCACGGAGCAAAACTCGAGGAAGGAAAGAACCATCTCTTCCCTCAGAACGCAGGTCCAGAGACTGGTGCGTGGGGCTGGAGAGGTGGGGCTCCGGGAGAGGTGTCTGCCACCTTGCTGAGGGGTCTGCCCGGGGTAGGCGGCCCGGCACAGCGGGGACCAGCTGGCGGCGGACGACTTGAAGGTCGAGGTGGAGAGCCTGCGGCGTGTTCTTAACATCGTCACGGAGGTGCACACCATCGCGGGTCCCTGTGGGTCCAGCTGACACAGGGGCAGTCTGGGAGGTCCCCTTTGCACAGGGCCCTGAGTCCTCTCCCTGCGCTGTGAAGGTGGCCCAGGCAGACCTGAGGGGCCCGGAGCAGGGGCGGAGCAGCAGCGAGGACGGAGAGAAGGCACAGGGTCGTCTGCGGAGCCCCCCACGCAGCTCGTCCCCTCACTGGGGCCTGTCCCCACCACGGGCCCACTCCCCAGCCACCCTGGACCCTGCACTGCGGGCTGTGCATGCAGCCATTGAGAGGCACCGGCAGCGGGAGCAGGTGGGCGGCCCACCCAGAGCTGTGCCCCGGTCCCGCGGAGGTGTGGAGCCCACAGGGCCTGCCCCCGAGCCCCCCCGGAACCCGGGACGGGGCTTTGTCCTCAGTGCTTCCTTTCAGGGGGCCTGTGGTCAAAGGCCCGCCCAGGCCGCAGAAGGCTCATGCCACCCCCACCCCCGGCAGGAGCTGCGTCTGCAGCTGCGGTCCTGCCAGGCAGTGGTGGCCCGGCTCCGGGAGCAGCTGTCGGAGAGGCAGCGGGAGCTCAGAGCGTCCCGGCGGCTCCTGCAGGAGTGTGAGCAGCAGCGTGGGGACCTGCTGGACAGGCTGGAGGTGCAGAGCCAGGAGGCGCAACGGTGCAGGGCGGCCAGCGAGCTCCTGGGAAGGTGCGGGGGCTGGGCAGAGCGGGGTGGGCTGCACAGGGCAGCCCCAGCTGGGGGCGCTGTCCCCATGAGGCGTTCCGCATAGGAGGGAGGGGCCACGATTCCTGGGGGCAGGTGGGCCCCTCAGCGTGGGGTGAGGAGGGCCAGATTCAAAGGGCGCTTAGGAAATGGGGGCCTCAGGGGCCAGAGCCCAAGGGTGCAGCAGAGGTTCGGGTCCCTGGCTGATGGGTGCCGTGCGGCAAGGACCTCGAGTGGGTCGGCACTGAGCACAGCGTCACGGGGAGTTGGGTCTGCAGGGCCCAGGGCTCCTGGCAGGACAGGTGAGCAGGCAAGCGGGGGTGAAGCTGGGGAGGGCACAGGTGGGCACAGGTCCCTTCCTTCCAGCAGGTTCTGCAAGGACTGGCTGAGCCAGGCCTGCGGGTGTCTGAGGGCGGAGCACAGGGCCACCAGGAGGGGACGGGCCTCTGGCCGCCCCACTTTGCTTGCCGTTCCAGGGCTGGATCTTCATCCCTCCTCACTCCCCTGAGGCTCTGACCCCAGCGGCCCCCACCTGCACCCGCCCTGCCCTGCCTGCCACCCTCCTGGCGATGGGCTGAGGCTGGACCCTACCCAGCCCAGGTCTCCGGCTCCCCTCCCCTGCTCCCAGGGAAAAGAAGGCCCTGGAGACGGAGGTGGAGGAGCTGAGAGGCAAGGTGGACGCCTGGGGTGTGGACCTGCGGAGGCGGGAGGCCGAGAACGCAGAGCTGCAGAGAGGCCTCCTGCTCTGGGCGCGGCAGAAGGAGGAGCTGGAGACCAGGTGGGCGGTGAGCCTGGGGGCCGGCCCCTGCCACCAGCCGGCCTCACCCCCGGAGGAACCGCTTCCTTAGCAGCCTGGTCACAGGGAGTGGGGGTGCCCCACATGACAGCACCCACCCAACATCCACCCAGTGCCTGGCCCAGCAAATCCAGCACCCCGGGCCCAGGGGAGGGGGTGCCCCCAGCGTGTGCGCACCTCTCACCCAGGCAAGGCTGCGGGGGCCTGGACAGGGAACCCACCCCAGCTGGGAAACGGTTCTGGTTTGGATGCTGCCCTGTGGCCTTACCCAGGTCAGGCCTGCAGAGCGACCCAGGCTCCTCCAGGGCTCCCTGGGCTGGGAAGGGGCTGCAGGGGGCCACCCTGCCCCCTAGTCCTGTGAGGTGGGCTGTCTTGCTCTGAGCTGACCTCACTCTCTGCCTCTGATTTGGGGTTCACAGTCAAGGGCGCCTAGAGCAGCTGGAGGAGAAGGTCTCGGGGCTCAAGAAGGAGCTGGTGTCGGCCCGGGACGCGCTGGACGCAGCCCGGCGGCAGAGGGACGTTCTGGAGAGGGAGAAGGAGGCCCTGAGTGGCACCCTGGCCCGGGTACGCCTGTCTGCCACCTCCCACCTCCCACGCAGCTCTCCCACCAGCCCACTCAGCCACCCCTCCCGGCTGCAGTCTGAGTGCCCAGGGGGCTGCGTCTGGGAGGCCTCCTCTCGGTGGGATCCCCTCCCCCGCCCCACACGGACCTCCGGCTGGCACACCTCCACAGCCACGGGCCTCCCCCTCCGCCCCCCCGGCACCAACAGCTCTGCCTGAGAGAAAGCTCCTGCCAGGAGTCTCAAGTCCCTCCCTGGTGTCCCCCTCGGGGTGACCGCTGCCCCCCGAACCCTAGGCTGAGTCCAGCAATGCCGACCTGGAATTGCTCGTCACCCGGCTGAAGTCGGAGGGGGTGCAGCAGCGGGACTCCCTGGCCGAGATGGCTGCCCTGCTGGAGGGCCTGGCGCAGGACAAAGGCGCCCTGACCCACCTGGTCCTGCAGGTGAGGCGAGGCCCCCGGGGCAGGCCTGGCCCTCAGCCTTGCATTCCCCGGGGTGGCCTCCGAGCCCAGGCTCTTCCCTGCACCCACCTTCCCCACCTTCCCATTCCTGGACTGAGCGCAGGTCTGGGGGAAGAGGCCCATGGGGACAGCCGGACGGGCCTGGCCCTGCTGCAGGGGGGACGGCCACACCCGCGGGGCAGGCCGGGCGGGGCCAGGGGGGTCAGCCGGTGTGGGCACAGGTTCTGGGGCATGCCTGCATGCTGACCACCCCCCCGACAGCTGCAGCAGGAGGGGCACCAGCTCCGGGAGCAGGAGCGGGTGCTGAGGCAGGAGCGGGCAGGTGCCCGGGAGCAGCTCGCAAGGGCGGAGCAGCGGCTGGAGCAGCTGGAGGGGCAGGCAGACCGGCTCCGGCAGGAGAGGGCCCAGCTGCAGGAGCAGGTGGGCCAGGTGAGGGTCGCAGGGCTCCTGGCTCTGGCCCCCCGCAGGTCCACCCATCACAGGTCACCTTACCACATCTCGCTGCCTGGGCACGTGAGCCCAGCCTTGGGAACTGCCGTGCTGACGGACTCGGTGGCACTCGAAGGCAGGTTCCCCGTGGTGACGGGTGGACATGCAAAGAAGGACCTTTCCATCAGGCCTGTCCCCATACCCGGGCGGCTGAGTTGGGCCCTCCTCGGGGACCGGAGGCTGGTGATTTCCACACGCGGGGCTGGAGGGCTCCCCTGCTCCCTCCCGAGAGTCGTTTCTCTCCTTGCTGGACCGTGTCCACGCTGGACTCACTCGTCCCCTCGTTCACTGACTCCCAGATCTTCTAGTGACATACATCTCGTGCTGAGAACGAGGCCACACTCTGGACAGGCACGCTGAAGCTGTCTGCTGTGTCCTGGGCCCCGTGGCGCTCATACTCCATGGTCCCTGTCATCTGTGGGGCTCAGTCTCTTTCGGTTTCTCAGATGGCCTCTTTTGGTTGTCTGTTTCCTCTGTTTAGTAACAGGGTTATGTTCAGGGAGCAGTGTCCAGTGCAGTGAGGTCTGACAGCCCTGTGCACCCGTGTGCCACCACCAAGACCAAGACGCAGTCTGCCCCGCCAGCCCAGCACGGTCCTCTTGCCCCTCCAGTTGCCACCCCCACCCCCGTAGCTTCTGCTCTGCCCCGTACCCCCAAGACTGGAAGACTGGTGCCACCTGTTTTCAAGCTTCTTGCGAATGGAGTCGCAGTACAGACACTTTCATGGCCAGCTTCTCCTCTCTGTCAACGTGTCTTTGAGAGTCATCCACGCTGTTAGGTGAATCGAGAATGGGTTCTTTTTCTCTCCAGAGTAATATTCCAGTGTACGGATGCGTCACATGTGCTTACCCACTCACTGTGGCCGGACATTGGGTCGTTTCTGGCTTGGGACTATAACGGACAGGACTGTTACAACACTTGTGTGTATATTCTCATTTCTCTCGAGTAAATATGTAGGAGAGAAATTGTAGAGTCACTGGGTAGGTGTGTGTTGAACTTAATAAAACTGCCAGGCAAGTTTTCCAAAGTGGGTCTGTCATTTTCCCCTACTGCCGACAGTGTGGAGACTTCCAGCTGCCCCTGGGCCTCGCCAACACTTGGTATTGTCCGTTTTTCCTCTTTAGAAATTCCTTGTGTGTGGAGTTATATATCGTTGTGGTTTCGTTTTCATTTCCCTGATAACAAGTGACAGTGAGCACATGTTCACGTAATCTGGGAATAACCACAACTTTACCTTTTTTGTGCCTCCGTGCTTTTATTTCTTCTTCCCTCGATGCGCAGACGAAAGGCCAGCAGAACAAAGTCAGCAAGAAGCGGCAAGAGTGGCCTGCCTTCCACCAGCCACATCGTAGAAAAGGGTTCAGTACTTCACCCTCCAGTGTGATGTTGTCTGTAGGCATCCTATAGATATCCCTTATCCGACTGACAATGTTCCCTTTCTTTTTTTTTTTTTTTTTTTGTATCCTCACCCGCGGATATTTTTCCATTGATTTCTAGATAGACTGGAAGGGAGGGAGTGAGGGAGGCAGAGAGGATGTGAGAGAGATACATCAATTGGTTGCCTCCCACACAACTCCAACCGGGGCTGGGATCAGAACCTGCAACCAGGTATGTGCCTTGGACTGGAATCAAACCCACAATCATTTGCCAACACTCCAACCACTGAGCCAAACCGGCCAGGGCGACAATGTTCCCTTTTATTCCTACTCTGCTGAGACGTCTTCGGGTTTCTTTCAATCATGAATAGGTTTTGAATTCTGTTAACATTTTTTCTGTATCTGTTAAGGTGATCATATAATTGTTCCCATGCTGTTAATGTGGTGAATTATATTGGTTAATTTTTTAATGTTAAACCAACCTTGCCTACCTGAGATAAACCCTACTTGGTCATAAGTGAGTAGATATTTTATATATTTTTTCAATTACATTTCATGATATATTGTGAAGGATTTTTGCGTGCATATTGATGAGGAATATTGGTCAGTAACTTTCTTCTCTCATAATGTATATGTCAGATTTGGAATCGGGGCTTCGTAAAGTAAGTTGGGAAGAGCTTCCTCCTCCTCTGTTTCCTGGAAGTGATTTTAAAATTGGTGTTATTTTCTTTCTAAATGTTGGTAGAATTCAGTAGAGAAGTTATTTGAATCTAGAGTTTCCTTTGTGAGAAAAGTTTCTATAACAAATTCAGTTTCTGTAGCTGATGTAGAGCTACTCAGATTTCTTAGTGACTCTTGTGGTGGTTTCTTCTGCCACATTGTGTGTTTGTCCTTGGCTCCTGAGGCCCTGGGCCCTACACCATTTAAGAGCTAGCAGATAGCTCCAAGAAAAATCTGGGTAGAATGTCAGGCTCACTTGAATACGTGTCTCTCAGTGATCGGGCCCCTTTGGGCCTTGGCTGCCTTGGTATCTCGGCCCCCTTCACGCAGGTATGTTGGACGTATACTGTGCGGATTTTCTAGCTGCTCTAGGAGGGAGGGTTGGTCTTCAACAATCTACTTCAGTATTATCAGAAGCAGAAGGTTCTGGTCTTTATGCTTGAAGAATATTTTTGCTGGGTATAGAATGTTTGGATAGCCATTACTTTCTTTCAGCATTTTTATGGATTCAGTCCATCGTCCTCTGACTTCCATTGTTGCTGTTTGGAAGTCAAATGTCAGTCTTATTGCTCATTTAAATGTAATGTCTGTGGGGGTTTTGCCCCTCTGTTTTTTAAAGATATTTTTCTTTATTTTTGGTATTCAGAAAATTCGTGCTAAGATATATCTATGTGACATTTTCTTTGTGTTTGTCTTTTTAGGGTATTATGGCTCATTTTAAATCTGTGGCTTGATGTATTTAATTAGATTTGCAAAATCCCTGTCCACTCTCTGTTCAAATATTCTCTCTCCTCCTTCTCTGCAACTCCAATTATACATATGTCGGGCCTTTGTGTCTCTTACACTCTTTTCTGTATTTTCCATCATTTTTTCTCTTCATGATTCAGTCTTTTGTCTATCTTCCATATCATTAGACTACTATTCTGTCTAATCTGTCATTGAAACATTATATTTATTAATTTCGGTTGTTGTATTTTTAAATTATGTTGTTTATATCTAGTTTCTAGTTCTATGGTGAAAGTCTACATCTTGCCATTCACCTTCTTGAACTTTTAATCACAGCCATTTTCAAGTCTGTGTCTGAGAACTCGAAGGAGGCAGGAAGGCATCTGTGCTTATTTGATGTTCTTACATGTAGTTTTTGCCATATGATCTTATCTCCTGATATGCCTGGTAATGTTGATTAAATGTCAAATAGCATATATTTAAAAACGATAGAAATAATTTGATGAGCCATTCTTCCAGAGAGGATTTACTTTTGATTCTGGCAGGCATTGAGGGTAGATGATCACCATAATCCATGACTGGACGGTCTGTTCCAATCCACCCCAACTACTAGGGGGGAGCCCTTCTATAAACACAACTAGGGTCCTTCCGCTTCTATGGCTCTGAATTTAAGTTTTGGGGCCACCCTAAGGCCATATTGACAGAAGTTCTCCTTGACTTCCCAGTTTCTCAGCCCAAACTTTTAAATCAGCACATGCTCTGGGAGGGACAGAATGCTGAATGGAGGGCTTGTTCCTCCTTTCCCTTCTCTCTGAGATCTGGGCTCCTTCGGTCCCAGCTGGCTTGGCAGCTCCTGAGGCCTCATTTAGATTCCGTGATGTAGTCTGCCTAGATTTTTGTGATGTTCATGGTGGAAGTGTTAGTCGGCAGCAACCTGGTCCTCTGTCACCTTCTACAGCCATTTCTATGCAATAGATGCTTATGACCCAACCAAGGTTACCATGTAGACTGGCAGCTGGGCATGCTCAGGTCAGTAGCTCCTCCTCATGGTCACAGAAGTGGAGGGCCCTGTACTGTGCTAGTGCATGAGCACTCTGAGGTCCCATGTGTCTCATATCCACTCTCCTGCACCTCTTCCTCCGTGTCATCCTACATGAAACCACTTCACCTGAAGTCCTTCTTGTCCCTGAAGAGGCCCTGCTCACCCTCCCACTCTCTTTCTCTGCTGGACTCTCCCCTTCCCCATCTTCTAGGTCACATGCAAGAAACAGGCCCTGGAGGAGCAGCTGGCCCAGAGCCTGCAGGACCAGGAGGCCCAGATGGACACTCTCCGGAGGGCCCTGCAGGAGAAGGAGGCTTTGTCTGAGGAGCGGGCCCAGCTGCTGGCCAAGCAGGAGGCCCTGGAGAGGCAGGGCCAGCTCACGGCTGAGGAGGCAGCTGATCTCAGGTACCCAGGGGCCTACGGGCAGGGTGTATCTGCATGGCCTTGCCCTAGGGGAGCCTGCAGTGTGGCAGGGGGCAGGCATTCACTTACAACTGTAGGGCAGGGAGAGCATATCTGCAAGGGAGAGAGGCTGCGAGTGAGGGGCCAGCACATTGCCTGCGGGCAGGGGGAGCATCTGGAAGAGGTGGATGCAGTGAGAGCCCTGGGCGAACTACCTGTGAAGGTGGCTGCACTGGCCAGGTGGCACGTCGCAGATGGATGACGTGGAATGTCTTGCTCGTGGAGCTGAGAAGTTCAGCATACACATGACTTCAGGCAAGGCTGCATCCAGGCGCTCCCACGGTGCCCTCAGGACCCTGCCTCTCCCCTCCCAGTGCCGCTGGACTCTGAGGAGGTCTGGTTCACAGGCTCAGGGTGAGAGGTGGTCAGATGGCCAGTGGCTACTGCAGGCTTCCTCCTCCAGCGGACACAGAGTGCCCTTCTCCCCACGAGGACCGAGAACTGCCATTAACCATCTTGAGCTAATTCATGTCCCTGAACCAAAGCTGGGGGTCACAGGGCTCCGACTGGCCAGCGGGGGTCGCATGCCTGCCCCTGGAGTGGGGAGCGGCGTGAGCCCTCGGACACGACATTGCTGAGAGCAGGGCAGGGTGAGCTCCCGCGGCCATGGGGCCACTTCCAGAGGTGAAACGGGCGCTGTGGGTGACGCCAGAGGTGCCCCGCCGGCTGCTGCCTGGTGAGCTGAGCTGGTCCCGTGGCCTCTGGAAACCCAGCAGCTGGTGGCTTTCTGGGCCTTTCTCGGAAACATCCAAGTATTTTTGTAGAAAAGATTTCCTCCTGGAATTCCAGAATCCGGGGGTCCTTGAGCGTCTTCACAGACAAACTTCTCACAACAAAAGCTTACACGGAAATCAGAACAGAAAACCTGACTGCGGTGCTGTGGGTTGTCAGGGCTGAGGGTCCCAGCACCCTGCCGGCTGCCGCCTCCCCGGCCCCACCGTGCTCGGCGAGCAGGGCTTGCGGCCCTTTCCCTCCCGCCAGCATTGGCTGCTGGCTCACAGACCCTGGTCAGAAGTTCCGGGAACCAGGGACCCTGTGCCATCTCAGCCCTGACCACTGGGCCCAGGATGCCTGCAGAGTCACACGCCCGCCAAACAGCATTTCAGGGTGACCGGCCTGAGCTGCTCGGGACCCGTCCTGAAACCACGTCTGCCTGGCACACGTGGTGTGTTTCTCTCGATGGGTTGGGACGGTCTAGCCGCCGCAGTTCCCATGAGCTCCCGGGTCGTGTTGACGACCACTCGGCGTGAGCAGTGCTGATCCGACTTCTCCTGGTGAAACTCCGAGGTTGGCTTGATGTGGGAGGGCCCCCAGGCCGAGGCCCTCCAGCCCCCAGTCCAGGCCCTGGGACACTCCCTCCGTTCACAGGGTGCCAGTGTGCTGGTCAGCCAGAGAGATGACTAGGGTCATCTCTCACCTGCAATCCCCACACTCACCCTGGCTGGCCTCAGGGGGCTCCTGGGAGGGAGAAGCTGGACACACCCTGGGTTCCCAACCTCCAGGTGCAGAATCTGAGCAGCAGAGCCCTCTTCTCCCAGCGGAGACCTGGAGGGCCTCTGGGAAGAGGAGGGTTCGAAGTGGGGAGACCAGGCAGGCAGAGGGAGTGGGGAACACGTGGGTGCTGACCAAGTAGGGACTGGACAGGGGAGCAGGATATCAGAGAAGTGAAATCTCTGGGCTCTGCGGACATCAGGAACCCTGGAAGGTGTGGACGTGCCCGATCCCCGCAGAGCCCCTGCAGAGCTGCCAGTGGTGTGCACGCAGACCTGGGGAGACTGCAGGGCTGGCGGTGGTGTGCACAGAGACCTGGGGAGACTGCAGGGCTGGCGGTGGTGTGCACGGAGACCTGGGGAGACTGCAGGGCTGGCGGTGGTGTGCACGGAGACCTGGGGAGACTGCAGGGCTGGCGGTGGTGTGCAGGGAGACCTGGGGAGACTGAAGAGCTGGCGGTGGTGTACACGGAGACCTGGGGAGACTGCAGGGCTGGCGGTGGTGTGCACGGAGACCTGGGGAGACTGCAGAGCTGGCGGTGGTGTGCACGGAGACCTAGGGAGACTGCAGAGCTGGCGGTGGTGTGCAGGGAGACCTGGGGAGACTGCAGGGCTGGCGGTGGTGTGCAGGGAGACCTGGGGAGACTGCAGGGCTGGCGGTGGTGTGCAGGGAGACCTGGGGAGACTGCAGGGCTGGCGGTGGTGTGCACGGAGACCTGGGGAGACTGCAGGGCTGGCGGTGGTGTGCACGGAGACCTGGGGAGACTGCAGGGCTGGCGGTGGTGTGCACGGAGACCTGGGGAGACTGCAGGGCTGGCGGTGGTGTGCACGGAGACCTGGGGAGACTGCAGGGCTGGCGGTGGTGTGCAGGGAGACCTGGGGAGACTGCAGGGCTGGCGGTGGTGTGCACGGAGACCTGGGGAGACTGCAGAGCTGGCGGTGGTGTGCAGGGAGACCTGGGGAGATTGCAGGGCTGGTGGTGGTGTGCAGGGAGACCTGGGGAGATTGCAGAGCTGGCGGTGGTGTGCACGGAGACCTAGGGAGACTGCAGGGCTGGCGGTGGTGTGCACGGAGACCTGGGGAGACTGCAGGGCTGGCGGTGGTGTGCACGGAGACCTAGGGAGACTGCAGGGCTGGCGGTGGTGTGCACGGAGACCTGGGGAGACTGCAGGGCTGGCGGTGGTGTGCACGGAGACCTGGGGAGACTGCACGAGGCCCACGCCTGCCCAGGCCCACTGACTGGCACGGGCTGTGCGTTGGTGGTTTGTGTTCATGTGGGTGTTTGTGGTGCGCCCGTGTGCACGTCACCCAGCACAGCAGGGCAGAGCAGCGGGTACAGTGTGCTCACTGGCTGTTTGATGCTGACGGGTTGTCTGCAGAAATGCAAGCCAGCCACCCAGAAGTGGGGGCCGCTGTCGGGGCTGTGCCTCACCCCGGCGTCTTCTGCGTGTCGCCTCTGCGCAGAGATGCAGAGGCAGCTTCTCCTGCCAGGGAGCCACACGTGTGCGGCTCTGCTTCTCAGGGCAGCTCTTTATGTGACGAGAGGACAGGGAAGAGTCCCCTCACCGTCCCTGCAACCAGCGGACACGCCATAATCCAACACTCTGCTGTGCACCTGCACCGAAGCCCAGGGCGGCTACACAGCGCAGGGAGCGCCCTCTGCGGCGTCTCCGGTCCGGCGAGTTCCGAAGGCGCTGACGCCGGTCGGCGGGCTGCAGGCTCAGGGACAGGCACGCTCGCCAACACCGCTCGTTACCGTTATTTCAATCTTTGGGTAATCTAATGCATGCTTGTGACGTGAGTTCCCTCGCGTACGAGTAAGGTCGAGCACACTTCGTACGTTTATTGGCCATGTGTGGGGTTTTCTTGTGAATAACAGTCATTTTTCTCCTTTTTCTGTAGGGTCCGCTGACTTTCTGTCATTGATTGGTAGGAGCTCTTTGTATATGATGGATATGGACCTTTGTATAGTTAGTGCAGATTTGTCCTTCAAATCTGTGCTTTGTCTTCTAAGTTGGTCTGTGGAATCTTTTCGGCATCAGTGCCCCCTCCCCGTCTTTAAGTGTGCTCAGACCTGTTAGCCTCTTTGTTTTCGTCTTCCCGTGTTTGCGTCTTTCTCAAGAGTATAAACGACCCTTCTGTGTGTGTTTTTCCTACTGTTTTTATAGTTCTAAGCATTTTCGTTGTTGTTTTGTTTCTGCATTTAGCTTTGAATCCACCTGAAATGTTTTGGTGTGGGGTCCAGTTTGTTTTTCCAGATTTAAAATGAAGGTGTCCTCTGTTTATTCTCCGACCCACCAGCCTGGCCTTGGCGGGCGCTGTCCTGCCATCCGCCAAGGGGCTCGCCTGGTGACCGCCTCTGTTGGCTCCCCGCAGGGCCCAGCGGGACGCACTGGAGAGCAGCCTCTCCGAGGCCCAGCAGCTGGCCGAGCGGCTGCAGGCACAACAGGAACATCTGGAGGCAGAGGCCCAGAGTGCCCGGCGTGCCCGGCAGACCCTGCAAGGTGCCCTTTCCCCACAGGCCCAGAAGGGCCCCCTCTGTGGAGCTCAGTCCCAAGGTGCTGCTCCCACTGCCCGGCCCCCCAGGAGGGGCACCACCTTGGGCCCGGAGCTCCTGCGGCTGAATAGGTGCTGCTGCTGTGTTCTGTGAGGGGGGACCCTGCCCAGCCTGCTTCCCAGGGCTCAGCCTGGGTCAGCGTGGCAGCCCCTGCCCCAGCCCGAGCTCCCGCCCTGCTCAGCCCACCCTGCCGTGTGCACCATGTGTGGGCTGCCCACCCCTGGGCCTGGCCACAGCGGGCCTCTGTCCCCACCCGCTCGGGCAGCGTCCTCAGAGCAAGTGGCTGTCACCCCGTGGCGTGGGGCCCGTGGCAGCCCCGGCGCACCTGTCACTTTGCAGTGGAGCTGGAGCAGGCGAAAGGGGCCTGGGAGGTCCGGGAGACGCAGCTGGAGTGGGACGTGGGGCGGCTGCAGCGGCAGGTGGCACAGCAGGAGCGGGAAGCACGGCTGGCCCTGGAGAGCCAGGCCCTGGCCCACCGCGAGGACCTCGCACAGCTCCAGAGGGAGAAGGTCTGTTTCCCTGGGCCCCCAGCCACTCCCAGGGGCTTTGCATATCCCACAGAACAGCAGACCTTCAGGGGAGGGGTCCTAGGGGACCAGTCAGGAGGCAGAGGTGCCGGGCCACGCTGAGGCGGGGGTCAGAGAGGACCCTTCATAGGCCAAGTGGGCAGCTAGGGTCCTGGGGCTGAGCCACACAGGACGGACCAGTCCGCTCATTGGCCGCAGTCTGGGGGCCGTAGCTAGAGGGCACTTGGTCGCCCATCTGAGCCATCCCACTGGTCACAGGCTCCTGTAGGCTCGTTTGTCTGACATGTCCTCACACATCATGTGGGTCAGGTGCTGGGTGCACCGCGGAGGCTCAGAAAGGCCTATGCACTGTTAGTTCGTGTCAGATAGAGAAGGCGAGGTCCGCAGAGTCCCTTCCGGCTCTTGCTTCAGTGACACTCTGTGTAAGACAAGGTCATGCGGCCAGCTGGACTGGACAATCCCTGGGGACCTGTCCTCCCGCGGCATCCCGTGAACCAGGTCTCCCTCAGCACCACAGGCACCTGCTGGTCTCGTGTGTCCTGACCTGTGTGGTCCTCACAGCCTGTCCCTCGGTCTTGGCCCAGGAGACCCTGAGCCTGTCTCTGACGGAGGAGAAAGAGCTGGCAGCGTGCAGGCTGGACCAGGAGAAGGAGCTGGTGGCCGACAGTGCAGCCAAGAGGGAGGCTCTGAAGGAGGAGATTCAGAACCTGAAGCACGAGCGGGATGAGAGCCTCCTCCAACTAGAACATGAGATGCAACAGGTGGGGGGACTGTGAGGCAGTGGGGTGTCCTCATTTCTACCTCACCGTGCCTTGTCTGCCCCAGAAAGAGGGCTGTGTGGGGGCAGCCTTTCCAAGTCACTGCTATTGCAGTGTTGGTCTTCTGCAGTAGTCCTGGGGGTCAGACATTCACCCACCTACCCATCCACCCATGTATGCATCCACCCATCCATCGATCTACCCAGTCATCCATCCACCCATTAATCCACCCACCCATCCATCCATCCATCTACCCATCCACCTACCTATCCATCCACTCATCCATCCACCCATTCATCCATCCATCTACCCATCCACCTACCTATCCATCCACTCATCCATCCATCCATCCATCCATCCATCCATCCATCCATCCACCTACCTATCCATCCACTCATCCATCCACCCATCCATCCATCCATTCATCCATCTACCCATCCACCTACCTATCCATCCACTCATCCATCCACCCATTCATCCATCTATCCACCCATCCATCCATCCATCTATCTGTCCATCTATCCATCCATTTATCTATCCATCCATCCATCCATTTATCTATCCATCTATCCATCCTTTCATCTGTCCATCCATCCATCTGCTCATGCATCTATCTGCCCATCCATCCATCCAGGCACTCAACTGTCCCTCCATTTACTTGTCCATTATCCATTCATTCACCTGAATATCTATTCTTCTATCCACAAACCTAGCTGTCCACCCACGTACATGGCCATCTCTCCACATACTCAATTGTCTATTCGCACACCTCACTGCACATCTATCTATCAATTTGCCTGAACATCCATCCAACTATCCATGCACCCAGTCATCCATCCACAAGACTGTCCATCCATTCATCTGACCATCCACCTATCCCACCATTCACTTGACCATCCATCTATTCCTTCATTTAAGCAGCCTGCCCTCTGTCCACACACTCCGCTGTCCATTCATATCTGATTAGCCAGCCATTCATCCATCAATGTATCCAACCATCATCCACCCATCTGACTATCAGTCCATGCCACAATCATCAGCCACTCTCCTGACCATGCTTCCATCCCCCGGCTGTTGAGATTCAGACACTGGACATGTCAACGGTACCCTCTGAGTCCAGGCTCTTCTAGTTTGCCGAGACACAGATGGTCAATCCCAGGGGAGGGGTTGCAGTAACAGGAGTAACCAAGGTGTATGTCAGCCTCCCTGCATTTCTGATCAATTCTCATGGCTCTCTGAGGTACATGCTCTTCTGAGCCCCATTTTACTGCTGAGAAAAGTTAGGCTCACCCATGGTGACCGCCTTGCCCGGGGTTAGAGCACACCTGCTGGGCACTGAGGTCTCTGCTCTAGCTTCTCCATCCTTCTGCTTCCTGAGAAGGAGGAAGAAAAGTCATTGTAGCTGCGGTGGCTTTGGGGGATAGGACCCGAAAGGAGGAAGTGGGGTGGCTGGGTAGGGAGGGAAGGGAATTCAGGGAATGTCTGTGGATGGCGCTAAGGCCTCTACAGAACTCTGAGGTTCGACAGTTCACCAGCGTTGCTCACAGCACTCCAGAAAGGGCCACACTTACGACCACAATGTTATTTAAAGGACAACAGTCAGGACAGCCCAGTGAAGAGACACGTGGGATGAGAGCTCTCCCCCGGAATCAGGGCCCCTCACCCTCTGGCACATCCGTGTGGACCAGGGTTTTCACTGGGGTCCGCACACGGGTGTGATTGATGGGATCACTGGCCATGGGATGGAGCTCTGTCCCCACCTGGTCCCCGAGGCCCAGGGCTCTTATTCACGGTTGGTGGGGAATGACCACCCTCTCCCCAGACTATTTTAGGCAACCACCAGCCACCTCTTAGAGTAAACTCAGGTGTGGTCCCAGGGGGCCAAGAACAGCAAAGACAGTCCTCACTTGGGGATTCCAAGGGTTTAGAGGCTCTTCCCAGGACAAAGAAACAGACTGAGTCCTCGTTATGAAAGAGCGCCCAGAGACCGCTGTGCTCAGAAGAGCAAATAGAATGCATGCTGCTCTCCCGCCTTTGTCACACAAAGTCTGTAAAGCACCAGCATGTCCAGGGCTTGCTTCTCCCAGGATCACCCTTGCGGCGGTCTCTCCACACCTGTGTGCCCAGGCTCGGTGACGCTCCAGCTGCGTCAGGTCCACGGGCGCTGGGATTGCTTAGCTGACCTCCCAGGTGGAACCTGGGTGGTTTCCAGTTTGTTGCTGTTACAAACAGCATTCGGAACAATCGCCGATAACCCCGAGCAGGTCACCCTGCCTGTGCACACACATCCCCACTAGACACCGTCCCCTGGGACTTGAATGGTCATCACCAAATTCCTTCCACCTTCTGCAGCCCTGTAGGGGGCGCTCACCCGCACCCGTGACCCTTAGTGACACGGAGCATTTTCAGAGGTTCGGAATCATCGGTGGTCCCCACTCTGTGCTCTGTGGGAAGCGGTGCCTGGAGGGGTTTGGGGCTCTAGGGAAAAGGGGTGCGCTGGGAAGGAGCACGGTGGGGCAGGGGTAGTGCACCGTGTCTCTGGGTGCTGCCCCCTGCAGAGCAGGGATGTGGAGCCGGGAACACACTGTGTCCTGCCAGGGGCGCCAGCACCCAGCACCCCACTGTCATACCAGGCCCTGTCTCTGAAAGAAGCAGAAAGGAGCCGGCTGCAGCGGGAGCTCCTCAGGGCCTCCCGGGAGCTGGAGCAGGTGCGGCAGGAGGCCCACGGCCAGCAGGAGCAAGCAGAGGTGAGCCCCGTGCCCCCCCGGCAGCCAGACAGCAGGCCCCGGCTTGGCCACAGGCAGTGCCCAGCAGGCGCTGGCACCCCCCCCGATGCACCCCTTCCCCCCTGGTCCCAGGGGACATCCCCATCATCCTGGACCCCCGCGCCTCAGTTTCTCTTGGGTATCTCCAGGTCTCCTGCTGGGAGGGACACTGTCTTGATGGGAAGGAAAGGCTGAGGGAAGCACAGCTCAGAGGGGGGTTCTGCTGAGGGAGCCAGTTCCTGCCCCCCTACATCAGGCCATGGGAACGAGAGGGGAGAGCCTGGCTGCACCTGGGCCGCGCGGGACCCAGGCCGTGCCCCTCGCCCCCCAGCCCCAGCCTGGCCTGTCCATGCTCTGGAGTATGGCCGCAGGAAATCTGACCCTCTGGAGGGGCCACTTCCACAGGAGAAACCGAACCAGGGCGGCCGCATCCAGCTGAGGCAAACCCTCCCCAGGAGGGACACCCACGGAGGATCGGGTAGAGCCTGGGGAGACGGCTGCCACGGGCCATGACAGACCCCAGGAGGCAGCGCCTGCCCCCGACCGTGGACAGTGGCCCACGTGTGCATGGAGGCTGCTGCAGGCAGCCAGCTGGGGTCTTCTGGGACCCCTGACTCCTCTTCAGGAGCCCATTCTGGGGCAGGGCAGGCAGCAGCCACGAGGACTCTGGGGAAGGGGGGTGGCAACTCTGGGGCCCTGTGTCCTCACCCCACGGGTGGGACTAGGCACCCACGACCATCACTGGCAGGGTGGCCTCGGCCCATCTGTGAAGTGGGCAGTGGGGAGGCAAGGGCCCAGTCCCAGGAGAAGGTGGCAGAGCAAGGTGATGGGACCCGATGGAGAGGGAGCTCCGTGCTGACTGCAGGCGGGTGGACCGCTCTCCTGGGCTGGCCTTGGGCAGACACAGGCTGAGGGTCCTCCAGGAAACAGCCATGAGGCGGGGTCTCTCACCGAGGGGCACACCGCTCCTACCTCTGCTCCTTCGTCTGTTCCTCCAGCCCTGTCACCTTCCATGGAGGTGCTGCCCTTTCTTTGTTAACCCCGGTGATCCCCGTTCACCCTGGCCCCGGCGTGTCCCTGCCCCAAGGGCACAGTCGGATGCTCCCCTGGCCTTGACTGCATGGCTCAGGGTCCGTGGACGAGCGTGTGGACGAGTGTGGACTGCACGGCCAGGCCCGGAGCGTCCTTCCTGAGCCGCGGGGGCAGGATTGCCTGGCTGGGGAGGCCGGGCCGCTCAGTGACCGCGGAGGGGTCAGGGCCTGGGAGGTAGACAGGGTGCTGCCAGGGTGTTCCTGCCCCTCCTGCCTGCCTGTGTCCAGATCCCAGTCACTCTGAGCAGAGCAGGAGAGGGACTCCCCGCCCCCACCTGGCACCCAGCATTCGAGTGAGCCCAAGATTCCCACTCCCTGGGGCTCCGTCAGGCTCTGCCCAACCCCCCCAGCCCATGGCCCTTCCAAGGGCACAGCCTAGAGGGGTGGGGCCCCTGGGGTTGTGTCCTCCCTCCTCCCCCCACCCCAGCTGCCCCCTCGGCCCCTCTCCTGCGGCAGGAGACAAAGCCCCCAGCCCTGGGTGATCCCTCCTCCCGCAGTCCCCAGGGGCCTGCTGGGGCCTCCCCTCACTCCAGCTGAGTGACCCTGGGCTGGAGATGGCTGCCAGCCAGCTCTGGAGGGAGCTCAGTACGGGTTCTCGCCACCTCGGCTTGGAACGTGAAAACGAAAACCCACTGAGAGGGAGGGCGGGAGGGAGGCCAGCCAAGGAGCACCAGTTGTAGGTGATGTAAGAACAGCCCACCGTAGCGGAGGGGCTCCCGGACTGACCTCTGTCACCCACAATCCTGGGAGCCCTGGGGGGTCCTGGCCCAGCCACACTGAGCGCTCACGACAACAGTGCCAGCGGCCGGGTCACAGGAGAGGCACAGCAGGGCGGGGGCAGCAGAGGCCCCCTCACCAAGAGCAGGAGCTGATAGAGTCTGGCCCACCCGTACCCTGGGTAGGGGGGTGGGGCGTGTGTCCCAGAGACTCCTGTCCCCCCAGGAGCAGGAAGCCTGCTCAGGAATAAGGAAACCCTCAGACCATGCTGGGTCCCGGCTCAGAGGCTGGGCTGGGCCTAGGGCGCAGGTGAGCGGGTGGACAAGAGGCGCCTCCCCCAAGTGCCCATCAGTTAGCACCAGGGAGGAGCACCCGGGTGCTGTGCCCACAGGACAGCAGAGTCAGGTGGGCTGAGTCCTGAACAGGTGTCTGAGCCCCCGAGCGGCCCCTGGTCCCTGCAGGCACAGCCCACACGAGAGCTGGCAGGGTCTGCGGAGTTCACCCAGCCCCACCCGCCTGTGCGAAAGCTCAGGAAGCCGAGGGCCGAGCGGACGGAGGATGCCCCTGGGTCACCTGGACTCAGGACAAGGCTAGTCTCCCTCCCCCAGCCTTTCTGCCCTGCACTCGTGGGCCAGGCCCCGGAGGCACCTTCTCTGGGAGGCCCTAGGTCAGGGCTGCAGGATGAAGGTGCCTTTTGCCCAGAGGCTTAGCTCCTGGGTGCAAGGCCCTGCCCAGCTGCAGGGGCCACGTCCAGTGTCACTCGAGGGCAAGGTCTCTTCTCGTTTGCCAGATGGCCACGCCTGACCCCTCGAGGCTCAGCCGAGTGAGCCTAACTGCAATGATTTAGGCAGGGAAAGGATCGGAGCTGGAGAGCCCTGTCCTGGCCTGGCCACCTGGGGACCCCAGAGGAAAGGCACGGGGGACAGGAGGAACTGGGTCAGCCCCTCTGCAGAGGGACTCCCCTCTGGGGCCTCCGCACCCCCTCTTCACCCCTGTGTCTACTCGGGGCCTGGCACTGGTGGCACTGGCTGTGGTCAGGACGAAAGCCATCCCCTAGAACCCAGGCCCAGCTCTGGCGCCCTCCCGCCTTCTGTGGCCTGAGGGAGTTGTCCCTCTGGTCCCTGGACTTTGTGTGGCTGCCCCTGTGGGCCTGAGCAGACCGCCGGGCGCCCAGGCCCCGGGCGGCCCCTTGATGCCTCCGTGGCTCACTGCCCCCAGGCCACGGTCAGCACCTTGGCGGCGGAGCTGAAGGCCCTGCAGGCCCAGTTTGCAGAGGCCGTGTCAGCGCATCAGAGGGAGACGGCAGCTTGGAGCCAGAGTCTCCGGGAGGTGGCGGCAGAGAGGAGCCACGCGGGCAGGGAGGTGAGGGGTGCCGGGAGGGCAGGATGGGGTGCCACAAGGGGGTGGAGAGGGGGGTGCTAGGAGGGGGGAAGAGAAGGCAGGTGTGACCTGTGGGGGGGGGGCTGAACCGTTAGCCTAGGGGCCCATCCATCCAACACTCTGGGAAGAGCCCAGGGATAGCGGGAGGCGTGGACCCCAGGGCACTGTGCACTGGGGTGGTGTGAGGTCACCTGGGGGCGCTGGGAGCAGAGAGGCCTGGGTCTGACATGGCCCCAGGAGCCCTGTGACGGTGTCCCGGGTGGGGACAGCCTGGGGCAGGGTGAGCAGGGAAGGCCCAGCTGGGCCGGGGAGCTCGGCAGGCAGGCCAACTGGGGAGGTGTTCCTGAGGTACGTTTGACAGGACTCTGGGAGGGGGGCAGGAGGGCACGGGGTTTGGGGGGGGATAAGCTGGCGCCCGGGGGCCACAGGGATGAGGCGTGCCCCGGGCGGTTCGCAGGGCTGGCCGGCAGCTGGCCCTCTCACGCACCAGCCCCGAGGCCCCGGGAGGAGAGGGGCTGCCCTCCCCCAGCACCAGGCAGGCCGGGTGGACGGAGGAAGAGAGCGTGATTTAACATGACAGGCTGTTTACTTTGGCCCCCAAAGAGAAAGGTCTCCTTTCAACAGATTTCAAAGTCAGGCCGGTCAGCGACCACACGGGGAAACAAAATGAGATTTTAAAAGTGGGGGCAGCGGGGGAGGAGCTGGGAGCTGTGCAAGTTCAGGTTCTCGGAGAGGGGCCCCCAGCAAGGGAGGGGGGAGGTGCAGGGGGCCTGGGGGCGCGGGGGAGAGGAGCACGGAAGCGCCCTCACAGGCGCCAGGCTGGCCAGAGTCGCCATGGAAACCCTAACATTTTCACAGCCCTTAGACTGGAGGCGGGTCCAGGCCTCTGGCAGCCCTGACTGAGTCCGCACATGTGTGCATCCGTGCACACCCACAAACCACTGCATGGCTCACACACATGCACACCCACACCCGCATGCACACACGCGTACACAAAAAGTTACAACGCACACAGGCGTGTACACACATGCACTCGTGTGGACACAACACACATGTAAACACATGTGGACACCATGAAGCACACACATGTGCGCAACAGGCAGCAATGCGTCTCCATACATAGTTGCGTGCTCATGCACCATGGCACACATGTTCACACGTATACGCAGGCGCACAAGCTCACCATGCTGCATGCATACACGCATGCACACCAGGCACACATGTGTGCTCACATGTGCACACACATGGCCATGCCATACGCAGGCCAGGGCCCTCCACACCCCTCCCTCCTTTGTGCAGAGCTCCCAACCACCTCCCTGCAGGAGATTTCAAAAGAGGCTGTTTATACAATTTCTAGTAAAGAAATAATTATTATAATCACATTAAGCGATTTGGCTGTAAAATTCCTGAAAAAGGGATGGTTGTTCTCTGGAGGCAGAGGGAGGTGGGTGGGGGTGCGGGGGAGGGGCCGCGTTTGTTTTGCTTGTTTCCATCCCCTCCTCCGGGGAAATGAAAACAGCCTCTTTGTGATGGACGGCCCTTTCGCTGGTCCTTGACCTTCAGGCGGATTTCTGCTGAGCTCAGCGGAACATGCTCGCACAGCTTGTGGCTCCCACGTGTGGGGGTGGGAGGGAGCGAGGGGGAGGCTCGGGCCCTTCCCAAAAACAGAACAACAATAACAGCGGGCGGACGCAGGAGCCAGGCCGGCCAGGGGCCTGGACCGTGTCCCACCGAAGCAGCCAGCAGAGTGGGGTTTGCTCTTGGCCGAGGGCGCCTTGGCACGCCTCGGGGCTCCTGCGGCTCCCCTCCCTGGCACAGCCCGCTGCTCCTCTGCCTCCCCCTCGGGACACGCGAGTTGGAACAGAGCTTCCTCCAGAGTGTCCTGCTCAGGGCCACAGCCAGCCTGGGAGGCAGGACACAGGGATGCTGGCCGAGCCCTGGCGAGCCCCCACCCGTGGCCTGGGCCCTGAGAGCTGAGCTACCCCTTCCCCAGTCTTCACTCTCCCCCAGACCCTCCCAGAGGGGCTGAGCCCGGGGCCCTTGTGCCCAGGGTGAGTACGAGCCCTACCCCCACCCACACTTTGGCGGCAGCAGGCTCTGCCTGGAACCCCCACCCCAACGGAGGGCCCTGGTGTAGGCGGGACACGGTCCTGGTCCCAGGTGGCGTGTGCCCCACCAGAGCCTCTGCCCTCCCTGGGTCATCTCCCAGAGGTTCAGGCTGGACACGGAGCCTGTGGCTCCCACTGCACCCAGAGCCCCCCACCGTACCTCCACTGCCCCCCGGTTTAGGGAGCGCACACCTCTGCGCTCCAGGCAGAGCAAGAACTCCCTGCCGAGAGCTGGACAGCCGGCGAAGCGGCCCTGGTGCCAGGGGAGGGTCCAGGGTGCCCCAGACCCGCCCTCCCCACTGCCTCCCGTCCCCGCAGGGAGCCAGCTGGGGCCTGCACCACGCAGGGGTGGGACCTGGGCACGGACACCGCTGCCCACCCAGGACTCTCCGTGACCCTGGGCGCCACGCCATTACTGAGGGACAGGAGTGGACAGCAGAGTCCAGCTGGTGGCGAGGGCCGTCAGGCAGTGGGTACCAGGCCTGGGTGGGCACAGTGCAGACTTGTGGGCAGAGCCGTGTCCCACACAGGCCTTGTGACCTGGGACCCAGGGAGGGAGCACAGGGCAGGACCGGGGCCAGGAGAAGTCAGGGTGTCGCCTGCCTGGGCTCTGGGACTGGCTCTGTGAGCACCTTACAGCCTCCGTGGCACGGGGAGAGGTGACCACATGTGGCAAAGCCAGGCCGTCTGCAGGCACTTGGGGGACGGGGCCATCGGGACACCAGCACCCCAGACCAGAGCCCAAGGCCACCTGCCGCCCCCGGCTGTCCCCCAGCTCTGCCCGCCTGACCCTGCTCCTGACCCCTGCACCCTCCCCCCAGGCGGAGCAGCTGCGGGCAGAGCTGGGGGAGGCCCAGGAGGGGCTGGTTGTGCTGCGCAGGGAGCTGCAGGGCAGCGAGGACAGTCGCGAGGGGCTGTGCCGGGAGGTCGCGGAGGCCCGCCGCGCGCTGGGCGACGAGGCCCTGGAGAAGGACGTGCTGCAGCGGTCCAATGCCGAGCTTCGGGCCGCCGTGCGCAGGGCCCAGCAGGAGAAGGCCAGGTACCGCGACCCCGTGGCCCTGCAGCTCCTGCCCCCCGCTGGGGTAGGACAGTGCTGTCCCTCTGATGGTGGGTGGACACACCCTGCAGACCCAGGGTGCCGGCCGCCCCTCCAGAGGGTGGTCACTGTTGGCCATGGCGGGGAGGCCGGGACACACAGACCTGTGCCTGCCCTCGGAGAGTTCCCCTCCAGCAGGAAAGAAGGCCAGGGGAAGACGGGCCCGAGTGGCCAGAGGGAGGTGACCAGGGCTAGAAGGAGGGGAGGGGTGGGAGGGTCTGGGGCAGCTGGGCACTCGGTCCCACTGTGCCCAGAGGTGACCGCAGCCCCGGGGAGGCTGGGCTCTGGAGCACCGTTGGCATGTGCTGCTGGAATGAGGGGGCCTGCTGGGCAGCCTGAACGGTGACCGTGGGAGACACCAGAGCACCCAGGCGGCTCCCCTAGCCCAGCGGTGACACTCTGCTCAGTTTTCAGCGGTCCAAGGAAGAAGAGGAGCAGAAGGTGCTGGTCCTGGAGGAGGCCTGGGCGGCGGCCCGGAAGGAGGCTGCTGAGCTGCGGGCCCGCGTGCGGGAGGCAGAGCAGGCCCGCGTGGACACCCGCCAGGAGCTGCAGGAGCTCCGCACACAGGTGAGCGGCTCCCCGGCGCCACCCACCCAGGCGCCACCCCTCCGGCCCCCAGGGCGTCCTGGCCTGCCGCCTTTGCCTCAGAAACCCCCACGGAAGGGCCCTGCTCCACCTTACAGGGCCCTGGGTGGGTCTGCCCCATCGGGCACAGACAAGCCTCAAAGCTGATCCTGAAACAACCATTCTGAGGCTCAGGAACCCTGAGGGTCAGGAATGCAGCCTGAGGGTACAGAGGGGAGCCCGGCCCTGCCCACGGCACGGCTCCCAGAAGCATCTGCAGCAGGGTGTGATGGCAGGGACTGGGCTCAC
The DNA here is from genome assembly GCA_030848825.1 of Tadarida brasiliensis. Classification (NCBI taxonomy): domain Eukaryota; kingdom Metazoa; phylum Chordata; class Mammalia; order Chiroptera; family Molossidae; genus Tadarida; species Tadarida brasiliensis. Next base: position 107,002,467 of record CM061265.1, read on the forward strand.
CAGGAGGTGCCCCCTCTCACAGGCCCAGTGCTGGTGCTGGGGGTCCACTGGGGCACCCAGGGTGGTGTCAGGGTCCTGGCCCCAGGGTGGAGACGCAGGTGTCTGAGGAGTGGCCGAGGGCGGAGGTCTGAGCACTTCAAAGACCCTCGACCAGAGCTGGACTTAGCCTCAGCATCCTGGAGTGTGGGGAGCTGCCCAGGACACAGGAGCAGAAGCAGGGGTGCAGGAGGCTGCCTGGGCTCCTGCAAGGGCTCGTGGGCCCCATCAGTGCCGCCCCCACCCGCAGGTGAAGACGCTGGAGACCGAGAAGCAGAGGAAAAGCCAGGAGGTGTGCCGGCTGCAGGCCCGGTGTGCTCAGGACGCAGAGCAGAGCCGGCGGGAGGCCCTGGAGCTGCAGAGCCGGGCGGCCGAGGCGGAGGCTGCCCACAAGGAGGTAGAGGGCTACGGGCCCCTGGAGGGGAGGCAGAGGTCGGGGCAGCCCAGGCCTCACTCGCCCTCAGGGGATCACGTTTTAGTCAAGGACAGAGTCTCACCCTGGTGAAGAGCGTTCTGAGCCCAGGGACAGGCAGGGGACTCTGAAAAGACCAGTTGTCAGAGCCTCAGGACTCCGAGGTCACAGCTACACCCGCGCCCGGGACACCTGCACACGCACTCTCCCGAGAGCTCCCCTACCTGCACACGCCCTCTCCCACGAGCTCCCCCACCTGCACACGCAGCCCCCACGCCAGCCTGAAAGACCCTCTGTTCAGCCCCAGGCCCCGCCCCGCGGGTTCCGTTCGCTCGGCAGCCAGGTGGCCCCAGACCCCCCACACACACAACCTGAGAAGGCCTCCCTGGGCCTCAGCCTGTGTGGGGCTCCCTGGTTCAGACCCGGAGTCATGCACAGAGTGGCTGTTATCAAGTACCCACCATGCCCAGAAACCTGGGTTCATTCCCCACGGCCCGTGTGAGCCCGGAGTGACCTCACAGCCCCTCACCTCCTCTGTGAATGGGGCCGTTGTGCTGCGGCCACCCAGGGAGGGCGAGGGGGTGAGGCCCACCTGCACTGGCGCCAGGCCTCCCACCCGGCCTGGGCACTGCTCGAGGGGTGGGGCGTCCCCGCTGACGGCCCTGTCCACTCACCTTGTGTGAGCGGAGGGCTGGGGACACGGTTGGGCCATGACAGGGTCTGCAGCCGCAGACAGGTGACCGAGTTGGGAGTAGAGGGATGGGTAGCGGCAGAGGGACAGCAGGAGGGTGCCCAGCAAGGACCGGCGGGGAGAGGGGCTGCCAGGGGCTGGATTGGGGGGAGCAAGGGAGGCCCGGCCAGGGGAGGTGGAAGAAGCCACCCAGCGCCTCACTGTCCCCCTCAGTCCTCGTGCACCGTGTTCAGGGTGGACGGCTTCCAGTTGTCCGTGGTGTTACCCACCTTGAAGCCTGTGGTGGGGTGGTGGGCACCCTGAGGCTCCCCAGCCCTGGCCTCAGGGTGAGGCTGACCCGGCCTCTGCTGCCACCGGCTGTGAGCAGGCGGACGGGCCACAGGAGGGGCAGCCTGGGGCCATGGCTCCGTCTGGCCCAGGTTTTCATGAGGCTGCCGGTAGGGCTCTCTGATGCTTGCTCTCTGAGTCCGGGTACCTTCCCCCTGGACTCAGACATGGGCTGTGAGGCAGGTTCTCCGTCCCCCAGGCTGTGGTATGCCCAAGAGGGGCGAGGTGAGAGGCCTGGGGCAGGTCTCCAGAGCCCGTGAGGGACCCGACTCCATCCGAGCCCCCCGACTCCATCCAAGCCCCCCGACTCCATCCGAGCACCCCCCCCCACCCTGCCAGGCCCTGCGGTTTCAGCGGAAGCTGTCGGAGGTGGAAAGGCAGCTCCGAGAGAGCCTCGGGGCCGAGCGGGGCCTCCGGGCCGAGCTGCAGGGCGCCTGCCGCCGGGTCTGCAGCCTGGAGCAGGAGCTGGCCCGGGCAGAGGGTGCCAGGCAGGATGCGCAGGGACAGCTGGGCCGGCTGTGGTCCACACTCCACCGTGAGCTGGGGCTCCCAGCACAGGGCCCCTCTGCCTCCCCTGAGCTGCCCGGCTCCCCCACCAAAGGTCAGTGTCCTCCGTGGTTTCGGGGGGCTCCTCTCCCAGCTCCACCACCCACCTAGGCCACCCCACTCCTCCCTGGGCCTCACACTCTGCAGTCAGGGCCCGGGCCCGGTGCCCCCCCCCCCCCATGGGAAGAGACAGCAGAGAGAAAGGGGGACAGGGTGCCCGTGTGCATTACCGAGTCCTCACCACACCCCTCAGTCCTGTGTCCCAGGGCTGGGATGGCCCCCAGGGTCGCTCTGGGCGGCACAGTGCCAGCCTGCCTCCAGGCCCCGCTCACCTCCCGCTGGCCCTCTCCTGCCCCAGGACACCGTGGCCCAGACGTGGGCGTGGCCTCTGTTCAGGACGCCCTGAGGGACCTCGTGCAGAAGCTGCGGGATGCCCAGCGGGAGCAGGTGAGGGGGCAGAGGAGCTGCCCCTGGGGCCCTGGGGGAGGGAGGGCAGCTCACTTCCTGTGCTGTCTGCCTGTCCGTCCATTCTGGATCTGCTGAGACCCTGGCAGGGCCCTGCCGGTCACTGGAACCCTCAGTGTCCAGACTGTCCTTTGTTAGGTGTGATAAATACCACAGTCCCTCAAAGCCAACTGCCCAAATGGCCCACAGCCGCCGCCGCCCCCCCCCCCCGCCACAGACCCAGCAGCAGAGCCCTGGAGCCAGGCCCCGCAGGGCTACCCAGGGGCCCAGGGCAGGGCCGTCACCATCCCCATGTCCATCTCCTGGCCAGCCAAGTGACCTTCAGAGTGTCCCCAGTGACCCCTCCCATGGGACCAAGCTCCCAGCAGCTACCATCTTGCCACCCCAGGACACCCCCAGAGCTCCCTGCTCACGCAGGGGCCCCTCCTGACCCGTCAGGTGGGAGGGGCTGTGGGAAAGACTGACAGTCACCAGCCCTGGCCCAGGGTCCTCTCTCCCACCAAGGCCTGCCCCAGGGAGCAGGACACAACCCCATTTAGCCCCAGGTCTTGGCCAAGGGTCAGTTCCTGAAGGTCACCTTGACCCCACAGGCTATGGGCCACCACCTGGCACGGCATGACTTCTTCCCCCACTCTGTGTGCGTACCCCAAAACTAGACATGCAGGCCCAGCCCCTCACAGCCCCCAGGCCTGTCCTGAGTGCTCATAGGCTGCCTACCAGACCCCCAAAAGGTCTAGCCTGACGCCTCAGCCCTCCACCACCCCCCACCCCCGCCTGCTGACCTCGGTCCCTCTCCCAGGACGACTGGCGTTCCCGGGTGTCGAGCCTGAGCAGCCGGCTGAGCGAGGCGGAGAGGCAGCGCGCCCAGGCCCAGGGCCTCGCAGGGCAGCTGAAGGCGGCGCTGGCCCAGGCGGAGGGCAGGGTGGGCAGAGCCCAGGCCTCGCGGGCCCTGCAGAAGGAGGCGCTGCAGAGGCTGGAGAGGGAGCACCTGGCCGGCGCGCGGGCAGCGGGACAGGAGAAGAGGCGGCTCCAGGTGGGGACCCCACACCCCAGGGCAGGGACGGGGAGGGGGAGGCTGAGAGGGCTGCTGGGTTGGGGCAGTTTCAGGTCCCTGTGGGCAGGTGGCCTCAGGGGGCACTGGGTCCCCGCGGAGCCTATCAGGGCCGTCAGGGCACAGCTGTCTTTGAGGTGGTCCTAGCCTTCATCTTTCAAGTTGGGGAGGTTGAGTCCTGGGCAGAGAAGGACTTGGTCGGGCGGCAGAGTCAGCAGGGGGCAGGCCCAGGGCAGACACTGGCCCCTCTGCGGCCACACGGGCGGGCGGCACAAGGTGGCCCAGCCTGGCTGCTCTCTGTGGGGTCACGTCTGTGCTGTGGTGCGCCTTTTTCACCCTCGCCCGAGGATATTGACCTTTAGAGAGGAAGGGAGAGAGAGAGACATCAATCAGTTGCCTCCCATACATACCCTGACTGGGGATCGAACCCACAACCTTTTGGTGTACGGGACGATGCTCCAACCACTGAGCCGCCCGGCCAGGCGTGTGGGCCGTTTCCACCCCGTGTCACTCACACGTGGAAGCAGGTTGCACTCAGGTGATGAACTCGGGCGATGTCCCCAGCGGGGGCTCTGTGCTGTGAAGGGGGCCTGGGGTCCCCAGTTTCCAGGTGAGGAGTCTGGGCCCAGAGAGGGGCCAGCCTGGGTGGTGGGGGCTGGCCGCCCCCTCACTGCCCAGCCCCGGTCGGGAGAGCTGAGGCTCCTTGAGGCCCTCGGGGGTGGAGAACCATGTGCCTGGAGGGGGCACTTGCCCAGGAGCCCAGCGACCCAGGCCCCTCACTGGGAAGCTGATGTGGGCGACCGAGCACAGGGGACTCCTGGGGCAGGACACAGGGCAGGACACGGGCTCAGCCCCACGCGTGCCACGAGCTGCAGGTGGCCCCTGTCCAAGTGCCCTGTGGGAGGCCCCCGGATGAGGGAGGAGGAGGGGGTGGTCCGCGGAGGGGGGGGGGGCAGGGAAAGCACTGAGGGGCTCAGCCCAGGATGGTTTGTGAGATGAAAGGTGATTTCTGTTTCAAGACCCGTCCAGTCGAAGCTGCTGTGGTGATGGGATTTGGGGTGGGGGTGTACCCCAGGGCCCAGGCGCCGGCCGGGTGCTGGCAGGACTCGTGAGATGTGGGGGTCTGAGACACCAAGGGGGGGCAGGGCGGTGTGCCGTTTTACACGCGTGTTCACACGGGCGCGCCCCACGCACGTTGGAAGTAAAGTCGAAGCAGACCTATCCGATCCCCTCAGCACGCGTGACGGGAGATGCTCCGCGAGCTGTCTCCTGGCGTCTCCGGGCTCGGTGATGACTTTCCCGCTGCGGTATTTTCTTTTGGCAAGGTCTCCTTTGTTTTCGAGGGTCTTGGTGTGTGGCTTTTTACAGCGCGCTCTCCAGAATCTCACGCTTCTCGCGGCTCCAGCTTTTCCAGGTCCGAGGCCGACGCGCCCCGTGACCGCGGTCTGTCCCGAATTCCTCTCCACCTGATTCGGCAGGGCCCACCGTCCCGGCCAGCACCCTTCCTTCTCCACCGTCACCTCCTTCCACCTGCCTGGCTTCTGTCCCAGCCGCGCCCCCGGCCCTTGCGTGTCCGGCGCGCGCGAGCCCACGCACAGGCTGGTGTGCTCGCTCTGCTTCCCTTGGCCGATGGGGTGCTCGCTCCCTCATGACTCCGCTTTGTCCTGACTGTGGGCTGTTTGCCCCCTTCCTTCCAGTGTCCACACCCTAGCCTCGGGGGTAAGGGGGTGTTCCAGCGGTAAGCATGCCGCGATATCTTTTCACACTGTGTTCAGGGGACGCTGATGGCAGCTGGGACCCCTTCCTGCCCCAGGCCTCCCCCCGCGGCAGAGGATTCTGCGCCTGTGCCCTGGGGGCTGATGGGGACCATCTCCACCCTGGGCGCCCCCCCCCAGACCTGCCGGCCCCTATCTTCCCTATCTTTCTGCTGAGGCCGGCTGGGGCCCACGCAGGGCCTGCCCCTGAGTCTGAAGCCCCGGTGTCGGCAGACCCAGGGGTTATCCATACAGCAGCCCACGCCGGGCATTCCTTCCAGTCTCAGCAGCCAGTGGAACCCCATTTGTGAGGCCTCAGTCCCGCATGGGGGGCTGGTTCTCTCCCAGGTCTCACCCTTGGGAGTGGGCTGGCCCGTGTCCTCACCGGAAGCTGGAAAAACCCCTTGCAGCTCAGTCAGGGTGTGGCAGGGTCCAGCTCCCGGTGGCTGTGGGACCGAGGTCCCGTTTCCCAGCTTTCAGCTAAGGACGGAACAGCTTCTAGAGGCTTCTTCCAGTTCCTGGTGTGGGCCTTCCCGTGGGCCCTCGCTCAGAGCCACAGCTCAGGCCTCCTGCGGTACCAGGTCCACCTGGGTGGTCTCCACTGGTTACTCACTAGCCTTCGTTACTTCTGCAAACCCCTTTGCCACACCCTCTGAACACCCATGGGATGACATCAGGGCCGAAGGTCACAGGCCAGCTCTAACTGCCAGCGACACCGGTCGCCGGGATCTGCTGAATTCTTGTGCACACAGGTGTCACAGGCTGTCTTCCCCGCTCTCCAGGAGAGGCCCTTCCCCAGCGGTCAGGCCGGTGGTTTGCCCGCTGACCTCCGTCTCGGTTGGATTCCAGAAATGTGAGGATGTGGTAGGTTATGTGAAGTGTTATTCCCAGAGTGAAGCCAGAACGCCCACTGAGCTTTGAAATTCAGAAACGTTGCCAAAACGTTGTCCCCTCGTGCCCGGGGAGCCCCGCACAGCAGAACCAACTGAATCCCGGTTCATGCAAGTTCTTTCCACTTGACAGACATCTCTCCTCCCCACGCTTCCCTGCTCGTGGGTCCCACAGTGCTCGCAGCCCAGACTGCTCTCGGGGCCCGTCCTCCTGCTGACCTGCACGGCGCTCCCGGGTCCCGACACAGTGGAGGGTCTTCGGCCGGTTCAGCTGGCCTGTCGTGCATTGGTGGGGGGGTTCTGTCTCGACTGTTCGCTCTGGTGCCCACCCTGGCCTCACCTTGAGAGCATCAGTTAAACTGTCCTGACAGAGTTCCTTTCCTTGCAATCACTCTGCTCGCTTTTCAATCCAAGACCCTCAGATCTGACTCCTCGGGTTGACTTTGCCTCTTGAACCACCGTTGAGTGCTGCTTACGTCGTGACTTTTCCCTCCGCGGGTCTTTAAAGCAAGTCTGGTCTTGCTCAGAGTTGGGAGTGGAGAGGAACCCCCCGGGGACGTCGTGGGACCCTGTCCAGATATTTCAGGCCCAAACGAAAGGCAGACAGAAAGGTTCCGAGGGGAGCCGTGCGGGCCCCGGGGGCCGTGGGGAGCCAGCGGCCGAAGCGGCCTGACCCTTCCCCAGAGCTTTTCTGTTCCAGGAATGGGGTGGGCGAGGGCGCTGGGGACTCGGCTGCGGTGATGGGGACCTTCTTGTTCCTCACCCACCACAGCCCGCAACCCCTCTGGCCTTGGCCCTCTGAGCCAAGGGGTCGCCCGTGGGTGCCACGGGCTCTTCTGGGTGTTGCTCGGATATGGTGTACCCATGATAACTTTTCTGCTTCCTCAATAATTTATTCAATTTCTTAGTAAAGCGTGTGTACTAAAACCTACCAATATTATGTCAACTTTTCCTAGAATTCTGGCAATTCCCATCTCTCCTACTTCTAGGCCAGTGGTTCCGTGGACCCTGCATCTTGCAGGGGTCCTGGAAGTCCTGGTCTCCAGTGCCGAGGGACGTTTCCCCAAACATTGGAACCTGCTGGCCACTGCGGTGGGCATGGGACGGGCACGGAGCCCCAGGCCCTGGCAGGGGCGTCTGCCAGCCTGGCTGCCCTGCCCTCCCCGCGGCGTGGGCCAGAGCAGGTCTGCACGGCGACACCACGGTCATGGGCCAGGCTTTTCTCTGTTTCACATAAGCCAACGTGTTTGTCGAGAGAAAGTTAATTAAAAACATATTTTTCTAATTAAATGGTAGGCTGTGCTGTGCAAACAGTAAGATTCTTGTTTGAGAGCAAACCCCTCCCATTTCCAGGGCTGCCCTGGGGATTCACTGGATCCCAGGGCAGAGGGAGCCCAGGGCATGGGCACAGCCCTCATCACCCACCCGCCTGACTCCGCAGCAGAGCCCGGTCACAGCCTCACCAGCCCCGGGGCTCCCCGTGTCCTCCTGGCACCGCACTGGCCACGTCCGACCCCACTGGCTCACACATGCCCAGTGCCAGCCCTATCACACACCCACCTCTCCTGAAGACGCTCCCCAGGCCCGAGTGAGCTCAGCCCAGGTTCCAGAAGCAAAACCGGGGAGCCCTCACGAACCCCCCACCCCCCACACGTCTGTGACTGTGGCTTCTCAGGGTGTTGTCGTTAGCCTCGTGAAGTGAATTACTGACCTTTCCATCCTCTCTTTTCTTGTTTTTGTTAATCCTCACCCGAGGATATTTTTCCATTCATTTTAATTTTAGATAGAGTGGGAGGGAGAGAGAAAAACATGGATGTGAGAGAGGCACATCGATTGGTTGCCTCCCACACAACCCAACCAGGGCCGGGGAGGGGATGGAGCCTGCAACCCAGGTACGTGCCCTTGACTGGGGATATCAAATCAGAGAGCCTTCAGTCCGTGTGCCGACTCTGACCGCCGAGCCAAACCGGAGTGCAGCTTTCTGAAAGGTTGGGTGGAATGTGCCTGCAAACCCACCGTCCTGTCATCTGGGACACGTTCTGACTTCATCTCTGCTCTGCTCGGGCCGTCCTCAGTTCCCCGCCTCGCCTTGGGCCCGTGTTTGTCGCCTGGCAGCCGCCCACCTTGTATTTTTGAGAGCACGTGTATTTATTGTCGTCGTGGTTATGAGTGTGTCTGTCCCGGATGTCGGAGGCTACTGGTTTCTCTGAGTCCAGCTTACCAGTGGTGCCTCTCCTCCACCGGTCTTTTCAGAGACTCTGTGTCTTCTCTCACGTTTGCCTAGTTTATTCACTTTAGCTTTTATCTCTGTTAACATCCTCTTTGGTGGTTGCCATCCTTCTGCCTTCTGATACTGGATACAATGTGTTTACGTTTGGACTTTCTCTGTCACTGGTAACAGTATTCAGCGTTAACCACGTCTTCCAGTTGTGGCTTGTATGTGACCCGTGGCTTTTCATACGAATTCTCTTCCTTTGTACCCATTTCCTAGGAGTTTCCGTTTTTATTTCTTCTTTAATGCAAGGGTTTTTCCAGAGAATAATTCCATGTGTGTGCCCCTTCTTGTTGCCACAGCTCGTCTCACTGGCGAGAGGGTGTGGCTTGGGCCGTGCGGGGGTCTTGACCAGCTTCTGGTTGCCGGCTGTCGGCTGGTTGCTCTTGGCTTTTTGGGTTGGTTTTGTCTGTTTGTTTGTGGTATGTTTGGAGGGAAACCGGACATGCTGACTGCAATGTTTACAGGGAAGAAAAAATGATTGTAACTGATTTAACGCAGCCGAGAGGCAACACAGGCTGGCAGAGGGGCCCGCGGGATGGGCAGAGGCCAGAGGTGTCCAGCTGTCACCAGCAGGCACCAGGCCCGGGGCTCCTCTCTCGGCCACCGAGTCCTACTGTGTGAAGTGAGGGATTTCAAGCCCCTTACATCTGAGAAGTCCCGGGCTCACTGTGTCCTGGGCCTGGCCAGAGGGTGGGACCAGCCACCTGATGAACGGATCCATTGTCACCCAGTGACTGAAAAGGTGTCAGGCTGAGGACCTGAACTCCCAGCCCAAGGACAGGCTGGGGGAGTCGTGGCACACGCTGGTCTTCCCAAGACCCCAGGCGTGCTGTGTAAGGAGACCCCTCACTGTTCGAGCACGAGACGTTCCCACCCACCCTTCTGCAAGACCCTCATTTCACAGCGCCCCTCCATCCTTCTCTTGGTCCTGAAAAGAACCCTGTGAGACTGCATCACCCCATGCCACAGATGGGGAAACTGAGGCTGGGGACTGGTCCGAGGGCTGTGTGGAGCCCCGTGTCCCTGCCCGGCTCCCAGGTCACAGCACAGGCTGGAGAAAGGGCTGGGGTCGCACTCTCCGGCAGCTCGCGGAGCCTCCCAGTGAGCTGGGTGTGAGGCTGGCTTGGCCAGGCCCACGTCAGACAGATCAGGACTTAGGACCAGAGCGACAAGGAGGTGCGTCACTCCACAGGGCGATGTCACAAATGCGACCCCTTCGATATCACAGTGAATTTGAATTCCATGGAAACTGAGTCCTTATGAGAGATGCCTAATACTTCACGCACGTGGCCTGGGCTTCTTTAAAATCCACGAAACCTGTGAGCCGTGTTTGAGGGAAACCCCTGCTTTTCCCTGCTTCTCCGCCAGAACGTGCACACACAGAAAACTGTAGATTTCAAAACTGCCAGGGCGAGTGAAACATCGGTTTTCAGGGCCAACATTGCCCTCCTCCCTTTCCTTTTTCAAAGCACGAATGTCAGCCCCAAAAAAGTATGTACAGGGTCCCCCACTTCCTCCAGCAGCCCCCCTGTGTAGGCGGCCCCCGTCTGCGCCAGCATTCACTGAGAATAAAGTGAGAGGGTGACAGATGGCCCCTCTGATGGAGCAGCCAGGACAGGACAGCTGCGTCCACTGTGCGGGACGCGTTTGCAGAGACAGGGACCCTGCAACCTCATGGCGGGAGCCCACCGGGGTCGTCGGGGTCCCTGCACTTTCGGGCTCCCCACCCTGGCTCTGAGCCCAGTCTCTCTCTTGCCCCCCACACTCCACCCCCTCTCAGCTGGCCCTGTCTCCCCTCCCCCAGCCAGGCTTCCGGAAGGCCTGCCCCTCCCTCTCCCCCACACCCTCAGCCAGTCACTGCACACATGTGCGCGCGCGCGCACACACATACTCACACACACACATTTGAAAAGGTCACCGGCAACATTTGGTCCCATCCAAAGGGTCCTTTCTGGGTCTGTGTCTCCCTGACCTTGGAGCACCCCAGAAAGGGCCCCTGCCCCCCAGTTTCCACCAGCTCTTTGGTCCTTCCTGCATGGCCATCTCCTCCTCTCTGCCCTGCCCTGACACAGTGGCCAGGACCCCTCTCTACCCTTCTCCCTCTCACCAGGGCACCCCTCCTCCGCTGCTCCAGAGCCATCTGGGTCTGCAACCCGGTCCTGGAGTCTAGCGCCCCCTGGGCACTCCTCAAGACTGAACCCTGAACCTTCACCCCCAGCCTGTTCCCCCGCCCGCTGTCCGTCAGGAGACCTGGGTCCTGGGCCCCCAGCAGCCCGAGCCTGGGTGTCCTCATCCCCACGAGGCCCCTGCAGGCCCTAGGGCCCACGTCACACCCTTTCACTCCCCCACATGAGTGCCAGCCACCTCCTGTCCACACCAGAGTCCACCAGACCAGAGGCTCTGGGCACTTCTCCCACAGAACACGTGGGAAGATTCAAAGACTGGAGACTGGCCCAACCTCATGGAGCCGCACTGGGTCACGAGCCAACCACGAGTTTCCTGGGATGGTGTCTGCATGGCACCCACCAGGGATCTCCAGGCCCCTGCCCAGGGGACAGGACAGGCGCTCTCCCTGTGAAGGCTCGGAGCAGAGGTGGCCGGGCGGGGCTGCTGTCACGGGGGAAGGCCTGGGTGGGTGGTGTGCCCAGCACGGCTGGGTGGGCTGCAGCTCAGCAGGACTCCGGGCAATGCCCTGAGGCAGGACAGCAGGGGGTGGGTGGGGGTGGGGCGTGTCGTGCACAGGGCCTGAGCCCGACAGGCTCCGTGAGTTTGGGGTGACTCTGGTCTCCACTCCGAGTCTGGAGGCAGGGGAGGAACACGAGATGTGTCTTCGGGGCCACTCTGGCTGCGGCCCGGAGCCTGCCCAGTGGGACCTCTGCCCACGCGGGGCCAGCGAGCCTCCATCACTCGCGGCCTGATGGGTGCCCGCCGTGCTCGGCCCGTCCTTGCCTCCTCACATCCCAGCGACCCACCGCAGGGTCCGGCTGACGCCCCGTGTCTCCCTCCCCAGGGGCAACTGGCCGCACTGCACCAGGCCCTGGGAGCGAGCCGGAGGCACAGCCAGGGCCAGGCCCGGAGGACTCGGCTGCTGGAGGAGCAGATCGCCAGCCTGGAGCACAGGTGCCAGGAGGCCGAGAGTGCCCTGGGGTCCCTGCGGCAGGTGAGGCCCCCAGAGGGCAAAGCCCGGCGTCCTTTTACAGAATCAGCCCCTGGGCATGAACTGAGGTCCCGGTGTTCAGCCACCATCCAATGCCCAGCTGGCAGACCAGGAACCTGAGGGGGAGGGCAGGGATTCCCTGCTCCAGGACCACCCGAAAGCCAGGCCCACGAGGCCTCTGCCCACCCAGGTGCTCTGGGGGCCACACAGACAGAGGAGGAGCTCCGGGACACACACCTGCCGCCTGGGCACAGACATCCACACAGCTGTCGTCCCTCCCCTACAGCACTGGCCCCAGGCAGGGCTGGGGAGGGCAGCTGACCTGGGCTCACCTGTGCAAAGAGAACCAAGTGTCCCTTGCTCGTGGCTGTTCCAGGCAGGGCTGCTCAGAGGCGTTGGGGAGGCCATGCTGAGAGGCAGACTCTGCAGGGGCCATCTCAGGTCCAGGGGATCCCTGGGCTTGTCACTGTGCCACCTGCTGACTGAGCCCTGCACAGACGGGCTTCCCGCTGGGGCAGTGTGGCCCAAGGGCAGCCGGAGGGGGACCCCAGAGTGGACGCCAGTGAGGAGGGCGAGGGTCACCAGGGCCGAGAAGAGCTCAGCACCACTGCCGGCAGGAAGGACGGTGTTTGGTTGCTGCCAGGAGCAGCTGGGGACCCACAGGGTGGGGGTGATGCTGCATGCACCCTGACCACATGCCCCCTGAAGGAGCAGGGGGGCCGGGGCCTGGCGCCTCCAGGAGAGTGTCTGTCCCCTGTCCCCGCAGGCCCTGGCCAGCAGAGGTGGGCTCAGAGGCAGGAGGGGCAGCCAAGTCAGTGGGGTGCAGTGGGGGAAAGGGACCCTGGGGACAGGACTGGGGTCTGGACAGGGGCACAGAGACCAGCAGGTCAGGACAGGCACTGACACCACTGACCAGCATGTCCACACGGGGCCACCTGCCTTCCAGGAAGGAGGGTCGGCCAGCTGGGCACGGTCACAGAATCCCATCACCTCACCCGCAGGGTGGGCCCAGCGCTGCGCCGCCGGGCAGGGGAGCCGCGGCCTCCTGGCCACTCCCGGGCCCGGGGCTGAGCCGAGCAGGCCAGGGCACTGCCCCGTGGGGGAGGGGAGGAACAGCTAATGAGTTCCAGGAGGTCAGCTGTGAGGGGCCGCAAACCCATACACCCTTGACTGGCGTCTCAGGAGGGGAAGCCCGGCCGTGGCCGCGTGTTTACTTTGGACCTCGCGCTGTCTCACGTGAGCTGCCAGGACTGTCCCTGGGATTTTAAAGAAACAGGACTTCCTTTCTCATGGAGGGCTCTGCTTTCTCCGCCCTGAAACAGAAAGAGGTCCTTGCTTCTGTGAGGCTCTGAACACTGACCCAGAGCCTCCCCCGCAGGCTGCTCCCCCCGACTCAGGGGCCTGAGCGCCGGACCCGAAGGGGGACTGGCTGGGGCTGCAGGACCCGAGGGGCGGGGCGCTGGGCAGTGGGCAGGCCTGGTTTGGAGAGGGGCCTGGGCTCTGAGGCTGCCCAGCGGCTGACAGGCCGGTGCCCACAGGGCTGCAGGGCAGGGCACCGTCCCCAGCAACACCCATGAGGCACGTCTGGGGTCAGTTCTTCCCTCCAAAGGGACCATCCATGGGGTCAAACAGAGCCCCACCAACCTTCTCACCCAAACTGTCTGTCTCCTGGTCATGGCATGGTGGGGGAGGGGTGGCCACCAAGGAAGGGGCTCTGCTCCAGGGAGGACAGACCGTGGGGACAGTGACGCAACGGGCTTGTTGGGACCAGGTCGGGGCGTGGGCTGAGCCTCGCTGAGCCGGCTCCTGATGCAGGGTGCAGGGTGCAGGGTGCCAGGCTCCATGCGTCCGGGAGGAGTGCTGAGGCCCAGGAGGTAGGGCCCAGGGGACGGATCCCCGCTGAGGGCAGTTCTGAACCGGATGGAGATTAGATCCCAGCCCCGTCAGCTCCCGCCCTGGCTCAAATGCCAGTGGCCCTGGAAGGGGCTATGTGTCCTGGCCCAGGGCACCCTGCCCCCATCAAGCGAGTGCTCAGGGGACCCAGAGCCCTTCCCTGAGGCACCCACATGCCCCCCAAGAGAAGGCCAGTCTGGCCACACCCCCCAGCAGCCAGTACAGGATCTGCTCTTGCAGAGGGCATGGGACACCCCGAGCAGGGCAGGGGACGCGGGCCGAGAAGCCGTGGGACCAGCCCTTGAGCAGCCTCCAGGTGGACAGGGCCCTGAGGCAGGACCCGCAGCTACAGGTCAGCTGTGCCCCCCAGCCTTGGGGTGGGCCTGGGGCAAGTGGCATCCAGATGGTGCGGGTCCCAGAGGGTGGCCACCCTGCCTGTCTCAGGCACACAAGGTGTGCACACACAGGGCAGATGCAGAGACGCTGCCCCAGACAACAATGGTGTCCACCGGGTCACACCTGGGACGGTTGGGGACCTCATGCACCGGGACAGAGGAGTGTGGGGAGCAGGGGCAGGCAGGCTCGGGTTGCTCCCTGGTGAGTGCTGGGGACCTCCGCACCCCACACAAGGAATTCGCAAGCGGGTGGGGGTCAGGAAGACTCAGCCAGCGATGCCCACGGGACCCTCGTCCAGCCAGCCAGAAAGCAGGGTGCCACTAAAGCAGGGGGCCCAGAGGAGGCCCGCTCCGCTTGCCGATCCTGGCGGGGACCCACACCCCAGCAGAGGGCAGTGGGTGTGGGTGAAGGCACAGTGGCCCCAAGGGCAGGTGGGCCGCAGCGAGGAGCCCGTTCCCACCCGGTGCAGACAGCGGAGCGGGAGCAGGCCCACGCCCAGCAGCTCCAGGAGCCGGCTGACCAGCACCAGCAAGACCTGGCTTCAGAGGCTGAGCAGGCCCTGCAGTCCCAGGTGCTGAAGGGGGACTTGGCGGCCAGCAGCACACCCTGAGGGGCTCCAGCAGGGGTCTCAGCCCTGCTACCAGGAGCTCCAGCTCCCTGAGAGGTTGAGCAGGTTCTTGGGGCCAATCCCCACCTCTCTGCCCCCACCGCCTGCCCACAAGGAGGGTGGTGAGAACAGCCGTCGGTCAGCAGTCCCTGCCTGTGTCGAGTCCAGGCCGTGCCGGGCAGCCAGCAGCTGCAGCAGGCATGGCCCCTGCCCCGTCCTTCAGTCAGAAGGGAGAGAGTGACGTACGTGTGCATGGGATGGTGACCAAGAGCGGAAGAGCCTTGGACATGTAGCTGTGCTCCCGACACACGCACACACGTGTGCACACACAGAGACAGGCCGGCCAGGGCTGGCCCTCAGCACCAAGCTGTCAGAGACCTCATTCTGCAGATAAGCAAACCAAGACCCAGGGAGGTAAAGTGGGTGCCCCGTGTCACCCCCAAGTGCGTGTCTCTGACTCACCAAGCCACATCTGCTAAATGGATAAGCCAAGAAGCATTTATTTCCTTATCATTCTGAGTGTGTTTGCAGCCTGAATGGAAGGGGGTCTGACCGCTGTGGGTTCCTGGGATCCCATGAGTGGGTGTCCCTGACGAGAGGGGGAGTGTGTGTCCCGTGTCTGCCGCTGTTTCAGGCCCATGAGTGGGGGAGCCGTGGACTGTGGCCTCCCAGCCTTCCTGTTGCAGAGCTCGGGGGCCCTGGCTGGACCAGCCCTCCCACCTGAGCTCCTGCCCCACCCACAGGTGGCCAGGAGGGAGCAGCTGGACTAGGAAGTACAGGGAGCAGCACGCCACCTCGGCCAGGCCTCCCCGCCAGGCAGTGAGCCCTGCTGCCCACCCGGAGGGCCGACCGACTGACCCGCGGCCCTGGCCAGCAGAATCGACTGGGAAAACGGGTGCTCGTGCGGCTCGGGGGACCACGCTCGACAGGGTGGGCCTGGTGCTGGGAGGGGGTTCAGGGTGCGGGCAGCCCGAGCCCACACTCACCCCCGGGAGCCCCACCTCAGCAGACACCTGGTTCCCCCGACCGGTGAGCGCCCCCTCGCCCCCACCCCGTGACGCGGGCCTCCCTGGCACCCGCCCTCCCCACTGCGCTCGGCCTCCTCCAGCAGCAGGCCCCGGGCCTGGCACTAGGTCTCTGCTTGGATGTACGGATCCGGACGGACCCCGGTGGCCAGGCCCTGCCAGGCCGGCTTCCTCGGCCGCAGGCTGCATTCCGTGCCCTCGGCTCTGTAAACACGGGGAAACACGTGGAAAACATTTCCACCAAATGGAGCCAAAAACGGAATGTCCTGTGAGGCCAGGGCTGCCTCCTCCACCCAGAGGCTGCGGACCTGCCGTGTCCAGGAGCTGCCGGTCGGTCCTGGTGGCAGGTGGCTGGAAATGACTCCGTGGGGCGCGCTGACTCACTGGCCCGGAGGCACGGGAGCGGGAGTCAGACGTGCAGCACTCCCGCTGTCGCAGCCTGTGAACCTGGGCTGCGCCCTCGGGATCCAGCCCCATGGCCACGGAGACAAGCAGCCGTCCTGGTGCCCCTGTCGGCGTTTTGACTCATTTTCCCATCCGTGCTGGTCAGAGCGATTTGTCTTCCTCTCCAAACGGCCTCCTCCGTTCTGGACTCGCGCGTACCCGAGGCGTCTGGGAGCCCGGCTCCTCCCAGGAACCCCTGTCGTGCCCTGGAGGACGGGCGTGGGGGCGGGAAGGGCCGAAAGCTCGAGAAGCCACCCCATCTTGGCCACTGTGAGCTGTGACGGCCATCTGCCTTTCCAGGGGGACCCAGGCTCGTCTCCTGGTTGAATTCAGAAATGGAGTTACCGTACGCTGAGAACTCCACAGAAGCGATGGCTCGGAAGAGGTGGGCAAAGGGCTTCCCTCTGCCCGTCGACTCTGCCCGGTTATGGTGTCCGTGTTGAGGGGGATGCTAAGTCCAGCCCAGGCTCAGAGAGCACAGCAGGGTGGCCATTCGCAATGGCTGCTCCAGGCAAAGGAAGGGTCAGTGGGGTGCACCCTGAATCAGCCCTCCTGCAGGGGCCAGTCAAGACAAATAGCAACCCAGCAGGTGGGCACACCCCACTGCTGAAGAGTGGTCCCCAAAATGAGGACAGGCAGGGCCTTGAGAGAGAATGTACGGCACTCGGGACCTGGTGTTCGGTGACGTGTTCCCGACCCCTCCACACCGAGGGTGCCCTTCCCTGTGGCGGCCCCTCCCCCCCAGCAGGACTTGAGGGAGGGGGTGGGGGACGGAACTGGAAGCTGGAGACTGGAGTCGGTCAGCGCTCGCTCTCGCTCTCTGCCTGTCTGCACCGCCCACTGGGTGCCGTTGGGACTGAAGCTCCCACAGGGAGGTGGTGAACAGCGTGCGTGAGGGAAAGGGGGGTCCTCTCCAGCCCTGGAAGGCGTTGGGGTGATTTCTCAGTGTTGAAAGGAAAGCCACCGACAACCTGACCGCGTACTCACTGGCGATGCCGGGGTCCTCCTTGCCTGTCACAGGACACGTCAATGTCGGGGTACTGTTTTTTCTTACTCCACAGAAAGTGGTATACTTAGGAAAAGGGTATTTTTCTAATGGAAATAAACTGGTGTTTCTGTAAGCATTTCCCGGGTGAGCGGGTGGACCTGTGTGTGTTAGAGAGCTCACGGGGGCCTCCCGGCCTCACCGAGCCCTCGGGACAGTTTACAGGTGGGGAGGAGGCGGGCCAGGGGCCCACACTGGCCTCACCCGACCTCGTCCCCCGCCGAAGCTTCGGGTTCAGGGTTCCACTGACGGGCAGACGGAGCTGGGCCAGGTGGGCTGAGCAAGGTGAGGCCCGTGTCGGGTGCGGGGCCCTGCAGGTGAGGAGGGCGGGGTGGGGGCCCATCCCGGTGTGCAGAGTCAGGGCGGAGCTGCTGCCCTCCCACAGTCCAAAGGAAAAGGAGCAAAGGTGGCCCATCTCCCACCCACCCTGCCCCTGGAACTCAGACCGAGACCCTCAGGTGCCCACCCCCCCCCCCGGGCCATCCCACGTGGAGGCCTGTGGCCTGTAAGAGGCCCAGCAGGTCCCAGCATCCCTTTGGGGGTCCCAGCATCCCTTTGGGAGTCCCAGCATCCCTTTGGGGGTCCCAGCATCCCTTTGGGGGGTCCCAGCTCTGCCCCCTCCAGCTGTGCAATCCCGGACAGGCTCTCTAGGGGACCACCGAGTCTGGGGCACCAACCTTCCCAGGTGTCCAAGGACAGGCCTGCAGCCCCCAGAGAGAGCCCCCCCCCCCCCAGAAAGCAGGAGAGCCATGGGGAGAGGGCCATCCTGAAGCACAGGGGCCGGAAGGAAGGAGGTGACACCTCAGGACAGACCGGCAGGGGAGGGTGACCGAGCCCTGAGGGGGCAGGCCCAGCGCCAAAGCACCAGCTTGTGAGGGAGGCAAAGGCCCCATCTTGGCCACAGCTGGGGAGGAAATGAGCCGCAGGACCAAGGCCAGCTGGGCCAGGGCGGTTGGTATCTGGGCCTCTGGACGCTCGTATCTCACCTGCAGATACCAGAGCGCTCCCTCTCCCGGACACGCGTGCTCGGAGCCTGTGGGGTTGGACTGCGTCTGCTACTTTGAGCACCCTTTTCCAAAAATGTTACTTGAGTTTTCCCGCATCAGGGAAAGGCCGCAGAGAATGGTTATATTGGCTGCCAAGCAGGGACAGACCCTGGGCACCCTGAGCCTGGGCCTCCACTGTGGCTGCCCCGAACACTGGGAAATGGGAGCCTTTGCCCTTGAACCAGGGGAGATGGACGAGGCTGCCTGCAGGAGGCAGGGAGGGGCCTGTGGCCACCCCAGGGCAGGCAGAGCCCATACCTCAGCCCACCTGAGACCCACTTACGGCCTCTCCCTGCAGAACCTCTAGCTCAAAGTGTTTCCAGTTCCTCTCCACCTTCCTGCGCTAAAGCAGCAGTGAGCACCCAGGAGTAAACTGACCCACGTTCCAAAGTCCCGTCGTGGGTGTCCAGGTGTGGTGGGGGCTCCGGGGAGGCTCTGCCCTTCGCTGCACATCAGGTGGAGCCAGTGGGCCAGGGTTGGGGGGCTCCACACACTGGCTGTGTGCACAGCTGGGCACCCCGAGCCTGGCCCTCCCACCTCGGCCTTAGTGCACCAGCGGCACCCACCCAGCCTTACAGCATGGTGACGGGAGCCAGGCCCTACCTGCCCTCTGAGCCCTGTGACCTCCTGACCTCATTCCCAGAGCAGGTGGGGTTACCTGGGACCGGGCTCTGGTTTCATCTACATGGGAGGACCAGCTGCTCTGGGGAGATCCATGCCCTGGCAGCTGCCTGGCAGAGGGAAGGAAAGTTGGCGGGTGCAGCCAGCCAGCCCCTGCCACTAGCAGCCCCACCCAGAGCCCCTGGCCCCAGCCCTGCAGGGAGAGCCCCTGGGCCAGGTATGGACACTCGCCACCTTACCCTGCACGGAGCCCCACATCCTGGGGCGTCCCGAGGTCGGCTCCGGGCTCCCCATCTGAACTGCACATACACTCGGGCCCTAAATTAAAATGTCACAGGCCTGTGGGGAGTCTCGGGTTTCCTGCCGCAGAACATGAGCCTGCTTGATAAAACCATTTTGGTTTTGATAAATGTGGACTTTCTGTGGCAGAGACAAAGGCGCCCTTGAGTCCGGAGGAGAACCTACAACGGCACATTGCTGAAAACTATTTCCTGATCATATTTTTAGCACCTGGGAAAAAAACACTTTTTTTTTCTTGTTTTGCCTGTGGAGTTGTGTTTCTTGTGTTTGTTATTGTTGTTGTTGTTAATGCAATGCCCAGTGCCGAGGCCTAGCGTTAACCCCCGGTCTGCCAGGCCGGGCTGCAGCCCAGCCCAGGCCGAAGGCCATGGAGGGCACGTGGCTCTCTGGGTGGGCCTGGGCCTGAGCATCTCACAGAAGCCACCCAGGAGATGCCCATGAGTGGCCGGGTTGGGAACCCCTGTCTAGGACAACTCTTCCCACCGTGCCTGGAGAAACTGTCTCACTGGGTGCCCAGGGGTGTGCTGGGCTCTGGGGCCGCCGTGCCCCCTACAGGCCCCCAGGTGGTCCCGGAAACAAGCCTTTACTAGGGTCCTGAGGCATGTGCTCAGGAGGTCAACAGTGCCCAGGAGGGAAGGGAGTGGGAGGAGGACAGGAAGCAGGGGGCTGGGCAGGAGGTGGGCAGGTCTAAAAGGGGTCAGAGGTCAGGCCCTGATGCCCCCACCCCCTGCTTGGTGCTATGTGTGTGTGAGTGTGGATGTACACGTGAGCTGTGCGCATGTGAGAGAATGAGTGTGAGCTGTGGGAATGTACAAGTGTGCATGAATGTGTGGGTGTGAGCACGTGTGTGAGCATGCGTGAATGTGTGTGTTTGTCTCCACGTGTGAGCACCTGTGTGGGAATGTACGTGTGACAGAGAACAGTGTGTCTGGATGGGGGGTGCACGTGTGAGTGTGCATGCATGCGTGTGGATGCGTGTGGATGCATGTGTGAGTGGATGTGGCAAGTGGGGATGGGCTTTTCCTCCTCAGCTGCCCTGAGAGCCGTGTGAACTTGGGGTTCTGTCCCCAGTGCAGCCCCTGCAATCCAACATCATCTCTGACTTTTGTCCTCCACAGATGGGAGGTCTTGACCTTTCTTCATTTCTCGCAGCTACGGTTGTCCTGCTGTCCTGGGGTCTCTGCCCCCCCCCCAGCTGCACTTCGTGGGACCAGGGCAGCATTTACAGGGCGCTGACTCTTGGGGTGCTGTCAGCGTAGGGCCAGCCTCCTGACATTCTCGCCGGGCCCTGACTGCATCCTGACAGGATCTTGTAAACCAGTGGTCCCAGAGCCATCCCTTCACACACAGGGACCCTCCCACTAGTTATTAAAAGTCACATCAGATGTTCCTTGCTCAGACTGCAAGACAACACGCTCATTGAACACATTTTGAAAAACACGAAGAGAAGTGTGAAACCTGGGACCTGGCGGCTGCGGTGCCTGTCCTCTCCGCTTATCTTTGGGGGTGCACCTGTCTTCAGAGAGGGTGGAGGAGGAACCGAGGCCCCAGGATTCGGGTCTTCCCTGGGCTGGGAACCCAGTGAACAGATGCCCCCTGTGAAGGGGCACACGCTCAGGATGATGTCCGCGGTCGGCAGGCCCAGAGGCAGAGAGGCCGGGATGGCCACAGGAGGGGGACCAAGAATCTGAGTTGTGAGCTTCTGTGCTCTTCAAACCACTCCCCGAGTCCGGGGCTGGCCAGCCTCCCCCCCCCCCCCCCCCAAGGCTGCTTCAGGCTGCTTTATGCAGAAGTCGCCAAGGTTCTCTTGCTGTGTGGACCCCTTATGCCCCTGAATCCTTCAGGAAACCTCCGGGGCAGTAACACTTTGTTTAATACCCTGAGGTCCCCCCGGCCAGGGGTCGTTACCACATTAAATCGGAGGGGAAGCCTCCCGCGCACAGGAACCCAGTGTCCCCAGGCTCAGGGCCGGCCTCTTCCAGAGAGTCCATTCAGGCGCTGCTCGGCCAGTGTGGCCCCCACTGACGACGCTCTGGCAGCGGGGGGCCGGGTCCCCTGGCCGGCAGCAACCTGAAAGGGCACCTGGGAAGCCTGCCTCCACGCCCAAGCTCTCCGGCAGGCCTTAAGGTCTGTCCCAAAACTGCCCCGAGGACAACAATGCGGACAGCGGAGGAGGATACCCCGTCGCAGGGCGTGCGCCCGCGAAGCCCTCACCTCGCCAGTGCCGGGCCAGGGGCGCTACGAGAACGCGGGGGCCGCGGGCCGGGCGTCCCAGCCGCCTGGTGCGGCAAGTGGCCGGAGCGCCGGGGTCAGGGACTCCGCGCGCCCCCGCGCTCCGGCGGGCCTGGCACTTTAAGAGCCGCCCTATTTGCATGGCCCCGCCCAGGCCCCGCCCAGGCCCGGGTGGCCGCCCCGCTGGATATTTAAATCGCTGCCCCAGGGGCGGGGCCGGCCCCGAACGCGGTCCCGCCCGGCGCCTTCCTCCGCGGAGCGGCCACCGGCGCGCGGCCCGGCCGAGCTCGCGGGCGCAGGGCGCAGGGCGCGGAGCTATCGACGGCGCGGCCGCGCTGCCCGAACGCCCGCCCGGCCCCGCCGGCCACTCCCGACCGCGGCCTCGCCTCACCCCGCGGGGACCGCGCAGCCCCACTCTGCCCCTCTCGGTCCCGTCCTGTCCCCTGCGCCCCGCTCCGTGCCGCTGCGTCCCCGCTCCGTCCCCGCTCCGCCCGCTCTGTCCCCGCCGCCGACCCCTGGCGATGCCGCGCGGGGCCGCCTGGGCGCTGCTCTTGGCCGCGGCCCTGGGGCTTGGGGCGCGCGGGGTGCGCGGCGCGGTGGCCCTGGCCGACTTCTACCCGTTCGGCGCGGAGCACGGCGACGCTGTCACCCCCAAACAGGACGACGGCGGCTCGGGGCTGCGGCCGCTCTCCGTGCCCTTCCCGTTCTTCGGCGCCGAGCACTCCGGACTCTACGTGAGTACCCCGAGCCCGCGGGGCGCCAGGGAGGGCGCTGCGCCCCGGCCGCTGCCCGCCGCCCCGTCTCCCGCCGCCGCCGCCAGCAGCTTGGCATCACGGCGGCCAGAGGTGGAATGAGGACAGCGCTTCCTCCCTCGGCGGCCAAGGCCGGACAGCGGCCCGCGGGAGAGGCGGGCCGGGTGGGGGTGCGAGCTGCAGCGACTCGAGCGCGGCGCGCCCCTGCCCGGCCCCTGCCCCGGCCTGACCGGCCCGCAGCTTGGGCAGCGTGCACTGCGCGCCTGCCCGGTGCCTGCCTGGTCCCAGCTGGGTGCGGGGGAGTCCTGGCCCGGTCCTGGTTCTTTCACAGTCAGCAGGCACGGGTCAGTTCTGTCTCCACCGCTCCCAGGGCGGGACCCTGGGCCACTGAGGGAAAGAAACGCGGTGCCTCGGCGCTGCGCCAGCGTGTCCTGCGGGGCCACAGGGCACTGCACCCTGCCTTCCCCGAGTCTGCCTGCATCGGGTAGGAAGGGGGCTGGGCAGCCCGATGAACTGTCACCTGCAACACCAATGCCCCAACCCAACCTCTGCCATTTCCACCACCACCCCCACCGCCACCATCCCCCCGCCATCCCAGCCACCAGCACCTGCCCCGGCATTCCCACCACCTCCAACACCATCCTCAGCTTTGGCACCACTGTCTCCTTACCCACCACTGTTCATGTGGCCTCTGCCACCCCTCACCACCAGGGCCGCCAGCGTCATCGGCTCCCTCCACCACTTGGCCACCCACAGCTGGGCAGCTGCCTTTCCCAAGCCTGTGCAGAAAGGCCTCCTCACCTGGGGGGCAGCATTTGCTGATGTGACAGTGGTAGGAGGAGGCAGCCATTGTCCCTGTAGATGCCACCAGCTGAAAGTCTCTCTGGGCCAGGATAGACTTCAGAAGTGTGGGGTGAGCAGGGCAGAGCTGTGCTCAGGGTCTGCCAGAGCCCGATACATCTTAGAAATGGGGAAGCTCACATTGGCACCATCTTAACACAACACGGCATCAAAATGCCCCTTAGGAACTGGGCCAGGCTCAGCTTTCCCACCCACAGTCACAGGTGAAAATACTATGAAAACAGTCAACCCCCTCACCAGCCTCACTGAAAACATCGTCCCTTGCCAAAGCAGCGGGAGAGAGGGCTCTGAAGTGGACAGATCCAATAGCAAAACAAACGGTTCCATCGGAAACCCACATTCTGGCTGCTAACAAAACACAGATCTCCGTGAGAGCTTCTTCCCGAAACAGAGATAGTATTTGAAAAACACTTACCCATGTGGACATAGTGAGCCCTTCACCTTCCCTTACTCAGTAGGAAAGACAATGGAATTCTTGGGGAACGGTGCCCAGAACACCTTGCCTGAAGTAACTGCGGGCTCTGTCGGGGAGGGAACCACAGGCGGGGCGTGGGGGCCTTAGAATCACAGCCAATGGAGGGGGGGGCATTTATTCTGAAGCCAGTGGGTCTGACCAGGTGCCCCCACACCCACAAAGGCCGAGAGGACACTTCCCTGCGTGCCCCTGGCTCCAGCCCTTGTCCAGTAGAGCCCACGCGAGCCAGCCCTGAGCCCACAGCCTGTGTCAGCCCAGTGAGAACGCTCTGCAGGGCAGCCCCACCCCCTGGCCTCAGTCCCCTTAGTCTCCAGCCCATTGCTTGGCAAAGAGCAGGCTTATTGAGTGGATGGATGGATGGATGGGGGGGTGGGTAGATGCCTCAGCCCTCTGACAGGGCCCACTTGTCCCACGGCGTGAAGTTCGCCGTGACGCTGCTTGGAGATGAGTCTTTCTGAGTCTCCATCGAAACCGCACACAGGTTACAGCCCTGGCAAGAACTCAGTTCTGTGGCACAGGGGCCCGTTTCCGGAAGGTACCCAGCGTTACGCTTCTTCTCACGTCACAGCGGCTGTGTGTGCTCAGCTTAGGCTCTGGAAACCGTGAGGGTCGGTTCCGTTGCTCCGGTCCTGTGCCAGCCCCAGCACTGCGGGGGCGGAGCGGCCGCCACCTGCTGAGGGGCCTCCCGCAGGTGCTGACATGGTCTGTGGGTAGAGGTGGCAGCTGTGCCCTGTTCTACGGGGTGGCCGAGGTGGAGCGTCCGCTCAGGGTGGGGCCATGGGGACGCGAAGAAAGACCCTGGTTTGTTTGTCACCAGAAGCTTCAGGTGGTTGGTTTCAGGTAGCTCATCACCACTCGGCTTCTGTTCCTCTGTGAGGGAAGGGTGTGAGGTGGGCAACATCCGTGAAGGTGCCAGGCACCCTGTGAGGGGCCCACACGTATGTTATAGGGCTACAGAGGCCAGGACGGGGTGCAGGGTCCACCACTCGTGTCTCCAAGACTGAGTTGTTGGAGTGGTGGACAAGGTGTGCCCCCTAGGGTCCCTTCCACCCATCACCCCAAGGCCTCATCCAGCCCCTGCTGGCCCCTCCCCAGCTGCTCTGACCCCTCTGACCCTCCTTGTCTTTGGGACACTTCAGGGCATGCGGAGCCGTGAGTGGGCGGAGGTGGGCAGTGCCTGCGGAGCCCAGAAGGGGCCATGCGGGCAGTGGGTTTGCCTGGGGGAGGCTGCATGCCCACCCTGCATGCCCACCCTGCATGCCCAGATCACAGCAGCCACGGCTAGTTATTTCCTCTGCAAGCCTCAGTTTCCCTCTGTGCAGCAGAGTGCCCCCCTCTGAGTATGGGATGTCCAACCATCCCTGCCATGGCTGTTCTGGCCACCAGCTCCCCGCCATCTACAAAACCCGCCCTGACCCACAGGGATGAGCCTGACGACATGCAGGCGGCTCCCTGAGCTCTGGAGCAGACCCCTGAGACCCAGCGGGCTCCAGGGCGGCCCAGGGCCCTCCCGCAGCAGGAAGAAGGGCAGGGGTGTGTGGAGCAGGAGTCGGGACCGGGCGCGAGTGGGCGGCCCTCAGAGGACAGGCAGGACCGTCATCCCCCATACAGATGAGGAAACTGAGGCTACGAAGGCAGGTCCAGGTGCCTCCTTGCTGTTTCAGCCCAAGCGAGCAGGACCCAGCCTGAAGTCCCGCTTCCTCCGCCCACCCCCTGGCACGGGGCTTGCAGGCAGCCCAGGGGGTCTGCTCAGTGGCTCCCTCCCTTCCTGGCCGGCTCCACCTTGTCAGCAGCTGGGCCTGGCAGCTCCGCCTTGGAATCACTTCCACTTCCCAGCACCTGCAGTCACGGCCCTGGGCCAGGCCACCGTCCCCACCCGCTGGCCTCCAGCTCCTGGCCCTGCCCTCGGGCCTGTTCACTGGGCGGCCAAGGAAGCATCGCCCAATAGGAACAGGACCCTGTCTCTCTGTGCCTCTCCCCTGCCTCTATGTCCTGCCCTTATTTGCCCCTGTCCTTGAGGCTGGATGGTTTTACCCCGTGTACCTCACGGGAAGGCAAGGCTGGCCAGCGGGGAATGACTCAGGTGTCCCGTTCCTCAGCTCTGGGAGACTCTGTGGAGCCAGAACTTCTTAGCTGGAAGTGACCCGCTTGTCAGACTGTCCTCCCAGACAGCTCACCACGGAAACCTGGTGCGTTCACTCCCCATGGACTCCTTCAGTAACCCGTCCCCTCGTTTAGCATCCTGAGCCCAGGCTGAGCGGGGGCGGGACGTGTTGGGAGCAGTGTGCCGCCCTGACAGCGGACCCCTGCCTTCTGCTTTCCGCCCCGCGCTGTCCCAGCTTCCGGGGAGTGCTGGCTCAGCCAGCCTCCGACAGTGCTGGTCACCCCTCTGACGCTGGGATGACAGCCCCATCACCCCACATCCACATCCTCCCGATCTGTCCCCAAGAGCAGTCAGGGCGCTGAGACCCGGGCTCCGTGCCCCGCGTCCGCGTTTCCCGTGCCTCCATGTGGAAGGGCTTTTTGGTGACGTGTGCACCACTCGCCACACCATGGTCCTAACCAGCCGAGGTGCTGACTGTGGGTGGTCTCAGGGTCTCCCGTGAACTCATTTGGCTGGTGCACAGCCACGCTGGGTGTCTTTATACGAGTCTCCCGCTCTTTCCTTTCCTTGCGATAAATTCCTCCAGGCGCACAGACTGGGTCAGAAGGAATGAGATTGTCATAGCGGCTCCCTGCTGCCCTTCACCCAGAAGGCCATCCCCGTCTGCACCCTGCTCTCCTGGGTGAAGGGGCCGCCTCCCCTGGCCTGGGGCAGCCACTGGCCCAGCTCCTGCCTCGGCCAGACCGTGCACATTGCCAGAGCGGAGAGCTCTGGGCCCCCCAAGCACACAAGGGCCCCTGAGTCAGCCTTTAGGTTCCTGGTGCCTGTCCGCACCTCCTGAGAAGCACTGCTTCCCCTGAGGGCACCACCGGCCCGCCATCCTGCTCGTGGTGACCCTGACACTCCTACCCCTTCAGGCTCAAGTCTCCACTGCCTCACAATTACTGGTGCAGGGCTGGCTGGGACGAGCCACCCCCAAGGGCCCCAGCCACAGGTGCTCCCTGTGGCCCCTGGCTTCTAGGCCGGACTGGGCATCCTGTGGTCAGCCTGATGATAGGGGTGGGGGCCGTGGGCCGGCCCAAGGACAGAAGAAGGTGGGAGAGTCTAAGCCCCCGGATGCTCCGCCTCTGGGGGTGGGGCTGCCCAGCTGGTTGCACCCCCACCTCCTCCACAGGGGCCCAGCGTCTGAGCCCCAGCATCCGGACCTGGTTCCTTGCCACGTGGCACAAATCACTGGTTAACCACCAGCAGGTGCGCCGCCCAGCCCTGCTCCCATGCAGACGGCTGAGCTCTGCAGGGAGGCCAGGGTGGGAAGAAGCAGAACAGGCAGTGTCCCAGCAGGGTCCCCAACCCCAAACCCCGCACACAGGGGGGTCAGGGCCACACTGTCCTCCGGGTTGGGGCAGGGCTTGTCCAGGGCCCGACACAGCCCCTGACCCTCGAGCACATTCTGCCCCCTGCTCTGGGGATGTGGGGCTCAGGCCACCTGGGAGGCTTGCTAGGGGCGGGGCCTGGGGTGGGGCTGGGTCCCGGAGGCCGCCACTGTCTCAGTGAGAGGCAGGGTGAGAGGCTAGGTGTGTGTGGGGACAACGGGGACAGGGACGGGGCCGTGTGAGGTCCGCAGTGGGAGTGGGCATCTGGGCTCAGGCTGGTGATGGGTGTGGAGAGAGGGCACGGGGCCCAGGCGGTGAGGGGCTGCTGCCACAGGCGGGCATGCCCAGGGGCCTCTGTAGCCTCGGGCTCTGGCCCTAGAGGGGCACCTGGCTGAGCTGTACTGGAGGTGAAGCAAAGAGGGGGCTTTGCCAGGGAAGGGGAGGCAGCAGCTGGCTAGGTCTACACAGGGTGGGGGGCAGTGGAAGGGGAACAGCAGCAGGGACAGGTGTTGGAGGGGCCCAAGGGCTGGGCTTGGAGCAGGCAGTGCCAGAAGGCCCCACAGGAGACCAGGGTGTGGCCACAGGGAGGCCCTGGACAGCAGACAGCGGGAAGTGCGGCCGGCCCGGGGCCCACAGCCCAGCAGGGCTTGGCCTGGGAGGGAAGGAAGGGCTGGTCCCCAACACCAGCTTCTCTTTCCCACCCTCGGGAATTCCTCCTTCACCCCCACCCTAACCCCCGCAGCCAGCTGGGTGCAGGCTCCACTCAGATGCCCCTCCCCCGGGAAGTTGGCCCTGGCTGACCCTGGTGGTAGTGCCCTCCCCTCCCGATCCCCTGCAGCCCCGAGTGCTGTTCCCCCAGGACCCTGCACATGGGTTCCCAGCCAGGAGCCAGCCTCCCCCCTTCCCGGGCTGGGCGTGCACTGGTCTCTGGGCTCAGGGCTCACAGACCCTGCCGAGGGCCCAGGGGCCCTGCCCACTCACTGCCCTGGGAGCCCGACTCCAGCCCCACTGTGCTTGTGGGAGGAACCCCGATCACCCAGAAAGCTGCCAGGAAATAAAAGACATGCCTACATTTTTCAAAACAAGCTTATAAAAGGCCTCAGGGGCTTTATTGTTTTATTCTTGGCAGAGAAGTCAAAGCAGGAACCGAGGCCCGCCCTTTCGGCTCTGATGTTTGCAGAGCTGGGGTGCTGTGGCCGCACACGCAGGGTCCCTGGCTCCCCTCCAGGCCGCTGGCGCAGAGCAGCCCCCCGCCCAGCGAGGCGGCACCGGCAGCCCTGGCGCTCTCCCGCTCGGGGACCAGCCAGTCCCACTCACACGCTTTTGGCTGGAAGTCGCCTCCAAGACCTCTCCAGGACACTTCCGCTCTTTCCTGCTTCTCTCCAAGTCGGAAATGCCACCAGCGTGGCCTCTCCGTGCCTCCCCCGAGGCCAGGCCAGCCCCCTCCTGACCACACATGTCCCCACCCCCAGGTGAAGCTTCCACCTCCTTCCTGCCCCAAAGGCCACCCGGAGTGCAGAGTCCCTGGGCTCCCTACATGTGGCCTCCGGGTCTCCCCCAGCTCAGCAGCCACACCCCTCCCAAGATTCTCAGCCTGCTTAGAAGGGACAGGAACACCCCCTCCTGGACCGCAGGCCTCTGGCACCTGCCTGGGCAAGGAGGGTGCACCTGCCACCGCCCACCCTGCGCTCCGCCTGTGTGCAGTCCCCCCTGTGCTGTGACACCCAGTGGCACCTTGTTTTTCTCAGCAGTAGATGCTTGGACCCCAGAGAGGTGGCCCCTGCTGGCACAGCAGTGCCAGCGCTGACCCCAAGGCCTGGGCTTGGGGACCTGCGAGGAGGACTGGGGAGTCTGCGGCCAGAAGGCCCTGGACACGGCACCACGCACCCCCTTTCTGCTCCTGGGTCTCTGCGTGCATCCCCCGGGCTGGCTGACCTCAGGCCTGCATGGCCCTGGTGTGGGCAGCTCATCCCAGGCCCGGACCCACGGCAGCCAGGCCGCAGCCCCGCCTCTGAGAAGAGCGTGCTGGTGGCCCCAATGCAGGTGGAGGGTGGGATCACACCCGCCTCTCATCTGCGACACGCTCCGTTCCCAGGGCGTGTCCGGCCGGCTCTGGCCTCACGCTCTGTCCCCGTTTCCGTGTCTGCAGTGCGCGTTTCACTAAGTGCTGTGGGAAGCAGAGAAATCACAGTATAAAATTGAGATTTCGCGGGAAGCAGCCTTTGCCGGGCCCCTTGCAGCCGCTGCCCTGGGCCCACCCCACCCAGCCCTGTGGTCCGGGCCTTGCCCACTCCACCCACACAGGACGTTCTGAGACCTCATCTGGACAGAGGGCGTCCAAGGAGGCTCCCGTCCAGTGGCAGGCCTGCCAGCAGCCTGCTTGCCCAGTGCCTGGCCCGCTGCTTCTCCGCTGTGGTCCTGGCCCTGCCCTGCCCTGGCAGGGGAACAGGGCCGGCTTGTTCTGCCTCCTTCCTGGACCCCCGGGCTCTGGGCCCACATCACCGTGGGGGGCACCCAGGAGAGGGGAACGAGGCCAAGTGCTGGTGGGCAGGGGGAGAGGCCCGCACACACCACACACACCTGAGCTGGACTTCACTCCCAAGGCAGGAAGGAAACCTGGTTGTGCGGGAGAAGGGCCAGCAGTGTGGGGGTGCAGGCGGCGTGGGGTGCAGGCGGCATGGGGGTGCAGGCGGCGTGGGGTGCAGGCGGCGTGGGGGTGCAGGCGGCGTGGGGTGCAGGCGGCGTGGGGGTGCAGGCGGCGTGGGGTGCAGGCGGCGTGGGGTGCAGGCAGCTTGGGGGTGCAGGCGCAGGAGGGGCAGTGCAGGAGGTCCCGCCCAGCAGGTGGCCCATGGCGCTGTGGCAGCAGCCCCGTCCCAGGCCCGCCCTGGGAAGAGCAGACCAGCGTGTGTGGGAGACGAGCCGGCGTGCGGGGGTGGCTTTGCCTGGGCAGCACACAGCCCCCCTCTCTCACTGGGTCCATGGGTGGCTGCACTGCCATTTCTGTGTGAGGAGGTCCGGAAGACGGGCAGCCAGGGCACCTCCAGCTGCAGCTGGGTCCTGTCAGTCCCGTCGGAGGGCCCCAGACTGTTTCATCAGTGGCTGCAGTTTGTCCCCACGTTAGTGGCCCCTGAGTGGGCGTCTTTGGTGGGCTTTGCCGTGCTCTTCCCGGGGCAGACCTGCCTGGAGACAGGGCCCGTGGGTTTTTCAGGGCCGGGCAGTGGGCATCTTGGGCCTGTAGCCGCTCTGAGCCGCACAGACAGCGTGTGAGCCAGTGGGCGTGGCTGTGCCGCAGCCAGGGGTCCGCGCAGGACACACAGGACACACAGGACACACGGCACCGCCTGTGTGCTGGGAATGTTGTTGATGTTTTTAAAGGGCTGTGAAAACAAAAACAGCCCTGGCCAGCTTGGCTCAGCCGTTAGAGTGCTGGCCCGTGAACCGAAGGGTCGTGGTTTCGGTTCCCGGTCAAGGGCACATATGTGGGTGGCAGGGTCCATCCCCGGCCCCGGTTGAGGTCCTGCGGGAGGCAACCGATCAGTGTCTCTCTCACGTCCATGTTTCTCTCTCTCCCTCCCTCCCTCCCTTCCACTCTATCTAAAAGTACGTGGAGTAATATCCTCGGGAGAGGATTAACGACAAAACAAAACAGAAATAACAAAACAGAAAGGGGAGGAATGTGCAGCAGGGACCAAACGCGGTCCCCTGTCTGGCCTGCAGAGAGCAGCTGCTGACCCCGAACAGACCGTCTGCAGCAACCCGAGGTCGGGAAAAACCTGCCGTGTCCAGCCCTGCAGAGCCCCTCCGCGGCCAGGCGACCCCTCCCAATTCTGCCCAAAGCACTGACTGGCCTTTCCCCGAGCTTCCCGCGTCGGGGCTGCGGCTGGAAGGCTGCCACCGCCCAGGGGACCCTCTGTGACTCGAGGGCCGTGGAACCAGGGCTTCACTGGGTGCTGGACGGGGAGCAAAGCCCCCCGGGGGTAGCTGCACTGTTGACCCGTGCCCCCCGCTGGGCCCTCCCCTTGTTAATGGTCAAGTTCCAGTCAACCCCCCAAATGGGGGTAGCAGGCTGGCGAGTCACGATGCCCCCACGGGTCGCACTCAGCTTCTCCATCAGCGCCCCCATTTTTAACAGGGTGTGGCTGAGCCCTGCCTCAGCTCCAGCTGTGCCCCTCTTGCTCGGGGATGGCCGAGTTTCTGCAGAAGGGCCTGGGCGGGGCTCTGCGGTGCCCGCTCATCTCTGAACCCGCAGCGCCCACTGCTCCCGTGCTCCATGCCCACCAGCGCTGCCCGGCTCCGTCTCTGCCAGGCCTCACACTGGTGTTTCCTGTTGTTCTGATAACAGCCACCCTGATGGGTGTGAGGTGGTGTCTCTCTGTGGCTTTGATTCAAGGTTCCCTGGTGACCGGCCATGTACCTATTGGCCATTTGTGGATCTTCTTTGGAGAAACGTCTGTTTCAGGTCCTTTGCCCGTTTTATAAGGAGGTGGTTGGGGCTTTCCTGTTGCAGGAGTTCTCTCTCTGTCCCGGATATCAGTCTCTTAGTAGATACGTGATTTGCAGATACTGTCTCCCATCGAGTGGGTTGCTGACAGGGCCTTTGGCTGCACCAAGGTTTGCGATCTCGATGAACGGCAGCTTGTCCGTTTCTTCTCCGGTCGCCTGTGCCGTCGGTATCGCGTGCAAGAAATCACCGCCAAGGCCACCGCTGTGAGGCGTTTGTCCTGTGTTTTCTCCTGAGTTTGAAGTGTTGAGCTCTTACCTTTAGATCTGGGGGCCACTGGCGTGCGTTTTTTATGTGGCGTTAGGGAAAGGTCCCACGGCCTTGCCTTGCCTGAGAATCTCGTTTTCCCGGCACTGTTCGTGGAACGTCATGTGACCACACGTGCAAGGGTTTCTTTCCAGGCTCCCCATGGGCTCTCTGTCTGTCTGTCTGTCTGCCAGTGCCACACTGTTTGGGTCACTTTGCGGTAAGTTTTGAAATCGGGAATGTGAGTCCCCCAACTTTGTTCTTTTTCGAGATTATCTCGGCTGTTCTCTTGACGTTTGAAAGCTTGCGTTTCCTTCTTCGAATGCAGTAAACCTAGTTATTTCACAGTCAGATAATTCCCGTGTCTGGTGTTTCCTGTGTTTCTGCGAGCCCCCGTTGGGTTGTCCTGCGTCCTGTGTGCCTGGTGACCTCTGACTGTGTCCTGGGTTTGCATTGGAAGCATCACTCATGGGAGTTGCTTGAGCCTCAGGTGACACCATCTTCCTCCACAGAGGGTTCTGTCTGCTTCTGCCTGGAACCTAGAGACACTGCCCCTCAGGAACCACCTTCATGCAAGTCCCAGGCCTGATGGGAGGTGGAGAGTCAGTCTGCATGAGACTCCTCCCTTCAGGTTCACCCACACTGTGCGGGCAGCCTGCGGGGTCCCAGCTTAGTGTGGGGTTTCCTGGGCTCCCCACCTCGAGCCAGCTGTGAGCTCTGGCATCCATCTCTCTCCCTCCATGAGGACCCTCGAATCGCAGGTCTGCTTTGGAGCTGTGGCTCCCAGGTCTGTGGACGGCTCACGCGGGGAAGGGCTCAGAGTGCTGGGGCCCCTCCAGTCTCCTGGTGCTTCACGTGAAATCGAGGCTCCCTCGCTCGCTTGTTCGCTCTTTGGCACCTTTGAAAAGAGTGTATTTATCAGCCTGCTTTGCTGGTCTGTGTAGCAGACCTGCCCTCACCTGAGGGGAAGTCATAAAGGTCTGTTCTAATAGCCCATTCTGACCGCGACCTTCCCAGGAGTGAATCGGGACAGCCTAGAGTCCGGCTCTGCGATCGCTAACTCCCTCGACCCTGCCCTGCACCCCACGAGGCCAGCATCAGTGCCAGCCCCGTCCCAGCGGTGGAGACCCAGGGCACAGAGAGGCCAGAGCTCACTCGCGGTCGCACAGTGCGTGGCAGGGCCAGGGCTGGGAGCAGTCGTGTCCAGCTGCAGAGATGCTGCCCCTCCTCTGCTCCCGAGCCTTCCGGGGCTCCCACTGCCCGGAGTCCTGAGCACAGGAGCCCCCTGGTCATCAGGCCCCGCACACCCCTTCCTCTGCTCTGTAGGCTCTCCTCCCTCACCCCACTCTTCCAGACCAGAGGCTGGGACCCTGTCCTGCCCTCCTGAGGCCCCTGGCTGGAGTGGGACCCAGGAGCTGGGCTGCTGAGCAGACCTGAGTGCCTACCTGCCCAGGACCAGGGCCCACACTGGGGGGTCCCTGACCCCAGAGCAGCAGCCCAGGGCACTCGGCAGGGCATCGGGGACACAGCCTGTCCAGGAGGGGACAGGGCAGGCCAAGGGGTCCCATGTCCAGGACCAGGAACCGTCAGGCCATCCTGGGATGCCCCGCCCAGGGCGGGCTCACCATGCCGCAGGGTGCCGGGTGGAGGAGGCTGGGGGCTGCTGGTGCGCCCGCCCCCACAGCCCCATCGATGCCTCTCCGGCTTCCGCCCGGACAGGTGAACAACAATGGGATCATCTCCTTCCTGAAGGAGGTTTCTCAGTTCACCCCCGTGGCCTTCCCCATCGCCAAGGACCGCTGCGTGGTGGCGGCCTTCTGGGCGGACGTGGACAACCGGCGTGCAGGGGACGTGTACTACCGGGAGGCCACCGACGCAGCCACGCGGCGCAGAGCCACGGAGGACGTCAGGCGCTACTTCCCTGAGCTCCCAGACTTCTCCGCCACCTGGGTTTTCATCGCCACCTGGTACCGTGTGACCTTCTTTGGAGGCAGCCCCTCCTCCCCCGTGAGTTTCTGTCCTGGGGAAGGGAGGAGGTGCAGCCGGGCCCCCACCCTGCTGAGGGGTGTCAGCCACAGTTGCTCGTCCAGTCCATGCCCAAGGGGACAAACAGGGTCGGGCATGGGAGTCACTCACCGAGGTCCAGAGCCTGGTGGGGGGAGGACGAGGCCGGACCCCTCCTGGTCCCCCAGGAAAAGCCCTAGTGCCCAGGAGAGGAGCCGGCATGCTGGGGAGAAGAGAAGCTGTGATGCGTGAGCGGGTTTTCCATGGGGATGCTTCAGTCCCCAAAGGGTCAGACAGAGTCCCCGTGTCTCACTGCGTCCTCGGTATGCCAGACAGGACAAAGCGTGAGCTCAGGAGCACTGAGATCTTTGCCCAGTGTGGTGGGTGCTGGTGGGCAGGTCCCCCGGCGGGTCCCTGCCAGTGAGGACAGCACTGTCCCCCCCGAGGGTCACCGTGCATGAGGGGGACACCGGGAGCGGAGCCGTGCTCCGTGCTGTCAGTTCACCCCTTTAACCACGTTTCCGTAGGGGCCCCTCTGGGGGCAGGCCCTGGACAGGGCAGACAGGACGCGGTTCTCCCTGGGGTCACAAACAGCACATGATAAAGGTGCCAGCCAGAGGGCGGAGGCTTAGCCACACGGGGTTGAGGGCTGGAGGAACACGACAGGTCAGAGCAGCCGCTGGGGGACAGGACCGGACACTGGACGGCCATCACAGCAGTGCCTTGTCCCGCCACGCACACGGTGGAGGGCGGGGCCTGTGCTCCGGGTCGAGCAGTGCCAGTGACAGGCTCGGTCCCCGGTATGCCCAGGTGGCCATGCCCCGCGGGCACCTAGAGATGGAGCCCGGGGTCCCCAGGGGTGGCCCAGGGGAACTGCGAAGGTGGGCAAGAGGGACAGGGAGGGATGTGCCCAGTGATGAGATGACCAGACTCTGAGCTCCCCAGATGCCAAATGAATGAGAAAGAGAAAGGAAGAAGGTTGTTAGCCGGGCACACGTGAGGGGGAGACACTCCCGGTGGTGTGTAGGGCCCAGCCGGGCATCAGGACAGACGCATCAGGACAGACGCACAGGTCTGTGGACACAAACAGCTTCGCGCCGGCCAACTTCTGTTCACACAGAACCCACTGGCCTTTTGCAAGCTTTGTTTCTTCTTCTCACCAATTTGTAATAAAACAACTTTGTAACAAAAAGTAAAAAAAAAAGAAACATGTAGCTCCTCTCCCAGAAGACAACTCCCAGTAAACATTATCTAGGTACACGGACCCTCAGTCTAGAGAATAAATCGAACCACCGAGGACTTGCTGTTTTGTGAGTGGTTGTTTTTGTTTCACTCGACAGTGTTATGGGCATTTTCCTCATTCTTATATGTTCTCCGACCACATTTTAAAAATTATTGTTCCACCTCTGCAGAGGAAGGGGTGCTCAGAGCACCTCCGGGGCTGACAGGGAAGCTTACTGTCCCCGTTTCCAAACCCGGAGATCTCGGGGAGAAAGGGTTATCCACCTCACATCCTCCTGCAAGGAGTCGGGACCCAGCTGGGCTGGCGCTGGGCTGTGGCGGGAGCCCTGGGAAGCCCTCTCTGCAGCAGCCCCTCCAGCGGGGGATCCACGGGGAGTGACCGTCAGCCGCTCACGCGCCTCAGATCCGTGGGCCTCACGGGCACGGAGCCCGCGGCCGCCCCGGCCGGGCTGCCCTCCCTCTGCCTTCACAGCGTCGCCCCTCACTGCCCTCTGAGCTCCGGAAGGCAGGCGCTCAGTCCCTCAGTGACCTTACCGCGGGAAGGTACACAGGCCACCACAATAAAGCAAATATCACAATAGAGCGAGTTCCATGGATTTTTTGGTTTCCCGATGCGTATACGAGTTATGTCGAGTCTATGCTGCAGCCCACTGAGCGTACAACAGCATTACGCCTAAAAGAATGTACACACCTTCATTAAAAAGACGTGATCGCTGAAAGAGGCAACCATCTCAGCCCTCAGCAAGTCCTGATCTTTCGGGGTGGCGGGCCCTGCTGTGAGGTGTGGCCGCTGACTGATGGGGAGTGGTTGCTGAAGGCCAGGGAGGCTGTGGCAGTTTCTTCAAATACAACAATGACCTTTGCTGCATCGATGGACTCTTCCTTTCACGGACGATTTCTCCGAAGCACGCTACGCCGTTTGGTAGCATTTTACCCACAGAACTTCTTTCAAAACGGGAGTCAGTCCTCCCAAACCCTGTGCCGCTTCGTCAGCTAAGTTTGTGATATCCTAAGTCCTCTGCTGTCATTTCAACCGTCTTCACAGCATCTTCAGCAGGCGTAAAAACAACTCCTCTTCCGTCCGGGGTGATCAGGGGGCTGCGGGAACTCGGTCCCACCTTCAGGCTCCCCTGCCAGGCTAGTTCTCGTGCTGTTTCCCCACACCTGCAGCATCTTCCTCCCTGAGCCCCTCAGAGCCACCCGGGGCCGGAATCCACTGCCTCCAAACTCCTGCTCAGTTGCTATGCTGACCTCTTTCCATGAACCACACATGTTCTCACTGGCATCTAGAATGCTGAATCCTTTCCAGAGGTTTCCGGATCCCTTTGCCCAGATCCATCCAAGGAATCATATCCGTGGCAGCTAGAGCCTCACGAAATGTATTTGTTAAATAATAAGACTCGAAAGTCACAATGACTTCTTGATCCATGGGCTGAAGAATGGATGTTGTGCTAGTCGGCATGGAAACCACATCAGTCTCGTCCATCCCCGTCAGAGCTCCTGGGTGACCAGGTGCACTGTGGGTAGTAATATTTTGCAAGGACTCTTCTTTTCTGAGCAGTAGTCTCAACAGTGGGCAAGAACATTCAGTAAACCATGGTGTACACCGATGAGCCGTCACCCAGGCTTTGCTGTCCATTCACAGACACAGGCAGAGCGGATTTGGCATCATTTTTACGGTTCCCTGGGATTTTCAGATGGTCAATGAACACTGGCTTCACCTTCAAGTCACAGCTGCATGAGCCCCTCACAAAGGAGTCAGCCTGTCCTTACAGCTTTGAAGCCAGGCACTGACTGCTCCCGTCCAGCTACGGAAGCCCTAGGTGGCCTCTTCTCCCCGTACGAGGCTGTTTCATCTGCACTGAAGATCTGTCGGTGAGTGTGGACACCTTCATGAGTCATCAGCTACATCTTCTGGAGAAGGTATGCAGCTTCTCCTCGGCGCTGGCTGCTTCCCCTGGCACTTTGATGCTACGGAGGCGGCTTCTTCCCTTTCGCCTCGTGAACCAACCCCAGCCAGCCTCACACTGTCCTTCTGCAGCCTCCTCAATTCTCTCGCGTCTTCGTGGAACTGAAAAGAGTTAGGTCCTTGATCTGGGTTAGGCTTTGGCTTAAGGGAATGCTGTGGTTGCTTTGATCTTCTGTCCAGACCACTAACACTTTCTCCGTATCAGCAACCAGGCTGTTTCGCGTATCACGCGTCTGTTCCCTGGAGGAGCACTTTTAAGTTCCCTCAAGAATCTCTCCTTTGCTTTCCAACTTGGCTAACTGTTTGGTGCAGAAGGCCTGGCGTTCAGCCAGCCTCAGCTGTCAACATGCCTTCCTCCCCCTCGCTGGTCGTTTCTGGCTTTTGATGTAAAGTGAGAGGCTCTTCCTTTCACTTGAGCACCTAGAGGCCACTGTGGGGTTATTCATCGGCCTGATTTCACTACCGTGTGTCTCAGAGAACAGGGAGGCCTGAGGGGAGGGACATAGCCAGGGGACGACCCGTCCGAGGAGCATTCAGAACACACACATTTATCGGTTACACTCGCCATCTTACATGAGTGTGGTTCACGGTGCCCCAGCACACAACAGTAACATCGAATCACTCATCGCAGATCATCGTAACAGATATCGTGATGAGGAAAAAGTCTGCAATGTGGGAGAATTCCCGGGATGTGACACAGAGACACCGAGTGAGCAAATGCCGTTGGGAAAATGGCACCGACAGACTTGCTCGGTGCAGGGTCACCGCAAACCTCCGTCACTAAAAACATGGTTTCTAAAAGCGCCACCAGCGAGATGCAATGAAACGCGCTGTGTCTATACACCCTGTGGTCTCCCATCACTGCCACGTCACACGCTGGCCCAGGTCGGTGGCACCGGGACGCGCGCCAGCCCAAGGCCGCGAGTGCGGGGAGTCCTAGCCGAGCACCGCACAGCCCCAAGTGAGATCACGTCCCAGCACGAGTCTCTGGCAGGGAGATGGAGGCCTGTGGAACTCGTTCCCCTGAGAAGCGCCCACACTCACACAGCCGCGTCGGAGTGCCATTCCCCGCACCCAGCCAGGCATCCTCGCGTTTTCTTTCCTCGCCTTCCCAACCTCCCAGTCTTTGACTCCTGGCAATGCTGGACGTGCCCCTGCCACCTGCTGCTTGTGATGCATCTGAGCATAGCCCGCACCCATTTGCCGATCATCTTGGTCTTTTGCTCGTCGATCTGTAGACGTTCTTCTTGGATTAAGGATATGAACAATTTACCTGCTGTGTACGTTATAAACACATTTTTCACTTTGCCATTGGCCATTCGGTTTGAGTTTATGGCACTTTTCCCTATTCACAAGTGCTTGTAGCCAAATGTATAAATCTCACTTTTGGTTTTTTGCGTTAGCAACCGTCGTGGTTAAGCTTCCCCGAGAGGCTCTCCACAGTCGCCGGCGATTTATTCTAGGGCTGCGACGGTGTCATGTCCTGCCTTACTGATGTAGGCTTTGTTCTCCTGAGTGATGGAGAGCTCTGATTTCACTGCTTCTCGGGGTGCCCTATTTGTCCCCCGATCCTTCCCCGATGTGAAATAGTGCCTCATGTGTACCCTACACACTAACATTTTCTTGGAACAGAATTCAATGAAAACCATAAAACCTAATTATTAAAAACAATTTTTGCCCCGGCCAGTTTGGCTCAGCGATTAGAGTGTCGGCCCACAGACCAAAGAGTCACGGGTTCGATTCCAGTTGAGGGCACGTACCTCGGTTGCCGTTCGGTCCCCGGCTCTGGTTGGGGTCGTGTGGGAAGCAACCAATCAATGTGTCCCTCTCGCGTCGATGTTTCTCTCTCTCTCTCTCTCTCTCTCTCTCTCTCTCTCTCTCTCTCTCCTCTCTCTCTCCCCCTCTCTCTCTTTCTCCCCCTCTCCCCGGCTCTGTCTGAAGATAAATAGAAAAATATCCTCAGGTGAGGATTTAAAAAAAAAAATGCTTTTCCTTGATTCCTGTTTATCTTTTCCCCTTTTCTTTTTCCACTTTTGTCCTCGTCACTTGAGGCAGTTTTGTGAATTTGACCAAGTGAGCATGGACCCTCTTGGCCCCTGGCCCCCACGGGGACAGTGCCTGCTCCTGGCATCTGTGGCCCTACAGCCCCCCAGTGTGTGCTTCACCCACTCACCAGGCAGATTATTGGGGGGGGGGGGGCGTGCTGGCCTGTGCCAGGGCCTCGGGCACTGGGGACACAGTGGAGGATAGAGGACAAGGCCATTGAGGTCCTGCCCTGTGGCTAACCAGTCATCTAGTTGGGGAGATGATGGCAGTGTGTGCAGGGATGGTGGATGGGGCAAGCCTTGGAGCAGGGACGAGGGGGCAGGACCCTGTTCAGGCCTCCCTCCTTGGCAGGTCAACACGTTCCAGATTGTGCTCATCACGGACGGCAAGTTCTCTTTCACCGTCTTCAACTACGAGTCCATCACATGGACCACAGGCACACACGCCAGCAGCGGGGGTGATGCCACCGGCCTGGGGGGCATCGCGGCCCAGGTAGGGCCCCTGCTCCCCCTTGCCAGCACTGTCATGAGTTGATGACACAGAGAGACATCCCACACACACGCACACACACCACTGTGCAGAGGCCAGTGTGAGGCGATCAGAGCCCTCTCACAGCCCGGAACCACAGAAACGTCCTTGGGCCAAAGGCACCCTTGTCCTGATCACACTGCCAGAGGGTCCCCGGATCTCTGTGCACTGACTGCCCCCAGGTGTGGCAGGGCTGTGGCCCCACAGACCTCAGCCAGCAGGAAACCCCAGGTGTGGAGGGCATGGTCAAGTGCCCAGGGCCTGCCAGTCCTCCAGGCTGCGCACCACCCATCCACTTCCCCTGGGGTCTCACTTACCCCTGGGCCCTAGGGGAGACCCAGAGCCCCCCGCAGTGAGGCACTGGAGAGGGAGGGCCTGACTGGGAGGGCTGACACTGGCAGGGACGACGTGGGGTGGGGGAAGGGGGCTAGGGGAAGGGGGTCCCTAGCCCTCGGAGCTCTCAGGCTTCCAAGGCTGACTCCCCCACGAGCTCCTGGGCCTTGGCCACCCGGGGGAGGAGGGTGTCGAACATTCAGGGCGCCCTGCGGCCCCAGCCCGCACCTGCCCGCACTCTGTCCACACCCACCAGGCCGGCTTCAACGCGGGAGACGGGCGGCGCTACTTCAGCATCCCCGGCTCGCGCACGGCGGACATGGCGGACGTGGAGAGCAGCACCAACGTGGGCGTGCCCGGGCGCTGGGCGTTCAGAATCGATGATGCCCAGGTGCGCGTGGGGGGCTGCGCCCATGCAAGTAAGAGCACGAGCGAGCGGCTCGGGCGCCGGGGAGGGGCCGGGGAGGGGCGTGGCCTGGGGAGGGGCGGGCGGGCGAGCGGGAGGGCGGGGAGGGGACTTGGGCGCCGGCCCCGCCCCGGCCCCGGGGCTGCGCGTGGCCCCGCCCACCGCGGCTCCGGCCCCGCCCCGCTGGCCCCTGAGCCTGTCTCCTCCCGGGGGGCCCTCGCGCCTCCGCTGCGGGGCGGGGGAGCCGCTGGAGTCCACGGTTTGCTAAGGGGAGGGGCCCAGCCTCCTCCCCGGCCCGACAGGGGCGCCCGGGGTCACCTGTGTCCCCCGGCCCACCTGGGAGGCAGCTGTTCTGTTCACCCCATTTCACCTTTTCTGCTGGGACTTGCAGCTTGTTTGACAACCGGGGCATCCGTGTGCCCGACTGGAGGGAGACACCCATGGGGCCTTCAGGCTCAGAACACACAGCACAGGGGGAGGGTCGCCCCAGGGGAGAGCACGTGACCGGTGGGGACAGTCCGACTGACCAAAGACGGGTGTGTGGCCCTGGGCGAGTCACAGGCCCTCCTGAAACGTTACTACTTATAAATAGAGGGAGAGGTGTCAAGGGGTGACTCAGATCTCCACCTAGAGGGACTGATCACAAGCCCTGCCAAGCCTGGGCCACTCTGGGGCTGGTGCTGGGACACCCCCCCAGACTCACCCCCATGGGGACCCAGGCCACTGGGAAGGGCTGCTTCCCCTAACATCAAGTCGGCCAGAGACCGGCCAGCGGGGCAAGCCCGAAACCCAGGGCGGGGCCAGGGCGGCGTGAGTGCTCGAGGATTGGGGCAAGAAGACTCAGAGGACTGGGGATGACCACCCCCTGAGAGAGACCTGGGAGCCCGCCCACTCAATGGGGCACCGAATAGCCCCCAGACCAGAGTCTGAGCTTAAGGGGTGAGGGGCTCATGGTGCCAGGTGCCCAGGAGCTGACGATTTCGCCCCCTCCCCCAGAGTGGCAAGCCGGGCACCTGGGAGCAAAGCCCTCCTGCAGCCCCAGGGGCAGGGCTCTGGGCGGTGGTGACTCAGGGCTGGGGACACCACTCTGGCAGGCACTCCTCGGGTGGGAAGGGGAAAGCTCCGGCCGTTGGCCACTGCCAGTGTCCAGGGCTTGCGCTGTGGAGGAGGAGAAAGGTGTGGGTGCAGGTGTGGACTGGTGAGAGTGGGTGTCAGTACAGGTGGGGACAGGTGCGTGAACAGGTGTGGGCAGGTCCCTGCTCCTCTGCAGAGGCTGCAGGCCGTGACCCTGAGGCGTGGGGTCCTCAGAAGAGGGTCCACAGTCCTTCGTGGACCCCTTTTCCACGTAGAGGTGCCTCCCCACTGTCCCAGGCCTCTGAGGGGAGCAGGTGGAGCAGGCACACTGGGCCCCCCAAACTGGTGCACAGAGGCCCCGGGGAGCAGGGTGCTGCCCGGAGGGCCAGCTCCCCTTTGCCCCCACCCACACTGCAAGCCCAGGAGATGGAGCCAGTTCGGGTCAGTCCTGGGGTCACCAGGAAAGGAGTGTTGGTTCACACCTGAAAGGCAGTGCGTCCACACCAGGAACTCGAGCCCCTGGGCCAGGCTGGTCCAGAGACAGGGCTGTGGTCAGCTGCCACACACCACTGCGTAGCCAGAGCACACGGACTGAGTGACGGTGGCTAAGGGATGAAAAGGCCTGGTCCCACAGCCCTGATGGCGTTCCGGGCCAGAGTCCTGCTGGGAGTTTCCTCCCCTGGACACCGCGCCAGCTCTCCCTGGGGCCCTCGTAGTAACTGGCATCCAAGACTTTGAGATGCTGCCGAAATCTCCCCATCTGTGCTGATCATCCACAGACTTCAGCAGCCTGCTTCTCCAGAGGGCTCTACGGGCTGCCTGTCTTAGATGGCTGGGCTTGGGGTCAGTGGCCCTGAGGGACTCCAGGAGGCACCCCCCACCCTGGCCAGAAAGAACCAGCTTCCAAAGCTCTGAGCACAGGCCTGGCTTTACACACAGGGAACGGAGGGCGGAGGGCATGCCCAATTTGTGTAACGGTCTGAGGCAGCGCTGGGACCAGACGGCAACCGCCAGAGGGTCTGAGGGGCTCCCCCACCGCCTCTGGTTTCCACACAGGGATCCCCCTCGTCCACCAGGCGCACTCTCATCTCCCCGTGTTGCTGGGAGTCCTCAGGTCCCTGTCTGAGTCCCCGGGACAAGTTTGGAAGCTGGCAGGTTAACGGGATAAGGTGCTGAGGGTGCAAGGGGTTCTGGAGAAGCCTGCCCTCCACAGGCAGCCAGGCGCAGCTTAGGAAGCGAACATCCGTGGGAACGCAGGTGGAGGGCAGACATCAGCGGCACTGGGCACCCCTGCGCCAGCCTAGGAAGTGAAACCCTGGACACCTCACCGCCAGCGGTGACACAGCCTTCCTTGGAGATGGAACCTTTGGGTGGGGAGGGCAGGCGTGTGATGGCTGCACCCCTCCTGTGTCTGCAGCCTCTGTGTGCCTGGCCCTGCGCCCGTGCCTCAACGGTGGGAAATGCATTGATGACTGCGTCACGGGCAACCCCTCCTACACCTGCTCCTGCCTCTCAGGGTTCACAGGGAGGAGGTGCCACCTGGGTGAGTTCACTGATGGCATCGCCCGCTGGAAGGCACTGGGCTCTGGAGGAACCCTGGAAGCGCAGCCAGTGGCCCCAAAGGCCCAAGGTCAAGGGTCTCTGTCCCTACAGTGGGGGGTACGTGTGTTGGGCACCACTGGGGGCACCACACACAGAGGCTTCCTGAGGGTGAGCACACTGGGCGGGTGCTACAGCTGCCCTCTGAGCCCGCTGCCCCAGGGGTGAGGCCCAGGAAGGCCAGGCTTGCTCTCCCCTCGCCTCCTCAGGTGGCAGATCCTCCCAGCCTGGTTCCTCCCTGAGGCCCCGCCCACCTGTTTTTCAGATGTGAACGAGTGTGCTTCCCACCCATGTCAGAACGGTGGGACCTGCACAAACGGAGTGAACAGCTTCAGCTGCCAGTGCCCGGCTGGCTTCGGGGGACCCACCTGCGAGACAGGTGAGAGGAAATCACCCAGACCCCCAAGTTCCACTGTCTGCAGGACTGGCAGGTGGCCCTGCCTGGCCAAGGGGTGGTGGGCAGCCTGGCAGGAGTGTCGAGTCAGCCGTGCCACAGAGGGTTTGGCACCAGGCATGGGCCACCCAGACAGGCCTGAGGGTCCATGGTAGGAGTGCCGACCCCAGTACTCGGGCCTCCTGAGCCCTGTTCAGACCAGGGAGGAGGCCTTGGAACAGCCCAGTGCCCAGTTCCAGACTGGGTGTGGTAGGAGCCATCGAGCCCTCTCACCCCAGGACAGGCTTGAAGGGGACGTGGGGGCTTCCAAGGTCAAACAGGCCAGTTGTGGCATGGAGAGGAGGACCAACACCCCCCTTCTTCCTCCCTGCACCCTGCAACCCGGAACCGTGCTGCTCTGGCAGAAATGAAAGCTGTTTCTCTCCAGCCAGAGCTCCCACAGCCTCGGCATGGGTTGGGGTCCTTCTTGAGACACCCCTTGTTTCGAGTGGTCAAAGGCTGGCTCAGAGCTGAGCTCCCTCCTCTGCTGCTCACAGACTTCAGACACCCAAGCTCCTCCACACCTGGGTGTGGAGCCCTTCCCACCCTTCCTCCCCTGCCCCCACGACTCCAGAGAGGGCTGCATCTGGTCCCTGTATTGAGTTATTTAGGGACAGGCGGCATTGCTGGGGAAAGGTGGTGTCCCCCACCCCCTGGCTCTGCTGTCAGTGACCACCAGGGAGTCAGGAAGGCCTGTGTCCCCGCTGAGGGCAGGTGGGAGGGTGGACAGAGGCAGGCTGCACCTGCTCACTCCCACGCTGACTGGGGGCTGAGTGCCTTTGCCCCGTGGCCGTGCAGCCACATCACCTCCCCCACCTCGGCCCCTCGCCCCGGGACCATTCAGGCCCCCCTGCAGGCCAGGGCGCTGCACACCCATCAGGCTCCATCCCAGGCTGTGTCCCCCCACCCGCGGGGGAGTCTCAGCCAGTGCCCTAGCGGCCCGCTCTGAGACAGCTCTTGTCAGTCAGCTCAGCGAAGCCCCCGCCCAGCGCGCCCACACCCTCTGCTGAAAAATACCCGATTCAGATGGGCTGGTGGGTCGGGACTGCCCGGGTCAGGGCCCCCCACCGCCTGACGGGCCCCAGGGCCACCGCAGCCAGGACGCCAACGGCCTTCCACCCTCTGCACGTAGCACAATCTCCATGTGACGCCAAAGAGTGTGCGAATGGCGGTCAGTGCCAGGCGGTCAGCGGCTCCGCGGTGTGCGTGTGCCCGGCGGGCTACACCGGCATCGCCTGCGAGACGGGTGAGGGGCCGGCGCTCCGGCGGGCGGGGGGCGGGGCTGGACGGGGCCGGGGCGGGGCGAGGGCGGGGTGGGGCTGGGAGCGGAGAGAGGACGGGGCGGGGCGGGGCGAGGAGGGGGACTGGGCGGGGCAGAGGGCGGGGAGAGAACGGGGCGGGGCGGGACGAGGAGAGGGACTGGGCGGGGCAGAGGGCGGGGAGAGAACGGGGCGGGGCGGGACGAGGAGGGGGACTGGGCGGGGCAGAGGGCGGGGAGAGAACGGGGCGGGGCGGGACGAGGAGGGGGACTGGGCGGGGCAGAGGGCGGGGAGAGAACGGGGCGGGGCGGGACGAGGAGGGGGACTGGGCGGGGCAGAGGGCGGGGAGAGAATGGGGCGGGGCGGGGGCGGGGCGGGCCGGGGCGGGGGCGGGGCGGGGCCGGGCCGGGAAGGGAGGGGCCGCTCCCGCTGGACTTGGAGGACTTGGAGCCGGGGTCAAAGGCTGGCTGGGGCCCAACTCCCGC
This sequence comes from Tadarida brasiliensis, assembly GCA_030848825.1. Lineage (NCBI taxonomy): Eukaryota > Metazoa > Chordata > Mammalia > Chiroptera > Molossidae > Tadarida > Tadarida brasiliensis. Next base: position 107,047,370 of record CM061265.1, read on the forward strand.
CTCCACCGCAGACGTGGACGAATGCGGCTCCAGCCCGTGCCTGAACGGAGGCTCGTGTGTGGACCTCGTGGGGAACTTCACCTGCTTGTGCGCAGAGCCCTTCGAGGGACCGCGCTGCGAGGCAGGTAATGGCCACGTGCCCCCTCCGGTGACAGCGCTTTCGGGGTCACTGCCCTCTTTCCCCCCCTGTTGGCTCAGCCCCACCCCGTGTCCTGCACTAGCTGTCCGGTCCGGAGTCTCTGGCTACGAGGAAACTGGCCTTGGCTGTGCACCGCGTGCTGTGAGGCCCAGCACGACCGTCCTCTTGGGCCTGGTCTCCCTGGTACATGCAGGGAGGATGACCACTGTCGCGGCCCCTCTTCCCACTCGGGAGGGCACGGACTTTCCAACATACTTCCCTCGTACCCCAGCCCCCTCGCTAGGCGTGGGAACCACTGTGGGAGCAGGAAAGAAAACTGACTTTTACTACTGTGATGAGATCCGCTCGTTTCTATTCTATTTCATATTGTTTTAAATGCTGGTTAAGACTCAGATCTATTAAAAAACCAACTAGATGTGGAGGGGGACACCTGTAACAAAAATAAATTAATAAAAATTGAAAAAATAAATAAAAGACCAACTAGATGTTAAAGCCCACGGAATAAATCCAGGGCTTTCGTGCACGGCATCGCCCAGCTCCAGCGGCCTCGGCCCCTGTGCCAGGGACAGCTGTGCACACAACGTGGGCAGCTTCTCTCAGGAGAGGCTCAGGGCAAACCAGTCCAATTTACTTTTAGTCTAAACACTTAGGGAGGAAATTACATTTACCCACAAGAAAGATATAGATGGACACTGTGCCCGCCGCCGGTCACTGTGTCCTCAGAAGAGGGTGAGGCTGTGTGTGCAGAGGGCAGGAGGGTGGCACTCTTATCTGTTTGGTTGCTTAAAATCACTGTACATGTCACAGTTCTCCTTGCCCAGATATTAATCTAAATATCAGTGTGTTTAACTAAACTCAAGTCAGAAAACATAAGTGATTTCAAAAGATTTTGCAAAGAAACCATGTTTTATACAGAAGAATAAAGCGAACAGGAAGAAACAACAGCCCTGGCATTCTACCCGATACCAGTTCAGTAGCCACTGAACTGCAAGGTACAAACTTTGACATTCTAATGAGATCCAACAAGAAGTAGCTGGCCTCCTGCTCGGAGAAGGATTAGCTGCGCTGGGGATTTCCCTGTCATTGTCAAGAACTAGAAAACCAGACAAAATACATGAAACAGCTTTCAGCCATTGGACAATGGACAGCACAAGGCTGTCCTCCCTGAGAAGAGGCAATGGAATGAGTGAGCCCTGCAAGCGCCTGGTTCTGCCTGGGGATAGTTTCCAGGCCACGGTGCTTGGAGGGGTCCAGAGTCCAGCAGTCCTTGTAAGTCAGGAGCGGAGGAGACAGAGACTCAAGTTTGGTGGCTGGAACTTGTGGACAGAATATCAGCGAGGATGGAGCAGCCGGGGGGTGGGGAGGAGAGATCAAGGTCGAAAGCTCTGCGGACGGACCCTTGAGCTTTGCTCAGTCCAGTCCAGGTGGGTGAAGTCCCAGCAGCCGGGAGCCAGAGCCAAACATCCCTGGCTCTCGGCAGGGCTGCGAGGAATCACCTCTCTCCAGCCTAAGTGGAGGGAGCTCCTCGTACCCAGCGCCAGCACAGCATGGCGTCCTCAGTGTGGCGTCACCTTAGTAGTGGGGATTTAAAAACTGCTGAACTAGCCCTGGTCGGTTTGGCTCAGCGGTTAGAAGGTCTAACCACAATGAGTCGCGGGTTCGATTCCAGTCAAGAGCATGTACTCGGTTGCTGTTCATCCCCGGCCCTGGTCAGGTCATGTGTCATGTGGGAGGCAACCAGTCGATGTGGCTCTATCACATTGATGTGTCTCTCAGTCTCTCTCTCTCTCTTTCCCTCCCTCCCACTCTATCTGATGATAAATAGACAAGTATCCTCCTGGGAGGAATAAAAAAAAAAAGCTGAACTAAAGGAGAATCTGACCTGCCCTAGCAATTCAAAGAAAGTTGGGAAAGATCAGACTGATCCCAAGTAATTTAGCCACATGCCAGAATAAAGTCCTGCACTCTTCAAAGGAATACAACAGAACCCAGGACCCCAAATGCACCGTCGAAATTCATCGGGCATACAAAGACTTAAGAAAATATGACCCACAGCCAGGAGAAAAATAGGTCAGTAGAAACAGAGGCCAGAGATGACCGAATTAGCAAACACGAACATTTAATCACCTCTGATGAATATGCTCCATGTACGAAAAAACTGCTGGGGGAGGAGGACATAATGAGAAGTAGGTGATAAAAGAGAAACTTCTAGAGACGACAAATATAGTGTCTGAATTTTAAAGCTACAGTGGACCATATTCACGGCAGGTAGACACTGCAGAAGGAGGTATCAGGGAGCTTGAAGAGAGAAATGGACACAGCCCAACACACAGCACAGAGAGTGAGGCTGAGACCAGCTCTCAGTGACCCCGGGAGGTGCTTGGAGTCCCAGGAGGAGGGTGTGCTGGGGGCACAGAAGTATAGGAAGAAACATTTGCTACGTTTGATGAAAAACCCACGTGTCCAAGAAAAGCACGAAGGAAACCACACAAAGCCACATCACAGTCAACTTGCTGAAAACCAATGACAAAGAAAAAAGTCTTAAAAGCAGCCAGAGGAAAAGACAGAATCCAAACAGAAGAACAGGGGACAGCAGCTGGCCCGTCAGAGACGCACAGGCCAAAGGCGGTGGGGCGGCGTCTCTAACGTACGGAAAGGAAAACACTGCCGACCTACTTTCAAGGATGAAGGTGAAATAAAGACTTTCAGACAGAGAAAACTGAGAGAATTCATCACCAGAATGTCTGCATTACAAGAAACGTTAAAGGAAACTCTTCAGAGAGCAGAAAATGGTACCAGATGAAAATCTGAATCTAAGCCACGGAATAAGAGTTCTAGAAATGGTAAACACATGAGTAGCTGTAACTTTTCTTTCTATCTTTTAATCACTCTAAAGATACTTTTAAAACAAAATAGTAACAATGAAATTTGGACTGTATAATGTATACAGAAATAAAAGATACGACACCAGTAGCTTGAAGCGGAGCGCACCAGCTCGTTCTGTGAAGGGCCAGATGCTGCTGTTTCTGGCTCTCAGGCCATGTGGTCACAGCTCTGCAGCGCTGCCAGCGTAACGCAAAGCAGCCAGCCACAGAGGACACGGAAACGAACGGGCGCGGCAGTGTCCAGGAGACGTGATGTGTAAAATCGGCGGCAGGCGAGATTTGGTCTGTGGGCCACAGTTTATTGATGTCTGGGTAAGTGGACTATAACATCGTGAGGTCCTTCCGTTGTCTGTGACCCTGAAGAGAGAGAACAGGGGCGTCTTGGGAGTGACAGAATGTACTGATCCTGGCTGTGGCCGGGGTCATACAAACCCACACAAGTTAAAGTTCATGGACATGTACCGCGAACAAACGTCAATTTTATTATGTATTAATTTAACAGATAAATTCTGAAATTACGTGAAGAAACTGAACATTGAAGAAACGAAAGGGAATGGCTTAACCATCACTCATCCAGGGAAGCTGGCCTGGCTTCTCTGTAGAACAAGAAATACTGCCAGGGACGAAGACAGACCTTTCCTAGTGACAAAGGGAGACATTCGCTGAGGGTCCACAACTCTAAACACACTATTAACGTGAATCAAGATACATGAAGCAGAGCTAACAGGACCGCAAGGAGAAACAGACCTTTGTCGGTGGAGAGTTCAGGCCCCCTCTGCGGCAGCGCGGGGGCACCTGAACAGTCAGCGAGGACGAACTGCCAGCACCTCCCGCCAGCCTGGCCTGAGGGGCGTCTACGTGCACATTCTTTCTATGCTCAGGGAGCACTCACCCTGATGACCACCCTGCAGCCATAAAATGAGGCTCAATAAATCGGAAAGGATTGTATTCTCTGACCATGGCAAAATTAAACTAGAAATCAACAACAGAAAGGTATCTGGAAAACCTCAGTATTTTGCTAACGGAGATGCTCGAGCAGAGCCGTTTGAAGGCCTGGGGCCTTGCTGGGCCCTTCTCACCCTGGCTTCTCACTCTGCCCCAAAGAGGGCACTTTCGGGGGAGGGGCAGCTGGAAATCAGCTTGCAGGGAACAGGCCTCAGGCTTGAGCTGCGCTTGGCACTGAGCGCAGAGGGTAAAACCCCGAGGGTGCTGCTGCTCTGGTGACTGCTGTCTCTCTCACAGGAAGCCACCCGGTGCCCGACGCCTGCCTCTCGGCCCCTTGCCAGAATGGCGGCACCTGTGTGGACGCAGACCAGGGCTACGTGTGCGAGTGCCCCGAAGGCTTCATGGGCCTCGACTGCAGGGACAGTGCGTGGGGACGGGCTGCCGGGCTGCGGGTGGGGTGGGGCCACCCATGGGGTGTGCATGCAAACACGACGGCAGACTCGGAGAGTGGGGGCTACGCCAGGAGCAGGGCAGGGTCAGGAGAGGGCCCTGCCCTGCAGCACCCCCACACCGGAGGCTCTTCCCTCTCTCCGTGGCAGGAACCCCTGATGACTGTGAGTGTCGAAATGGTGGCAGATGTCTCCGGGGCAACACCACCCTCTGCCAGTGCCCCCCGGGCTTCTTTGGGCTCCTCTGCGAATTTGGTAGGTGCCCAGAGCTGGGGCACGGACACCCTGCCTGCCTTCGACCATCCTCCAAACCAGGGTTTGAAGGCGGCTTGGGCCTGGACCAGGATCCACAGGTCCAGACCCTGGACCAGTGTTTCTGTGACCCCACCCCCACCCCAGGACAGGGCTGGAAACAGAGGTGCCTGACCTGGTCTCTTTGGCAAGGTCACTGGGTCATCCACAGCCCTGCCCTTGTCAAGGACACCAGGCCCCCAGGAAGACCTGAGACCGGGCTTCTTCCTTCCCCCGCAGAAGTCACAGCCACACCCTGCAACATGAACACCCAGTGTCCCGACGGCGGCTACTGCATGGAGTACGGCGGCAGCTACCTGTGTGTCTGCCACACTGACCACAACATCAGCCACTGTGAGAGGGGCAGGGGGCAGGGACATGCCTGAGGGCTGGGATGGCGCCCAGGCACCGAGGGGGCTGCTGGGAGGAAAGTGTGGCTTCCCTGCTGGGCACCAGAAGACCTGCAGCGGGTGCCCCCCCACCTACCCCCAGTCCTCTGTAACACGGGCCAGGTCTGCACCTGTCTTCCCTGCAGCAGGCCAGCAGTCGGAAGGGCACCTGGCCGCCTCCAGGTGCCACTCGGCGTCTTCCCAAGCCGCTAGCTTAGCCACTAAAATAGGGAACGCGCCCTAACACAGCGTGGGGCTAAACCTCCTCACCTCGGGCACCAGGGCCAGAGCTAAGGCCTCGCACAGTGGTTGTGTGTGACGGGCTGGGCAGCCACAGCTCAGTCCCAGCGCACAGAAGAGGGAGGCTGAATTCTGGGGAAACCGGGGACAAAGAAAGTCCAGGAAGTGAGGACTCAGGACCCAGCAGAGTGGTCACGGTTCCAGCCAGGGTGTCAGGGTGGCCCCGCCAGCCTCTTGCCCGGGATACGACACGCGCTCCAGGGCCACCCTCTGACCCCACAGCGCTGCCGTCGCCCTGCGACTCGGACCCGTGCTTCAACGGCGGCTCCTGCGAGGCCCAGGACGACTCCTACACGTGCGCGTGCCCGCGCGGGTTCCACGGCGCGCACTGCGAGAAAGGTGGGGCGTCAGCACCCCGGACAGCGCCGAGGCCGCGCGTCCGCGCTGGGTGCCGGCGGGATCGCACCCTCTGGGCGCCTGGCCTGCGGGCTGCTCCCCGCCCCGCGGGTCCGTCCTCGCTGCTTTCCTCAGAATAGGCTTCGTTTGCTGCTCAGCATTTTCCCAGATAGATCTTAGCATCACTGATTTGAAGGAAAGTCATTAGGACTTTGTTAACCCTAATCCAACGTGGAGAATGTCAGCAACCTGTAGCCACCCGAGAGCGACTGTTCTTCCGAGTCCTCGCCAGCGCCCCACCCCCACGGCCCCTTCCCTGCAGCTTGGAGGGCCTGGGGCAGAGGGGAGAGGTGGGTGGGCAGAGGCCACAGGCCGAGCGGGAGTCTCCAGAGTGGCTTGGCCCCTGCTGCCGCTGCCAGGCCTGTGGGACTTGGCTGAGGGTGCCCAAGGATTGAGGGGGAGCTGTGGGCCCTCGTTCACCCGCCCCCGTCTCTGCCCTTCCGCAGCCCGGCCGCGCCTGTGCAGCTCGGGGCCCTGCAGGAACGGGGGCACCTGCAAGGAGGTGGGCGACGAGTACCAGTGCAGCTGCCCGTACCGCTTCACCGGGAGGCACTGCGAGATCGGTGCGGGCCCCTGCCAGCTGGGTCGGCCAGGGACGGGGTGGGGGCCAGGACCTGGACCCACCACTCGTCTGCTTGTCAGGCGTGTCCCTGTGAAGGGCCCAGCTCTGGGATGTCTGGGGACCAGGGGAGGGGCAGAGGCGGTGGGCACACGACACCTGACCCCAATGGTGCCCTCTGCTCCCAGGGAAGCCGGACTCATGTGCCTCGGGCCCCTGTCACAACGGTGGCACCTGCTTCCACTACATTGGCAAATACAAGTGTGACTGTCCCCCAGGCTTCTCCGGGCGGCACTGTGAGATAGGTAAGGTGGACGCAGGCCAGTGGAGACAGAAAGCAGTCCTGGCACGCACGGTTGGCCCAGGCGGGGATGGGGGCAGGAGGCAGAGTGGCACAGGGGGACATCCCTGCGCAGCCCAGAAGCCTGTGGGGAGGGCAGTGATGGCTGATAGTGACCCCTGTCACCTTGCAGCCCCCTCCCCCTGCTTCCGGAGCCCCTGTGTGAACGGGGGTACCTGCGAGGACCTGGGCACAGATTTCTCCTGCCGCTGCCGAGCAGGGTACACAGGACGCCGGTGCCAGGCTGGTGAGAGGGCCAGGGGGCTGGTGTAGGGACATAGGAGTTCTTCCCAATCCTGGAAGAGAAGAGCACAGTGGGCAGAGGGTGGAGGGGACGGAGGAGGAAAAGGAAAGGAAACCTCTGGGCAGCCTGTCCTGGAGGTCAAGGCACCTTCACCGTGGGACAGGCTGTGCGGGGCGCGGGGGTCCCCGGCTCTGCGGCCTGGTGGGCAGAGCAGTGGGCTGGGCAGGGCCTGCGGGGCAGAAGGGGCTGCTGTGTCCTTGCAGAGGTGGACTGCGGCCCCCCTGAGGAAGTGAGGCATGCCACTCTGCGCTTCAACGGCACGCAGCTGGGCTCGGTGGCACTGTACTCGTGTGACCAAGGCTACAGCCTGAGCGCTCCCACCTCCATCCGGGTCTGCCAGCTGCAGGGCGTCTGGAGCGAGCCCCCCCAGTGCCATGGTGATCTTCGGGCCCTCTGGGGCGGGCAGGCGGGTGGGCAGAGCTGGTGAGGCCCACACCCTCGGTGGAGGAGCCCAGGGGTGCAGTTCTGACCCTCCTCCCTGTGTTCTCCCGGAGAAGGAAGGCCGTAACCCCGTGGTGAGGGTGGGGGTGGCCAGGGCCAGCTCCACTCCTGACCATTCAGTAAGGGCTCCCTGCCCTCAGAGCAGCCCAGACTCTGCAGATGAGGCAGGTGAGGCCGGAGGGAGGGAGCCAAGGGCCCAGTCCTAAAGAGGTAGGTCAGCTTCCGGCCACACCTCCCGCTCCGGCCCCTCCCGGACCTGTGGAACCAGAGCCAGCACTGACCAGGGCCCGCAGGCCCCCATGGTGTTGAGTGCTGCTCTCGGGGGCATGGCCCAGGCTCCCCCAGCTCGGCGCACGGCCTGCAGGCAGGGACCCTTTGACGGTGCCCCTGGGCACACGGGGCTGCTGACACCGCTGCAGGTGTGCTACACTGAGCCAAAGCATTCCAAACTGTTCGTCAGAAATCTGTGTGATGCTTACACATTCGTCACGAAACAAAGACAAATTTGTGTAAGGACAGAGATGCATCCAGAGATGGGCACATAACCATTCCTTCTCCCAAAAGCCCGGCAAAGCCCACCCCGTGCGCTGCTCAGGTGAAGAGCTCCGGAAGACAGACAGGCACCGCCAGGCCTCACGCATCTGTCCTTCACTCCTGTCCTTCCCAGCTGCCCACTGGAGGGTGCTGCCTAGGAGACACCCCTCCCCCACGGCTGCTCCCCCAAGCGCTGCCGGAGAGGAGCCGTTCCCCGGGGGACGGGAGCCCAGAGGAGTACCACCACCTCAGGAACAGTGATGGTGCAGGCGGCACGTCCTGCGGGGGGACAGGGGCGAGCTGTGAAACAGGAGGACACTGCACGGGGGCAGCGCACTGGCCGTGGAAAGCAGATGCCTCATGCTAAAGGGAACGCAGAAATGAGAGGGTTGAGAAGCGACAGTCACTGAAAGAACAGACACAGTTAAGATACATACAAACAGATGCAGACGAAGACGAGGTTAATGAGGTTAAAGATCAGTTCGGGGAATTATCCCAGGGATTCCGAGGTAGGTCACCAGGGACACGACGCAGGCCCTGTGGGGGCGACGGGGGAGGCCCACCCGAGACCACACGAGCCCACGAGCGCGAGACGACAGCAGCAGGAGGAAATGTCCGAGCCACGGCGGACGAGACCGCAGAGTTACACACGAACGGCCCGGGCTGAAGGGCCGCAGAGCGCACAGGACAGACACTGCAACACAACTGAAGAACAGAGAGAGGACAGGCAAACTCTGAAAACACCCAGAAAGGAAAAGGGAACAAGAATCTACCAAGAAACAGGGACCAGACCGGCAGCAGACTCCTGAACGGCGGCATCGCCAGATAAGGAAACGGGATGTTAAACGCCCAGGAGACCCACTCGGCGAGACGTGCATAGTTACAGGACACCGTCCCTCTCGCGCCACGTAACCCACAAACCAACACCTGGGCTCAGGGGTTCTATGGAGTGTGTGGGGTCCCGAGTGCAGCGGGACGGAGAGGCCTGTCCCAGCCCTGAAGCGTCTGAAGCCCACAGCACGGAAACACCTGCACCGCGCCAGCCAGCCCCTCCCGCCACGGGCTCCTGGCAGCAGCGGAGCGTGCCCACCCTCGGGGCGGGAGCACTGCCTCCCGCGGGCTCTGTACCTGCATACTCGGTGTCTGAGAGGACACGAGCTGGAGTCACAGACGGGGCTTTAAAACAGCCATTAGCCACGTGACCAAGGGGAGAGCCATGACATGAGGAGAGGATAGAAAATGTGAGCAAAGAAAACTTTGTTTAAGTATGTTTTATTAATTTTTTAGAGTGAGAGGAAGGGAGAGGGAGAGAGAGAAACATCAATTGGCCGTCTCCTGCATGCCCCCCACTGGGGATCGGGCCCACAACCTGGGCATGTGCCCTGACTGGGAATCGAACCGGTGACCTCTTGGTCCATGGGTCGACGCTCAACCACTGAGCCACACCAGCCGGGCTCAAAGAAAACTTTTAAAAGTAACAAAACAGAAAATACAACGTGAAATGAAGAGGCCGTAACGGAGGCCCAACAGGATGGTGCAGCTGAGGGAACACGGCAGAGCCCGGGACAGGTCGGCACAGCTCCCAGGCCGGGATCGCAGAGGAAAATGAACTGTGAACTAGGAATAAATACGTTTTCTTAAAACCAACAAAGCGCCAGGAATCTGTGGGACAGTACCAAAAAACACGCACCAAACTGGGGTCCCAGGAAGAGGACAAAATGGGCGAAAGAAATGTCTGGAGAGACAATAATTCTCTAAAAATGTAGAAATACGTCGACCCACAAACACAGGAAGCTCAACAGATCACAAGGAGGATAAGTAATGAAAACTTTAAAGTGTTTATCCTGTCAAACTGTTTTTAAAATATGAGACTAATAAAAACATTCTCATGGCAACACAGCCTCAGAGACGTAGACTCCGAAAAGATAAATTTTCTGGAGGGACTACTCAGATAAGAAGATACACCCGGAGTATTCTATAAGCAACAAGAGAAGGAAGAATTATGAGACACCGCAGTAAGGTTTGGCCCTGGCTAAGAGGAGGAAAAGGAAAAGAAGTTAGGATTAAAGACAAATCAGAATGGACTCCACGCTCCAGGTAGATGGCAGACTGCCAGATTCATCACAGAACAAGTATACACTCAGAAGAGACGCCCCTAAAGCATAAGGACACACAAGGACAAAGTACGGGGGTAACCAGGTGAACAGAAATAAAAGTATAGCTGGTTTAGCTTGGTGCCCTCAGACGAAATAGACGGTACGACAGAAAGCATCACTACCGACGGCAGGGTCTCTCTCAATGATGACTGTTTCAACTCCCCAAGAAGAAACAATCACCATAAACATTTAAGCATCAGATACAATAGTCTCAGTATACACCAAGCAACAATTAATAGACTGCAGGAAGGAACAGACAGATTCAACATAATACTGGCAGAGTTTGAGCCACCTCTCAATTCAGGTTAAGGAGAAAAAAAATCAGCAAAAAGATAGATTTGAACAATATAATCAACAAATGTAAACTGATCCATTTTCTGAACACACACACAAAAAGTTATTAAAAACAGGAAGATAGCCCTGGCCAGTTTGGCTCAGCGGTTAGAGCGTCGGCCTGCGGTCCGGAGAGACCCGGGTTCGGTTCCCGCTAAGGGCATGTACCTCGGTTGCAGTTTGTCCCCGGCCCTGGTTGGTTGTGCGGGTGGCAGCCACTCAATGTGGCCCTTCCACGTCGATGTTTCTCTCTCTCTCTTCCTCTCTCTCCCTCCTACTCTATCTGAGCAAAAAATGAAAAAAAAAAAAATGTCCTCGGGTGAGGATTAAAAAAAAACAAAACAGGAAGAAAAAACTTTAATTTTCTATGTTGAGACACTTTTAAAGATACTTTGAAAGAGCTCATGAGTCCAGGAAGAAATCGTATGGACAGTGGACGTATTTTTTCAGTGAGTAGTAGCGACCACTTTCTGTGTCAAAACATGTGAGGCAGCAGAAGCCATGCTTTGTGGGAAATTTACAGCCTTCGACACACACATTGGAGAAGCTCAAAATTAAAGAACTAAATGTCTGACTCCAAAAGTTACGAAAACAACAGATGATACTAAAGGACTGGGAGGAACAAGGCACCTCAAGTAGGAGCCATAATTTATGAGACAAATAAAAAATACAGAAGAAGACATAAACAACGCCAACATTAGTTCTTTGAGAAGCTTCCTAAAGGGGACAAATCCCTATCAAGACTGATCGGGAAGAACAAAGAGCACTCGTAAAAATCTTCACAAATGAGAAAAGTGACCACCAGAGACACAGCAGGTATGTGAAAGCAAGGCAATACCATCACCCGGTCTACGCAAACAAATGTGAAACCTTTAAAAAAAATGGACATTATATTCATAGAAAATATATGTTACCAAAAATGACGCAAGGAAATATAGAAAATCTACATAAGCCTATAACTGTTCAAAGAAATTGAAGCATTTTCCCCACAAAAAAACATGAGGCCCAAACAATGTGACAGGGGAATTCTACCACAGAGCCAAGAAAGGGGTCACTGCAGCGTGAGACAGGCTCTCCCAGAGAGCAGGAAATAAAGAACACGTACCGACACCAGACACGGACAGTTGGAGGAAGCAAAATCCTGGGTCCATTAAACATATGAACAGAGGTGCAGAAATTCAACAGTCAATCAAGACTGTATACACTGTTATGAAGTGGGGTTGCTAAAAGCATAGTTTGACATTAGAAAAACCGACTACATTAAGCAATTGAAGGAGAAAAAATCATAAGAATGTCAATGAATGCATAATAAGCATTTGACAAAATTCATACCCATTCATGAAATCAATTCTTACCAAACAAGGAATAAAAATGTACTTCCTTATCCAGATAAAAATAACAGGATGCACACACACACTTCTAGTACCATGTGGTGTTAAAAATATATATATGATTTATTGCAAGGAAAACATAAAAGGGAGAAGTGGCAGAGCCCATGTAACCCCGAGGGGCTCACTATCCCACAGAGAGGTGTGCTTAGGCCAGGCAGAGCTAGCTAGACTGGCCACACCCTGTGGAGCAGGACAGTGAACTCCGTGCAGTCACAGAGGGAAGGGTACATGTTGTATCCAGAGAGCTGTGCAACAGAGTTTCTGGATCCTTGCTCTACAGGAGGTTAATCTGGAATTCAAAAGGGTTCTTCTGCTGAACTGACTAGACAGGCTGAGCTACCAACAGGGGAAGAAAACTGTCTGAGGCGGTTTCACTTACACCACCTCTCAAACCCAGAATAAACATCATCCTAAATAGAGAAACACAACCCTTAAAACTGGGAACAAGACAGGGACACCCATTATCACTAAGTCTAACCAGTAGAAGTACTAGCCAATGCAATAAAGTAAGAAAAATAAATCAATGTCATGAAAATGCTAAAAAAATAATGTAAAAATGTCAGTATTTATAGTTGATCTGGTTGTTTTTAATCTTCAGGGAAACTACTAAAAATGATAGGAAATATAACATGTTTAGTGGATATGGGTTATTATAACAAAATTAATTGCATTTTATACATCAGAAACATTTAGAGAATTTAATTATAAAAATAGAGAGAGAAAGAAAAATCAATGAAACTAAAATCTGGTTCCTTGGAAAAGTCAATGAAATAGATAAACCTCTAGTTAGACTGATCAAGAATAAAAGAAAAACTGGCAATATCAGAAAGAAAGAAGAGACATCACTAAAGATCCTACCAATGTTTAAAGGACAACAGGGATATTGTGACTCTAGGCCAATATATCATATCTGACCACCTAGCGGAAATGGATGAATACCTTGAAATTACCAGATCTGGCAGAATAAATAGAAAATATGAATATCCCTATATCTATTAAATTTGATTTGTAATAAAAAATAAAATAAAATAAAAAACCCTTCTTACAAGAAAATGGCAGGACCAGATTTTCAGAACACTGGTGAGCTCTATCAAGCACCTAAGAAAGGAATAATGCCCTATATGAACTCTTTCAGAAAACACAGGAGTCAGGAGCATTTCTCTACTCATTTTATGAGACCAGTGTTTCTGTGATACCAAAACCAGACAGAGACATTACAAAAAATGAAATTACAGAGAACATTCCCCATGACATACATACAAAAACCCTAAATCAAGCCCAGTATTACATAAAAAGAATAACACATCATGACCAAGTGGGATTTATCTCAAGAGCACAGGCTGGTTTAACATCTGAAAATCAATGTAATTCACTGTGTTTGGAGATAAAGGAGAAAGCCATATGATTACCTCAATAGATGTGGAAAAATCATTTGACAAAATTCAACTATTATTAAAAGCTTCATAAACTAAGAAGAGAATTTCCACTGATAAAGGGCACCCATGAAAAACCAACAGCCAACAAAATACTCAATGGTGAAGGGCCTCCTGCCATAATCAGTAACTAGGCAAAGGTGTCCATCTCACCAACTCCTCCCAGCACAGTCCTGGGGGTCCCAGATGGGGCCCCAGACAAAGGAAATAAAGGGCATGTCAGCTGGAAAGGAAGGAGTGAAGACAGCTCGATCATGGACATGGACAATGCTAAGGAGATTCTACAAAAGAAGCTACAGGACTAAGAAGTGATTTCTGTGTTATTAGCTATAGAACTAACAAGGTCACAGGATACAGAACCAACTTGGTTGGTACAGTCTAGCAGTGAACATTTGGGAAATGAAATGAAACACAATTACGTACGATGATATCAAAACATGATCACTTTTTACGCATGAAATTCATTATAAATATAAAGACTAAAACTATAACCGTATTTTAAAAGCATGAGAATATCTTCACAGCAGCGGAAATAAAGTGTCCACGCACTTGGGGAAACATTACATAGGTTCCCCACTTCTCCCATACACAACCATTAATTCCAGATGGATTAAGGATTTAAATGTTGTTGTTTTTTTAACTATTTTTGTGTGGAAGATATAGGTAAATATTTTTTTGACCTTGGGGTAAGAAAAGATGCCATAAGCCAGAAAATAAAAGCACTAACTATAAAAGGGGAAAAAATGGACAAATTGTATACAAATTAGGAACTTAAATTCATCAGCCTTAAGAAAATGAAATAGAAGCTGCAAACTGGTTTCAGGACTCTATGAAGAACTCGTGAATCGATGAGGAACGATCGTCAACCCAACGGGAAAGCTGGCAAAGCACACGAACGGCATGTCACGGAGGAGGAGGCACACAGAGCCACGGCGTGAAGGCAGCAACCCCCAACAAACCGAGAGCACAGCGAGATGCATGCAGCGGGCCAGACTTCCAGAGCCGAAGGGGCCCATGTTGGTGAGGACGGGGATCCGCAGGACTTGGGAGAACTGCCTGGAGGAGGTGTGAATTGTTTAAGCACCTTGAACACCGTGTGGCGATTCCCATCGAGCTGATGTTCACGACACTGTGTCCCAGCAGCCCCCCTTCTCGGTGCACACCTACCCCAGGCGGTGGGGGAGACAGACAGAAACACTTGTTTAAGCAAAAAGTCTAGAACCACCCCAAATGTGCATCCCACAAGGATGGATTGAGCACAGTACACTCCCACTGTGGAATATTATGCAGCAGTGAAAAGGAGGGACCCACGGAGACCCACAGCACCATGAAGATGTCTTATTAGCAGAGTGTGGACAGAGGAGAGTATGTACACCCCAGTATCCTATCGATAAAGCTCACAAACAGCCAAGGCAAAGCCATATGCAGTATTGTTTAGGCAGTTCATGAGGACGTAAATGCAAAGAGCCACAGAGATGACAGCCACAGAAACAGTGCCACATGGGTGGGAAAGGGCAGGTGACCTGCTGAGCCTGTCCGCACTCCAGTGCCCAGGAGTCGTATGTCACTACCATTCATTTACCTACATGTTGAGCCTTCAAATTAGACATTTCTAAATTGAATGTTTTGCGGTCAGGAGTACAGCTCCCAGTTTAAGAAACCCCCAGGGTGAATCCTTTAAAGCGAAGGCCTCAGCCCCACCGCACTGGCTTCGTACATGCTGGTTATTCAGAGTTGGCAAGGCTGGGCCCGTCCACCCAGAGCCGTGGCATTGAGTCCCAGTGTCCTGAGAGCCCTCAAGGCCACTCGCTCCTCACAGACACGGCCCAGCTCCGAGTCCCGGGTCCACTGCATGCCTTCCCCTCCAAGGGTGCCCTCCCTGGACCCTGCTGTCTCCAAGCAGCAGGGTCCGCCCAGCTCCTCAGAACAAATCCCATTTCTGTCCACCTTAGTTTGGCTCCAAGCCATCGCCTCTAACGCCGGCAACATTGCTTTATTCTCGGGTCTCTCCTGGCACCCGTGCACCTGGCGCCTCTCCCCCAGAAATTGACGAGTGCCGGTCCCAGCCATGCCTGCACGGGGGCTCCTGCCAGGACCGAGTCGCCGGGTACCTGTGCGTCTGCAGCCCGGGGCACGAAGGAGCCCACTGTGAGCTGGGTAAGACAGCCTGGCCCTCGCCGCGGGGCAGCCGCTCTCCGTCCTGGCTGGTGTCTGGCTGGCTGCGCACTGCCTGTGCACTCAGGCCCCTGCCAGCTCCGCCTCCACCCGCCCAGGGAGCTTAGGAGCTCAGCTGAGAGACACCGACAGACCGCCTTCTCCTGCTCCTGCAGGCTCTGGCCTCAGGGGCAGACAAGATGGGGTTCAGAGAGGGCAGGTCACAGCCCTGATGCCCAGCCAGTGCTCCAAGCGGGAGGAGGGAGTGGGGGGCCCGCCAGGTGCACTGCTGGGTGAGCCCTGCACCCCTCACGCCTGTGTGGGGCTCTGAGCCCTGGGACAGTGGCACGGCCCCAGGGAGGGCCAGGCCCAGGACGTCCAGCCTGGGCAGTGGACTGCAGGAGCAGCGTGGAGCCGGGCTTTGTGGGGCAGGCAGTGGAGAGGCAGGTGTGGGGCAGAAGCGTCAGGCTGAACATAGAACTGGGGGTCGTGGAAGCCCATGTAGGCCAACCCAGGGCCGTGTAGTCCATGCAGCTGTGTCCTGTCTCTGCAGAGACAGGTGAGTGCCAGGTGCAGCCCTGCCGAAACAGAGGCTCCCGCAGGGACCTCCCAGGGGCCTTTGCGTCCCAGGGCCCCGCAGGCTTCAATGGAGTCCACTGCGAGACAGGCGGGGGCTGTGCTCGGGGGTCCCTGTGCACACAGGCCTCACCCACACTTGTGATGCCCCAGGCACCCTGGGCAAGCCTGTTTTCTTCAAGCACAGACCCTGGGCTGCTCAGAGAGCAGAGGGGAGGGGGCAGCCCCCGTGGCCCTGCTGGACAGATTCCCTGGGGGGCAGGACCCCAGGGGTGAGGGGAGAGCTGGGCACCCACTAAGGATGAGAGAGACTTCTGCCCCACGGCTCGTCCACACCACCCCCGCCCGGCCTCTCTCCTTGCCGCCCCTTCCCTTCTTCCCGCTGTCCTCTCCTCCCTCCCCCAGACACCCCCTTGCCGCTCGGGCCCACTCTCTGGGTGTTCTCCAGAGGTGGATGCCTGCGACTCCAGCCCCTGCCAGCATGGAGGCCGGTGCGAGAACGGTGGCGGGGCCTACCTGTGCGTCTGCCCAGAGGGCTTCTTCGGCTACCACTGCGAGACAGGTAAGGGCACGGCCCGGAGGGTCCGGACGCTCCTCCTCTGGCTCCTTCCCAGCTCCCCTCCCCCCAGCCGTCCCTGCATGACCAAGCTCACTGCAGCCCCAGGGTCCGGGCACCCACCATTCCTGACGCCTAGAATAGTCTCCCCACAGGAATGTCCCTCCCAGACGAGGCCCACCCTGCCCTCTGATGGGCAGTGCCCCCAGCACTCCCTGCCCTCTGGGGTTGCCATCTGTACCTCCTCTACTTGCTGGTCACACTGCCCTCCTAGGACAGGGGCATTTGGGGGAGAGCTGACCTGCCTTGTGGGTGTGTCCCCAGGCCCCATGAGTCTGGTGGGCAGCACTCAGCCGTGCAGGGCGGACGGGGCTCCCAGGGACGAGCCTGTGACAGGAGACACAGGAGCCTGTGACAGGAGACAGGAGACACTGAGCAGCTCAGGGGCTGTTGGTGAACAGGCTGGGCAGTGCAGGATGGCCTGGCTCAGTCAGGAGGCCACACCTGCCAGCCCTGGCAGCCCTGCCCCCATCCTGGAGAGTCCCCTCTGCCACTCCTACCTCCCAGAAGCTGCCTGATAGTCCCACCCACTTGCACCCACAAACATACCTACACAGGAACAACCAAGCCCCCCAGGAGCAGGGCCCAGGCTGGAGTCAGGGGCCTGACGACACCCCAGAGCTCAGTGCTGCTTCCCCTCCCCCAGTGAGCGATCCCTGCTTCTCCAGCCCCTGTGGGGGCCGCGGCTACTGCCTGGCCAGCAACGGGTCCCACAGCTGCACCTGCAAAGTGGGCTACACGGGCAAGGACTGCGCCAAAGGTGAGGCACCAGGGCACCGCGGCGCGGTGGGGGGCCCCCTCGCCTCAGAGGGCACAGACACCCAAAGGACAGGCCGAAGGGCGAGGCCCCTCCCTGGGCACAGGAGCTGACTGGGAAGCAGGGAGGGCACAGAGCCCAGGAGGCCTAGGAGCCGTCATGTGTGTGCACAAGCCCATCCGGGAGCAAGGCCAGACCCCAAACGAAGGTGCCCCCGCAGGTGCCGGGGCGGCCTCCCCGCCAGCAGTGCCCGCATCTCCCCGTGGTAGCCCCAGAGCGCCGGGCTGGCACCTGCCGGGATGGGGGGCTTCCACGGCCGACGCTGACCGCCCCCTTCCCTTGTTCTTGACCGAAACCCTGAAGAGCTCTTCCCACCAACGGCCCTCAAGGTGGACCAAGCGGAGGAGAGCGGGGTCACCATCTCCTGGCGCCCACCCGAAGACCCGGCCGCCAGGCAGATGCTGGACGGGTACGCGGTCACCTACGCCTCCTCGGACGGCTCCTTCCGCCGCACCGACTTCGTGGACCAGGGCCGCTCCTCGCACCAGCTCCGGGCCCTGGCGGCCGGCCGCGCCTACAACATCTCCGTCTTCTCGGTCAAGCGCAAGGCCAACAACAGGAATGACATCAGCAGGCCCGCGGCGCTGCTCGCCCGCACCCGTGAGTCCTGCCCCGACAGCCAGACAGCGGGGCGGGACAGACAGGCTGCCAGAGACGAGGGGCAGGGTTAGGGAGCGAGGCTGGGGAAGGCTGGGGGTGCCCGGGCAAGGCAGCCCAGGTCTGGGGAGCAGGGAGGACAGGCCAGGCGTCAGGAGGCCACTCTGATGTTGCTGCGGAGGGAATAGCAGCTGGGAGGGGCAGCGAGCAGCTGGGCAGCAGGGGGGCTGTCTTGGGGGAAGGGTAGTGCAAGTGGGTGGCTGGGGCCCCCGGGGGTGGTGGAGGGCGCTGGGGGTGCAGCCTGGGAAAGGGATGCTGGGAGAGGAAGGGAGGAAGTGGACTGGGGTGGGGTGGGGGCGGGGGGAGCTCCCACACACCACGTGGGGGAGGCGAGGTCCCAGAGAAGGAGGAAGGCAGGCATCCTGGAGGCCCATGCCAGCCCTCGCTGGGCGCTGACAGGAGGACACTGAGGGCCAGGTGGGGAACGGACAGGGAGGTCAGGGTGGGTGTGTTGTGGGAAGGACAGCAGGGGCAGCCAGGACACACTCGGAGGCCAGCAGGGCCCGAGCCGGGGGCAGCGCGGGAGCCGGGGTCCAAGGAGGAGAGGGGCATCCTGACTGTGGTTTAGGAAGAAGTGCATTTGGGGCTCCTGGAGAAGGGGTGTGCCCAGACAAAGCATCCGGGAGGAGGATGACCTCCCCTTCCCGTCACAACAGGGTCTCCACCAGGGCACCAGGGTGGGCGGGAGGACTACTCCCCACTGCACTGGGCGCTGGCACCCCTCTCGCCTCCTCTGGGGTTTGGCCCGCACCAGCCCCTTCTCTGGGTTGCAGAGGGCTCTCCTGGCTTCTACAGCCAGCAAGTCCCAGCACTACCCAGAGGATCACATCAGTTCGACCAAAACAGTCAGCCAGAGAAAAGACGAGGGGGTGCCAGGATCCGCAGGTGTCAGGAGGGGCCCTGCCCCCACCCACTGGCCTCTGGTGGGGCTGGCTGGCCCCTAGCAGTCCTGCCAAGACAGGAGCCTGGGGTGTGTCCACCTGACGGTGTCCCCACCGTGCGGAGGGGTGCACTCACCAAGCCCAGGCTGGCTGCTGCCTTACGTGGGCACCTCTCTGTGACCCCCAGCACCTTCCTGAGCCTCATCTAGTGTTTCGAGCCCCTGCCCTCCCAGGGGTGAGGAGGGCAAGGCTGAGCAACCCCCTGTCTCCCAGGACCCCACCCTGTCGAGGGCCTTGAGGTCACCAATGTGACGGCCAACGCCATCTCCGTGCGGTGGGCTCTGCATAGGATACGTCACGCCACCGTCAGCGGTGTCCGTGTGTCCATCCGCCACCCTGAGGCCCAAGAGGACCAGTCCTCAGATGTGGACAAGAGTGTGGAGACGTTCACATTCGGGTGAGTACAGCCGGCCTCCTGCTCCTTCCAGCGCCCCTGCAGTGGCCCAGCGTCCACCCGCCTGCGTGCCTCCTGTCCACCCAGCACCAGCCACTCAGCCTCAGGCTCACGTCTGCCCTCACAGGGCTGCCAGACAAGGGTTTACAGGTCCCAAATGAGCAGGGATGCCCTAAAAGCCCAGGGGCCTTGTGTCCTGCACAGGGAGTGGGACCGGGCCAGTCACACAGGGTCCTCCAGAAAGGGGAAAATGGCAGATGACATGGTCAAACCTTAAACGAGGCCTGTAAACTTCTCATGCCCAACTATCACAAATTAACGACAAACAAAACTATGAAATTCAAATGAACAGCAGTCATTCAAAATAGCCCACTGAAATAACTACTTGAACGACCCACATGGGGTCTCCGACACCAGGCCCTCGGGGTCAGGTCCCTGATGGAGCCCTGTGGATGTTCCGACCCTGCTCGGGCGGGCGGGCAGTGAGGGACACTGGCTGGCAGCGTCCTGGAGAGGGGTGGCCTCAGCCACACGGGGCCCCTGGATTCTGGAGCCTGCAGAGTAACACGGCGGAGGGTGCTCCCATCAAGTGACTGTGTTGGACACATGCCCGCGGGAACAGCCTAGCAGCGGCCAGCGCAGGGCAGCCGGGGCCGAGGTCATGGGAGGGGTGTGTGGAACACCGGTGTCACCGGCGAGGGGCTCTGTCCCCTGTGCATCCTTCTACCTGTCCACACGTTTTACCATTTGTGGTCGGCAGACGTACCAAGGCCGTTCTTCCAGCTGTTTGTCTCCAACCAGATGGTCACTTGTGCCAGAGACAAGACTCTTTTTTTTTTTATTTATCCTCACCTGAGGATATTTTTCTATTTATCTTGAGATAGAGTGAGAGGCAGAGAGAGAGAGAGAGAGAAACATCGACTGGCTGCCTCCCACATGACCCCAACCAGGGCCGGGGACGAACCGCAACTGAGGTACGTGCCCTTGGCCGGAATCAAACCCAAGACTCATTGGTCCAGCGGCCGACGCTCTAACTGCTGAGCCACACCGGCCAGGGCAGGACTCTGCTTTCTCTAAGTGTTGCCGTCATTTTTCTTGATTCACATTCTGCCCACTTCCAAAGAATATGACAGAAACACCAGGGGCCCCAGGGGCACTTGGTGACTGTGTCGGGTCCCCAAGAACCTTCCCCGGGCTCGCGGGGAGGACGCCCCCGGACTCAGCTGAGGCTGCAGGACAGCTGGATCCGCCACAGAAATGTCACAAGCACAGAAGGGAAGGGTGCACGGGAGAGGTCGGGGACCAGCCACGAGCTCCAGGCCCCTCCTCGTGGAGCCACGAAGGACACGGTTCATTCCCGCCACAGTTGTGACGACCCGTGTGAGGACAGGTGGGGAAGCCGGGCAGGGACGCAGCCCGGGGTTCCTGGGGCTGGTCACGGGCACCCTCTGCCTGAGAACATCCAGGCTCCCGGGAGGAGCTCCACGTGAACCACACCTGGCACGAATGTTAGGTGCAGCGAGGCCCTCAAACCTGTGAGGGGCTGGGGACCCAGGGACCCTCCTGGGAATTCCAGCCAAGGGCCCCTCTCCTGTCTGAACACCAGCCTCCTGGCCATGCCCAGCACTCTCCAGGCCTGTGCCCGTCTCTGCCTCACTGCAGACAGGGAGTAGCTTCCACCAGGGAGCACCCAGGGCTCAGGCCAC
Organism: Tadarida brasiliensis; assembly: GCA_030848825.1. Classification (NCBI taxonomy): domain Eukaryota; kingdom Metazoa; phylum Chordata; class Mammalia; order Chiroptera; family Molossidae; genus Tadarida; species Tadarida brasiliensis. Next base: position 107,068,516 of record CM061265.1, read on the forward strand.
AAACCTGCCCTCATGAAGGCCACCGAGGCCACCAGCGCGGGCACCCTCAGCCCCGGTCACCCTGCTCTGGAGGAGCCGCAATCTGGGGACACGGAGCCCACGACCGCCCTGTCCTCTCCCCGCAGGGCCCTGCTTCCCGGGAGGAGGTACAGCGTCCGGGTGACCACACTCAGCGGGCTGGGCGCACAGGACCACCCCACCGAGAGTCTGGCCTCGGCCCCGCTGCACCTGTGGACCCGTAAGTACACGTGCGGCGGCTCACTGCGAGCAGGGCCCGGAAGCTCTCACCTCCCCCAGCCCCGGGTCCGCTCTAGACTGGCCGTGACACCAGAACCCCGACCCTGGGCTGAGTGCACCCTGAACGGCAGTGCGCCTGGCGGTCTCGCGCTCCCCTGCGGGGGTGACCCGCACACCCAGCGACTCCTGCCTGCTACTGAGCGGGGCCATGGAGCACAGGGCCAGAGGAGCATCAGGCACGGGTGTCACACTGTCCCCGCTGCTGAGCTCCACGGTGTCTCAGGGGGCACGCGGCCCTCACTGCTCCCCCTCCCCCATGTGTGGGCGGAGCCAGCACACGGCCCTCACGGCTCCCTCTCCCCCATGTGTGGGCGGAGCCAGCACACGGCCCTCACGGCCCCTCCCTCCCCCGTCTGTGGGCGGAGCCAGCACAGGGCCCTCACGCCCCCCTCCCCGTCTGTGGGCGGAGCCAGCACAGGGCCCTCACGGCCCCTCCCTCCCCGTGTGTGGGCGGAGCCAGCACAGGGCCCTCACGGCTCCCCCTCCCCCGTCTGTGGGCGGAGCCAGCACAGGGCCCTCACGGCCCCTCCCTCCTCAGTGTGTGGGCGGAGCCAGCACGGGGCCCTCACGGCCCCTCCCCGTGTGTGGGCGGAGCCAGCACAGGGCCCTCACGCCCCCCTCCCCCGTGTGTGGGCGGAGCCAGCACGGAGCACTGGCGTGTGAACCTGGGGGGTGGGGGAGGACAGGCCGCTCGGTGAGAGGGAAGGTGTGAGCGAGGCCCGGCAGGTGGGGCAGGGGGTCAGCACAGACTTAAGTCCTCGCTCTGACCCTCAGTGCTGGGACCCACGCCCCTCATCTCCGCCCCAGGGGAAGGGGTGTGCCAGGCTCAGGGGTCCGCAGTGCCACGCGGGAGGGCACACGGATGGTGAGCAGCTCAGGGCCTTGCCGTGCTGGCGGGCAGCAGGTGGGGCGGCTCTCGGGCAGGAGGGGGCGCTGCAGACCCCACCCCACCCTTCGGGACCGCTGCAGCGTCTACAGTAACTAAATCTGGCTTCACGTGTGGCTTCGGCGGCCGCGTCAGATGTTTGAACTGCGTCCTGGGTCAAGACCGGCAGCCCCTTCACCGCCCTCCCCTGCTCTGTGCCTCTCCCAGGGCCTCTGCCACCAGCAAACCTGACCGCCACCCGAGTCACGGCCACCTCTGCCCACGTGGTCTGGGATGCCCCCGCTGCAGGCACCTCGCTGGAGGCCTACATCATCAACGTGACCACCAGCCAGAGCACCAAGAGCCGCTACGTCCCCAACGGGAGGCTGGCGTCCTACACGGTGCGCGACCTGGCGCCCGGGCGGCGGTACCAGCTCTCCGTGACGGCCGTGCAGAGCGCGGAGGGCGACCAGCTGCACAGCGAGCCTGCGCACCTCTACATCATCACCTGTGAGTGCGGCCACGCTGCGGGAGGGCCGGGCAGGCAGCCTAGGCCCGGGGCTGAGCGAACGCGGGGCTGTGGGGACGGCGGTGGGGAAGGAGGGTGCACAGCCGGTGCGCGTCAGCTCGATGCACTTTGGGAAAAGCACTTTGCTCCTCGGCGGCAGGGTCCCGGGGAGGAGCCCTGTAGCCAGGCCAGGCCAGGAGGAGCCGCTGGTCAGAGCAGGGAGAAGCCGGCAGCCACAGGAAGGGGCGCGGAGAGGCAGGAAGGACAGCCAGAGGGGTGGATGGGTGGGGACCCAGCTCAGGTGCTTGGGGCTCCAGCGGCCACGCTAAGGACCGGGTCCTGCCCCAGGGTCCCACAGGGTTCTGCGCGGCCCTTCGCACTCCTTGCAGCTCCCACAAGGTGCTGTGGAAGACGGGGTGCCTGAGCATGGCACCTGCAGTCTGCTCGCAGTCAGACCCAGCTCAGCTCCAGGGGCCCCTGCCTGGTGACAGGGCGGTTGGGGCCCTTCCAGGGGAGGAGGGTCCACGGGGGAAGGATGGAGGCTGATGGGTGACAAGGATCCACAGAAGCCACACCATTACTCTCGGGGCAAGTGTGGGGTGGGGGCCTCGGCCGAGGGGAGTCCAGCCGGGCCCAGTGCCTGGCTCTGCCCTGCAGGCAGAGAACCTGGGCCCCGGGTGGGGGCTAGGGCCAGCCCCCCAACACTGCCTGGCACTGTCTGCTTCCTAGTAGGTGCAGAGCTGGCTCCAGGGCTCTGAGACAGCCACAGAGCCGCCATTCAGCGGAGTCAGGTCCCTTCGGTTCTCTCTGAGCAGTGGGGTGGGATGGAGGCAAAGGGATGCCCCAGACCTGCCTTATGTGCCCCCCATCCTGTCGCCCGCTGCCTGCAGCCTCCAGGGACGGCACCGAAAGACGCTGGCACCGGGAAGGGCTCCACCCACGGGTGCTCAGAAACAGACCAGTCCCCGCGCGCCTGCCCGAGCTGCGTCTGCTCAATGACCGTGGGGCCCCCGAGCTGCCAACCCAGGCCCCCAGGTACACTCCTCCGCCGCCAGCCCCCTCGGGGTCACCTGGCACGGAGCTCCTTGTGGTGACCCTGGTGACTCCTGGCAGGTTCTCGGAGCTCGTAGACGGCAGAGGACGAGTGAGTGCCAAGTTCGGCGGCTCACCTGGCAAATCGGTCACCGTGAGATCCCGTGAGTATCTACACAACCTCAGGCTTCACTGCCACTCACCCGGCCCCCAGCATGGGAGGGACAAGGGCCCTGAACCTGATGATGACCCCAGGCCCACGGCCCAGCTGTGGCCTCGGGCCAGCATGAACTGCTCACGCAGCCGGAGTCCGAGGAGCCTTCCCGATGCAGCCATGCGGGTGAGGTCCAGTGGGGCAGGTCCAAGGTCTGGGAGCTCTGCTTGCCACGCCAGGACTCCGAGCGTGGTTGGTGGGCAGTAGACAGGAGGGCGTGACTCGTCTGAGGTGTGGCTGCTCTCGGAGTGGCCCCTGGACCAGCAGCACCAGCCTGGGCCTCTGGACGTGCAGGGGCCCAACCAGAGCTGTGAGCGGGAGCCTGTCTGGAGCCAGGTGACTGGCGCACACCGTGTGGTCCCAGGTCCTCACCACAGTGGGGTCATGTCCGTGTTAAGAGTGGAGACTTTGGGTTCAGGTCCTGCGTGGCCTGGACTAGCCGGGCCTCTCTGCCTGGCCCAGCACACAGGGCATGGGCAACGGGCTCAGACGACCTCGGGGCCTGGGTGGGGAGCCCCAGGCCTCTGTGGAGAAGCTGACTGGCAGTTAGGGGGGCCCCGAGCACGGCAGAGAAGCTGACTGGCAGTTAGGGGGGCCCCGTGCACGGCAGAGAAGCTGACTGGCAATTAGAGGGGCCCCGTGCATGGCGGAGAAGCTGACTGGCAGTTAGGGGGGCCCCGTGCACGGCAGAGAAGCTGACTGGCAATTAGAGGGGCCCCGTGCATGGCGGAGAAGCTGACTGGCAGTTAGGGGGGCCCCGTGCATGGCAGAGAAGCTGACTGGCAGTTAGAGGGGCCCCGTGCATGGCGGAGAAGCTGACTGGCAGTTAGGGGGGCCCCGTGCATGGCAGAGAAGCTGACTGGCAGTTAGGGGTGGCCCCGTGCATGGCGGAGAAGCTGACTGGCAGTTAGGGGTGGCCCCGTGCATGGCGGAGAAGCTGACTGGCAGTTAGGGGGGCCCCGTGCACGGCAGAGAAGCTGACTGGCAGTTAGGGGTGGCCCCGTGCATGGCGGAGAAGCTGACTGGCAGTTAGGGGGGCCCCGTGCACGGCAGAGAAGCTGACTGGCAGTTAGGGGGGCCCCGTGCATGGCAGAGAAGCTGACTGGCAGTTAGGGGTGGCCCCGAGCACGGCAGAGAAGCTGACTGGCAGTTAGGGGGGGCCCCGTGCATGGCGGAGAAGCTGACTGGCAGTTAGGGGGGGCCCCGTGCATGGCGGAGAAGCTGACTGGCAGTTAGGGGGGGCCCCGTGCATGGCAGAGAAGCTGACTGGCAGTTAGGGGGGGCCCCGTGCAAGGTCTGCCTGAGTGTGGGTATGAGGGGGAGGAGGAGGTGTCGTCACCCCCTGAGAAGCAGGGCTGGTGGGAGGAGAGTGGAGTTTGAAGGAGGCTAGGAATGAGGCCAGTGGGTCAGGCAGATTCAGTCCTGCATCGGGCCACTGGGGACTCATTCTCCAGAAGCCTTGGCAGGGGCGGTGGTGGAAGCCAGGTCTGCGGAGGGTGGGCAGGAGGTGCGGGTTGGCCCACCTGGAGAAAAGCGGGTCCTACTGGAGGCATTGGGAGCCCACAGGCCTGAGCCCAGGTTGGGGAGCCGGTGGTGGGGCCAGCATCCTGCTCTCGAGCAGAGGAGCGGCTCGGGAGGGTGGCCTGGGGACAGTCCTGGGCGCCAGGCAGCCCAGCACGGTCAGCACTGAATGTCCTGTCTCTCCTAGAGCCCACGGCTCCGGTGCAGCTGGAGGACGTGCCCAAGCAGGCCGGCCTGGCCCTCCAGGGCCCCGAACGTGACGGTGACAAGGACGTGGGAAGTAAGTCAGCCAGAATGGGCTTCCAGGGCTGAGCACCGGGAGGGGACAGGAGGCACCAGCACCCCGTCCTTGTACAGACCAATGACCCAGATCTGCCTGAACGTACCCCTGTCCCTCCTGCCCCCCCGCCCCCATGTGTGGCAGACCCCCCCCCCTCCGCAGAGGAGCACGGTGAGCAGAGGCAGGAATAGGAGGGGCAGCGCTGAGCGTGGCCCAGCTGGAGCACCACTGGCAGACCCCGGCTCAGGAGCAGGGCCAGCGGGGCCCCTGCTGACACCAGGCTACACGGGGCCTAGACGGTCCCCAGCCCGGCCCTCCGTCTGGAGAGCATCCCGGCCAGCCAGCCTGCGGGGCGTCGTCACAGGGCGGCTCCCCTGTGGACGGTGTGACAGGCACACATTCCGCACAGACCAGACCCTCGCTCTCCTTTCCTGTCCTGACCCTCAGGGCCGTGTCCCCCGATGGACAGCCCTCCAGGACCCAGTGGCCTTCTTCCAGGCAGCCACAGGCTCAGATGGGGCCCATCTACGGGACCCCAGAGAAGGCAGAGTGCTCGGTACCGGGGAAGCCAAGCACCCAGGAGCCGCCTCTGAGGGTGCGTGTCACTGCAGGCCAGCCCCCTGCGCCCCCGGGACACCTGTGCCCTCACGGGCACCCGAGCCAGAGGGTGCCCCTGCAAACGGTGAGGGTGCCGGCGGCCTCAGAGAAGGCGGGTGCAGGTTCAGGCCCCCAGGCGGGCGACCTCGTTCGTCACAGAGCAGGGAAGGCGCTGCCTGTGCTTCTGTAAACGGGGGCTCGTCAGAGGGTGTTGCGTCGGCCCTTTCAAATGTCAGGTGTTTCCGAAAACTCAAACTAGAGGGAGTGAAGGGCCTTCCTGGGTGTGTCCTGAAGGAGAGTTCAAGGGGCCCTGGCTGGCCCCAGACGCACGCCACCTGCCGCTGGCTGAGGGGAGGTGTGCGTTCTCCAGGTGACGACCCTCGGTGGCCCAGTGCGCAAAGCCGGCACAGCCTGGTTCCTGCCACACTCTGGCTACTGGTCCGCGCTGCCCCCTTTATTGAGTTGGTTGGTTGGCTCTGGCTAAACCTCAGACTGGAACACGGTCCATAGCCTTGCTGTCCACCCCCGGGGCCGGCTCGTGCGATGGCCCTTTGCTGTGCCAGATGGTGGAGACAGGAGGCTGCAGCCCAAGGTGCACCCCAGCCCAGCCACAGTGGCTCAGCTGGTTGAGTGCCATCCTGTGCGCTGAAGGGTCGCGGGTTCGATTCCCGATTCCTGGTCAGGCCACATGCTGGGTTGTGGCGGTCGGGGCGGAGCATGTGCAGAAGGCAATAGCTTGATGTCTTTCTCTCTCTAAGCATGAGGGTTAAACACAAAATGCTAATAAGACAGCAAGGTCATTCCAGGCTGGGTCTGCCCCGCCCCCTGCAGTCGGCCGGAGCTTCTGGGCATCGGTGCGACGGGGATGAACTGTGGCCTCGGCAGCTCTCACCCAGGGGCATGCAGGGGGTCCGGAGGTGTTCTAGGAGCTGATGTCCGGGAGTGGAGGCGGGGGCTGGGATGTGAGCATGCCCGCAGCACAGGGCAGCTCAGGCATCGGAGTGCCAATCCGCCGCCTGGCCAGCGCCCGCTGGGGTCCGATCCGCAGGACACTGTCGAGCAGTGAGTCCTCGCGCGTCGCTTCGTCGGTACCAGCCAAGGTTCCGGGCTCACTCCTCCTCCCCAGGGTTTCGCGCCCTTCGAACCCACACCCACGGTGTCACGGCGTCGTCATCGCTGAGGCGAGCTGTCCGCAGGCCAGTCCTCCCCTGGGACCTCCAGCGTCCTGGCTGTTCCTGGGCCTTTCAGAGCTCCGCACGGGCCCACGGTCATCTGTGGGTACTGCCGTCCCCGGTGCCCGCCATCTCATTCCTGGTCAGAATCACCTCCTCCTCCCCTCTGGAAGCCGTTAGACTCTTCCTTCCCCCCAGAGAGCCCCAGGCACCCCAAAAGCACATCTAACGCTCCTGATCGGCGTCTCCTCACCACACAACTCTCCAGGTCGGGGCCACGTCTTCGAGCCCCCAGGAGCCTCATGGAGAAGGGGGCGCCCACACCTGCCGCCTGCCGTCAGGGCTCTGGACTGGCATGGGTCCGTCCCTGACACCGACGCTGTGGTCTGAGCAGCTGCCACCCAGGAGGAGGGGACGGCGCCGTGCCCGGAGCAGCAGGCTGTGGCCCATCCTCGCCCAGGACTGCCCCTCCCCCACGCCAGTCAGTCTCCTGGGTGTCTATTGTAAGGTGCGTGCGTCGTGATCCAGTCGGGATTAGGGGAGACAGCGCTGCAGGACCCACCCCTGCGTGACCTGTGGGCTCGGCTGCCCTCGAACAGCAGAACGTCGGCCAGGTGTCTGCAGCCCGGGGCCCAGGCTGGAGCAGGAGGGCAGCGACGCGGCCCGCACGCCACGTCCTGTGAGGACAGCTGCAGGGTCTGAGACTCATGAGGAGTCGGAAGGGCTGGAATAGAGGAGCAGGCTGTGGAAGCGGAGGACTCACCCCACTGCAACCCCCCGAAGCAGTGGAGTCAGGCCTGTGTCCCTGGCACAAGGGTGTCCAGTCCATGGAGCCGACCTGAGCCCCGAAATAAACCCATCTGTCTGTGGTCAGCTGATTCCATCAAGGGCACCAAGACCATCAATCGGGAAAAAGCCTCTTCAGCAAAGGTGCTGGCACATCCGGACACCCACACACGGAAGGAGCCTCACGTCACACACAAAGGGACTCAGAATGATCGGAGACCTACAGGCAGGAGCTAAACCTACGAACTCAGAAGAGAACACAGGGGTAACTCTTCATGACCTTGGATTTGGCCAAGGGTCTTTGGCTATAACACCAAGAGCATGAGCAACACAACTTTTTAAAAAGGTGAATTGGACGTCACCAAAATCGTAGTGTTTGTGCTTCAGAGGAAGTGAAAAGACAGCCCATAGAATGGGAGAAAATATTGGCAAACCACGTGTCTGAAAAAGCAATCTGTACCCACAATAAACAAAGAACACTTACAGCTGAACAGTAAGGAGACAAATAACTCAATTAAGAAATGAACAAGCCACCCGGCCAGTGTGGCTCAGTGGTTGAGCGTCAACCCTGCACCAACAGGTCACCGGTTTGGTTCCCAGGTTGTGGGCCCGATCCCCAAGGTGGGGCATGCAGGAGGCAGCCAATCGATGTTCTCTCTCTCTAAAATCAATAAAGAAAAAATATTTTAAAAAAGAAAGGAAAGAAAGAAAGAAAGAAAGAAAGAAAGAAAGAAAGAAAGAAAGAAAGAAAGAAAGAAAAAAAGAAAGAAAGGAAGAAAGAAAGAAAGGAAGGAAGGAAGAAACAAGCCAGCTGAGCAGACGTTTCTCCAAGGAAGATGCCCAGTGGCCAACAGGCCCATGAAGAGCTGTTCGACGTCAGTCACTGGGGAGTGCGATTCGGAACCGCACGGGATGCCACCTCACCCCGCCCAAGGACCCAGTGAAAGGTGAGAGGATGAGCCCTGGAGGGCATGTGGAGAACTGCAGCCCTCAAACACCGCTCCTGGGAAGATCAGTGGTTCGGCCACATCCGAAAAACAGTGGGCGGTCCCTGGAAGAATGAGCCACGGTCACCACATGACCCAGCAATTCCACCCTGCAGGGGTGTGTCCCCAAGAGGAACGAACACACGTGTCCCCACGGGGCCTCATACACAATGTCCACGGCAGCACAATCCACGATCGCCAAAGGGTGGGAACCACCCGTGTCCGTCACCTGAGGAACGATGAACGGGATGTGGTCTGTCCACACGGTGGGCTGCATCGGACTGCGGGAGTGAATGACACATGCTATAATGCTGGTGAAGCTTGGGGACATTAGCCTAGTGAACGCAGCGTCACAGAAGACCACACGCCACAGGACCGCACTCGGGGAGTCCGGAACGGGCCATCTGCAGACAGAAGCAGGTCAGCGGTTGCTCGGACGGGAGGTGGGGGTCCAGGGGGTGACAGCTACGGGCTGGCTCGCGTATCTGTGTTGTGCTCAAATCGATGAACTGCACTCTATCATGGGTGGATTGGAAGGTATATCAACGACACTTCCATAAAGCTGTTTTAAAAACACAACAGGCAGAACAGCATTTTTGGCATCTCTTCAGTGTGGAAAATATAAATATATTTACCTATTTTCTTGTATTTAAAAATAAAATGAATAAAAAGTGTTCACCCCACGAGGAAGGAAAGAACAAGACGAGGAGGTAAGGATGTGGACGTCTGACGGTGGCCTCGTAGTCCGTGGAAAACAAGGAACTGTTTGTAAATGACACCCAGAGAGAGAGAGCATTGCCTCCTCCTGAAAGAAATCTGAAACTCTGCTCGTGCTGATGGGGAACCACACAGGAAAAGGTATTGTGTTAACTGGAAAAGTTTGACTGTTCCCTGCTAGTGGGATATCTTCTAAGGAGAAAAAGAATTGCCAGGAAATTTCCAGCTGTACCCAGTGACCTTCAGATGACTGCTTATATTTTAAACTATTACATGTGCATTGTGGGATAATTATGTTAATGCCACCAAGATTTTCATCATAAAAAGATACGATATAAAATCAAAGAGGTAAAACCCCTGTGTTTTTATTTTTATTTAACTCTGTTCATTTGAACTGGAAATAAAGTGTAAACTCATAATTTGTTTATTTTTAAATCTGATTTCCCAGTTCTGTCTCCTGAAAAGACCCGGCGCCCTGGCCCAGGGACAGTGAGCCCCTCAGTGGCCCAGACCAGGCTCTAGGTAAACCTCTCCGCTAAGACTGAGGCATCACACGCACAGAGTGGGCCCAGGACATACTTGTCTGAAGGGCACAGCGGCTGAGCTGAAAGGGGTCCCACTGGCCAAAGAGGGGACCACTTGACATCAGGAAAACCAATGACAGCAAGAGATGGACCCACCACACCAGATGCTGTGAGCTCCGGGGGCTCTGGCTGGCCTCATGCTGAAAGGGCTCAGGACAGGAGAACGGCACACTGACCCGCCTTGCCTGGTCGCGGAGGGCATTTCAGGGTGACCCCGTGGTGGGTCAGGGAAAGCAGGTCCTCGCAGGAGGTCTCTGGCCATCGGAGGCAGAGGACAGAACGAGCTCCACAGGCCCCTGGTCAGGCGAGGGATCTGAGACCTGAGTCAGGGACCTCCAGTTCTGCATCCGTAAGGCTGCTGACGCTGAGCCAGGACCCAGCCTCCCGTCACACGTGCCTTCACCCATGAGGCAGTCCTGCAAAGACAGTGACCGGATCCTGTGACCAGTTGCCAGGAAACACGGGCGTGGAGGCCAGTTAATGCCACAGGGGAGCTGCAGCTCATCCAGGAGGGGGGACTCCCACAGGCCCAGCGACCTGGTGTCTGCTGTGGCTACGGAGGGCAGATGAAGAGTCACGAGTTAAACAAGGTGTGAGACATCCACGGAGGCCGAGTGCATCCCACACATCCTAGTCACACCAGGCCAACTGCCAAGGGCGTTTTAACACAGCCAGGGAAACGACCTGGACCGCGATTTCTCGCGCTATCAAGGAAGCGCCGCCACGCTGCTGACAGCAGTCCCGTGCATCTGTGGGGACATCGGTGTCTTTACCAGCTGGTGCCACTGAGGCACTCACAGGAGGCCTGGTCTCTGAACTGCTCGGACGGCCTTCGCCAAGAGAGGGAAAGGGAGATGCGGAGACAGAACTGCAGAAGATTGCAAACTGCTGATAATCGCTGAAGCTGGGGGTGGTGTATGGGGTTCTTCAGAGTCTAATTTTGTAGGTTTGAACACTTGCAAGATTTTTTGAAAGCCCACAACTGCTCTGGCCGGTGTGGCTCAGCAGTTAGAGCGTGAGCCCTCAGACCGAAGAGTCGCGGGTTTGATTCCCGGTGAAGGGTATGCACCTGGGTGGCAGGTCCCATCGCCGGCCCCAGTCGGGTCGTGCAGGAGGCAGCCAATCCATGTGTCTCTCTCACGTTGACATTTCTCTCTCTCCTCTCTCCCTTCCACTCTGTCTAAAATTCACTGGGAAAATATCCTCAGGTAAGGATTAACAAAAATAATAATAAATTAAAAAAACAAAACAAAATAAAGAGCCCACAACTCACTGTCAGCACGTCAGGAAAGACAAAAAGACAAGGCCAGCCGGGGGGAGTGGGGCAGCAGTGAAGACTGCAAGGGCCCAGCAGACACCCCAAGGGCCAGCTGAGCAGCTGGGGCTGCTCTCCGCTCCTGTGCGGAGGTTGCTGGGGGTGGGGCCGCGGTGAGATGGCACAGGGGGACCAGCCTCTGGTATGGGGAGCGTGGGCACGCACAATCCTCACTCCTTTGTGTTTCTTACGTTTTTAAGTTAAAAATGAAAACATACATATTGACAAAGCTTAAAAAAAAAAAGTGGACCCTAAGAGGGAAAGGCCAGGTCCACCCCTCTCTGGCAGCCACTGAGGGTCCTGCTTCTGACAGCAGGGTGGCGAGGATGGCATGGGGGGGATGGGCAGACAGCGGGTGGTGAGGATGCTGGGGGGGGATGGGCAGACAGCGGCCCAGGGGGCACAGAAGCCTTCAGAGTCCTGCACAGAGGGCTGCCTGGACTCGGGGTGGGGGACCGCCTGGACTGGGGACTGGGGGGGGGGGATGCAGGTGGCATGGAGACGGGCCCTAGAGGACAAGTGGCTGTCAAGGGGAGGCCTCAGCGTTCCTTGTGGAAGAACCCTGTGCAGAACAGGGTTCAGCCCAGGAGGGCTCAGCTCTGAGGGTCCCAGCAGAATCACTGTTCACACCCTGGCCCTCAGGGTAATGGGGTCAGAGCCGGGCATCGCCCTGACCACTTGCAGCGGGACCACCCAGGACACAGTGGTATTGGGGACAGCAGGAGGCACGCCGGGGCAATGCTGGCAGGCCTTCCTCTGGGGTCCCGGGCACTGACTGCTCGTGGCCTGTCCACAGACACCCCTGGGAACTGCACAGAAAACCCCTGTCAGAACGGAGGCACCTGCGTGCGAGGCGTGGACGCACACAGCTGTGACTGCGGCCCGGGGTTCAAAGGCAGGCGCTGTGAGCTGGGTGAGTCGGGGCCGCCGCCTGGCCTGGAGACATCTGTTACAGCAGACTGCTGGGCAGGCGCGGGTTTGCCACGGGGACCTCGCCCCATGAGGCCCCCAGACTTCCAGGGGCCCAGGCGGGGAGGCTGGCAGGCAGCTAGTCCCTGGTCCTCACAGCCCCGCCATGCCAGGCTGGCAGGTGCTCCTGGGTTGGTGGGGGTCTGGGGACAGTCAGAAAGCAAGAAACACAGAGCGACAGCCCCACAGTGAGGTGGGTGAAGGGGCTGTTTTTGGCTCGGGATGAACGTGGTGGGAGGGAAAGGGCCACAGGCCTCCCTCAGAAGACTGGACTGAGGCCTCGGTGGGTGGACAGGGAGCCCCGAGGGGACCCGCCCGCAGGCTCCACAGACCCCGCCCAGCCGCAGGCCTCCCAGGGTGCGGGAGCGGCGGCCAGGCCGGGCCGGGCCCCTGAGCGTGGCCTCCTGTCTGCAGTCTGTAGAAAGCTGCCCCAGCCCTGCACACGCCTGTTCTCAGAGACGAAGTCCCTGCCGGTGTGGGAAGGAGGCATCTGTCACCACGTGTAAGTTCCCCTCCTCCCCGGCCTCCCGAAGCACTGCCACCAAGTCCAGCTCCCCGTCCTCTCATCCCCCCGAGGTCCAGTGGTGACAGTCACCGAGGGGCCTGCTCTGGCCACCTGTTCCCACCATTGACAAAGCAGCAAACTGGGCCAGAAAAGCTGAACACCTTGTCTGAGTCCGGTTCTCCGGCTGTTGTATTGGGAGGTAACTCCGACCCTGTTGCTCCCGGATGGCCGAGTCTCACCCGGCCTTCAGTCCTAAGGCCTCCTGCACTGACCACGGCAGCGGGAGCTCTGCCCAGCAAACCCCTGGGTCTCCTTCCGCAGCTGTGAGGTCTGAGAGTAAAAAGAACCCAAGCACCTTCCATCCGTTACCACCCACACACCTGTGAGGCATATTCCCACTCCGCAGACCGGAGGCAGGGAGTTCACAGGTGGGAGGTGCAGCCCTCCTCTGCCTGCGCTCCCCGGCTCTGGCTCCGCAGGCTTCTGGGTGGATGGCCCTGTCCTAGCACCTCAAGGCCACAGAGCCAGGTGGCCTGCCTCGAGCAAGCCAGTCTTTGAAATTCCCAGGCTCTCGCTTAGTATCACATGACTTTGTCAACACCCCTCAAACTGTACCCTTAAAATGGGTGTATCTCATTTTCTGTAATTTATGCCTTCATAAAGTCCATTTTAAACGTGACATGGCATTTCAATACCTCCCTATGAAGTAAAGTTTATTAAGAAAGGAATGTCCTTGCCCTCAAACACCTACACAGTTCCCTGGCTCCGGCAGCCCGGGGAAGCAGCAGGCACCATTCTGCACAGTCCCTGGCTCCGGCAGCCCGGGGAAGCAGCAGGCACCATTCTGCACAGTCCCTGGCTCCGGCAGCCCGGGGAAGCAGCGGGCACCATTCTGCACAGTCCCTGGCTCCGGCAGCCCGGGGAAGCAGCGGGCACCATTCTGCACAGTCCCTGGCTCCGGCAGCCCGGGGAAGCAGCGGGCACCATTCTGCAGTCCCTGGCTTCGGCAGCCCGGGGAAGCAGCGGGCACCACTCAGCTCCATTCCTGGCTGACGGCGCTTTCTTGGGACAGGTACAAACGAGTCTACAAGGTGCACCAGGACGTCTGCTTCAGAGAGAGCTGCGAGAGCACCAGCACCAAGAGCACCCCAAGCAGGTGTGTGGGGAGGAGGCCTGCTGCGTCCTGCCTTGGCACACAGGGCATGGGGCAAAGGTGGCCCTGGGGAAGAGCACTGCGGACGCCACAGGCCGGGGGCTGGACCAGGCTGTATGTATGTGTCCAGATGTGCAGTCCTGTTCCGCTGACTGTGCACACATGTGCACGTGGCCACCACAGACGGGAGGAGGGGCATGGTGGGGGCTGGGGGTCAGAGGGTGGGGCTGGGAGAAGTCACAGGGTGGGGCTGGGGAGGTCAGAGGGTGGGGCTGGGGGTCAGAGGGTGGGGCTGGGAGAAGTCACAGGGTGGGGCTGGGGTCAGAGGGTGGGGCTGGGGGAGGTCAGGGGCGGTGCTGGGGTCAGAGGGTGGGGCTGGGGGTCAGAGGGTGGGGCTGGGAGAAGTCACAGGGTGGGGCTGGGGTCAGAGGGTGGGGCTGGGGGAGGTCAGGGGCGGGGCTGGGGTCAGAGGGTGGGGCTGGGGGAGGTCAGGGGCGGGGCTGGGGTCAGAGGGTGGGGCTGGGGGAGGTCAGGGGCGGGGCTGGGGTCAGAGGGTGGGGCTGGGGGTCAGAGGGTGGGGCTGGGAGAAGTCACAGGGTGGGGCTGGGGTCAGAGGGTGGGGCTGGGGGAGGTCAGGGGCGGGGTTGGGGGTCAGAGGGTGGGGCTGGGGTCAGAGGGTGGGGCTGGGGGAGGTCAGGGGCGGGGCTGGGGTCAGAGGGTGGGGCTGGGAGAAGTCACTGGGTGGGGCTGGGAGAAGTCACAGGGCAGGGCTGGGGGTCAGAGGGTGGGGCTGGGAGAAGTCAGAGGGTGGGGCTGGGGGTCAGAGGGCGGGGCTGGGAGAGGTCAGAGGGTGGGGCTGGGGGTCAGAGGGTGGGGCTGGGAGAGGTCAGAGGGTGGGGCTGGGGGTCAGAGGGTGGGGCTGGGAGAGGTCAGAGGGTGGGGCTGGGGGTCAGAGGGTGGGGCTGGGAGAGGTCAGGGGCAGGGCTGGGGGTCAGAGGGTGGGGCTGGGAGAGGTCAGAGGGTGGGGCTGGGGGTCAGAGGGTGGGGCTGGGGGAGGTCAGGGGCAGGGCTGGGGGTCAGAGGGTGGGGCTGGGAGAAGTCACAGGGTGGGGCTGGGGGTCAGAGGGTGGGGCTGGGAGAAGTCACAGGGTGGGGCTGGGAGAAGTCACAGGGTGGGGCTGGGAGAAGTCACAGGGCAGGGCTGGGGGTCAGAGGGTGGGGCTGGGAGAAGTCAGAGGGTGGGGCTGGGGGTCAGAGGGCGGGGCTGGGGGAAGTCAGAGGGCAGGGATGGGGGAGGCCAGAGGGTGGGGCTGGGGGAGGTCTGAGAATGGGCCTGAGGGTCTCTGGTCATGCTCCGGAACTCAGTGTCTGCTGCTCAAGTAGGGAGGCAGGAGCTTTGCTGACCGTCCAAGTACCTAACTGCAAACACAGCAAGTCTCTACTTACCTGCTCACACCCAGCTTCTCCCCTAAAGGGCTCAAGGTAGTCCCAAAAATCACTGAATCAAGTAGTGAGGACATCACATGCTTCCAACAGAGCTGAGTGTGAGCCCTGGGCACAGTCTTCGCAGACTACCCGTAACCGCACACTCTGGGTCTGTCACTCGGCGTCCAGGAAAAGCTGGTGACAGTTCACCACGGCTGCTGCCGGGCGAGCATGTCCTTGGTCCCCTCATGCTGCATGAGTCACCCAGCCGGCGTCTCCCTGTCATGGGGGCAGGGCGGGGGGTTGAGGACACAGACTGAAATGCTACCCCCAGCGCCCCTGCACTGGGATCTGAGTGAGCTTAAGGAAAGGGGTGGAGCCCTGGCCGGTTTGGCTCAGCGGTTAGAGCATCAGCTGGCGGACCAGAGAGTCCCGGGTCGGTTCCCGCTAAGGGCATGTACCTCGGTTGCAGTTTGTCCCCGGCCCCAGTTGAGGTCGTGTGGGTGGCAACCAGTCGATGTGTCTCTCTCACATCGATGTTTCTCTCTCTCTTCCCCCCTCTCTCCCTCCCGCTCTATCTGAAGATAAATGCAAAAATGTCCTCAGGTGAGGATAAAAAAAAGGGGTGGAGCAGTGGCTGGGTGGCTGGGTGGAGCCACAGGGTCCCAGGTCCACAGTTTCTTTTCATAAACCACCTTCTCTGTTCCTTCCAGGAAACAAAGTAACAGTCCAACACTGAAGACAGCATAAGGTGCGTTCCCAGCGGCCAGCAGAGCTGTGCAGGCTCAGGGCGCCCCTTAGTCAGGAAAGCCCAGACCAGGCTGCAGAACCCCGAGGGCAGCTGGGTGGGAAGAGGACACGAGGCCTCCCAGAGACACACCTGTGGGAGCTGCATCTTCAGGTGGGAACGAGGCTTTCTGCCCTCAGCGGGAGCCGAGAAACAGCTGGGCGACACAGCAATGCTGGGCTCGGCTAAGGGACTGCTTTCCAGACCCTGCAAATGGCCATCTACTGGGAGAAAAGCGGGGTGTGGGAGCCTTGGTCTCAACTTCTGGGAGGTCCTAACGACTGTCACCCTCAGAAACCAAGATGAAGCAGCTCCTGCCTCTGCTTCACCCAGAACTCCCCAAACCCTCTGGGAACTCGGCCCGTCTGGCCCCCCCGCCCCACGTAAGTGGGACTCTTCTCAGTCGTGTGAAAGATACTGAGCTTCCCCGTGACCGGAGGTCCCACCAACACACTGGGCGGCCTCGGGGCGCTCACTGCTCGCTCGGCAGGGAGCCTGGTGCCCACCTCCGCTGGGGTAGGGGGAAGGCCCCTGGGTGCACGAGGCTTCAGACAGGCCACGGTCACGACATGGCTGAGGAAGTTACTCAGAGACCTTCACCAACACCCAGAAGCAGCAGAGCCTTGTGGCTTGGGCTCCGGGCTCCCACCACCAGGCAGGGATCCGCGGGAAGCACCGTGAGAACCACGGCCGCGGGCAGCCGTCCATCAGATGGGAGTCACTTAAAGCATCACCCCCCACCTCATGCTCCAAACACTCTCTGAGCCCTGCAAGCAATTCAGTGCTGGGACTAAGAACCCACAAGTACGACCTGGGTTTCAAATACTTACAATGCAGTAAATCACCTGAAAGAATAATACACTTTTTATTTCTATTTAATGTGTTTTTATTGATTATTTAGAGAGAGTGGGAGAGAGAGAGAGACAAAAACATCGATGTGAGGGAGAAACATCGATTGGCTGCCTCCTGCACGCCCCCTACTGGGGATCGAGCCCGCAACCGGGGCAGGTGCCCTGACCGGGAATCGAACCGGATCTCTCAGTCCCTGGCCGATGCTCCATCCACTGAGCCAAACAGGCCAGGCAGAATAATACTTTTTTAAAAGTTGCCTTGCAAATCCACTTCTATAAAAACAAATCAGAAACCCACTATCAAACACTGGCCTTCAGAACACAAATTCTGGAAACTGGAGAAAACACCCACAGGCAGGACACAGGACACAGACAGTCACACAGCCAAGGCCACAGGAAGAGCCATCCCCCCCCAGCGAAGGGGCAGCCTGTGCTGTCCCAGAGGCCTCTCCCCCGCCCTGCGCACCGCCCGTGAGCGGGAGCGACCTCAGCTCTGAGGCAGCGGCCCAGGCCCTACAGGAAAGGAAGCCGCTGCCTCAGAGGGAAGGGTGCCCTCTCCTCACGCCCTGTTTTGTTTTCTTCTTCAAAGGATTCCGGACGTTCTTGCTACACTCCATCAGCCTCACAAGTTTCTAAAGCCCAGGAAGACGAGGTCTAAAATTGGATTGACAGGGACACCCTGAGCAGCAAGGTCCTGGCTGGAGTCTGTCCCCTCTGTGGCTTCTCCTGCAGCTGCTGGAAGACAGACGGCCAGGCGGGCCCGGCCAGGGAGGTCCTCTGGGACGGGCACCTCCAAGCCCGAGCCGCCCCAGCAGCAGAGCCGGAGCCCAGGCCGCGCTCCCTGGGCAGCCTGTGCGCTGACCAGCAGCCGCTGCGTGTGGGGAGCCCCGGGTGAGCAAGGCCTCAGCCACAGCCTCGGCCACATCCAGAAACCAGTTCCAGATTCTAAGTCAGAGAAAGAATTCCCGGCCGGCCTGCAGAGCAGAGGGTGGGCTGGGAGGAGGGAGGGCGCACCTCCCCGCAGGTCACCACTGAGGGAAGGGTGATCCCTGAGCCACCAGCAGGTTCTGGAGGGACCGTCGGCACCAACGTGGAGCTCAATGCCAAGTCTACCACCTCTGGGAAGAGTCCGGCAGCAAGCACCTGGCGTTGAGGACCAGATGTTCTCTGTGGCAAAAACGCGCTCAGCGTAGCCGTGCGCCCACCTGAGGCTGGACTCCAGTAACACCCGATTTACAGAAACGGGCCACGCCCCTGGGCCAAACTCCGGCTTCGGCCTGATGCAGAGAAAGCCATCCCAGACGACAAGTCACACCACACACCCAAGACCCCACCCCGAGGGTCACGGCAGTGCTACACAAACCCTGCTTGGGAAGGAGCTCGGCGGCAGGTCTGAGCAATGAAGACACACATCTGGGCGGCGAGGCCGGAGGATGTTTGAGGTCCTCTTAGTCCACGACTCCGACAACTCAGGCTACCAGGCAGCAAGCCCCATCGCCACACCAAACACCGCCACACCGCCTTCCAGTGCCTTCTGAACAGCTCTCCTCCCTGCAAGTGAGGCCCGCCCAAAGCCCGCCCGCCTCCACCTGCAGGCCCCCACCTGCGGCCCGGAGAGCCGCCCCAGCTGGACCGCAGCCCTGGTGCCCTGGTGCGCGCCCCGCCGCTGCCCTGGCAGGTCTGCGGCCACGGGAAGACGCCTTCCTCTCGTCTTTCTAAAACACTTTCTAAAGAGTTAGAGTATATTTTAGACTTTTTATTTTTATTAAAATTGTGTGTGCATATGTCTGTGTATTATATGACTTGTCATTTTCAGAAAGGAGGATTAGTCATTTCAAGAAGTCTCTACGGTGCTTCAGAACATCTGGTCTCAGGGCCCCTGGAGGGCACGGGGGAGCCCACTCCGGGCTCCAGCCGTGGGGAAACAGGACCAGGACCAGGACCAGGACCAGGACCACGTGCTGCCTCCTGCTGCGGCCCTGCCACCTGTCCCTGTGCGTCCGCGCAGCAAGTGCAAAGACCAAGTGACACCGCTGAAAAGCAGAAACTTTCCTTGACCGTGTTCATGACCTCCAGCCCTCAGCCACGAGGCCAGCATGAACACGCTCCAGATTTCGGCTCAGAAGCATTGTTTCCACAAGAAAGTCCACTGAACCCTGAGCTTGGTGCTGTGTGGTCACACGATGAACCCGTTTTGACGTTGCACAAATTAAGTATCTAGTGTGAAGACTTCCTGATGCAAAGGAAATTACAAACCACCCTTGAAACACTCCAAACAAGCTTTCCCACGGCCCCTTGGTAAAACTCTCCTTCCTCAGAAACACTGGCCATCCACCCCAGGGAGCGGAGCATCGACCAGAACAGTTGCACACGTGTGTCAGAACGACAGGGCGAACCTTGGGCTGCAGTTAGCACCTGCTGACCAGGCAGGGTGACCTGACGTCCAAACGCACAGACTTGGGTTGAGGTTCCACTTCGTCCCGACTGGGCACGAGAACCACACTGTAGGCTCCAGGGACTGTGCTGGTCACGCGGACACCACCAAATGACAACACTGGCGCGTGGCGAGGTGTCTTCCTTTTCAGTGATTCTGTCCGTGGCCAAGGAGGGCAGTAAAGACAGAACGTCCCCTTCCCCACTGCCCATGGCCGTCAGAGGAAATGGAGCCGCTCTGCCACCAGGGAGCCCCGGGGGCAAGGGCCACGCCGAGCCACCGACCTCCAGCACCTTCCCTTGGCTGGAGCACCTCCCGCTGGCCAACCAGGGCCCAGACGTCTGGCTCACAGGTGCAGAGCTCCCGGAGTACTTGCTGGTTTTTCACACGGTGCCCTCTCTGCCCCTGGGAGCCGGTAGAAGGCGTTTGGACTCAGCGATGAATCCCTGGAAGTGGAGCTCAAGTCTGCGCCTGCATTCCAGTGCACGGAGAAGGAATTCTCTCCTGAAATTGGCTACTTACTTTCCTTTCCAATAAAGAAACAGAGAAACGTGAGCCCGTGTAAAACCTGGGCTCTCGTGACCCATAGTCACACGGGCGTCGTTGCTTCACCTCGCCCGACACGTGGGCTGGTTGTTCTGTATGGACCATCCTGTGCCTGGCAGGGCCTTGGACAGCAGCCCTGGCCTCGACCCACGGGGCCCCAACTGCTCCCTCTCCTGGTCCTAACTACCAAAAATGTCCCCAGATGTCCCCTGGGCTAGGATGGCCACGGGCGAGAACAGGCCTGACAGGAAGAGCCGGGAGCCTCATGGTCCCAGTGCTGCCACCCAAACTCTGGTCACACCACCAACCTGTGCTCTGCAGCATCAGCCCAAGGAAGGGTGCCCAGAACCTCCGAGGACGCAGCCACCCTCCCCCCACACAGAGCTCACACCATCAGGCCTGGGCCTCTGACCCCAACACTTCAAATCACTGCTTGGACCCACAGGGCTCCCGAGGGGACTGCCTCCCCATGGGTGTCATGGAGAGCTCCCTGGAACGCCACCCCACTGGACTCCTGGCCCCGGCCCCAGGCCCGGCCATGTTCAGGTGCTCTCCTCCTCTGGCCTCAGGGGCCCCCTGTAAAAGGATGGGGATGCCTGGCTGGGCCCGCAGCACCGCCCCTTCTGTGTGGGCACGCCCAGGTCAGCACTCCCGGCTGCCAGAGACGGCAGGCCTGGCCGTGACCGCTGGCCGTGAGCAGGCACGAAAGCCGTTCCCCGAGGTCGGGCCCGGCCTGCTCCTCACGGAGGGAAGTGCCCAGCGCTGTGCTGGCAGGAAGCAGCCGTGCAGATGGAAGCCCACCACTGACCCTCCACTCTGCTGTACACTGAATGCAACTACGAAGCAATTATTTTTGGATTGAAAACATGAGTACTTTGTGGAAAACCTGCTCCTTGTTCCTAAGTCAAGTGCTATGACGTACTGCAACCCCGCTGCCTCCTCACGTCGTATCTGTCACCAGAGGAAATGGAAAATGACTCTGGAACCAGAAGGGCCCCCGCCCCCACACTGTCATGGAACATCACCTATAGTTATGACAGGGAAAATAAAACCAAGTTTCGCTGCACCGAGTTCCCGATCTGAACAGCCAGGATCCGTCTTTTATTCACGATGGAGCCGGGCTCTCCCCAGAGACTGACAACAAATCGAACTAACGCACTTGCTACTTAGTCTGACCTACTTCTCAGGTGACCTACAGTAAGTTTTCATCGAAAGACCACTTTTGGAATGAAAAGTAGCCTGAGAAGACCCAGGTGAAGCTCCCAAAAGCTTTGAGAGAACAGAAATGTCCTTTGGTGTCTCTGGGCCTTCTATCATAGCTCCCCCTCCTCCTCCGGGTCCTTGTCCTCGCCCTCATCCCCCTCACTGGTGCTTTCGTCACCAGGCATGGGGCTCTCAGGCTCCTCCTGCTCCTCCCGAGCCAGGAGCTTCTTAAAAACTTCAAACTCCTCAGCAGAAGAATGGGCCGTCCTGGCCAGGAACTCAGCTTCCGAAACTCTGAGAATGTCCTTGACAGGAGGGTTGGGGACCTGGGTCTGCCCCTTCTTGTCCGGGGTCTGGTACCGCCCCAGGCGCTCCAGGAAGGTGTGCCTCTGCCTGGTCTTGACGATGGAGTACTGCAGGAAGTCGGTCCGCACCACGTCCGCGTGCTTCACGCCCATCCTAAAGTAGGCATACTGGAGACACGGCGGGTCAGGGACTCGCGGGCCCTCGGACCTGCCATGCCAGTCGCGGCAAACACCGCAAGCGCCCTCAGGAAGAGCGCCTGCCACGTCTGCGGTCGGCCGAGTCTCAAAGCGTTTCGTTCGTGTTGAGACAAATGCAGCAGGAAATAAAGGGCAGGAGGGGGAGATTACGTTCTACTTTTCTTCAGACAGGGGAAGAAAACGGCGAATGCGAAAGCATACGCCAAAAATTCAGAAAACATCTAGGATTCGACCTAAGTCATCATAGTTGTTACCAAAAAAATTAGGACAGCTATCACAATCATTTCCAAAATCTACATGCAGAATAGGCTCTAAAGATAGGAAGGTCTGAGCTATTTTTAAATTAGCTTTTTTTTGGTTAATCCTCACCCCAGGATATTTATTCCATTGATTTTTTAGAGAGAGTGGGAGGGAGGAAGGGAGGGTGTGGGGAGAGGGAGAGAGAGACATCGACTGGTTGCCTCCCACACATGCCCCACCCAAGGCCGGAGATCGAACCTGCAACCCAGCTACGGGCCCTTGACTGGGAATCGAACCTGAGACCCTTTGGTGCGAGGGCCAAGGCTCTAACCACCGAACCACACCAGCCAGGGCTTAAATTAGCTATTTCGAGCGGAGGACCCGCTGGACTCCGAGAACGGGGTGGGGCCATCCATCATCAACGCAGGAAAGCTGCGGAAGCGCTTCACCCGCACGGACAGGAGAGCCAACGCCCGGCTCTTTGGCTGGAGGGTCCCACGCTGCTCAGCCCCATTGCAGAGCCCGCCGTCACCCCAGTCACGTGGCCATTCTCACCTGGAACTTGTATTCCACCTCGCCCGGGGTCTCCCGGAGAACATGGGGGCATCTGCACAGGATCTCCGTCACCTGCTGCGCTGTGAAAAGGCACTTCTCCCTGAGGACCCTGACGATGCTGTCGATGTCCCGCTGAGGCATGGTGAGAATTTCCGGGCAGCAGTGAAGCACCCTCTTCAGTTTCCCTGCAAAACATAGAAAAGGGAAAGTACACAATTTCAGGATATTCCAGAAAAAGGAGGTAGCCACACCCAACTCAAGCCAGCATTTTCGAAATGAACAAGGAGCCCCCCCTCCCCGCCCCACAGCGGGTGCCAGCCTCCAAGGTCTTCCCAGCAGCACCGTGGAAGTGGGGGACCAGAACAGCCCATCGCCCCGATGCCCTCACTCCTCAGGCTCACTGACCCTCCCTCCCTCCAATAGTCCTGTCTCCTGCTGGCCTCCCTGCTGAAAGGCGCCTGCCTCATATTCTAGGTCTCCTCCTCCCCTCACCTAGAAAAGAACTTCCCAGGACCTGCTGGGAAAGTCAAACAGTCAGATGAGACAGCAAGGTCCCCGCTGGGGCTTTGGGCCGAGGTTCTTTCCACAATGAAACGGTCATGGAAGGCTGAACCCACGGAAAGGAGTCCCATGGCAGTGATGGTGGAGGAACAACGCACAACCACAAACACTGATTCCGAGTTAGCGGGAAGACCACGTACTTCATCCAAACGGGGGCACTGTGAGTGCAAGAGGCCCAATCGATGCGTTAGGACGACTGTCTAAACCGAGACCACCTAGAACAGGGGCATATGGTCTCCTGCAGACAGCTGGGGGAAATTAGCACCTGGAAACTTAAAACCACTGATTTAAACTGTTAGTTAAAATCTTCCTAGCAGATGAGTTAGTCACTGTCTTATGTGTCAGGACTGAATCTCAGGAGTCTAGACTTTCTCTCTGCAGCTTAAGGCCGTGCTGAGCTGGCCAGTTTGAAGTGACAGGCAGAAGGCGCTGAGTGCAGCCTGTCAGATCGCCCTGCAGCACTCATCTGTCCGAGAACACGGGGCTGTTTCTAGCTCATCTTCTGCAGGAGACCTGCTGAGATCCTCAGAAATAGTGAACCCACAAACTTTTTCTCCCCCAACATCATCTTACCAGTAAGACTCAAGAATGAAAAAAAAAAAAAAATAGTGGAATTCCTGGGGTCAAATGGGGCCCCTTTTCCAGAGGCGCATAAAGAGATCCAATGAACTTCTAGGATCCTCGAGGCATGAAACCTAACGCGAGTGGGGGTGGGGGTGGGGGTGGGTCTGGAGGGAATGGCCACTCCACCAGTTTCCCAGGACTCTGGGGAGCTCTCATGTCCCACAGTAAGTCAAGGTGCCCAGCTGGAATCCAGTCTTTACAAGGGACTCCATAAGTCTCTGGCTTACATCATACAGATACAAAGCACTAAGACCACAGCCAGTTATTTAAACATCAAGGTTACAGATACCCACTTACACACATCACGGGTTAACATCTATCTGCTCAGCACACACCATGTGCCCACCACTGCTCTAGATGCTGAGCCCCACGGTGAACAATCCAGACAAGAGCCCCTGCCTGTCACTCAGCTCCCCCTGCCCTCCTGCAGTGCCTGCGGCCAGGTCGCTCCTCTGCCTCACCTCCAAACCGAATCACGCATTTCTCTCGAGAACGCTCCCCCACAGACCTCCGTGACCCATCTCAGCTAGGCTGCCGTCACCCAGCTTGGACTCGGCACTGCACACAGGCTGCACTCTACCTTCCTCGAGCCCAAGCTTCCGCAGGTAGCCGGAGCGCTTCTTCACGTGCGTCACAGGGAGTTTCAGTAACTGAGGACTTTTCTTCACGGCCACACACACAGGCTCTGGGTTCACACCCAAGAGTATTAACTCTGAGACGATGTCCAGCAGCTGTCGAGGGTGGGGGCTTGGTTGTATACTGAGCAATTCTTGAACGTGGACATCACTGAAACCCATGTCCAGGAGGGCACTGATGACCTCCTCCTGCTCCAGGGACCCTCCCTCCGCAGGAGCCCTCTGCTTAGCGGGGTGGCACTGAGCAAGGCTCGCCCGGCACTCTGGTTTCTGCACATCCTTTCTGGGCTCGGCACGGGGTAACCCCTGGAGGCCCCCTCCACTGGAGGCTGTGGTCAGTTTACGCAACAAGAAAGGCGTTGCCCTTTTCTGTTCCCCAAGACGAGGCGTCTGCCTGGCAATGCCAGCCCAGGTGAGGGGGATCAGGCGGTGCCAATCCAAGACCTGCAAGAGGGAGCACAAAAGAGAGTCACTTCCTCACCACCCCGTGGAATGGGAACCCCAGGACTGGTGAACAGGGCCCCACACTAACATAACAGTTTTTATAAGAAATCTGCCAAATCGTATCTGAACTTAAAAAGCCTAGAGAAGGTTCCACACAGAGAGCAGTCGAGCAAGTCTCTATCAGCTGTCGCTGCCACAACTGCAGGGATGGGGGACGGGGAGAACTACTTCAAGGCCACCAGGTAAAGCTTTGGGGGGAGGTCTTTTCCTCTAGCTGCTAAGGTTCAGTGCCTGGGGGCCCGCAAATTAACTCGCAATAGATCGACAGGAAGAAGAAAAACCCCAAGTTTCTTTCTTTTATTATTTTTTTTATCCTCACCTGAGGACATTTTTCCATTTTTTGTTCAGATAGAGTGAGAGGGAGAGAAAGGGAGAGAGAGAGAGAGAAACATCGATGTGAAAGGGACACATCGAGTGGCTGCCTCCCGCACAACCAACCAGGGCCGGGGACAAACTGCAACCGAGGTACGTGCCCTTAGCGGGAACTGAACCTGGGTCTCTCTGGACCGCAGGCCGACGCTCTAACCGCTGAGCCAAACCGGCCAGGGCCCAAGTTTCTTAATATGTGTGTTTATGGATGCTACCCGGAGGAACCCCCTCGGGGCTCGGTGAGGCTAGGGCCGGGGACAGGCGGCTACAGGGACAAAGGGGTTTCCGGGGAACAAATGGGGTTCAGGTTTGGTGGTGTTGGCCACACAGCTGCAAGTGGTCGTCCTTTCTGTCCCTCCTGGCCCCGACTCCCAGGACCCAGAGGTCTCTGCTTCTGTGGAGAGAGAAGCTGCGACAAAGCTGCTTTCTGCATCTGCGGGATCTTTAGCCTAAAAGGTTTTCACGCCACCTCTGGGTGCCGGGCGGGCGCCCACGCGGGAAATGGGGACCGGTCCCGGCCTCCAGACCCTCGTCTCCGCGTTCATTCCGCAGAGCCAGCGTCGCACCCGGCGTAGCCTGCCGGCCACCTCCACGCACAACCCCCGTCTCCCCGAGGTCCTCGGCGGTCCCCGTCGCGCGGGGCGCACCACGCGCAGGTGGCCGCGAGCTGCCCGCCCCGCGAGCTGCCCGCCCCGCGAGCTGCCCGCCCCGCGAGCTGCCCGCCCCGCGAGCTGCCCGCCCCGCGAGCTGCCCGCCCCGCGAGCTGCCCGCCCCGCGAGCTGCCCGCCCCGCGCGCGGCCTCACCTGCCGGCCGAGAGCCGCCATCGCGCGAAGGCGGCGCCGCGACTCCTGCGCCGGAAGCTGAGCCGCCCCGGCCGTCGGCCCCGCCCTCCCCGGCCTGCCGGCCCCGCCCCCCCGGTCCGCCGCTTCCGCCCTCCCCGGTGCCAGCGCGAGGGTGCGGCCGTGCGTTCCGCTCGGCGGGCGGGTTCCCGGCGGCCCGGCTGCGCGCCCGCCCCAGGCCTCCTCCCCACCCGAGGTCCAGCCCGGCCACGCGCTGAGCCGGTCGGTCCCGAGGAAGAGCCCGAGCAAGGGCGCAGCGCAGGTGACGATCGACGTCGAAGGTTTTTACTGTGGAGAAAGGGTCCGGGCACCGGCCTGAACGCCCGCGGCGGGGCGGGCGAGGGCGCCGTGCCCACCGCCCCGCGGCTGACGGCTCTCGTGCCCGGCGCGCGGGAAGGTGCCGGCCGCCTGGAGCCCACTCGCCCTGGACGACGGTCTGGGCTGCGGTCCGAAAGCTCTCGCACCTGGGCAGCGGCGCCTGGCTGTCCTGGATCTGCGTGGAAACAGGCCCCAGGACGTTAATTCCAAGTTCCCACACACACTCGCGACCGTGGGCCATCTTTCCGTGGGTTTGCCCGCGCTTCACTGATTAACCTCGTCTCTTCCTTCCACCCTGTAATAATTTGGGTCTGGCGCCTAGCATCTTTCCAAAAGGGTAGCTGTGAAAGAATGAAACCGTATGCTCTCCCAGCTGCCTGAACCCCACCACTCCCAAGACCCAAACCTCAGTTCACAAGCATTTCTTCTTGTTTTAGCTACTTGTTTCTGAACTGAGAAAAAGGATTTAGTTCTCGCGTGGATACCATTTACAGAGTACCTGCTCTGTGCCAGGCACTGGGCTGGGTGCTAAGACAGATCTTTTGGGACAAGGATTTTTATCCAAGAAAGGGAAGGTTAATCTTTCTTCTTAAAACACTCACCTGTCAGCACCTCAAAATAAATTACGCTAACACTTTTACACCCAAAGCCTAAGAAAACCTCGTGCCACCCCACACCCTGGAAGGAATCAAGGAGCCTAAGCAGTTCTCCAGCTCTGGGAATCAAGGGCAGCTGGGGTGCGGGAACTGCTCCAAAAGTCAACAGCATCGCCGGAATGTTCTGGGACTTGGCTCTCTGGACTCATACTTGGGACATGGACAGGAAAATGTGTCAGCCTGAGACTCAGAACTTTTCTACCCAGATTCTTTCTGTGAAGAACACTCAAAGTTACAAACCTACTGCCATCAAGTCAGATAAGTATCAGTTATTAGTTTCTTACAAAGAAGGAAGAGTTCTTGGAGAGTGAGGACTTTGCATTGTCAGCCCACTGCACACCTGTCTGAAGAAAACACTCTGTAACTTCTTTTGTGTTACAAGCACCATAAACACTATGAAGATGAATATTTGGGGGTTTTTTTCCACTCTTGAAAACAGTTCTTAGAACATAAAAAAAAACTCATTTGAATTCTGAAGTGTAGACATCACTAACTTTTTCCTACACACTTTAAAAAAATAGACTTCTTTTTTTAATGTTTTTATTGATTTTTAGAGAGTGAGGAGGGAGAGGGAGAGATAGAAACACTGATGAGTGAGAAGCATCAACATCGATCAGCTGCCTCCTGCATGCCCCACACTGGGGGGATCAAGCCTGCAACCCGGTGCATGTGTACTGACCAGGAGTCGAACCACTGACTTCTTGGTGCATAGGTCAATGCTTAACCACTGACCCACACTGGCCGAGCTAAAAAACAGACTTCTAAAAACCCTGCTTCGCCCTGGCCAGCTTGGCTCAGCGGTTAGAGCGTCGGCCTGAGGACAAATGAATCATGGGTTCAGTTCTGTCAAGGGCACGTACCTGGGTTGTGGTTCATCCCTGGCTTTGGTCAGGGTCGTACGGGAGGCAACCAATCAATGTGTCTCACATCGATGTTTCTCTCTCCCTCCCTCCTATCTGAAGATAAATGCAAAAATGTCCTCGAGTGAGGATTAAAAACATAATAATAATAAATAAATAAAAACCCTGCCTCTACGTCCCCAATGGAGGAGGGGACCCATCAGTATCTTGTGATGGCAGGAAAACTAAGTCAGCACTTTCTAAAAACAAGAAGAGGGTGAAATCCCGTTTCCTAGTAGTTGAAAATAAAGTTAACTCTTCTCTGAGCATCTACAATATTAACACAATGAATGCTTCCCAAATGAGCACTGCAAGCGAGTGCCCCTAGATGAGCACTGCAAACTGAGCCCAGGAGTGAGTGCCCCTAGATGAGCGCTGCAAACTGAGCCCAGGGAGCGAGTGCCCCTAGATGAGCACTGCAAACTGAGCCCAGGGAGCGAGTGCCCCTAGATAAGCACTGCAAACTGAGCCCAGAAAGCGAGGGCCCCTAGATGAGCACTGCAAACTGAGCCCAGGGAGCGAGTGCCCCTAGATGAGCGCTGCAAACTGAGCCCAGGGAGCGAGTGCCCCTAGATGAGCACTGCAAACTGAGCCCAGAAAGCGAGGGCCCCTAGATGAGCACTGCAAACTGAGCCCAGGGAGCGAGTGCCCCTAGATGAGCACTGCAAACTGAGCCCAGGAAGTGAGGGCCCCTAGATGAGCGCTGCAAACTGAGCCCAGGGAGCGAGTGCCCCTAGATGAGCACTGCAAACTGAGCCCAGGAAGCGAGTGCCCCTAGATGAGCACTGCAAACTGAGCCCAGGGAGCGAGGGCCCCTAGATGAGCGCTGCAAACTGAGCCCAGGAAGCGAGTGCCCCTAGATGAGCACTGCACACTGAGCCCAGGGAGCGAGGGCCCCTAGATGAGCACTGCACACTGAGCCCAGGGAGCGAGTGCCCCTAGATGAGCACTGCACACTGAGCCCAGGGAGCGAGTGCCCCTAGATGAGCACTGCACACTGAGCACAGGAAGCGAGTGCCCCTAGGTGAGCGCTGCAAACTGAGCACACGACCACTCCAGGCAGCCCGGGCCCCGAGCGTCTTCCTGAGGGCCCTGTGCTGGAGGAGCCTTGGAACCTGCAGAAAGTAATGACATATGGGAACAAAGGGTGAGGGGGTCTTGGTTTTTGTTTTTGTTTTTTTCCTACTATCTCAGCAAGGGGTGAGGGAGGATGAAATATTTTCCTCTGACCCCTGACCACGCCCTCCGCTCCAACATATACAACATAGAGGCTGGATTTCATGTGCTTGAGCTAGCTGACTGCTACAGAAGGGCGCCGGGGCCTGAGCAAGAGTGGGGTGATGACAGGGCCGGGCACCCCCACATCATCCCAGAGGGGACTGGGCTGGCTGCAGGATGTCTGGGGTGCTCAGGGTGCTGGGGGTGGGCAGCAGAGCCCTGCTGCAGAGCCTGGGCAGACGGTGGGCCAACCCTAACCAGCTGTGCACGGACTGAACACACACTCCCAGGTCCTCAGAACAAGCAGGCTGCAGAGCTCCCCACCCAGGAAGGGACCCCCAAACTGTCTGAGGCTGAACCCCTCTCCGGTGCTCCCCACACCGGCATTGTGCAAGAATTCATACAGTCCAAGTCACGGTAATTATTTACCAACAAAATTGCTTTAATTTAGAAAATGTTCAAGAAAATAAATTAATGAAATACCCTGGTCATCAGTTCTATAAATTCTACCTATCAGATGAGCATAGACCAGGTCAGAGGAAACAAAACATATGCACATGTACGGAGGTAAGAGAGACTTTGAAAATGCCTTCCAGAAGTTCACAAGTCCAAAGCCCTCTCACAGTACAAAACTTGATTGAACACTGCAGTGTTTTCCAAGGTCATGAACAAAATGAACGCCACGTCTACTTTATGAACCCACAATGATGCGGCATCACTGGCTTTTGTCCTAGCATTTATCAAACTCACATGAGTTTGTAGGTGAAGTGGGCCAATCTTGACAATTACTTTCCCTGAATGAATGGGGCCCTCTAGGGGGCACCCAGCTCCGGATGCTGAGCCGCTTCACTGGGGCCCCTGCTCTCCATCTCCAGACTCGCGGTGGACAGGACTCCACTTTCTGAAGAAAGAAGAAGACATTGTATCACATGCTAATAACACACGATTCTCACTTTGCTTCTCCCTGGAGGAATTCCTAGGAGCAAAAGATATCAGAGGGCCCTTCAGAACCCAAATGGCAAAGCCCCCGAGTTCCTGGACTGCTGAGGTGCTGCAGGTTTTCCACACCCAGAGCCCCCACCAGCTGGGCCCACCCGCTGAGCAGTGGTGCAGGCACATGGCTGCCTCTGCCTGGCTGTGCGGCCTGGAGCCTCACCTGAAGAGCCGGGGGCTCCCAGAGTACTGCACTCTCTGTGGCCTTATCGTCCCCTTCAGCCCACTCCGACCACGGACAACTGCACTTCTTAAAGCCCCAGCACCTCGCCACAGGCTCCATGGGCACTCCCCCCACCTCCAAGGCCCACAGCCAAGCTCTGAGCCCCAGTGGCACCCAGGGGCCTCTGAATCAGAACCAAGCCCCACTTGTTTCACCGGTGTAAGTCCAGGAGAGCATGGAGCGGGAGCTACCCCTCCCCCAGACCCAGAAGGCAGCCTGGGGAACCTCCTCCCCCTCCCTGGCTCACAGGCCACGCCTCTCACCTGGCTTGTTTATTCCACACACCTCCTCCCAGGTGTAGTCAGCAAGGTTCATGGGCTGCGTCACCCAGGGGTCTGTCACCAGCTTCTCCAAGGTGGTGCGCTGCTCGGGGACAGGCTGCAGCAGCCCTGACACGAGGTTCGTGAGATCTGGGGACATAAAACCTGCCCTAGGCATGGGGCCGGAGACCATCAGTGGTCTGGGCTGGGGTCAAGTGGAGGGCACCTCAAAACCATGTGTGCCCCCATAAGCGCCTCCAACTGGGCAGCAGGTAGCCCTGGAACCCCCATTTTTAAAGAGCACCGCAGGGTTTTTGGCACATGGGGCCTCCAGCTGCACTTTGAGAAAGGCTTCAAGAGCCGTCTGCCATCTCTGCAATGACAGCGGGAGTTAGAGATCCTGCACCATTACTCTGTGGAGGCCCGACCCGTGCCCTGTCTCAGGGCTCTGGCTGTGCAGAGCCAAGGATGACACAGGGCTGGGGTGACAGGAGAGGCCGGGAGGCGGCCGCAGGAGTCCGAGATCCGGAAGTCAGCCAAGCCCGCAGTCCTCTCCTGGACCTTGGGCTGACGGCGACCCCCTCCAACACACGTGCTGCAGCCCTGCCCCTCGGTGTTAGGAGGTGGGGCCTCTGGGAGGTGACCAGGGTAATCAGATGAGGCCGTGAGGGTGGGCCCCATGATGGGATTAGCACCCTTGTAAGAAGAGAGGCCAGAAAGCTCGCTGTCCCTCCCTCCACCACTGTGAGGACCCGGAGCAGGCTGCCGTCTGAAGACAGGAAGCGGGCTCACCAGGAGCTGAGCAGGCCAGCGCCTGGACCCGGCTCCCAGCCTCCAGACTGAGAAGTGAATGTCTGCCGTCTGAGCCCCTCGTCTGTGAGCGTCATGGCCGCCTGCGCCGACTGAGACACAGGTTTCTAACCCAAGCAAAGAATCAAGGTGCAGACGACACTTGTCACCTCAGTACTCATAACAGTACGTGACAACTATGGAATCACAGAGAGTCAAGATTGGAAGGGACCTCAGAGCCCCGTGGGCCAGCTGTAGACTTGGGAAGCCCTTTCTGGCCACCAAGCCCATATCCACTTCCCCATGCTGGTCCTCACTTCAGAGGCAAATCGAGCTCACGCTGCTGGCTCACAGGGAGCTCTCGGTGTGACAGACACCCCAGGCTTCTTTTCATGGGAGCTGCTGGGGGTGTATTCCCTCCACTGCCCACCACCCCCCCCGATGGTCACTGTCGTGGCCAAGCCCACAAGCACTAATGTCCACCTCTCAGAAGACAGCCCAGCAATGCCAAGGGGACGCTCATAGGAACAGAATCATCGTGATTTTTTTTTGTTTTTTTTTATCCTCACCAGAGGACATTTTTGCATTTATCTTCAGATAGAGTGGGAGGGAGAGAGAGAGGGAGAGACATTGACGTGAGAGAGACCCATCGAGTGGTCGCCACCCACACGACCCCAACCAGGGCCGGGGACAAACTGCAACTGAGGTATGTGCCCTTAGCAGGAACCGATCCCGGGACTCTCTGGTCCATGGGCTGACGCTTTAACCACTGAGCCAAACTGGCCAGGGCCAGAATTATCGTGATGTTTTAAAGTCAGATTCCAAACATCCTCTGCTCAGATCAAAGTATGAGAGGAGTGGAAAGAAAGAGGGTGAGGCCATCAGCTCTGACAGAGGCTCTGGAAGACAGGAGGCAGGAGGGTGCTGGCTGTGGCCCTGCTCACCTTCTGATACCGGGTACGGGGGATTTATCACAGCCTCCATGGTCTCCTCCAGCTCGCAGAAGGGGTTCTCCTCAAAAATGAGTGTGTACAGTGTGACTCCTAGCGACCACATCTCCAGCTCCGGCCCCTTGTAACTGACAAAATAAGCCCAACTAAAGACGATGCCTCTTCGCTTACTTGGAGAGTCCCACCTTTTGGGATTCCTTTATCTTTTTCTTAACTTTTAATTTTATAAAACTGCACACATAAACAAAAGTTGGGAAAATAACACAAGGAACCCGGTACCCATTGCCCACCTTCCCACCTTCCCAACATCAGCCTTTGCCCCCCGCACCCACTTCCCCTCTAAGCTCACAGGCGGAGGCCCCAGGCCCGATACGTACGGATTGCCCATGAGAACTTCGGGCGCACAGTACTCAATAGTCCCGCAGAACGTGTAGAACAGTTTGCCCTTTTCCAGGTAGGCAGCGGAGCCAAAGTCTATGAGCTTGATGGTGAAGTCCTCGGCGATGACGATGTTCTCGTCCTTGATGTCCCTGTGGAGGATGCCCTCGGAGCGCAGGTACCCCACCGCCGACACCAGCTGAAACAGGAGGCCACGGGCTCTCACAGAGCAGCTCAGGCAAACACGCCTTTAAAGTCAGGGCCGACCAGCAAAACAGAAGGAGCAACAAAGAAACCACTCTCTAACTCATGACGAACAGGGACAGGAAAGACCAGGGGATGCCTGACTGGCCGGAGGCCGTGCACTTCATTTCCAGGCTGTGCTCACACGGCTAGCAGTGTCACACCGGCAAGCCAGCCAGGGGAACACATGACTCTAAAAACTGCACTGCTGCCCAGCTGCTGTGGCTCAGTGGACTCAGCGTCGGCCCACGGACTGAGAGGTCCCGGTTCGATTCCCGGTCAGAGCACATGCCCAGGTTGTGGGCTCGATCCCCAGTGGGGGGCGTGCAGGAGGCAGCTGATGGATATTTCTCCCTCACTTCGATGTTTCTCTCTCTCTCTGTCCTTTCCTATCTTAACAAAAAATCAATAAAAGCCTCACTATTGTTGTATTTGTGATAAGGACACAGCTTAAGGACCCCCTTCGCAGTTTTACGAACACGACACAGCACCGCGGCCACAGGCAGCAGGCCGAGCGGCAGACCTCAGGGCCCCTCCCTGCACCTCTGGGACGTTGCACTTCCCACTGCCCGCTTCTCCTCCCACGCAAGTATGTGATTCTGACGTCCTCCGTCGCTGTGCTACTGACAAAAACTTCCCAGCGGACATCACTTATGCACCGACCCACCCTCGATCATCTCAGGAGGAAGGACACAGACCACAGCAGAAGCTACAGAGAGTGTGGCGGCACTTTAGCGAGTGTGGGGTAGACACCAATGGGAAGTGGCCCAGAAAAAGCAAGTCCAGCCCTCGGGTTCAGCAGAGTTCATGCAGCAGTTTAGGAGCCGAGCTGAGCATGGAGCCACATCCCCAAACTCCTACTTCAGGGCTCTCCCAGCTTCTCATAGAGCGGCGGCAGCCCACTGGCCCGAACGTGTGCGGGACGCTCAGCCACGTGGACTTAGAGGGATTCCACTGGAAACGGCTCCACTTCTACGAGCCAGGGCATCAGCCTGCACTCTGAAAGGGTCAAGTCCTCTCATAGACCGCGGTCCCCGGACCTGGAGCAGCCCACGCTGCCATCTGGTGACAGAGACCAACAAAGGTGGCCATTCCGCTAAGCTGAGATAGATGGGTGGTTTCTGGCTGCACTCATAGGTTGAACACCAACTGTGCCATCGGCACAGTGATTTCACGGATGTAGTCAGTCACTCTGATCATCAGACACAATTCTGTATTTACACATGAATATCTCTGAACCGAAGCAATAGCTAACTGAAGGTTAACTAAACCCAATTAATTACCTTACAATCAATGAATGTTGTTTAAATACACACATATGCAAACACATACACTTACATACAGACATTCACACACAACACGCATGTGCACACATACATGTGCCATGTACACATGCACACACACACCTCAGAGCCCAGTGGGAAACAGACCACAGTCCTTCTGAGCAGGGACAGTTCCGTCAGGCTTATCTACAAAGGGTGAGAGAACTGAACCGGGACCAGAAGCCGACCTGTTGCTGGTCCAGGCCCCGCCCACCCCGCCGAGCAGGCAGCACACGGAAACAGGCACGTGCACACGCGTTCACATAGCACGGCACGTCCTGCGGACCTGAACCACTTACTGCACTCACACTCACGTACGTAGACTTACGTACGGGCCACAGACACTCCCCGCAGAAGCTGTAAGTACCAACCCTGTGGTCACCTGTGTCGGCCCCAGAGCGAACAAGTCGGGCAGCAGCTTTCCAGTGACTCCTGCTGCTACCTCACACCGACACTCATAACCGTGACTGTTTCAGAAATGAGTCTTCCCCGTGAAGTAGAGCAGACGAGTGTCTGACCTCCCGACACAGGGAGAGGGGGAGGTGACATTCCCTGCACAGAACCAGCTGCCTGAAACGTACAAGTAGGTGCCTCAGAAAGTTAATTTCAGAAATCCAGTAACTTCAGGGAGCTTATAGCTTTGAGGAAGGAATGTCAATCTAGGGAAGCTATTGTTAGAAACTGAGTCACCTCACCCAGCCGGTGTGGCTCAGTGGTTGAGCGTCCACTCATGCACCAAGAGGTCACCAGTTCGATTCCCAGTCAGGACACATGTCCAGATTGTGGGCCCGATCCCCAGTGGGGGGCATGCAGGAGGCGGCCTACCGCCCAGTCACTCCAGGAGGGTAACTGGCCTTACCCTTCCTTCCCAGCCTCACTTTCTCTACTCCACTCATAGAACTTTTCTCACACACGGAAGGCTAGGCGGAGCCCAGAAAGAGCCGAGTGTCAACCTCTGACCCCTGCAGCCTCCGGGACAAGCGCCCCGCCTTGCGCCCCCCGCCAGGCTTGGGCCTGCGTCACCTGTCGGAAGATGTAACTGGCCAGAGGCTCGTCCAGGTTGGGGTGGCGGTCGATGAATGCAAACAGGTCCAGGCCAGAACCGTGCTTCTCCATCACCAGCTGAAAGAAGCCCTGGTTCTCGAACACGTCCAAGACCTGGGAAGAGAAAAAGCGGTCCGGCCCTGCCCAGACGCCTAGACGACGCGTCAGACACGCCCACGAGTCCCGGCAGGCCTCGCTCCACCTTGATGATGTTGGCGTGCTCCACCCTGGACAGGATCGATATTTCTAATGTCACTTTCCCAAGTGTGGGGTCCTCAACCCAACAATCCTCCAGAACCTTCTCCTTCTTAATGAACTTCACCACCACCTGCAAGGGAAGCAGAGAGAAGCAGCTCAGGGCCCTCCAGCGCCTGTGGGGCCTGGTGCCCGCGCTGGCTCGCAGCGGCAGAGGAGGCCTCCCCGTGTCCTCTCCTGGCCCCCAGGACCTGGCGCCCGCGCCGGCTCGCAGCGGCAGAGGAGGCCTCCCCGTGTCCTCTCCTGGCCCCCAGGACCTGGCGCCCGTGCTGGCTCGCAGCGGCAGAGGAGGCCTCCCCGTGTCCTCTCCTGGCCCCCAGGACCTGGCGCCCGCGCCGGCTCGCAGCGGCAGAGGAGGCCTCCCCATGTCCTCTCCCGGCCCCCAGGGACATGAAAGAACCTGACAGTGTGCCCCTGCCGCACAGGGACATGCAGAGTGGGTGAGGGGACGCAGAGCCCGGGGCTGAGCCACAGCTTGGCCGGATCGAGGCCCGAGACCTCAGAGCAGGCACTCCCCAGGGCACCGCGTCTCACCCTGACTTTTCAACTGAGGAGCAGGTGTCCTGGCCAAGGAAGTGGAACCAGAAGGCTGAGAACTAGAAAATACTCCAAGACTGTCGTCTGCATCGATTCTGAGACTAAGCAGAGCTCAGCAAGGGGACAAACACAGATCAATGCAGGAGAAGCGATGAGAGCGCGTGAATAACAGTCACTGAGAAGGTGGGACAGGAGATGCTGCTCGGAAGGCAGCGAACCCTGCAAGCTGCTCAATGGTGGCCTCGTGCTGAGCGTCCAGTACGCAGCCCAAGGAGCCACTGGGCACGTGGTGAACGCAGGCCGGGCCTGGTCCACACAGCAGCGAGAGACCCTGGACAAGTGGCAGAAATGGGGCCTCAGAGTGGGCGTGTGCAGGGGAGGGGGGGGCCTCTGAGTGGGCGTGGGCAGGGGAGGGGGGGCCTCTGAGTGGGCGTGGGCAGGGGAGGCGGGGGCTCTGAGTGGGCATGGGCAGTGGAGGCGGGGCCTCTGAGTGGGCGTGGGCAGGGGAGGCGGGGGCTCTGAGTGGGCGTGGGCAGGGGAGGCGGGGGCTCTGAGCAGGCGTGAGCAGGGAGCCCAGGGCAGGAGCAGGAGGACAGCGATGAATTCTGCACATCCAGTTACCCCTCAAGGAACCAGAGGGAATGATGTGGCGGCTTGGGCGCCAGCCTGAGCAGTGGCAAGTGGACAAATTCTGAAGGTCCTCGGGAAGGAGGGCACCGTGCCTGCAGGAGCCAGCTGAGACACGGGAGAGGCGAGAAGATGGGGTGCCACTGTCGGGGAAGGGTGACGGAGGGTGGGGAGCACAGGGGACCACAGATGGCAGGCACTCGAGTTCAATGTTTGAAAGACAGATGTCTGCTGCCCAGGCAAGGGCCCCACCAGCTGCGACCTAAGACAAGTTTCAGGGGGGCAGAGAGTGAGAAAGAAGGGAAAGAGGTCACAGAACAGAACAACTGAATTTTCTTAAGATTGAGAATGCTGCCCTGGCCGGTTTGGCTCAGTGGTTAGAGCATCAGCCCGCAGACCAGAGAGCCCCGGGTTCGGTTCCTGCTAAAGGCACGTACCTAGGTTGCGGTTCGTCCCCAGCCCCAGATGGGGTCGTGAGGGTGGCAACCAGTTGATGTGTCTCTCTCACGTCGATGTTTCTCTCTCCCTCCCTCCCTCTCTCCCTCCTACTCTATCTGAAAGTAAATGCAAAAATGTCCTCAGGTGAGGATAAAAAAAAAATAATAATTTTATTTTTTTTTATTTATTTTTTTTTATCCTCACTCGAGGACATTTTTTCATTTTTTATTCAGATAGAGTGGGAGGGAGAGAGAGGAAGAGAGAGAGAGAGAGAGAAACATCGACGTGAAAGGGACACATCAAGTGGCTGCCTCCCACACAACCCAGCCAGGGCCAGGGACGAACTGTAACCAGGTACGTGCCCTTAGCGGGAACCGAACCCGGGTCTCTCTGGACCGCAGGCCGATGCTACAACCGCTGAGCCAAACTGGCCAGGGCAATAATAATAATTTTAAAAGATTAAGAATGCTTTGAAGATTCAGATCAGAGTCTTTCCAAGTCTCAAGCAAGAATAAAGAACACACACAGAAATATATCCTGCCAAAATTTCTGAAGTCCAAAGATGAAAAAAAAGAAAAGTTGCTGAAAGCAAAATTCACTTCGAATAATGCTGGATGACAATAAGCACCGGCCCGAGAGGAGAAAGGCACCCACACGCATGCCTCAGAAACAGAGGCGACAAGGCCAGGCCAGAGGGAAAGTCAACACGGGATGAGCAGAAACAGAGGTAAAACAGCTTTAGCAGAAGGACGAGACTCTGCACTGAGACCCCCACGGCACCCGTGTCCCTGGGTGACAGGAACCGCGTGTTCAGATGCTGGAAGCCCCAAGCAGACGTACAGACAGCCGTGCTCTGTCCTGTGAACTGCAGCCCGAGCCTGAAAAGCCTACTTTCTGATTGGCGGTTTACTTAACAATGTGTTGACCTAATAACACGTAAATCGACATCTCTGTTTCCTAAAGGACAAAAATACTCGTGTGTCTCTTTTCAACGCAGGGGAAGACCTACGGGGCTCCTTCTTTTAGGAATAAAGGTCTAAAGAAACCCCCGGAGCCTATGGGATCCCTGACCCAGACCGAGAACGACGGGCCCCGACGCAGGGAAGTTGGAGATGACAACAGAAACGTAAGACGCACCGTGGAGGCACGTGACAGCAGACGTGGCCCACGTGTACGTGGAACACGGAGCACCGTAAGTGCTTTTATTGTAAGAACAGCTCAGAAGTACATCCACTTCGACAAGCTAGAAAAAGAGCAACATTAACTTGTAGAGAGTACGATGAGGAAAATTAAAAGCAAACTCTTGCTGAGGAAAATGGACAGCTCTTTGGCAAGTCTGGGAAGAGAAGCGTGAACAGACTTGGCACAGCCAGGGGGCGCCACCAGCCACAGGAACACGAGACAGACACCACCTGTGCGACGCACATCAACCCTCCCGTGACTGTGACACACAAGAAAAAGCGTATCTATAAGTGTAAGTGAAGAAATCCCAGAAGAAATCCCAGCAGACCAAATTCAGCGATGCATCCAAGAGCCAGGACGCACAGTCGAGGCCTGATCCCTGGCATCGTTCACTGTCGGTCAAGGAAACACGGACGTGGTCCTCAGCAGATGCTGAAAACACAGTTCCTAAAACTCAACACTCATTCTTAAAAAAAACTCAGTGAACTGAAAATAAAACAAGATCTCCCCAAACGAAAGGTGTCCATCAAGAACACCAGGGGCATCTGCGACGGGCAGGGAGACAGCAGAGACCGTGGCATGCCTGTCACTTCACCGGCTCTGCAGCTCCTGCCCAGTGACAGGAGGGGAAGAAGAGGAAGGCTGAGGAGACACAAACAGAGGAGGAGACAACTGTCGTGACCGCAGAGCAGCAACGACCCTTCATCTAGAAAATCACAGGGCCCCACTGGACAGCTGTCAGGTGCAGGAAGACGGATGCAGACTGTGACTAGGGATCAACCCAGGCGCGTAGCTCGGGCAGATTCCAGTGCGCATGGCCTCCTAGGACTCGGCAGGCCGGGCACGGGACACCGGGCCGTGTTCAAAGGGACAGGCGGCACTGTCACCACGTCCATCCCCCCAGGACTGGCTCCGAGCCTCATCTGGCGGCGGCAGCGGCCAGGATCCCAGCCCTGCAGGTTTGAACCTGGAAGTCGAGAGCACGCAGCCCCAGTGCACGAAAGAGCACAGGAGCCACCGAGGCAAGCCTGAAGCAGTGAGCAGGAAGGCCAGGGCTGGAGCATGTTTGCTGCGGGGAGAGGCCTCCTCCCAGCTCCAGACTCCGCGCAGGGCCGGCTCGGGCTGCACACAGAGGACTCCTACCCAGAATCCAGCACGCAGACACAGGACTGGAGGTGCGGGGCCGCCCGAGGTGGCCCAGTCCCACCTCCCTCCGAGGGCGCAAGTACCTCCTTATTCTGATCCCTGTCCAGCGCAGTCCACACGAAGCCGAAGGCCCCACTGCCCAGTGGGCTCAGCGTGCTGTACTTGTGCGAGTACGAGCCCTCACAGGCCGCCAGCCCCTCCAGCTCCGCAGCCTTGGGGGGCTCCTCAAACCATGGGCGGTTTCTGAGCACCTGTGCATATGAAGGAAGGTCTGAGGGCCACACGCACCCACAGAAAGGAGGCAGCAGCAGGCGGGCGCATCCTCCATCCCCCGCAGCTGTGGGGCACAGCAGCACCGGGGCCCTGTGCAGCCCACTCCGCCCTGCCCACGGGGCCCAGCCTGACAGCCAAACGCACACACGACCATGCGTGTTCACCCCACCCTGCATGGGCACACACAGGTCTGAAATCCTACATGTGGGTTAACACACAGGTTATTAGAACAGAGTTAAAAGCCTCCACCTGTCCCAGAAGAAAGAGAGAGAGAGAGAGATGCTGATAGAAAGACACGTCCACACAGAAAAGCAACTGCAAGCAGAGCAGGCCGCAGACACCCACCTCCCCCAGGCTGGGCCCAGGGTGCTCACACGCAGAGTGCGTGGAGCTGGGCAGGCTGGCCAGCAGCAGGCGGGTCCGCGTGGCCGAGGCCTGCTGGCCGTGCAGGAGGTCTTTCACCAGCCAGCAGCAGAACAGGGGAGCAGTGCCTTGGAGCTCCACCCGCTTCACCTCAAACTGAACACCTGAGGGAGGGAGAGAACACAGCCCTCCGCCAACTTCACCATGACAGCGTCGTGAAGCAGCAGCCCGCACCCGGGCAGCAGGGAACCATACACAGTGCCTGGGGCCGGGGCCGAGGGCACCGGGAAGGCCAAGCACGGGGCACCATCACCTCCACCGGGCGCGGGCCAGCGGCCTGGTACCTTCTCCGCAGCCAGAGGCCCAGGGAAGCGCTGCAGGGATCCTGCGACCCCGTGGGCTCGGGAAAGCTGGAAAACCTCCACTCCACATGCTGACATGGCGACTGCCTCGGTGGAGGACTGTGAGCGACCAGCACACACACACACGTGCCGGCTGTGGGTCCGGGTCACACTGAACTACACGCGTGCTGTGTGTGCGCGCCCTTTCACACGACCTCTAGGGTGAACAGCCAAACACGCAGTTTTTATAGGGAGAGGGGTGTTTATAGGTGATTTTCTTTTTTTTTCTTTTTTTGTTAATCTCACCTGAGGATATTTTTTCCATTGATTTTTAGAGAGAGTGGAAGGGAGGAGGGAGGCAGGGAGGGGGGAGAAACATCGATGTGAGGGAGACACACCCATTGGTTGCCTCCCACATGCACCCCAACCAGGGCCAGAGATCAAACCTGCAACCCAGGTACCTGCCCTTGACTGGGAATCGAAACACTCTAACCACTGAGCCACACAAGCCAGGCGTTTTTTGTTTATGTTTTTAAATATTTAAAAAAAATAACTTATGTATTACTTAAGTTTTTTAAGTTAAGGAAAAAAGCCTTAGGAATCAACAATACAAACCCAGGAATAAACAACTGGCTAAAATAACATGATCTGTTAAGTAGTTAGGAAAATTCAAAGGCCAGTGAGCCCTGGCCAGGTGGCTCAGTTGGTTGGAATGTCACCCCACGCACCAAAAAGATGGCAGGTTTGATCCCCGGTTGGGGTGTGTATGAGAGGCAACCAATCGATATTTCTCTTCCCCCCCCCAAAAAAAAAAAATCAAGAAAAAAAAACAACCTCAGGTGAGAATTTAAAAAAAAGGAGAGTTGCCCGGCCGGTGTGGCCCAGTGGACTGAGCGTCATTACATGGACAGAGAGGTCCCAGTTTGATTCCTGGTCAGGGCACAGCCCAGGTTGCGGCCTCGATTTCCAGTAGGGGCATGCAGGAGGCAGTGGATTGATGTTTCTCTCTCACATCGATGTTTCTATCTCTCTCTCCCCCTTCCTCTCTCTGTAAAAATCAATAAAAACATACTGAAAAAAAAAAAGGAGAGTAAAACAATCACCCTCGAAGGGGCGAACGGAGGGGCCTGATGCCAACAGCCTCCCAGAGCATAGCTGTCAGAGACCGGCAGCAGCCCTGTGGGCTGGGCTCCCTGTCCAGGAACACACTGGAATCCAGATGTGTAAGAGGTAAGCTGTGACTTCGGGTCCCTGAATACATCACTTCTGCCAAAACTATCGGGGTGGAGAGCCATGGGACCTGGGACGAGAAGGCCCTGCACCGGGATGCACGCTGGGGACCCCCGGACGTACTCAGCAGTGAGCCATCTCGGTGGCAGCAGCTCCCTGCGTAGGTGCCCTCCTGGATCTCGCACTGCAGGCGGGTGGCCCCAGGCGTCACCACACTGTCCCCTCTCACAGGTGTGGAGGTGACCTGGATGCCCTGCCTGGGCTCCCCTGATGGGCACGCATCTGCGGGGCCGGTTCCCAGCCTGGGAAGGACGCGGCCAGGGCTCTCTCCATCACTCACATCATCACACTCCGAGGTGTCAGATGGCTCTGTCCCACCGAGGCCCAGATGGGTCTCACAGCGCTGCTGGCCTCTGTCAAGATCAAAATAGGTGCCAGCCAGCAGCAACAGCTCCCTGTCATCTGGAGCCTCTGCCCTGTGCCTGTGCAAGGCGCTCACATCCACATCGGAGCTGGCCAGCGACGGGGAGGCTGTCCCCATGAGCTCAGACGAGGCACAGGAGCAGTTGGAGGAAGTTCGGTCTGTCCATCCGCTGAAGAGCATGTCCTTGAGGTTCCAGAAAGACGAATTCCCATCAGCCTCCGGGACCCCCACTGTGTCCAGGACGCCAGGGAGGTCTGTGGCTAGGGCATAGCAGGCCGAGGAGCTTCCCGCGCGGCTGCTGTACAGGTCTCTGCCTCCCAGGTCACACAGCGACACAGGGGCAGAGAAGGGGCTGTGCTCGGCCGGGACCAGCTCAACAGAGGAGACTCCCCAAGCCCCTCTAAAGCTGGACTTGGACAGCTGCTCCTTCAGTAGGCAAGTCTGCAGCTCCTCCCTGTCCTCCTGCACCCCTGGCCACTGCGCCTCCAAAGCAGGGGCAGGGAGCAAGAGGTGCGCCACCCCCGAGGAACTGGGGGCCGCGACCAGGCTCCCCTGGGGCGCACTCCGCTCAGCCCCGTACCCGGGGTGCAGCAGTGAGAGGCCCGCCCCTGCCAGCTGCCCTGAGGCATCAGCCCAGTGGTTGGGGGTGCTGGCAGAGCTCATGCCCACGCACTCCCACTGAGCCTCCTGGGGCAGGCCACACACTCCGCCCCGGTTCCTGTCCGCAGTTGTGCGCAGAGCCTCAGAGTCTTCACAGGAAGCCAGAGCTCTTGTGTCCACTGAGTCGGAACTGCTTCCCCCCAGCAGCTGCTGGCTGGGGCTCTCTGCTGCCACAGGTTCCTGCTTCCCCAAGACAGTGTCCTTCTGGTCCTCAGGCAATGACAGCTGGTGACGGGCTGGTGGGCTTCCTGCCGGGGTGCTGTCCACCCTGGGGGTTACAATACAGATAACAGTTACTCAGAAGCCACAAAGAGTCAGAAACAGAGATCACGTGGACTCCTCCATTTAACAACATAAACTTATAACAGAAAAAAAGACTAAATTTTGTAACCGAATTTAAAAATAAAACACCGCCCGTCCAGTGTGGCTCAGAGGACTGAGCGTCGTCCCAGGGACTGAGAGGTCCTGGTTCAGTTCCTGGTCGGGGCACATGCCTGGGTTTGGGGCTCGATCCCCAGGAGGGGGCAGCAGGAGGCAGGCGATTGATGTTTCTCTCTCACATCAACGTTTCTATCTGTCTCTCTCCCTTCCTCTCTCTAAAAATTTAATAAAAACACATTTAAAAACATAAGTAAATAAAGCACCAACTCACACATTTCCCAGCGAAACGCATGCTTACAACGATTAACCACTAAAGCAGAGCACCAGGACCACGTGTTGCAGGCTTGTCAGCGAGCGTGAGCAGCCTCAGGGAGGGTGGGAGCAAAGGGAGAAGGGAACTGAGTGTTTCTAGCCAAAGTCAGACGGACTGGCTAGAAACACCATCTGACCTCATGGCCAACGGGAAGGCTGGAAGGCTGGCAGAGTGGGCATGGCATCGGGTGAACTGGCTCCTAAGAGCTGAACGGGAGCCCATGAGCACGTTCAGCATGAGGTGGCTGTCACCAAAGACAGGAAGAAAGATCTCAAGGAGACCTGGGTCAAGACCCCCTCCGGGGGGCCCGACTGCGTGGCAATCAACATCGGCACCAGGGGGACTCCGACACCAAGACCAGTGGGCGTGGCCACACCCAGCCTGGGGGGGGGCAGACGTGGTAGAGGCACAGCAGACGAAGGAGTCCCTCCCGGAAGGAGCCCCTCCCTGACAGCTCCACGGAGTAGGGGATGGCAAGCAGAGTTTGGAGGAGCAGCAGGAGTTTGCTGGGGGGGCCTGAAGGATGGGGAGAGGGTCTGCAGAGGCCAGGCAACAAGTATCTGTGCCTCTCGCTACAGCTCTCTCTCTCCATCTCCATCCACCCATCGATGCCACTGACCGGCCCTGTGCCTGTCTCGGGAGCTGCTGGTCCTCTACAGAGGACAGCTGAGGCAGGAAGGTCTCGGTCCCCTTGCTAAGCAGGGCGGGCAACTCCTGCGATGTGGCCCCAGGGTCAGGCCCAGGGCAGCTCTGCACTGTCCCTGCTGTCTCCGCACCTCCCAGCAGCCAGGTGTCGCCTCGTTGCTAAGTTGTGGCCACGAGGAGGGAGCAAGTGCAGGGAGGCCCTACCCCGCCCTCTGCCCTGCCTGCTCCTCCATGGCCATGTCTGCAAGCCACGAGGAACAGTGGGGTAGCAGGGCCTGCAGTGGTCGGTGCCGTGGAACCTGGGACCCCACCCCAGGTTCTGAGTGCCTCACTCAGGGTCTCACACCTGGTCTACACTCTAAGGGTCCCCTCGGCTTCCTCACCAACCGACTGAAACTTAAGGTGGGCTCATCCAGTGGGGCTCCCTCGCTGCATAGCCGCATCCCAAAAACCAGGTGTGCAGGGCCCTGAGCTCAGGCAGGCGACAGGTGCACCCTGGTGTGTGCTGGCGTGCTATGCACCAGAGATTTCACAGGAGAAACCTGGTTGAAAACACACCAAAATGCTACACACAGCAGGATGTGGTAACTGAACGGGGGGTTTTATTTCTACTTTTCTCAATTTCCCAAATTCCCTAAAATGTACTTCCTTTAAATAGAATACTTTGTCATTACACACAAAGAGAACAGATTTATATAACTTTTTTTTTTTA
Organism: Tadarida brasiliensis; assembly: GCA_030848825.1. Taxonomy (NCBI): domain Eukaryota; kingdom Metazoa; phylum Chordata; class Mammalia; order Chiroptera; family Molossidae; genus Tadarida; species Tadarida brasiliensis. The sequence continues at coordinate 107,112,914 of CM061265.1, forward strand.
ATCCTCACCCGAGAATATTTTTCCATTTATCTACAGATACAGTGGGAGGGCGGGAAGGAGGGGGAAAGAGAGAGAGAGAGAGACATCGATGCAAGAGATACATATCAACTGGTTGCCTCCTGCACAACCCCAATAAGGGCCGGGGACCTAACCACAACTGAGGTACATGCCCCTGACAGGATTCAAACCCACGACTCTTTGGTCTGCAGGCCAATACTCTAACCACTGAGCCAAACCAGCCAGGGCATGATATAACCTTTAAAATGAGAAAACTGGCCCGGCTGTTGTGGCTCAGTGGTTGAGCGTCGACCCATGCACTAAGATGTCACCGGTTCGATTCCAGGTCAGGGCACATGCCCAGGTTGTGGGCCCAATCCACAGTGGGGGGCATGCAGGAGGCGGCCAATGGATGTTCTCTCTCATGGATGTTTCTCCCTCTCTCCCTCTCCCTTCCTCGCTCTCTAAAATCAATAAAGAAAAACAATATTTTTAAATGAGGAAACTGTGCCGACATCAGTTCCCTGGCACCTTCCAGGGACACTGGGGCTGTCACATAGAGCTGCTGGGGAGCGCCAGGCCACCTGCACTTTCCAGAGGACTTACCCCGGAGTGGGCGGGCAGGAGAGGGCAGAAGGGAGCTGGGCCCTGGTGTCGACTTGGGCCTGGATCTCTGTGACGGCTTCTGGGATTCCCGCTGGCTTTGGGGTCCTGTCTGGGGGCAGCACGAGGTCACCAGCGAGCGTGACGGTAAGCCCTGGATCTAGCACAGCAGCAGAGATGGTTTCCATTCGCGGCAACCCTGCTGAGACAAAGCTCATCTCCCAGTGGCCAAGGAGGGGTGGGTGTGTAGCCTGATCTACAGAACTCCATCTGCCCCGTGTCTGTCCGCAGCCCGTCCTGGATCAGGCCACCTCTGGCCACCCCACAGACCCCCAGTCCAGGCCACCACCCTGCCCACTCTGCTGCGCTGTCCTGGGCCCGCACTCGGCCATCACGATCCCACTAACACTCCGAGGGCTCCACTCTGACTCAGGAGAAAAGCCACCATCCCCGAGATGACCCCCACAGCCCTGTGACCCAACTCCGCTGCCCTCCCAGATCCGCGCCCGCCTGCCCGCCCACTGAGGGCAGCGAGAAGGCAGCAGGGAGCGGGTGCGGGCAGAGCCGGGTGCAGCCACTCGCTCTTCGTCAAGGGAAGGTGCGCACCCAGGAGGCTGCTGGGCGCCCCACTCCTTCCTGCTCCCTCAAGCCCAGGTGCTGGCTCGGCCAGAGCTACAGCCGCTGCCACGGCCCTGACTCCAGGGCGGGTCCCTCAGGGCAGGAGCCAGGAGCTTAGTCCTCACTGGACACTCACAGCCAAGGAGCAGGACTCAGGGAGGTGTGGGGACAATCTTAAATGCTACACTAACAATACAGTGGCCCTGGCTGGGTGGCTCCGTTGGTTGGAGCATCATCCCGTACACCGAAAGGTTGCAGGTTCTATCCCCAGCTCCAGTCACGGCACATACGAGAAGGCAATGATTGATGTTTCTCTCTCTCTCTCTCTCTTCCCCTCCACCATGTAAAATCAATAAGAATGTCCTCAGGTGGGGATTAAAAAAAAATTAAAAGTACAGTGGATTACCATGGTATTTAGAAATCCTGCTGTGACTTTAACTTTGGGTTACCTGATACACTACATCAGTTCAACCTCAAGCTGCAGGAAGCTACAGACTTACTCACAAAGACAGCCAAGTAGCTACAAGTGTCCCACATACAGGCCTGCGGGGACTCGTGACAGGCACACGGGGAGTTCCAAACCTCCTCTCTCTGCTAACGCGTTAGTGAGACACACACGTGTCCTGTCCCCAGGAGACACTGAAGGCCCATCAGAGACAGAGGAATGTGGAATCCACACTATCTCCCATCCCACCTGGCACGCTCAGGCCCTCGCTCCCTCCTGCCCCGTGGGAGCTCAGGCAGGCTCCCCGGGAGGGAGGGCTCACCCTCAGCCGTGTTCCAGGCATGCAGGGGGTCCATGGCCGTCTCCGCAGGCCCACTCGGGCTGCCCATGTCCAGGTGGTTGACCAGGTCCGGCAGTGGTAAGGAGCTGTCGTACGTGAGGTCCATGCAGCGGTAGAAACCAGGGATCAGGAAAGTGATGTTCTAGAGAACAAACAGTGGCGCTCAGAACCAGCGAGCACCGTTGGCCTGGGGGACGAAAACAAGGTGGCCAGGCCTCTGGGGTCATTCCTCCAGGTGAGGGAGATGGGTCAGATTCCTTGGAGAGACCCAAAACCCCTCTGATGCTCAACAAGGAATTCATGACTTCCCTCCTTTTTCTTGTGAAAGGGTAAAACGAACACACTCTGAAGCTAGTTACTCCGACATCGCCATGCCTTCTGAGCAGACGTCTGGCCTTCACCCATGTCCTCCTCAGGCCTGGGGCCGTCTGCAAGCTTCCTAACCCCACGTGTCCTGGCGTAAAAGGACAAAGGGCTCGAGCAGTAGGACGCTGACCCCTGGGGTCCAGCAGGGGCCTGTGCTGCATTGGCTGTGGCCCCGCCGTGAGGGTCCCAGGCCCAGGACTGCAAGGACGGACGTTCTCTCTGAACCTGCTGTGACCCCCACTCCCAGGATGCCCTTGGCCACGTGAATCCAGAACAAGTCTAACCCTACACACTCCCTGAAGGGACCTGCTGCCCCCGATGCTCCTGCAGGAACCCCTTGTCCAAAAATCACGCCATCAACTTCAACTGAACTCTGAGCCCGGGGAGGATGTCACCCCACATGGAGCAGAATGGGCTGCCCCACTTAAAACTCAGCTCAAAGGACCGATACGTGACCAAAACACACGGCTGCCACTTGGGGACTAGGTTTGTGGAGGTCTGTTTGTGACAACTGACACAGGACCACTCAGCAGTCTGGGCAAAAAGAAGGGGCGGGCACCACTCCTGGTGCCTGGCCCTGGCATGCGGAGACCTCCACCTCCCATGTTCAGGGAACTGAGAGAAAGCTCAACCAAGGTCACAGAAACACCTTCCTCTGAATGACAGGCCTCCCCACAGCCCCCAGGACAGTCAGGGGACAAGCCTGAGGTGCAGAGCAAACGCCCACAGCTGTGACACACACCCTCGTCCAGTATCTCAGACCACACTCCCTCTGCTGGGGTGGCTCTGCAGATGGTCCAGGGGGGCAGGGTGCTCAATGTGGGGTCTAGAAAAACGAGCAGGGGAGTGGGGCCGTGAGCAGGGAATCTCTCTCGGCCAGTGTGCCCCCCAGTGAAGCCAGCAGCCAGACTGGAAGTTGCTGAAGCACAGGGCTGGGAACCCACACACACCCTCACTGTGGGACATGGACCAGCCTCCCCTCGGGGCACGGAGCCAGCCATGCAGGGAGGGCCCACCTTGCCTAGGAGCTCGGTCCTCCCATAACCAAACAGCATCAGTGCAAAGCTGTGGTTGATGCCATAGATGGTCCCATCTGGCAGGAGGGTGATGAGGCCGCTGATGGTGAAGAACACCCAGACGGAGGCTGAGTAGCCCTGCTCGGGGGCCGCCTGGCCGGCTGCCACCTCCTCACTGCTGGGCTTATGTTTCAGCTTTAAGCTCAGAGGGAAGGTGGTGCCATCCTTGGCTCTTCCAACAGACCTCTGAATCTTGAGATTCTGAAAGAAAGACGCACCACTGAGCACAAGCACTCCATGCAGCCGAGCTCAGGCCCTGCTGCTTTAGGTCATCCATCGTATGCCCAGCGTGGGGCACCCCAACACCCAGCTTCCCACACCCTCCTCCCCCTCCCTCCGTCTCCCCGGGGAAGGCGGGGGTTCAGGGCCCACCTGTGGGATGCGCTGGCCAGGTGCAGGGAGCTGCAAGGACGGGATCAGCTCTGTGATGTGCTGCCCAGCCAGCTCGTCCCCACTCTCGTAGCCGTGCAGATGGGCAAAGACGCTGTCGCAAGATGTGATCGCTCCCTTGGAGGAAAAGCCAGCATGTAATAACAGTTTCCTGTAGTCCAGCCTCAGACTGCACTGAACCCGTGACACCTTCTGGCTGTTCCTACTGTAAGAGGTGCAGACAGACTTCTAACAAAAGCGCCCGCTGGCTCCCCTGCCATGGGGACCCAAACTGCTCCGCCTGGAGGCAGCCGCAGCGCGCCCAGCCCTCCGCAGGCACGTCCACAACAGAGTGCGGTCTGCGCACAGCCACCACCCCGAGGGCTTTGTGCACACTGTCACTGAAGAGTTACAATCACACCGTGACTTTACCGATGAGGAAACGCAGGCACGGGGAGATGGGGTTCCTGGCCAAGGGCGAGATCACCAAGGGGCTCAGCAGATGGGGATGACCCCCCAGAACCCTGACATCGCTGCTGCCCAGAGGCCCACGTGGGAACAAAGTGCGTGACACGCTGGGGAGCTGTGTGGTCAGGCTTGTGCAAACTCACATCGCGTTGGAAAGACACCCAGGCCGAGACCCTCTCCACGGGCTCCAGCACGACCACGCAGCACAGCCGGGGCTCCTGCCTCATCCTCCTCATCCACACTGACACCGGGACCCTCTCCTTGCTTCGGCTCACAACGTCCACCTGTGGGCAGGGACAGGCTGCACCTGCCACCCCCAGCCACGAGGCCCTCCCCACTCCAGGCACGTGACGGTTTCAAGCTCTGTTCACCTGCCTGACGTTTTGGAAATTAACCAAAGTACAGACCAAGTCTCTGACACTGAACCTTACAGTCTCTGAGTGAACGTTCTACCAGAAAACTAGATTTTATTATCAGCAGTATCCTCAAAATTTCTTAAAGAAACAGACACAGTGCTGAACATCTTCATTTTCCTCTTCTCAGCAGTCAGTCCCTTGGAGGGTAATTTTTTGGGTGTGGTGGGTCCTATATAACTTCTTCCAGTGACTGAGGCTCAGGGCTCCACATCCAACGTGCAGTTCAACCGTCACACAAGCCAGCCCCCCAACACCACTGAACAGTGCAAGTATGTCTCTCTCTCGGGAATCGGAGGGGGTGCCTGCAGGCTTGCGGATGCTGGGCAGGAGCTCCCGCACAGCAGCGCCAGGCCAGCGGCAGCGGCTTCCTATGGTGTCCTCGCCCACCCCCACGGCATGCTCCAGCCGCCAGCGTCCACAGGCCCACTCACCACTGTGCCGAACACCACGGCGGCGCGGCCGTCGGCCTCCACGTGCTCCTCGCTGAGTGCTTCCACCACGTTGCAGTCCGGCTTCAGGAAGAACTGTGTGAGTTTCTGGCCAATGAGGTCATGGCTGCTGTACCCCAGGAGCCGGCAAGCATTGTCATTGGCCACCAGGATCTGAGTGTGGCAGAGAGGAGGCACCAGCATCACCAGCAGCATCTCTGACTCCAGGAACAGTGAGAAGGTGGCGCGGCAGCCTCGGGGGAGGGAGACCCATCCTCTCCCCACCATCTACCGTGGGCAGGCTCACACCGTGACGCCCATGGGACCTCTGTGTCTGACCAAGTAGAAACAAGACCTCTGCCAAGATGGGGATGCCACCGAGAGCACGGGGCAGAGATGGGATGGCGCCCACACCCCCAGCTTCGGCTGAGTAAGTGCACCCGTGCCGGCACGCTGGCCCAGACCGAGCACTGTTCCTTCAGTTCAGCCAGCACTGCAGCCAGCACGAGCGACCCACGGACCTCTTCCTCCCAGTCCATGTGTTTCACCGAGTCACACTTAGGTCAGATCCCAAACCCACAGCTTTGTCACAGGGCACAGCAGATACCTCGGAAGTCTTGGCATCCACGGTGAAGATGGCTTTGTTGGGGTTGCCCGCCGGGGCCGGGAGCAGGGGCGTGGAGCACCCTGAGGCCAGGCCACACAGCAGTGAGCAACAGGACGTGCTGCCCAAGGACCCGGCCGGGTCCGCCTGTTCGGGTGTGGCTGGGCACTGCACCTTGCCAGTGCAGATATTTTGGGCAGCCAATGATGACAGACAGTAGGAACTCCATCTGTCTTCTGAGAAGAAAAGGAAGCTTCAGACCCCAGGCTGCCAGGGGCTCGCTTCTGAAACAGGAATCCCTTGCCCCCACCCTGAAGAAGGACTACATTAGGTTAACCTGCAGAGTTGATCACGTGCTAACAGTCCTGAATCCACCTAAGCCACCCCCAGGGCTGCACAGTCAGCAGACGGTGTCCCTCAGAGCTCAGCACTTCTGTGCAGATAACACTGTGAGGTTCCCGCCTACCACCCGCCCAGGGGCACTCTCCTGTGTCCATCACTCCAGAACCCACAGCCCAGCTACTGCCCTGTCACCTGTTCCGGGAAAGTCACAAATTCAAGTGTTACCTGCTGTCTCCACTCCCCTCCCTCCATTCTGCTGAACAGGTCACTCATCTCCAGAAAGTCTGCTCTCGGCAACACCAGTGGCTCCCAGGCTCCACCCCAGCAGCTCCGGCCTCCCATAGCGCCTGCCCTCAGTCCGGCCCCTGCCCCTCCCCTTCCCGGCCTCCCACCCCTGCTCAGCCTCAGAACCTCTGCTCCCCTCCCAGGATCCAGCCGGCCACCATCAGCCCCTCCCTCTAGCAGCTCAAAAACCAAACTATGAGTCACCCTCTGGTTCCCTCTGGGTCCTTCATGGAGGAGCCCCCATCTTCACAGTGGCCTCACTGGCCCAGAAACCCGAGGTCGGCTCCACTGCCCCGCACCTCGGGACAGGCACTGGCGCCAGCTCTGCCTCTGCTCCCCAGTGGCTGGGCCCTGGGCCAGCGCACCTGGCTGAAGCCCTCGGCTGCGTCAGCTGCCTCATGACTGCACCCACCGTCAACTGCTCCTTCCTCAAGACCAGATCCCTCCCTCCCCTGCAGCCCCTCCTCTTTGGCTCCCCGCCATCTCTCCACCTTCATAATGTCCTTGCATTCCAGGACCTCCCCCACTTCAAGGGTTCGCCCTGCTGTCTATTCAAGCAGCCCCCCTCCAGACGATGAGCCCCTCAAAGGCAGAGCAACGCTTTCTTCCTCGCTGTGTCTGGGCCCAGGGGTGTCTGGGCTCTGGCTGACTTGGAGAAGTCAGTGAATGGGTGGGCAGCAGGGGAGAGCTCCCAGGCCATCCCAGCACCCCTGCACCCCCCCACCCCCGCCACAGCTGTGAAGCTGGCTGTCCCCAGCCAGCCTGCTCTGCCCAGGTTCAGGAGGGCCTGAGCCTGCCATACAGTCAGTAGGAAGCAGCTGGATTAAACTCTCCTGCAGTGTCTCACCTGCAGTGCTGCCCAGCCCAGGACAGCGTTCCCCACACTCTGAAGTAAGAGGTAACACTTTGCTCTAACTGACCCTGAAACATGGAAGAGAATTCCAACTGCTGCCTGAAAAGGAGTTTCCCGCCTAAGAATCTCACAGAACAGACGCGCTGGAAGGGCCCGCGGCAGGAAGGGCCCGCGGCATCGCTGGCCAGCACACAGAGCACCTGAACCTGCACCTGTCTCTGCAAGAACACAGAGATGTCCCAATGCCCACAAGGTCGTCACCGGAGAGCGCCATCCTGCTCTGGCAGAGTTTCGAGAGCCCATTCCTTCTGCTCAGGTGTCTGTGGGCCGAGGACACAGACTTGCTGGGCTGGGGGGAGGTCTGTGAAGCGGGGCTCTCGGTGGGTGCTAGTGAGGACGGGTCCTCACACAGGCCGCTCCGATCCTCTTCCAGGGCCAGTGAGTCTCTGTCCTCCATCGGGAGACGGTAGGCCGGGAAACAACTGTCACCTAGAAAACAAGGGGACCCTGATCAACATCTGCAATGTGAGAACGTGAAGATGGTTTCACCCACTAATTCTTCCCAAGGCTGCATTAAGCTCAGTTCCAATAGACTCACACACCCATCTGCCCTCTGGGTCAGAACGTACAGGAGCTCTCAGAGGCAGGCACAGGGAGGGCTGGGAGAGAAGGAAAGGGGGGAACACGGACCAGCGTGGGAGAGGGCCATGGGGAGGACCGGGCTGCAGGTCTCAAGAATTATAAATGCCCTCAGGTCAAGAGGCATGTTACCGATGCCATGAATCAGGTGGGTCTGACCAGTTGCACCAGAATCACCCACAGAGCTTCCAAAAACCTAGGAACATTAAGGCCAAGGCTGAGAGTCTAGAGATGGGCCCACAGCAGAGGTTTATGTTTTTAATATTTTCTTTTTAGATACTTGTAGATTTTCACGCAGATATAAGAAAAAAATACAGACAAGTCCCACATGGCCTTCACTGGGTTTCCTCCAACGGTGACATCTTCCATAACTACAGTACAGAAAAGCCACCTGGAGACCTGAGCCAGGGTGCCTGGAGAAGTGAGGAGTCCTGGGCCTGGGCGACGTGCCCACCTAGAGCCTGCATCATCCCCTCTTCTAGGGATGCTGACCCCCGGAGTCCCAGCCACAGGGCCTGGACCCCACTTCCCAGAACTGCCCAGGCCTCTTCCCTCATCGGTCCTCCCATATCGGTACACAAAGGCCCAAGGACGGGCCAAGGAGTAACCTTTGCAGAAAGGTCAAGCTTCAACAAGCAGGCGGGTGCCCACACATGGCACACAAGGCCCCTCCCACACAGGATGGAGCTGGGCTGGAAAGGAAAGGGGCCGGCCGAGAATTCCCAGGGGCCCCTCCCACCAGTTCTGTCGAGGTCGAGGTCGAGGTCGTAGTCAGGACTTGGCAGGACAGGAGGGCGGCGGGCGGTGTCTTTCACAGTAAAGCTTGTGAACCCGATTTATCATTTTGTATATGGTGACACAGAATGGGGTAAAACTGCGTCCCTGTGACTTAGCACATACAAAAATTCGTTCCAGACAAATTTAAGAACAGAAGATAAGAGTTTCAGAAAAACTGAGCTAAGATGAGAGGGAACCGGATAACTGAGCAGCCCGGCTCTTGCGTCTCGGAACAACTAGATCTCACCAAGAGTATTGTTTCTATGGCCTCTCTGAGCCTGAAAGTAGGAGAAACTTACACAACGTAAAAACAGTGCACACGCGCTGAGACCAGACTGGAGAGTTGTCCAGAAGAGAATGGAGAGTGACCCTAAGACTCCCAAAGGAAGCCGATGACCCTGAAATCAGGCCAGGGTGGCCCTAATTCAGTAGCACCCCCTGGACCCTGGTAAAAGCTACCCTCTCCAAAGCAAAGCATCCTACACAGTTTTCCAAAGATTAGGACCAACCAAACATGCTCTCTTCCAAGAAGCAGACAAGGAGTGATCGTGTGCAGAAACCAAACACACATTAGACCTCAGCACACCCACAGCAGAAGCACCTGCGTGTGTCTGAAACAGAAGATGACGTCGCCAAGGAAAGCAAGAAGTTTCTCAAATAACTAGCCAGATTTGGAAAGAAACAAGTTTTTTAGGTGTGAAAATTTTTAAATTTTAGTATTTAAAAAGTATTTGTAATTAACATTTTCCCACAGAGAAAACTCTAAGCTCAGACGGCTTCACTGGTTAATTCTATCACACATTCGAGAAGGAAATCACATCAATACTACACAAACTCTCCCAGAAATTAAAGGAGGAGGGAACATGTCCAATCCAGTTTTTGAGGCCAGATCATTATCCTGATACCAAAACCGAACCAAGACATTGCCAGAAGACGAAACTATAGCGATCACTACCTATTGGGTTATAGTTCACCACTAACTCCTATGTTTTTGACGGTGCCTTTGGGGTGCCCAATAGGGACAGCTATTCTTATGCTGCTATTGTTGCCGTGGTTGCTGTCCACGGGGTACTGCCCTCTCTGTCTATGTGGCCTGGAAGGAAGGCCCACGACAGGGACATGAAGGCAAACAGGATTAAAGTGAACATCACCTTCTCATAGCATTAAGTTAATTTTATTAAATTTTTTTTCCTTTATTGATTTTAGAGAGAGAGAAAGGGAGAGGGAGAGAGAGATAGAAACATCGATGAGAGAGAATATCAATTGGCACCTCCTGCATGTCCCCCACTGGGGATCGGGCCCACAACCTGGGCATGTGCCCTGACCAGGAATCGAACCGGCGACCTCTTGGTGCATGGGTCGATGCTCAACCACTGACCCACACTGGTCAGGCAAATTAATTTTCTTAAATGGTAAAAAATAAAAAAAAAATTAGAGAAGTTAAGAGATACAGACTGAGTTAATCTAACCTCTATTGGAGGAAGAATAGAGGCGTAGAAACCTTTGAAGAGATGAGAGTGAACACCTTCAATAACAGAAATAAACCCACAGATCCAGGACCCCAGGGGGGCACCAGCTCACAAGATGTGAAAACAAGATACAAAGCCACAGTCACTGTGTCACTGTGCCACTGTGACTGCAGGACGACGTGGAGCCCAACCACGGGCCTTGCATGTGTGAGGACCTGACACACGACTGAGGGGGCCCTAGCTACCACCGAAGAAACGTGGACTGCTCACATCCGTGTGAAGGTGCTGGGAAAGTCACCATCCAGGTGGGAAACAATGACACAGCCATCAGCACATCACAGGCAAAAACCAACACCCAGGGTTGAAGACTCCATTTGTGAAAGTCAGAACACTAAGCTTTGAGAAGAAAATTAGACAGACTTTTTACAAGAACTTTGGGTTGGGAAAGTTTTCTTAATAGAGACACAAAAAGCTCTAGCGATAAAATAAGATATAAAATTAATAAATATTTAACATTAATGTTTAGAATATCTGTTCACAGAAAATATAAAGGAAAGGAAGTAAGCCACAATTTGGGAGAAGATATCTGTCACATACATCACCAACAGAGAATTAATATCCAGGATACTTACGAACAAGAGATAGGAACAAGCATTTCACAGAAGAAACACTAGTGGAGAATAAACCCATGACAAGAGAGTTAACTTTGTTAGCATAATCATGACAATTTTATACCTACTAAATCAGCAAAAATTAAAAATTCTAATAACACCAAATTTGATAAAGATGTGACTCAACTGAACAGTTTAAGTCAAATATTTGCCTATTCTGACAGTATATCCCACTTACAGATTTCTGGCCTATAGAAATTCTTACACATGGGTAGCAAGTCACACCCAGAATGTTCGGGGCAGCACGGCTCACAATGGCAAAAGAAAAGCAAAAACCTAAACATTCATCAGCAAGAGAATAGATTTGAAATTCTGGTATAATCATGTTATAAATTAGAGTGAAGACAACTACTATGTACACAACGAGGGTAAATCTTAGCCATGTAATAAGCAGGGGAAATCAAGTTACAAAAGGCTATCAACAGTAGGACTCCTCCCGCCAGTCTAAATATATACGTCATTTAGGGATACACACATATGTAACAAACCCAGCTTCAGGCGGAGGTTTCCTCTGGGGGTCCAGTGACAAGTTGGCACAGTGAGGACACATGGCATAGGGTTCCCTGGTTCTGAATTTGGGTGGTGGGTTTAAATGGTTCATTTTACTGTTATGATTCACAACTAATACTGCATTTACCCTTTTGTATGAATTAACTAGTACACACTGAAAATTCAGAGATGGTTTATACACACATATACATCCAGCATAGGATCCTGAAAAGCAACAGCTGAAGGAGTAGGATGCCAGAAAGAAATTAAATAAGAAACCCTCAGACTGTTGCTTTCCTTCAAGTAGCAGCATTTATTGTCACAGGTTTATATTTCCTTCTCTAAGCATCTCCGTGCACTAATTATTTCTACAATAAATAATTAGAATATGATCCTAGTTTTCCAACTCTACAGTCAATCTATACACAAAGCCCTGGCCGGTTTGGCTCAGCAGTTAGAGCCTCGGCCGGGCGGACCAGAGAGTCCCGGGGCCGGTTCCCGCTGCAGGCATGTACCTTGGTTGCAGTTTGTCCCTGGCCCCAGTTGGGGTCGTGTGGGTGGCAACCACTCGATGTGTCTCTCTTGCATCAATGTTTCTCTCTCTTTCTTCCTCCCTCTCTCCCTCCCACTCTAACTGAAGATAAATGCAAAAATGTCTAGTGAGGATTAAAAAAAAAAAATCTATACACAAAGAACAGAAGACATTCCCTGTTCAAAGGTCTCAGGTTCAATTCCCAGTCAAGGGCACATACTTGGTGCAGGAGGCAACCAATCAGTATATCTCTCTCACATCAATGTGTTCTCTCTCTCTGTCTCTCTCTCTCTGTCTCTCTCTCTCTCCCTCCCTCCCTCCCTCCCTCCCTTCCACTCTCTCTAAAAATCAATGGAAAAAATATCCTTGAGTGAGGATTAACAACAAAAAAAGTGCACAGAAGCCTTGATTACAGTTCCAGACTACATTGTAAATGTTACAAAACTTTACTTTGTAAAAACATAATAATAATAAAGTAACAAAACACTTCAGGATACATTGTATTTGTTACAAATACTTTGTAAAACAAAGTACTAAAGCTCTTCAGAATACATGTAATTGTAAAACTTTACTTTGTAAAAGTAACAAGAACCAGAAGAGATGTGAAGGAAATTTGAAGGGAGGGTAAGGGCAAGAAATTTTGTCTTTCATGAAAAGAAGTAAATAGTCTTAAATCGATAAACCAAGAAGATGCAGGAAGACAAATCCTTTCCCCACTGCTTTCTTCACTGCCTACGGTCCTTCGTGGGCCAGCTGGACACTGCAGGGCCTAGCCAAACCCCAGGGACCAGAGGCTCCAGGGCCTGTGGCCTCTGAGCACAGAGCCTGACTTCACACCACCTTAGATCACTTCCTTTTCTCAGGTTTAATTTTTAGTCAAACAGCAACCAGAAATGTGTGCAAATCCAGGCTTAGGTTTTTAGAATAGTCTGTCTTAATTTATTTTTTCTTTATTGATTTTAGAGAGAGAGGAAGGGAGAGGGAGAGAGGGAGAAACATCAATGAGAGAGAACATTGACTGGCTGCCTCAGCATGCCCCCCCACTAGGGATGGGGACCACAACGTGGGCTTGTGTCCTGACAGGGAATTGAACCTGCAACCTCTTGGTGCATGGGTCAACGCTCAACCACTGAGCCACACCAGCCAGGCTGTTCGTTTGTTTTTTAAGCAATGCAGTTTGGGGGGTGGGGGGGAGATGTGGGGATCAGAGTGAAGGGGGATTATCATGGGAAGCTGAGCCCAGAGAGGACCTCATGGAGCCTTAGAATAATCCTATTCTCATTGCCAGTTTTGATTCAGAAGGTGTGAGTGACCCTGCTCAGACCAAACATAAGAAAGGAGAGCTTTGCAGGGAGCTTCTGAAAAAGTACTCCTTCCTCTTAGGGGTGAACTTCTGGAAGCAACCATCTCTGTGCCTCTCGAGCACAAGTTAGGAAGCAAATAGCTCCAATCACCCCAGCACTGCAGTACAACCAAGAGCAGAAGCCGCCTCAGGATGACGCCCACACGTGGACAGCAGAGTAGAAAAAGACAAGGCTGTCACTTTGAGCCACCAGATGAACCCACCCGAAAACCTGCCTTCCTCTGGACTTCAGGTTTGGCAGCCAGTAATTTTACCTGCCATCAGAGCCATTTGGAGACTGTTTCTTGCATCAGGACGTCCTAAACAATACCCAGGACTATGGCTGCTGTAAGAGGGTGCAAGCAAAGAGCTGCACCTGGCACTGCAGAGTGAATGAAGAAAGCTTCCAGGCAGAGCCAAGGGCAAAGATGCCCTCAGCCCTGGGGAGGAGCAGCCGGGCAAACTCCCAGGGCCCCCTATGCCTGCCCAAGCAGTCTGGATTTTGGATTTTTTTCTGAAGCTTGACTTTAATGAGCTCCATGCTCTGGAGCACATTTTGGGAAGAGCACTCCAGGCGCGGGGGGGGGGGGGGGGGGGGGGACGGGGGGATGGGGAGAGAAAAGTTACAGTAATCCAGGCAAGAAACTAGGTCTTGATTTAAAGCCATGGCAGAAAGATGGCACGGAACCCACACGAGAAAACGACCGAGAACTGCCGCCGGCGTACTGGGTGAGGCGGTGAGGGAATAGAAAGCATCAATGGAAAACATCGCTCGTTTTCAACTCAGGCTACTGCCATTCTCAGGAAAAGAAACACCGGTGACGGTAAAATGAAGGAGAAAGCCGGGTGTGCATGGGCATCCAAGTGAAGGTGTCGGGAAGCCGTGGGCTGCACCCACACCTCGTGCGTTCACCCCACATCTACTGAGCAGCTGAGCAAGTCACGGCCTCGGTCTGGAGCTCACCTTCTCGGAGGACAGGCAGTAATAACGGATAGAGCGCACGGTTAACTCCAGGGGAGGACCGAGCGCCGAGAGGGCTGGGCTGGGGCGGAGACACGACCGGGAGGCCTGGTCCCGGGCCCCGGGGCGCGGCGCGGGACAAACGGCCGCAGGGTGGCGGGCCACCACCCGGTCCGGGCCGCACGGAGGGGAGCCGGCAGCGGCGAGGACACAGCACGCGGGTTGGCTCGTCCGAGAGCCGCGCCAGGGCCCCGCGGACTCCAGGCAGCCTCTCCGGAGCACAAGCACCTCACCTGGAGCCGACGACCGATACCCGGCCAAGCTCGCTGCACCGCGCCACGAGGAAACCGTTCCTCGCCTCCAGCCCTGCCGGCCAATCGCAGAGCAACTCACGCTGATTGACAGGCCCCATAGGCCAACCACTGGCTCCTGTGGGCGGGACTCAGTGAGCCAGAGTGGGGAAGCCCGCGCTAACGGTTGCTAAGGACGCACCGGACTCCTACGGCGCCTCTGAGGAGCCAAAAGAGACGGCGCCTCTCCAACAGACGCCGGTTCCTTCCGTCCCGGGGTTGAGAAGGATGAGCTGCGCAGAGCTCGCCTCTCTGCGGCCTCCCCCTGGAGGCGGGGACTGCGGGGGCGACTCCCTCACGGGCCGAGCGCTCCTGTGGGGCCGAAGGCCGATGGAGGCTGCGGCGCCCGCCTGGGCTGGGTCGGCGTCCCGGGTCTCGACTGGCTCTCCCGGGACCTGCGGCGGAGCCGGTCTCCGGCACAAGCGCTGAGCGTTAACTGGAGGCGGCCTCTTCACACGGGCTAAGTCCGCGCGGGGACGCCGGGACAAATTCGGCCCATTGTGCAGACGCGGCTGATGAGGCTTGCAGGCCCGCACTTTGCAGCCCCGCGCAGTACTCTCTCCGGAGGCTCGCCTGCCGCCGCGGCTCCGCGCGCGCACTTCTCCAGTCCCTGCCCTCTTCCCCGCTCTGGCCGCCTGACGTCTCCGGGCGTTCTGAAATTACCTGTCCCGGGGAGGTCAGGCGGGCGGCCTCGGGGACAGACTACAACTCCCACTAGGCGCTGGGGCCGCGCAGGCGCGTCGAGGTGCAGCGCCCTGCGCTGGGATTCCATTGGCTGGGCCAACTCTGAGCTGCGAGTCCCGATTGGCTGGGGGGCCTGAGGCGACAAATTCCGGAAAGGGGAAGAGCAGCCAACATGGCGGCGGAGCGCGGCGCGGGCCAGCAACTGTCGCAGGAGATGATGGAGGGTGAGGAGCTCTATGGGGCGGCAGTCGAAGGGCCCAGCGGGTGTGGGGCGGTGGCCCGCACCGGCCTGGCCCGAGAGAAACGGGGCGTCCCGCTCCGGCCGCGGCCCGGGCCCGGCTGCACGGCCCCTGACAGCTGCCGGCCGGCTCGGAGGGGCGGGGGTGGCCGGGAAGGCGCGGCGGCCCCGGAGGCGCCGGACCCGGGACGGAGACGACAGCGGCGGCGCGAGCCGGGCCGGTGGGTGGGGGCTGGCGGCGCGGTGGTTTCGTAGCCCGGGCGTCCACCGGCTGCTTGGAGCCGCGCACCGAACCTCTGGCCCGACCCGCGGGGTTGGCCCCTGCGGCGGACGGGAAAAGGGGGCACGGCGCCGTGGGACCGGCCCGCGCTGGCTCACTCCGGCGGCAAGGGGTCCTCGGAGTCGAAAGGGCTGCGGGGGAGGCTGATATGCAGCCGAGAGACTGTTACGGAGTACCGGTGCCTGTGTGCAAAGTTACTGCGGTCGAGCAGACACTAAATGCAGCTCCCCTCTGTGCGAAGAGGGTGCGCTTATGGCTGCGTGTGGCGTGTCCACACGCACGCCGGCCCCCGAGTGGAGAGGCATCCCTCGTGCACGCTGTGTGCTGGTTCCAGGGAGGCTCCGGTGCTGTGGGAGAGCCGCGCTGCCTCGTGTGGACGCCAGGGAAGAGGGCAGCAGGCGGGCGGTGAAGGGGGAGCTGGCGTGTTTGGGAGCGTGGCTGCTCCAAGTTGAACGTGAGAGGTTCAGCCAGGTTGGAGATGGGGGTGGGGGGAGGTCAAATGTCATTTCTGGCAAAGGAAACCACACAGTCAAAGACAGAGGGTGTGAAAGAACACGGCCTGTTTGGAGGAGAGTTTGACCAGGGATGACAGTCATTTTGGTTGAGGGTGGAGAGTGCCAGTGGACTGGCAAGAGAAGGTCATGGAGGGGCCAGTTCTTGAAGGGTCTTGGACTTTGGGACCCTTGGATCTTTTTAAGCAAGGAAGTGACTCTTCCTATCTTCCTATCCCTTTTCTCCCACCCCCGACCCCTTTTCCATGTCTTGGTAAGTGGCAAATAAAAAACCCAGGCATTTCTCTCCCACTCCCACTCATCCAATTCATGAACAACCTCTGACCCTTCTACTTCCCTAAAATCTCCAAATTTTTCAAACCTTTTCCATTCCCACTGCCAATACCTTGAGCCAGCCCATTGTCCCCAGTGCCCCAAAGTCACCTTACATGCTGATCCTCTGTCCCATGCCCCAGACCCTCTGTAATCCTCTGGATGGAGTCCCAGGTTTCACGTTGGCTGCCCTTCATTAGCTAAGCCCCTGCCACCTAGGGCTGAGCTGCACCAGACCATGGCCCAGTGGGACTTGCTCTCCCTTAGCCTTGACCACAGAGTGCCTGTGCCTAGTAATGCAGGTTTCCTTGCTATCTGAAAGTGAAATGCTCCGATGAAACCTTTCAATGCCAGAAGAGCATAGAGCGAAGAAGCAGTTATCCTCAGGCACATCTTGCTAATGGACTCAAAGAATTGAGACGAAGCCCAGATGTTCACAGACACAGTTCAGAGCTTTGGCTGCTTGATGCTGAAATGCTGGGTGTAGTCCCTGGGGAAGGAGCTGGTGGTGCCACTCTGGCAGGTTGGATGGAGTTCAGGCTGCCTCCATTAGAACCCATTGCAAAGCGAAATGCTGCTGTTTTTGCTTTTCACGTATTTTTCATGAAAAACTCTCTTTACAGTTCTTTCATTAGTAAAAGAACTAATATAGTTTTTTCTTAAAGATGATGTGGCATAAAGTGAACTGTCAGGAAGCAGGGGATACCTATAATTTATTTATTAAATGTCTACTGCTTTTATTTATTAAAAGCTAACTGCTTTTGTGCCTTTTCTAATTTAATTCTGAGCAACTGAGTTACAGTTACTATACTAGCTCCCTTCTGCAGATTTGGAGGCTGAGGCTTGGAAAAGGAAGTAACTTGCCAAGCTGGGCCTCTAGGGACAAGATGCAGACTCAGGAAGAGCCATTGGCATTCCAGAAGTTTTTGGAGTCAAAGATCAGATTTGGATTTTAGAATCACATCAGAGTCTCCCGCAATGGAGAACAGATTAGACAGAGACAGTCAAATCCCAGAGAGACCAGTTAGGAGCCCAGCAGGAGCCAGGACACAGGTAATGAGCAGCTGAGCCCAGGCCGTGCCAGGGCACGGAAGAGGAACGGATGTGGGGGTTTTGGTGGTGGGTTTTATAAGGGTATGTTTGATCCAGCAATCCTTCCCTGGATGCCTCCTTACTAGGCCCAGTGGGCGATACAAAAATGAAACAGAACTTCCTTCCACTCTGTAGGTAAGCTGGAATCGGGAACAAGAAATCTTTCAGTGTGGTTGATAATTTCAAGTAAACTCTAAGTGCATCAGGTCTTCCAGACAGACTTCCAAAAGAGGTCATGAAAAGAGGAGAAAGGAACATTATTTGACAATTTTGCCAATGGATTTTTACCAGTCTGCCACATTTAATCATTGCCTTATTTATTAATTCACAAAATACTTATTTACCAGACCTTCAGAGCGTTGAGCTAGCTGGCATAGCCATGTCCGATGGTTAGCATCCATGACCTCCCCGTGGGGCAGTTTGCACTAGTGGCTGTCTTCTCCTTATTCATTAGAGCTCCCTGCCCACAGTCTGATTTGAGTTAGTCTTGATTTCTTTCAGAACGTGGGCCTGTGAACTGGGATGGTTTTCTTGGCCAAATGGATAGTGGAGCATGGATGAAGGTATGTGGCGGAAGGGTCACAGTGGTCCCCTCTACGTGGATATCCAAGCTTCACTACATTTTAGCATTAGTACATTTAATTACAGCATTCCAGGGCTTTCAGAATACCTGGCGACTCTTAATAAGCTCCTTAAGGGCAGGAATCCTGTGATACTCACCTTTACGCCCATGTGGCCTCCCTGCCCCCTCCCCATCCCACCACCAGTTCTCCCCGCCACTGTACAGATGGTGCCTGGGACATGGAAGACACTCAGATGTTCATTGAACTGAATTCAACAAATGTTTTTAGATGAAGTCTCTTTGACTTACAACTGGATGTCAGTCTGTTATACGTGCTTCAAAGAGAACATGAGGTGGATGGAATTCTCACTGATCTGTGTGGGTTCAGTTGACAGGCGGGTCGAGTCTGAAGAATCAGGCGATGAAGAAGGGAAAAAGCAGAGCAGCAATATAGTGGCAGACCTCAGCGAGCACAGCCTGAAGGACGGAGAAGAACGGGGGGAAGAAGACCCAGAAGGTACCAGGCCCAGTTAAGAACCTTGATCACTAAAGCGGTGGGTGCAGGCAGTGTTGCACGTGCTCTGTCCCCGTTCCCAAGGTGGCAGCATTGTCGTCCTGGGGAAGACCGCGGTGCTGGTGGTGGTCTGCTGGAGCAGCCACAGAGGCCTCGGGGGCTGAGGGCAGGGCCCTTTGGAGGTGCTCAAGCCTGCTGACTCTCACGGCACCTGCCGGCATGGTGGGGTTTTTCTGATTCCACGGAAGGCAAATACTAATACTAACATTGGTACTACTTGTCATCCGGGACAGAACCAGACAGTTGCTGTATTACTGCATGTTCAGAAAGTGAGATTTGCAGCAGACATGGTGGCTGACTCCTATGCTCTAATGTCCTGCCATAGTCATTAGACTGCCTTCAGAGTAGCACTGTGATGTCCTGGAGGAGTCATTTCTGACCTTCCTCACCACTTTTGTAGGCCTGAGGGTGGACTTCATTGCCTAGGTGTTGGGGAAATTCTTGCATGTGGAGAATGTACCAGTGACCCTCTGTTGTTCTAGTGAATAACAAGAACAGAAAATGAATTTGGAGATGAAAGAAGTAAGTCCTTGGCCCATGATGGCAGCTTTTCACAGTCCCCAGCCATGACCTTTGCCCGTTTGTTGGTTAGAAAATCAGTTTATGTTGAAAAGGCTTAGAGTAGAAACCACATGAACAGACAGAAAGCTGTCCAAGATATATTATTAGGTGAAAAAAGGAAATTTCCAGTACGCACTTTAAGATCTTGTTTTTATTTAAAGATGTTAATAATGTGTGATTTTACCGACTTGAGAGAGGAAGCACACCAAACTGTTGTAGAAGGCGTCTCTGCACACCAGCTGGTGAGGGTCTTGCACAGTGTGCATTTCTAGGTTCATCTACAACGTGTGGATGTTTAAGGTAGTAATCATGTATTTCCTCTCTAATAATGAAAACAAGTTTATAAAAACCATAACAAATTTTTAAAACATCATTGTGCTCTCTCTGCCAGCAAAGATGATTGGTAACTATGGCAACCTAATTTTAAGGCAAAGGAGATTACCACAAAAGCACCAGTCACATTTCAGAACTGCAGCTGATATTCTGGAGGTGACGTGGGTGGGATAAGGACATGGGAGTGACGGTGGATGCTTTCGGAAAGCCAGGCAGGTGGGAGCGTCACCTGTCCTCACATAGGAGCACCTGCTGCCTGTGCGGACTGGAGAGGTGACGGAGCTCTGTCATGGGCTTCCACTCCCTGGCTCCTGGGCACAGGCTTGCAGGACACGCCCGAGGGCGCATGGCTCCGCCTGGAAGAGCTGCAATGAACCCGGTTGTCTGAAGCCAGCATTCTTTCCTCCAAGCTACTAGCTGATTAGAAGTTCTCTGGGAATACACATTTTTCTAAGTCTTTAGAGAAATTAGGACTTGCTTTTACCTGTATTTAAATCTTAAGTTCAAATAAAACAAATTCAACATGTAAACTGCTCCCTTTTATTTATTTTCCTAAGATCTCAAAAAAGATGGTTAATGCATAATATATTCAGAAAGCTGTTCTAGGCTAGTTAATAACTTTGTTCCAAGGTTAAGGTGACCTTTTGGGGGCCTGTCCTGTGCTGGATGAATCACAGACAGAACCCCTTTAGCTGTGTGACCACGTGTCCTAGGAGCCAGGACAGCCCATCCATCTGTTGGCCCATCTATGGTCTGTGGTGCCCCTGTTGCTCTAAAGCACCCTGTCTGGACACTGAGGGGCCGGGTGCCTGACCTTCGTTGCACAGCCTCTTTCGTCCCCGTATCCTGCGTCCTAATGTTGAGTTTAGGCTGTCTTGGAGGAGGGGCAGGTAACTTGGGTATATTTCTTGGTTTTTCCCAGCTACTTTTATTTGATTCTTAGGTTGGTGATATCCCATAAAGTTACGGATAAACTGTAAAGGACATTTTCTTTCCAGCCACTACTGGTCGTTATGGAAACGGTATAGTGAAAAGACTAGGAAGTGAGCTCAGCTAGTGTAGGCCAGTACATCCTAGTTACGCTGGTCCTGTGTCACCTGCCCCCTCTGAGGCCTCCAGTCTGGGACCGGGCTGACCTCAGGAGGTTGGGGCTGCAAGTGCGCTGCCCTGCAGAAGCGAGCACAGTCTTGTCGTGGAGAAGGGGCAGGGAGCCAGGCAAGGCGGCAACACCCACTTCACAAGGAGACAGACACACCCCAGCCTGGAGAGATTGTGAGACAGGCAGCCTGGCTTCTCCAACAAAAAGTGACAGGAGCCGAAAGGGACTTCAGAAAAATGCCATCCAGCCTCAATGTATGACCTTCGAATCCTAATTCAAGCAGAACTCACTCAGTGGGAGAAAAAAACATAAGCCAGCTGGTGAGATCAAGGAATTACTGTCACTCTAAGAGTTTAACCTTTTAAACATAAGTGGGTTCAGATGAGATGAAGACGGGGGCTGCTGATTCGAAGCTGTGAACTCCACAGCCAGAGTGGTTCTTGCAGCCCTCCTCGGGCATCGCATGTCCCGGGGCACAGGTCCTCTGCTAGGGTCCGCTCCCGCCTCCCAGTCACGAAGTGTGTCTAAGTTACTCAGCAGGGCCGACGTGTCTGCTGAGCCACGCTTCCTACTCCTGGTGTCTGCAGAGAAGTGTTGGCAGATGCTGGGCCACTTCCAGAGCAATGAAAGGCACATCCTAGGACATCCGAAATGCCCAGCATGGTCTATAGTCAGATATCCTAATTTATTGCCGGGGGTGCTGCCAGTTGTGCAGCTCTGGGTGTCACTAGAAGTAGGAGGCCAGTGGCCTCCAACCCCACTTCCTTTCTCGGACGCTTTGCAGTGCAGGTGGAAGTCTGAAGACCTGAATTCAGGAGACTCAGGATGCTGGAAGGTGACCACGGCTGGAGCAGGGTGTCACTCCACCCTCCTCGCCACCATGTCCTCCAGGTGTCATCTGTTGGTGTCCACTCTGCGCTGGAGTCCACTCTGAGCCAGACAGCCTGCGTGCAGCTCTTCCCGAGGCCGGCTGCTCCTGCAGCGGGGCTCTGAGTGGGTTCTTTTTTCCTCTCTCCCCCGTTCAGGACAAGAGCTGCCTGTGGATATGGAAACCATTAACCTGGACAGAGATGCAGAGGTAATGCCGCCTGCTCGACCCAGCTTCAGGGGGCGTGGTGACGGACCACTCTGACCGTCAGGTTATCTTTTATGAAGGTGCCAGATTAGTAAGTGATCCCCTAGAAGAGGTCGTCTGAGCCTCCCTTGATTGGGTCAGATTCCTTGGGTTCTTATTGTTTTTAATAGCAGTGATTGAAATCCCATTTCTGTTTATCCGTTGTGGCAAATGAAATGCTTTTGACTTGTAAATCAATGGACCCAGTGATTACATTGTAAATGTGAGGTCCTAACATCCCCATGTGAACAGCAGCCACAGTTCGGGGCCTGCGGGAGGGCAGCCCACCTATGGCACACTAACCAGCTGTGGGGCCTCCTGCGGGCTGTGGGCAGGTGCACCTCCTCACATCTCGGTTTGTACTCAAGGGAGCTAGGGAGTGAGAGGAAGATCTTACATACTGCTGTTTGGAGGGCTAGTTTTATGTAAAACGATGATACATTGTAGTTAAACCCATGAGCATCTTGCAGTCCACGTCCATGTCCCTGCCCCCTGTCTGCTGCAGACTCCTGTGTGGCACTGACTTACGATGCTCCCCCGCCCACCTAGCAGTCCTCATTTTTGCTCCTGTCCTAGGAAGCAGAGCCCCTGGCACTTCCCTGCAGCTAAGCTCAGTTTCTTTTGTTTTGTTTCAGGATGTTGACCTGAATCACTACCGCATCGGGAAAATGGAAGGGTTTGAGGTCCTGAAGAAAGTGAAGGTGAGAGGAGGTCTGTCCTTCCACGTGAGGGGGCTTTGTAACAGTCCAGAGCTCACCCACCCACGGGGCGTAGGTAAATCCTAACTGAGACTCTGCTCTGAGTCAGGCCCGTCCCACAGGAGGTGCCGCCTCCATGAGGAACCACGTGGAGCATCTTGAACGAGGCAGGTTTGCAGAGCAGTGCAGGTGGCTGACTCGGCCCCAGTTCAGGCAGCCGCTCAGACCCACTGCTGCTCCCAGAGCCTCAGTTCAGGGCCTGCCTGCAGCTGAGCCCGCACCAAACTGGACAGTCCCTTAACTCACCAAAGGTTCAGTCTGCCAGGAAACAGCACATACCCCAGACTGACCCAGGCCTTCCTCCCCGAGTAGGTCTGTTCAGTGCGGGGCCTGCCTATAGCCTCCTGTGGGTGTCTGCCACCCTCCCCATGTCAGCCCTTCTCTGGCAAACACCAGGAGAATGGCAACCACACCCTCCCTCCCAGGCTTCCCTGCAACCTCCACCCGTTGCCTACGTCACGTTCTTTTCCACCCTAGACTCTCTGCCTCCGTCAAAACCTAATTAAGTGCATTGAGAACCTGGAGGAGCTGCGCAGTCTCCGAGAGCTGGACCTTTATGACAACCAGATCAAGAAGATTGAGAATCTGGACACACTGACAGAGCTGGAGTGAGTCCCAGGCCCTGGGGACGGCGGGGGTGCTGACTAGTGTCCCCAGGCCCAGACTGCCCCTGGCTCAGCCCTGGAGAGGCCACCTCCGCCACTGGGTCCTGCCCCGCCCCTGGCTCCATAGGTGGCATCAGCTTGCCCAGTCCCAACCTGCAAGGTAACCTCGGGTGGAGGCTGCTGGCTGGTCCCATCGGAAGAGTGGCCTCTGCCCTCAGGGCAGTCCTGTGAGCCGGCATCGGAGCCCTGGAGGCTGCTCCCCGGGTGGGGATGCCGCCCTGCGGCAGTTACGTGCTGAGTTCTGTGCGGCCTGTGCTCATTAAAAAGTAAATGCTTTGCTCGTTCCAGGATTCTAGATATTTCTTTCAATCTGCTGAGAAACATTGAAGGGGTTGACAAGCTGACCCAGCTGAAAAAACTCTTCTTGGTCAACAATAAAATCAGCAAGATCGAGAACTTGAGCAGCTTACACCAACTGGAGATGCTGGAGCTGGGGTCCAACCGCATCCGGGTAGGTGTGGGCACGGCCCGTGGCGGCAGATGTGTATTTTCCATAAGGTGTGGTTTTATTTTTTCCAGAAACGGGGAGGTTATTTTTTGCGGGGGTCAGCGTTAGGGAGGCTGCGCCCAGACGCAGTGGTGCCGCCTGCTGCACGTGGGTCCCCTGCTCCCCGTCCCAGTCACGGCTGAACGCTGGCGAAGCCCCGGGCTCCATCTGCCCGAGGTGAGCTGAGCGGCCCGACACTTTGCTTCTGAGTGTGCTGATGGTTGTGTTCCTGGCAAGCCCGCCCGGCATGAGCATGTCCCGAGCAGAGAGGCTGGGGCCGCAGGAAGCCCCAGGAAGCACTAGACCCTGCTGTCTGCCCCGAGCACCCTGCGGTGGAAACGAGGCTGTGGGACGGGGTCTGTTCCCTCAGCAGCAGGTGGAGTCCTCACCCAGCTGACTCAGCCACTGGGAAAAGCTCAGGGAGGGGGTCCCGAGAGGGGCTCACAGAAAGACAGACAACAGGGGGGAGCGGCCAGCAAAGAGGGAGGCTCTGCAGGACAGAAATGAGGCTGTGTGCCGGCCAGAAGGCCATCGTCCCCACTGCCATCCCAGCAGGGCCGTGGGCCGCGCCTGTGCTAACCACTGGCCTTGCTCAGCCCCTGCGCTCAGGTGTCCTCCAGCACTTCTTCCCCTCCATCCACTGGGAAGTAGCCCTCCGTGTGGCTTTTGGAAGTTGACAGCAGACGGCAGTCAGTTGGCTTGGCCCTTGAGAGCTGGGCACAAATCGAAGAGGTGGTTGTGGTGAGGGTCTCTTAGGACAGACATCACTAGCGGCACATGGCCGCAGACGGCAGAGCCGCACGTTTAAGACGAGAGAGCAGCCAGACGTCAGTGTTTCATCAAGTCTCTGTGGCATGTTCCAGGAGAGGGTGGCTCGTCACAAAATGCTGGTGATAGCAGTTAAGGGTGCCTTCCCCCCGAATCTCCATCCTCGCAGCCCCCCAGCCGAGTCCTGCCGCACCTCGAGCACTGGCTGGGCTGCCCGCGTGCTAGCACACGCTGATTCATTAACCCCCGCTGAGCCCAGATGCCGCAGAGCTCAGCACCAGAGCAGGGAGGACAGAAAAGGAAGGGTGAGGAACGAGGAAGGGGCACAGCCGGGTCCTGTGTGGGGGCTCACTCCTGGGGAGGCCAAGGCTATCGGGGTGCATTGTAACAAACTACAAGCAGACTAACAGTGTCAGCTCGGAACTCAGGACTGGGGGGACTTGACAAATCTGGTCTGGGGAGGTTGGCAGTGAGCCCAAGAGACGAGGCCTGACTCTCCACCCGTCCTCAGCTTTTTCATTCTGCACTTTCAAGTAAGATTTCACTGGACAGTTTCTAGAGCAGGACAGGAACTTGCTTGACACCCCAGGGCCAAGTCCAGAGAGCGCCGCCCCTCCTCCCCCCAGAAAGCGGTGTGTCCGGTGCCAGCTGGTGCTCTGTCGCTTTCACAGGCCATTGAAAACATCGACACACTGACCAGTTTGGAGAGTTTGTTTCTGGGGAAGAACAAGATCACTAAACTCCAGAACCTGGACGCGCTCTCCAACCTGAGGGTCCTCAGTATGCAGGTATCGCTCCAGCGCTGCCCACCCCACCCCACCGCTGGGCTGCGTGGCCGCCTGGCTGGCCAGAGCCCATACTCGGCTGCAGTTCCCCACTGTGCTCGTGACCAGCACTTGAGCGTGAGCGATCGAGTGTTAGCCTTCCCATGTGCGTCCATGCACCGTGTCAGACCAGCATGCCATCCTCCGTGGGCCACCTTCCTTTTCCTGACAGAAGTCCCAGCGCTCTTCAGGCAGAGGGGTGTCTTTAGAAGGACAGCTTTGTTCCAAATGTCCCTAACGCCCTTGGCTCAGTGATAGGCACCATCTCTTCCACGTCTGTCCGTACAGAGCACCTCCCCTCGCTTGGGAATTGGTCGGCCTCTGACTGCTGCCAGGCTCCTGTGACCTTCCTGTCAGAAGCCAATGAGTGGGATTGGCACAGGCGGCAGGATGTGGTGGGCATTCTGGCGACGGCCTGGGTGTGGCGGAGCCTCGTACTTTGAGTTACAATATATCCTGAAAGAAATGAGAATTTATTTTAAAACATTTGGCGAATTTTGACACTTGAATCACTGAGCTGATTGAAATATACTCTTCCCCGAGCACCTCTAAAAACACTTAAGTCCTTTGCATAAAAACCTCCAGCCTTCATGCATGGATTGGAGCCTGGAACAACAGACTGGAGATGTTGGCCTTCTGTTCTCATAACCCCACGCGGGCCCATTTTAAGTGGAGTGCCCCACCATCCCGATCCTCCAACCAGAGAAACCTCCCCTCCCAAAGGCTGTTTCATCTTGTGGCCTCTGTGCGATTCTGACGGCCGTTGGCTCTCCCTCCAGAGCAACCGGCTGACCAAGATCGAGGGCCTGCAGAGCCTGGCGAACCTGCGGGAGCTGTACCTCAGCCACAACGGCATCGAGGTCATCGAAGGCCTGGAGAACAATGTGAGACGTCCCCCTGTCCGCCTGGGCGGGTGGGCGTGGGGCCCAAGCAGCAGGCAGCTGGCCAGCAGCACACGGCGGCCTCCGGGCTGGTCTGCAGTGGATGCTGCCTCGGGAGGTTTCTCGTAGAGCCCTTCCAACCCTGCAGCGGTGACCCCTCCTCACCAGGAAGCGCAGGAGAGGCCCTGGGTGAGCACTGAGCTGACGCGCTCTACCACGGCCAGTGCTCACCTCAGCAGGGAGTGAGGGCCTCCCTGGGCAGCGGTCACCGCTCACCGCTCGGCCCCCTGCAGCGCCGCAGCCATTACGAAGGTTTAGAGACCACATCTGCTTATGTGCGCCCTGTGCCCTCTGCACTGCAGAGCCCAGTGGGAGTCAGCTCCCTCCCTGCCCTCTCCTGACCACTTCATGTCCCCGCCTGTAGGGGCCACAGCAATGGCTTGTCTCAGGACGAGTGGCTCTCCCAGCCCCTCCTGCGCTTTCCTTCCTCCTCACCATCCCTGCAGAGGACAGGCTGTGCACACTCCTCCACCCCCACCCCCAGCCGATCCTGCTCAGCCAGGGCAGCCTCAGGTGGGTGAGGGCAGGGCCGCCTCAGGCACATGAGTGCGGGCAGACTGCCCGGAGCTCCCACAGAGGCCCTGGCTCTCCCGGGCTGCCTGCGCAGCACGGCCTTCTCAGGGAGGCCTCAGGCGAGCGCAGTGCTCTGCTCGCTGGCTCTCACTGGGCCGCGCTTGTCCTCGGGCGTCAGCAGTGTCACCTGACTGGTCACCTGCTGCGCAGACAGCATTTCAGTCAGGAGAGGCTCCTTCCCTCTGCCTCAGGCCTGGTTACCAGAGTAGTGTTGGGGCGAAGCCACATTCTGAATTCCGTGTCACCAGCATACAGTCCCCTTCCTCTGTACATGGAGGCGTAGTTCTGAGAGGGGGACTGTGGTGGAGGTCGTGGGACCCGAGGTGGCAAGCTGTGGTCCCGGGAGGCCCAGGCTGACGAGCCCCCGCTGCGGGCGAGTCGAGAGGTCAGGACGGAAACAAAGCAGTTGTGGCTCTCGAGAGAGAGTGACATGATTGTACCTCGGTCCTGATCAAGGCCTCTGTCCTCAGCCCTCTGTCAGCTAGAGGTCAGGTGCCCACTGTACTTTCTTGTAAGTTTTATTTCCTTACTTACCTGGCATTTGTTTTTGTGGTGGGAGGTAAGGCAGTACATGTGTCTTTTTCCCAAATGGCCAACCCCCTGTCCCAACACCACAGATGACCCTGCCCCCAGCCCCTCGGTGCTCCTCTGCTCTGCTCTGCACTCCACGCACTGGGTCTGCCTGCTGGTCCAGCCTGGGCTCTCATACCCGCCCCTGGTGGCAGTCGGAGCCTCTGGTGCCCACTCTCCCCGTTTTGTTCTGTGGGGTGGGAGGAGATTCCTACTGGTTTGCTCTCAAAACACTGTCCAGCTCCCCAGAAAAACATGAGGTCTCGATGCCTATCCGCATCCCTGTCCTCAGAGCTTCAGGGTGTCTGGCAGCCAGGACCCCGCCCTGCTGTGGAGCCTGTGCGCTCGGACTGCGCGGGATCAGACTCTGGCGTATCTCAGGCGTAGCTCAGCCGCTTCCTCACCTGCACCAAGGGCTGCGGAGCACCGGCAGTGGGCAGGGAGACCTGCCCTGAGGACGTGGACCTGGCCTGTCCCTGCCATGTGCTGCCATGCACGCAAGGGCTGCCCACAGGCCCCTCCCAAGTCCCTGTTTGCTCTGAAGCCCTGAGTGCTGCAGGCCCTCACCAGGCCCAGGACACAAGACAAGCCCAACTGGAGGGCCTGGCTCTGATGACACAGCTCTGTGCCACCCTGTGCTTCTTGGAGAGGGACTCGGCCAGGGCCCGTGGGGGTGGGAGGTGGGGTGTGGGGTGGTGGAGCCGGGCCCATGAGGAGTCAGGCACCAGGCCAGAGCGCTTCTGAGTCAGCAGAACTGCTGGCTCTGTGCTTTGGAGGCAGGAGGGTCTTTTATTTTATTGGGACATTCTTTAACTTTCCCTTAAACTTGGGAGGGTTTGGACTCAGAGTCCCAGGGCACAGTAGAGAATGGGAGAAGGGATTCGGTTGGAAATGGGTGGACAAGGCAGAGGAGCCGCGCGTTTTTAGGGCTGTGGACCAACTTCTTGATGGCCCCCTGTGGCCGCAGGAAGACCTGCTGGCCGGTGTGGTTGGACTTCAGCACCGCGAGCCTTAGCGGGCTGCTCGCACCGCCCTCTCGGTGCTTTGTCAGCTCTTGGAGCTGAGCGCTCGAGGACCGTTTCCAGGCTCAGCTGACATGTGCTGGTTGCTTAGAACAGATCAGGGCTCCACACTCCTCTTTCATCTCCTCTTTGCCGTCAGCTGTAAATTCCAGGCTAGCCAGCCCTGCCCTCTCTCAAGTTGCCCTGCCCCTCCTGGTGGCCTCTCCCTGGGCAGGACAGCCTCCTGCCATGAGCATGGGCTTGGGGCCTGACTGCCCCCTCTGCCACCTCCACCTGTGCCTGCGGATTTATTACCCTGGACCAGCCCAGGCTCCTCATCCCTGAAGGAAGAAATGCTACTCTGAGTATAGTGGCGGACATGCCCTTGAGATAAGCATTAAATAAGCATCACTACGACATCTCCGGTGCCCGTGCAGCCCAGGGCCCAGGCCTCCTGTGCTTTTCGGCAGGGGTTCCCTGCCCTTCCCATGACTGTCGTTTCACTAGGTCCCTGTGCATAGGCATCTGGGAGCCCAGGGCTCAGGTCTGACAGAACCAGCTTGAAATTCCAATGAAACCAAGGCTGCTGAGGTGGCTGTGTGGTGGCCGGGGGTGGGGCTGCAAGCTTGGGCAGGTGTCATCCAGTCACTGTGCCCTGTCCTGTGAGGGCAGCCTCAGCTCCAAGCTATGTGCTGGCCACGTAGTCACCATTGAATGGAGGTGACCCGGGACACATTTTATTTCCTTATTTAGAACAAACTCACCATGTTGGACATTGCATCAAACAGAATAAAAAAGATTGAAAATATCAGCCATCTAACAGAGCTGCAGGAATTCTGGGTAAGTTGAGCCCCCACTAGGTTGGGTAAGTGAAGTGGTTGATGAGTCGGGGGCGCGGCCCTGGGCCTGTGAGGGGTGATGAGGCATGCAGGGTGACGGGGTGCACAGGGTGATGAGGCGGGAGCTGAGATGGGCATGTGCAGAGGTGGTTTGGGCCTGTGGTGTTGGCATCACCAGGAACTTGTTAAAAACGCGTGTCTCTGGCCCCACTGTACCCAACGGGCAGACTGACTCAAATTGGCATTTGATGAGATCCTGGGTGACTGCGGGCACGTGGAAGTGAGAGCCCTGCTCTGTGTGGTCAGAGGGCCCTGCAGCACAGGGGAGACGGGCGGGTTTCCTCACGTCACCCTGGAACTTGCCTCAAGTTGCTCGTGGCTGCAGGTGGCTTAGGGGCCGCACTGCAGTTAGTTGGAGAAACAGATGTCAGGGGTCTGGATCCTCTGCTAAACAGACTGCAGACGATGGTGAAGTTGTTCTCGGAGCGGGATCCCATGGTGCTCTAGGCATGTCTGCTCTCGTCCCCAAGCTCGCGGCCCCTGCGGGGTCACTGCCCGCAGGCCCCCCCCCCCCCCCTGCCCCGTGATGCTGGAGTGAGTGTTGTCCTCAGCACATTCACTCTGAGATGCGTGCTGAGTCTGAGGCATGCTTCCTCTTCTGGCCGTGCTGCGGGCCCTGCTGATGTCCTGTCTGCTCTTCTTTTTCTCCTTAAAAGGTCGCCCAAGTGTCCCTAGAACACAGGTGGCCCATGGTGAAAATGTCCCTCGCCCCATATTAGTAGACTGGGCCTTAGGCAGTGTCCAGTGTGGCACCAGAGCACGTCAGGGAGGCCAGGACCAGACTGTGAGGCGAAAAGGTGTGCAGGGCTGAGGGCACGCGTGAGCTTGAGCCCCAAGGTCCCTGTGACGATATGACTGCTGGGGGGCTGAGTGCATGGCACTGAAGGGACTTGGCTCTGGAGGGACCAGGGAACCACTCAGAGACAGGGCCTGCGCCAGCGGGGGGGACAGGGGGCCTGGCGGAATGTTGGGGGACAGCTGGCACTGAAGTGTGGAGCCCTCTGCCCTATCCTGCCAAAGGACAGCACACAGGCATGGCTTCCGAGACGGGTGGGGGCCACCTGGGCACCCCAGCAACCCGGGAAGCAGGGTAGCCCCCGGCCCTGTAACAGGAACGCAGTTTCTCAGACCACCCGCCAGGCACTGAGCCAGGCAGAGCCCGCCTCGGTGGTGTCCAGACGGCTTTCCTGTCCGACTGATGACCACGGCAGCCCGTGCGACAGGCAGCGTTACCCCATTTCACAGCTGAGGGGTCGATTCTGGTCGGGTGGAGGTCGACCGTGGGTGGCGGTGAGAACGTGCTTCCAGGAGCCTGCCTGGCTGGTGGCGTCCTCGCTTTGGAGGCGGCGTGCAGAGCCGCCATGGGACACGGGCGAGCGCACAGGCAGGTCAGAGCAGGAGGCAGCAGTTGCTTGTAGGTGCATAACGCGTCCTGGCGCCGAGTCCTGTGCACCTGCGTGTGTCCTCCTAGATGAACGACAACCTGCTCGAGAGCTGGAGCGACCTGGACGAGCTGAAGGGAGCCAAGAGCCTGGAGACGGTGTACCTGGAGCGCAACCCCCTGCAGAAGGACCCGCAGTACCGGCGGAAGGTGATGCTGGCGCTGCCCAGCGTGCGGCAGATCGACGCCACCTTCGTCAGGTTCTGACCCTCCTCGCCCTCACTTGCTCCCTCTCTCCAAAAGAACTTCCCGGCCATGGTTTTTAATCCACCCGTTGCTCCTGAAATCGTCACTATATCAACGGTCACAACCCGATGGCAATAAAAAGGCACTGAGTGATCGCTGCCGTGTGTACCGCCACTCACCGCTCCGAGGGGCGTTGCTGTTCCGTAGCCGCATGTCCGCTCGGAGGGAGGCGCCCAGGCATCCGTGCGCTGCCAGGTGGGCATGCAGGGGCCGTCTCAGCAGCTGGAGCCCGTCGGCCCAGAGCTCTCGTCTTTTGACCAGGCGATGCCAGTTTAAAAAATTATCTATATTGAAAATAACAAAGGTGGCTCAGCCTTCTGTGCTGTGACCCTCGGCTCTCAAAGGGCCACGGGTGTGCGGGCCTGAGCTGACTGCTCTCCAGTCGCCCCGCCCACAGGCACCCGCGGCCTCTGAGGTCATGTTGCCACTGACAGAAGGTGAACCCACCTGAGGCTCCTCAGAGACTTTCTACAAAGAGCTAACCTCTGACCACCTGTGACGTTGCCTCCCAGCTGACCCCTCGTGGTGTTTTATAAAGTTTACCTCAGCAGCCCCGGGTCTGAGTCCAGTCTACATGGACCTTGTGGTCCTCGGGGTCTCAGATTTCTCCTCTGCAGGAGGACCCCACGTGCTCCCCACACTCCAGAGCTGCCCTGCCCAGTGTAGGAGCTGCATCCTGCCACATGTGGCCGGTTCAGTTCACATTCACTTCGTGAAAATAAAGTGGAATTTTAAATTCAGTTTCTCAGTTGCACTTCCCACTTGCTCAGTAGCCACACCGTGAGAGGGCCGCCCACCTGACCGTCACAGAGTGCTCGCCTGGCAGCCCAGCGGTGGGTCACGGGCAGCCCTGGGAGCTGCAGCACGTGGGCGCCTGCGGGTCAGCGGCGATCCGTGGCCAGGGGAGCTGCAGGCAGGGCAGTGGTTGCCCTAAGGTTGAAGGGCATGTCCAAGTCCTGACTTCAGTCCTCGCCAAAATAAACTGTGTGACCTGACTGTGAGTGCCTGTTGAAGAGAAAACTCGCAGGGAAAGAAGGGCTGGGTGGGGCGCGGCCCCTGCTGGTGGGGACCCAGTGCCCTGCCCTCGGCCCGACGCCGTCGGTGTCTGAGACAGAGGAGACGTGTTGGACACAGGGCTCGGGATTTGGGTGCCCGTGTTGGAAATTATTCAGAGGAGTAATTTCCACCCCAGAAAGAAAGTCCAGGTGAAGAACTTACAAAGGATGAATGATTTAGAAGCAGCAGTGGGTTGTACAAGTCCAGCTTGGGAGTAGGAAAGGGAGCAACAGTTTGTGGGGAAACAGAAGTTAAAGGTGACTTCTGACAGAACAGAGATCGGTTACAGGACCTCCAGCTCAGCCAGGAAGAGCCCAAACCTTCCCGCACAGGGGGTGACGGCGGGGGCGGGGCAGTCCGTCCACCCTCACGGGGTGGAGGGGAGACTCAGTGGTCACAAGTGGGAGTCCAGCATCTGCTACTTAACTTCTGAAGTTACTCGGAGAGGCTGAAGGGAAGGGGGATCCAGCACAATCCTCACCCAAACCCATCTGATCTTTTGAGAAACTCATTAAACTTTAACATTTCTGTGGAAGAAAAAGGTCCACATTGAACCTTGAAACTGAAAAGGTTCAGTCGGCTTTGAGGAAACGTCAGGAGCGGGGATTTCCTGCCGGATTCTGACGGCTGCAGACCACACTGACAGCACTCAGCTGGGCGGACCGAGTTCGGGGCTGGCCAGGGCCCTGGTCGGAGGAGTGGGCCAGACGGGTGCACATGGGCGACGTCACCGCCCTGCAGGGCCGGCCTGAGGCCTGAACCTCCGTGTGAAAGGAGAAAGTTAGTAGGAAAAATGTGGGAAATCTGTGTGTGAGCTCAGAGTGCAGACGAACTTAAAACGCAAAGTGCGACCACGGGACAAGGTTCCGATGGGTTTTTACCTAAAAGTGATTGAAAATTCCCGTAGAACGGAGAGCACCTCAGATGGGCCACAGATGGCAGATAGGAAGTGTAGCAGTTAAAGCTGGGGGCCTAATAGATGTAATGAATCCCCCAAATCAGAGAAAAGAAGACAGAATCCAGGTAGAAATAGGCGAGGATGAGAGCCGGCCACCAGAGAAGCCAGGCCACCGACCAGCGAAGTGTTAGCTAGAGCAGGGGACCCCGGCTTTCGAGTAGAGCCCCCAGCCTCACACCTGAGCTCAGCTGGACACATCCTGGGTGCCCACGTTGGGAACCAGCGAGCCGCAGTGCATGAAGTACGTGTCCATTAGAGGGACAGGACGGCTCCAGAGGAAGGGACACTACAGAGGGACGGGGTGGGCACGGGGATCGGGGCCCCTCTGTTCTGAAACAACGGAACAGCCAGGAGGCTGATCTCAGGAGGGGAGA
Source organism: Tadarida brasiliensis (assembly GCA_030848825.1). Lineage (NCBI taxonomy): Eukaryota > Metazoa > Chordata > Mammalia > Chiroptera > Molossidae > Tadarida > Tadarida brasiliensis. Next base: position 107,146,276 of record CM061265.1, read on the forward strand.
GGCCAGCGGGGTGGGGCCGCCGATGGTGCGGGGGTGGGGGGGCGCCCACGGGCAGGAACCCGCTAACTTCAGGCCCAGTGGAGGGGAACATTAGACCCCTAATTGGTCCGAATTATGTAGTTGCAAGGGATGCGTGCGTTGGAAGCAGGCAGCGCATTCTGGACGGGCTCACGGAGGAGCCACTGGGTCTGCGGGAGCAGATGACCCTGAAGAGAACAGCTGGTCAGAGCAGCACTGGAGGGGCTGAGAGGGGCGCAGGGAGGAGGGAAGGAAGGGGCTGGGGAGGGGCAAAGGAGGCCTTAACACCCAGGGCAGTGGCCTGGCTGGGAAGAGCTGCTCATGCGCAGCGGGGAAGGGTCCCGGGGGGCAGGGAGGACAGCCATGCAGACACGCGGAACTGGGGGCAGTGCCTGTCGGGCAAGAGGCATGCCGGAGGAGGGCAGGGGGCTGCTCAGTGCACAGAGGAAGTTTGAAGGCGATGGAGCCAGGGGAGGGGTCTGCGGGCCGGGGAGGGGACCACAGCTAGTGCAGGAGAGCGGAGCCCCCGGGGCCCGCCCCTCAGGCCGTGGGTGTGGAAAGGCCAGAGGAGCAAGCACAATGCTGTACACCTGACACCAGGGCAGACCTGTTGACAGTAAGCTGTGATTGGAAAAAGGTCACCCAGCTAGCAGTAACCATGGGGCCATTTGCCCCAGCAATTCTGTCCCAACCAGCAATGTGCCCATTGCCAGGAATGAGGCAGGCTTGTTCTGAACCCGTCCTACCGCTCTGCCCCCTTTCCAGACCACTCATGGCGGGGGGAGCCTGAGACTCGTGTTGGATGCACGCTGTTCCTGAGAACAGGGCAGGTGCAGCTGGCACGCCGCCTGGAATACGGATCTGAGGGCCGGACCTGCTGCAGCCGCCTCCCAGGCATAAGGCACGGACTCTGGCCCGACTGCCTGCAGCCACTGAACCCACCCAGAGCCGCCGCCTCCCGCTTCTTGTGAAGTCACAGTCATCAGAAGCTTTTTATTTTAACTTCCACCGAATGCATTTCTAAATGTTACATAGATGGATATTAAAAGTTATAATCGGATAAAGCTGGTGTAGCAAATCCTGGGCAGGGCTCTTCCCAGCGCTCAGGACCCAGGGAAGTGCCGTGCTGGTTGTATCTTTCTTTCTCTTTCTTTCTTTTCTTTCTTTTTCTTTTTCTTTTTTTAATCCTCACTCAAGGATATGTTTTATTGATTTTCAGATAGAGTGGAAATGAGGGAGAGAGAGAGAGAAACATTGATGTGAGAGAGACACATCGATTGGTTGCCTCCTGCACGACCCTGACCAGGGTCGGGGATCAAATCTGTAACCCAAGTCCGTGCCCCTGACCAGGAATCGAACCCAAGACTCTTTTGTCCAAGGGCCAACACTCTAACCGCTGACCAACACGGGCCAGGGCGCTGGCCCTCTCTCTTAATATCTTTAAACTGCAAAAATAACACAACTGGAAAAACTTCAAACCACAGCATATTGTAGGGAGTGAACACTGCAGATTATACCGAGAATGAGCTCTCATCTGGGTATCCCCCGAGCAGATGGCCCTCCCGGGCTCCAGCTACCTGCCCCTGCTGCTCTTCTCGACCAACAGCCGGCGGGCCCCCAGAGCAGAGAGCCCCCGAGAGCGCCCTCTTCCTGGGATGGTCCACGCTGCCCTGCAGAGACCTGTGGGCTCCGCCTGCGGCCACCCCTGGCTGCCTGCCTCCCACTGCGGGGCCCTGAGTCTCTCTTCAGTCTCCACCCCGGGGCCTGTTGGGAGAGCTTGACCCCAGAGAGACACCTCAGGGTCGCCGCTCTGAGGCCCAGGGTGCCCCAGCTGCTGCCTGGGCTCTGCTGGGCACGAGGGAGAGAGGCCGGCCACAGGGGCCTGACCCTCCGTTCAAGGGCTCCCTGGAAGGGATCTGGCTCCAGCCAGGACGAGGGTCTGATTCAGGGGTTTCAGCAGGCAGAGGAGAGCGGGCAGGACAGCAGTCGCAGGTGCTGGGGGCTGTGAGGGCATGAGAGGGCTCCTGGGAGACAGGCACAGGGCTCGGGGAGGGCTGGGACCCCTCTCGCAGACGGCCCCGAGCGGTGAGAATGTCACTGAGGCCACACCCAGGAATGGCAGAGCTGGCTGGGCAAGCTGGGCGCCAGATGTCCCTGCGGGCGCAGTTCCAGGTGAGGATGACGCGAGCTCACCTTGGCCGTGGCCCCTCACCAGCACAGCTGCAGCCGTGGACTCTGAGCTCCCTGAGCAAACGGGAGCGTGGACGCGGTGTTTGCATGCCGGCGCGCGGGCTCTAGGAGAATGCGCTGCCTGTTTGCAGACCCGAGCGCACACCCCTTTCGCAAACAGGCAGGTCCTGTTCCAGAGCTGGGAGGCCTTGCCCACCCTGTGCCAGGCGCCTCGCCTGCCTGCCCGTTTGCTGGCGCGGTGAGGACACGAGTGGCCGTCATCCCCTGCACAGGGCCACCAGGACAGGGTCCACCCGGCCCTCCCAAGGGGCCAGCCCAGACCTGCTGCTCAGACCAGGCTCCTGCTGGGAGAGGTCCATGACCTCCGAGGCCTCTGCTGGAAGCCACTGTGCCAGGTGGGGGTCATTCCACATCGAATGGGCACAGGGAGGAAGGTGGGTAGATGGGCCCCAGGGAGGCTGGTGAGCACCCCAGCCCGTCAGGGCTGCAAGGGGTGGCTTTTCCAGGGAGGCTGTCCCCCGAGACCTGGCACAGTCTGCTCCAGGCCTGGGGGCCATGGGAAGGGCCAGGCGCTCAGTGTGGCTTTGGGCCGGGAACCTCACCCCTAGGAACTGTTTCCCCACCTGTCCAGGGAGCCTGTCACTCCTGGGCCTCTTGCTTGGGGCATCCTCTGTTCTGTACCCTCTGAAGAGGGCACTGAGGAGGCACCCTCCTCACAACAACAGGACTGCCCCCTACCCACACCGGCTCTGGGCACCTGGACCCTGGCAGGGTCGGGGGTGTGGGTTCCACATGGCCTCCCGGCCGCGGTGCCCCAGGGATGTCCCTCAGGGCCACATCAGTTCTTCGGGGTGAACACCAGCCCCGGCTCAGATCCAACCCCCTTCCAAGCCACAGGCTTCTCTCATTCTTCGTGTCACTGTGTCCACCTGCCAGCTGGAACCATGGTGACTGTCCTCCCCACAGAGTGACCCAGAGGCGTGGAAGGGGGGACGCAGGGTCAGCGTGGCCAGGCCAGCATCTCAGCCAGGGCCCGGTCTCCCTCTGTGAAAGGGTATTGTCTGTCCCCGGCAGGCGAGCAGAAGGAGGAGGGCACCCAGGCTCTGAGCCCACATGCAGGGCTGAGGGGAGGTGGGCACTCACTGGACAGACAGACGGGAAGCTCCCTTCATGTGGTCCCAGGTCAGGCGGCCTGGCCCCCTGCCTGTGGCCCCTGGGCCTGTTCTCACCCGTCAGGAAGTCTGAAGGCTGGGCGGTGGCTGGACCACGTCTCATGTGCCCCATCTTCGTTCCTGCGCCCACCACGGCCTGGCAGGGGCGGGAGCGGGATGCTGCGGAGACGGGCCCCGGAGGAGGACAGTGCTGTCCTGATCGACCTGAGCCCGGTGACGGACAAGGGGGACTCCTACGGGAGCACAGCCAGCACCTCGCAGGTACGTCCATCGTCAGGGGCCCGGGGTCAGGAGGCCCCACAGCCCCTGGCCACCCTGCCCTGGGATGCAGGCCTCGGTCTACAGTGGGTACAGGAGGGTCTCTGAGCCCCCAGGACGTTGGGGACAATGGCCCACGCTGGCCCCAGCCTCTGGGGTGGATGTAAACCGGAGACCCCAAGTCCTCACTGCTTCGTGGACACCTGTGTCCCGAGCGCCGGGTCCCTGCAGCCTCGCTGGCCCTGAGGGGTGTGCAGAAACCCCTGGGATGGCCGGACCAGGCCAGTGAGGTGGAGGCGGCAGGGCCAGACCCCACCAGCATGGAGGGGAGAGGGGGGCACAGGGCTCCCACCCTTGGCCCTGAGTGAGGCTGTGGAGAGGACTGCTGGTCGTCCTGTGCTCCGTGTCTGCCTCCCGGGCACTGCCTACCCCACCCCCACAGTGAGGGCACAAGGGCCCCTTCCTGCTGCCCCACAACACAGCCTCTGGGGTGGGGAGACAGGCCTCACTCACCCAGAACAGGATTCCCCTCTGGCGCATGACCACCTCCGGCCCGTCCACAGGGCCACTGACAGGGCCGCCCAGCAAACCTGACCCGTGCCCACAGCCATGCCAGCTGCTCGGGGGCTGGGCAGGAAGGGTGTGGGCTGCCTCGCCTGCATGTGCTGTGAGCCCCTGCCCCGGGTGTCTCCCTCCGCTCGGCCTTCCGCACTCCTGGGTGGTCGGGCAGGGGGGTGGGGCGTCCTCACTGTGGGGTGCTTTCCTTCCAGCCGGACGCACACCAGGCAGCCACTTGCAGGGTGGGGAGCCCTGCCAAGCCCCGGATTGGTGAGCCCCTCCCAGTACTTGCCAGCTGTGCCCATGTTGGTCCTGCGGGTGGGGACCCACATTGGTGGCGGGAAGACACCCCTCCCTCACCCAGCACTGTCTCCTGAGCTCTGGGGCCTCGCGGGGAGCAGAACGCAGCCCGGGGACACAGCAGGAAAGGGGGTCGCTACTGAGGGGCTGGACTGGAGAGAGCTCTGGAGGGCAGAGGGACACCCACCTTTCTCCCGCTCTGGCCTCGGGACAGCTGGCGTCACCTCAGAGTTTACCTCCTGGACCCGCAGCTTTTCCACCTTCTCCTCCACCCCCACTGCGCTATCTGCCCCTGACCACCACCAGCTCCCAGAGGACTGCACCCCCGGGCTCACAGCGCCCTCCCTCCTCGCAGCACCAGAAAGACCCCCGTTCACAGTAGACGCCCTCACCTCCCACCCACTGTCAACAACGACCAAACAGACAATACCAAGTATGGCTGTGGACAGAGCAGTCGGACCCCCGAGCACTGCTGGGGGAAGTGTGGGTGCAGCCGCTGTGGGAAACTGTGGAGATGCCTCAGAAAGTTAAATGTGGGGTTACCATGTGGCCCAGCCACCCCACTTCTGGAAACACCCCCGAAAGAACTGGTGACGAGCATTCAGGTTGTTTCCATTTGCGGGAGCCAACTGCTCGCCAAAGTGACCGCCCGTTCGCAAACCCCCAGCAGTGTACGCGGCCGACGTGCCCCCGTCCCGTCCACAGTCACCGCCTGTCGCTGGCCTTGCCAGTGGGTGTGGGGCGGCTTCTCACTGGGCTCGGACGTGTGACCTCCTAATGACGAACGACACTGAGCGTCTTCTCACCGGCCTTGTGGCCACGCGTCTATCTTCCTTAGAGAAGTGTCTATGCAAAATCTTTGCCCGTTTCAAAATTGGGTTGTGTGTCTTTTTATGCGGTTGTAGATGTTCTTTGTATGTCCTGCGTGCAAGGCCCTATCACACGCATTGTGTGCACGTATATCTTTCTTCCCCTCTGGGTGCTGCCTTCTCACTTTCCTGACGGTGTCCTTTGAAGCACGTGGGTTTTTCGTTTTGACGAAGCTCATCTCATCCGTCTTCTCTCATTGCTGTGCTTCTGGGGTTGTGTCTCAGAAACCTGAGAGTCTAATCGTTTTCGTTCTGACCCTTCGTTCTACGAGCTTTGTCTTATGAACTCAACTCCACTTCGAGCAGGTTCTTGTGTCTGCACGCTGGTCCCAGTTGTTGGCGTCGCTGTTCTGCTCCCATTGAACTGTGTTGGCCCCTTCGTAAGACAGGGCCCATAAATGCACGGGTTTCTCTTCAGAATCTCGACTATGTTTTATGATCTACATGTCTATCCTTATGCCGCTAACACACTGTCCTGATTACTCTAGCTTTGTAGTGAGTTCTGAAATTAAAAAAACATGAGTCGTACAACACTGTGCAATATTCTGGATCTCAGGTGTTTCCACATGAATTTTAAATTTCTCAATTTCTTTTTTTTTATCCTCACCCAAGGACATTTTTGCATTTATCTTCAGATAGAGCGGGAGGGAGGAAGAAAGAGAGAGAAACATCGACGTGAGAGAGACACATGGACTGGCTGCCACCCACACGACCCCAACTGGGGCCAGGGACAAACTGCAACCCAGGTACATGCCCTTAGCGGGAACCGAACCCGGATCTCTCTGGTCTGTGGGCCAACGCTGTAACCGCTGAGCCAAACTGGCCAGGGCAAATTTCTAAAAACAAACAGCTGGGGTTGATGGGAATGAAATCCGAAGGACAGTTGCTGTCCTTGACCACGTTAAATCTTCTTCACGTGCGCCTCACGCCAAGGGGTGTCTTTGCATGTATGTAACTCTTCTTCCGTTTATTTCAACAATGTTTGGTAGTTTTCAATGTACCATTCTTGCACATTTTTTTTTTGTTAAATTTTTCCCTTTTTTTGTGCTGTTGTGTATGGAATTGTTTTTCTTCATTTCATTTTTGGCTTGTTTATTACTGATGTGTGGAAATACAGTTGATTTTTTAAAATTGATTTTAGAGAAGAAGGGAGAGGGAGAGAGAGAGAGAAACATCAGTGTGAGAGAAACATTGATCGGTTGCCTCCCGTACATTCCCCTACTGGGGATCAAACACACAACCCAGGTATGTGCCCTGACTGGGCATCGAACTCATGACCCTTCAGTGCACAGAATGATGCTCCAACCAACGGAGCCACAGCAGCTGGGGCTGGCTTGATATTTGTATGTTGCTCTTGTATCTAGCAATGTTGCCAAACCTGTTATTAGTTCTAATAGTTTTTGTAGTGAATTCCTTTGGGATATCTATAGACAAGATCGTGTCATCTATAAGTAGGTCATTTTACCTTCACGTTTCACTGTTTCTCCTTTGCGACATGTTCATTCTTCTTGTTCCTCTGCCTCTTCATCCGAGAGTGTCTCCTTGGGCCTAGAGGACTTCCTCCCGTTTCCTGTGGAGCAGGTGTGCTGGCACTTTGTCTCCCAGAGTCTGACTGTTTGAGGGCTTCACTTAGCCTCATCTCTGAAGAACATTTCCGCAGAGTAAGAATTCCAGTGTGAGCAGTTTCCCCACTTCTACTGTCTTCTGGCTTCCATAGTTTCCGCTGAGAAATCAGGTGTCCGTGTTCTTACTGTTCCCCGAAAAACAATGTGTTGATTTTTTTTCTCTCTCTTTCCCTTTGGGCACAGCAAGGACATGCTGTCCATGGTTTCCTAGCTGGAGTTTCGTTGTCCTGCTTGGGGATCGCTGAGATTTTTGATTCTTTGGACCGATATTTTTCATCAGGTTTAAAAATTCTTGACCATTTTTCTTTAAAAAGTGCTTCTTCTCACTCTCTCCTTCTGGTTCTCAGATGACAATGTGTGGGGCCCTTTGACCATGACCACATCTTATATGCATAGGTAGCCCAGTGTTCACATGCTAGGCTCCTACTTCCCACTCGGTACCTGGTGTCCCCGCGTCAGCTCGTCTCCCCTGCTCTGTCCCTGTTGGTTCCCAGCAGACTTTGTCCTTGTTTGGGAGGAAGACCTGAGGCTGGGTCAGCAGCAGGACAGCGCCACCCAGGACAAGACAGACACACACAGGGCCTGGCGGGAGACCTTCCTGGATAACCTTCGTGCGGCTGGGCTGGACGTGGACCAGGTACGTGGGGCCGGCTGTGGGCAGGGCCCTGGCTCCACACCCACAGGCCTGGGGTCATGACACCCAGGGACCAGGGACAAGCAAGCCCAGGGTCCTGCTGGATGCCCCTGCCCCCAGGTAAAACATCAACCCATCACAGCACCCCGAGCTTGCTCATAGAAGCCAGAGCCCTTCGATTCACCTGAAAATTCAGACACCGTCTTCTCCATTCACCTGTCTCACCTCCAACATTAGAGCTTCTATCTAGGTGTGACATTTGTGATTATAACTCTTGTGTGCATATAGGATTCCACAGCTGAACATCCTTTCACAGGTGTGATGTCAGCTATCGTAGTGGGTCCCAATTCCACTGCAGAAGCACGAGAAAGGAGGGCGGAGCTGTGTGGCGCTGCTGTGCAGTGGGGCAGACGGGCAGTGAGTGGGCTTGGAGCAGTTGGGGATCAGGGCACAGAACGCTGGTCCCATCCTGTCCCTGCCCCCGTCCCGGGTCCCTCCACATGTCTCCTGCATTGTCTGACCACCTTTCTCTGTCCCCATGAACAGGCTCTGCCATCAGGTGTCTGTCTTTCCCAGTCCCAGAGCCATCAATCCTGACTTTTATGTTAATCACATTCTTGAGTTTCTTGATCATTTGAGCACCCACTTTACGTTGCTGAACAATGCAGCTTGGTTTCTGGCCTGCATGGCTGGCTGGGCCGCCGTCCTCGCACGGGGCACCCGCTGCTGGGCCTCCGTCCTCGCACGGGGCACCCGCTGCTGGGCCACTGTCCTTTCTTAGGGCACCCGCTGCTGGGCCACTGTCCTTTCTTAGGGCACCCGCTGCTGGGCCACTGTCCTTTCTTAGGGCACCCACTGCTGGGCCGCCGTCATTTCTTAGGGCGCCCGCCGCTGGGCCGCTGTCCTTGCACTGGTCGCCCACTGTGTGACTCTGCTGCTGTGCACTTATCCATCACGTGGATGAGCATTCAACTTGCTCCCAGTTTGGGGCTAGTACGAAAACAGCCGCCATGAATTATCACGTGTGTGCGTGTGCTCCGTGCCCAGGTGCAGGAGTTTCTCCTGAGGGTGGAGTTGATGGCCTGGGTGTGTGTGGCCACCATCTCCCCAGGCGGTGGCCTGACATGTTCCCTGGTCAGCTGTGGGTGGCGCCCAGCACTCGGTTTCGTCTGACTTGAACCTCTGCCATCTGGGTGGTGGGAGGTGGTGTGTCCCTCGGGCTTCAGTGGGCACTTGCCCTGATTCCTAAAGAGGGTGAGCATTCTCGCATGTTTAGGAGTTGTTTGTGTTTCCAATACTTTTCCTTCTCTTGCTCCTTTTTGTGGGATGTTCACCTTTTCCTCACCAGTGCACGGGCGCTCCGGGATGCTAGACACCGCCCCCTGCTGGTTATGTGTGGCAGGCATCAGCCCCCATCCGGCTGGCCTGTTGCCATCACGGTGGGGTCCAGACTGGCTTTAACCGGTGTGGAGTCCCCTGTGCCTGTCACTTCCCACCCACCTTCCTGTTCTCACGCTCCCACCCTGCTTGTTGCCGGGAGTGACGGTGCCTCCAGCCGCAGCTCGCCCGCCTCCCCCCTCCCCGCCTCCCCCAGGCCACGCTGGCTGCGCTCCCTCCGGAGCTCCCCCAAGTGCAGCAAACACGTAACAGTGGGAGGGGTCAAGGCTAACACCCCGTCCCCTTCTGAGTTTGGGTCCACTCGCCAGTCTGGTGGGTAGGGATGAAAAGACGCCCCCCTCCTGTGGAAAGAGCGTATGGGACAGTGTGGCTGACAGGTGTGGCCCCGTGGGCTTGCAAAGCCTTCACCCAGAATTGGGCGGGCTTACTTTTAGTGGGGGCACAGAGGGACACCGCAGAGCGCCAGAGTGCAGCCCTGTCCAAAGTGCCCTCGGCCTTCAGTCTGAATGGCAGCTCTCGGCCCTCGGCTCTCAGGTCTCAGGTCTCGGCTCTCAGGTCTCGGCTCTCAGCTCTCAGGTCTCGGCTCTCGGCACACACTGCCAGCACCTGGGGACCCACCGCGCGGACACCCATGTGCGCCCCTCGGCACCCGTTCCAGCCCCGGGTGGGGCCTGGGCACTGGCCTTGGGGGACCCCGGACGGCAGTGCTACAGGGAGGGCTGAGAACCTCTGGTCGTTAGCAACAGGTGTATACTCAGAACCTCTGGTAGTTAGCAACAGGTGTATACTCAGTAGACACGTGACCACGGGGCTAAGAGTCCCCACCTCAGGGCTCCAGGAGTGCCTGTCCCATGTCCACACACCTGCACATGAGTGCGAACACAGGGATGCCACCCATACATTCACTTCCACGCGTGCACACGCCTGTATTCACACGCATAACATACACATGCCCGGAGGTCTGTCAAGGGCTGGACAGTCATTCCCTATCTGACAAACAACAGCTGCGGGCACTGCCCACTTACGTCCGGGCCAGGGCGCTCGGGCAGCCGCTCTGAGCGCAGCAGGCCCCGGCCTCGGGAGGTGCTGGTCACAGGGCGTGGTTGGCGCTGGCCCGGCCTCCAGACAGGAGCCGGCACCCGTGCGTGCCTTTCAGAGGCTCGGTCACAGAAGCAAGCTGTCACTTATCAAATAGGACTAAAACCATGGCTGGGCAGCGGTTACCATGGCTACAGAAACATCTAACTTCTCCTGAGTGTGACTGGACACACACGGGCACACACCCCTGTGTACACACAAACCCACACACACAAATAGGCACGTGTGCACACATGCACATACACGCATGCACGCATGCTCACACGTGTGCAGATGCAAACACGCACACGCGTGACCCTCAGGCCCTGACGGAGCCCCGGTCCCCACAGCGCCATGCCCAGGACGAGGACAGCGCTGTGCACTACATCCTCCTCAGCGCCCCCTGGGCCGTGCTCTGCTACTACGCGGAAGACCTTCGCCTGAAGCTGCCCCTGCAGGTACCCGGGGTGCATGGGGTGCAGAGAGGGCCTGGGGGTCCCCCGAGCCAGGGTTTCTCCTGACTGCACCCCATGTGCTGGGTGCAGTGTCCCATGCCGACAACCCGAAGGCTCCCCATTGTCCTCGAGGGCCCCTCTTGCCACAGGGAGGGCGGGGTCGTGCCCCCAACCATGAAGGGGAGGGAGGGAGGCGTGGACAGTGAGTGCAGCGGCCAGCCTGGGGGACGCAGAGTGGGGGGGCAGCAGGTGACCATGACGGCCTGTGGTGGGCGGAGGGACCCATGCTACCATCTGCCCCCTACCTCGAGGGCCTCCGGGCCTCCGCTGAGCAGCCCCAGCACCCAGGCCTGCGACAGGAAGGGGCTGCCGGCTCCCTCGCCGAGCCTTCTGCTGTTGCTGGGTTCGCAAACCCACACACCCCACCCCACGCGTGGCCCGTCCGTGTGCTCAGGGGTGGGAGGAACGTGTGGTGATTCCTTCCAGGAGCTGCCCAACCAGGCCTACAACTGGTCGGCCGGCCTGCTGCGCTGGCTGGGCATCCCCAACATCCTGCTGGAGGAGGTGCCGGACGTGCCCCCCGAGCACTACTCCTGCCAGTTCAAAGTGAGCAAGCTGCCCAGGTAGGAGACGGCGCGTGCCCACAGGCAGCCCTGGGCGCCCGGGGCTGGGGACACAGCATGCGTGGCAGGGGCAAGCTGCGGGAAAGTGTCCCCCAAACGTGGCCCATTTCCTGCTCTGCTACGCGTCCATGTGGGTGGCAGGGTCTCCGGGGCCCAGGCGGCTGGAGGCCCTCCACTCACAGCCGAGGCAGGAGATAGATGGACGTGATCAGTGTACACGGGCTGCCCGTGGCCCCTCCTCCGTGTGCGTGAGCGTGGGTCACGTGCACACCTGGCCTGCCGACCGGGCGTGTCCGGGCGTGCTGGGGACCGGTGTGGGCGACCAGCAGTAAAGCCCTCACGGGGTCTCACTGCCCACAGAGAGCACCTCTCCTCTTGGCTGGGAAATCCAGCCTCGCTGACTCTTGCCCATGACTCTGGCCAGGGAGGGCCCTCTGGCCAATCGTCTGCCCACACAGGCCGCCGCCAGACCCTGCCCAGGAGGTTCTGGTCCCGTGCTTGGGGCGCCGGGGGCAGGGGCAGGCCACAGGGCTCCTTGGTGAGCTTGGTGCTCCCACACCGCCCGCCCTCTGCCAACCGCTGCCCGGGTGGGGCTGTCCGTGATGTCTGGACAGTGTTCTGTGACCTCCTCCTCGAGAAAGGAAAGGAAAGACGGGATGGGACCGTGCGTGGGGGTGGCGGGTGGGGAAGGGGACGGTGGCTGTGCCACGTGCGAGGAAGGTGTGAGCCTGGTCAGGGTGCGTGTCCGGCCTCTGCGGGCTCCTTGGCACTTTGCACCTGCCCACAGGTTCCTCGGGAGTGACAACCAGGACACCTTCTTCCCCTGCACCCACAGGCACCAGATTGTGAGTGGGGGTCCCCACCACAGCCCCACACCCTTACCCGGCTCTAAGGAGCCTGCGGCCCCGGACCTCCCGGCCGAGGTCTGGACACAGGAAGGCTTTCCTATGCGGGCTGGAGACTTAGGGGTGCCCCATCTCAATGCACTCAGTTGGGGCCTTCTCAGTGCCCCTGCGGGACACCCCAGGGCCTGGAAGGGATGTCTGGCTATGGACTTGTGGGACAGACAGCCACGGCACTGGGTCCAGCTGGGTGTGGGTCCTGCAGTGAGGAAGGGAGCCCAGGGTCAGAGCATCACCCCTGAGAAGAGTGGGCGGTGCCAGGCCGCGCCAGGGTCCGTGGCAGGAAGAGACAAGGACAGGGTGCCCAGGACAGCCGCCTGCTGGCCACCAAAGGGGCATAGCCCACCCCTGACACAGCCGTCCAGCTGGAGGCTGACGCTGCCCCGAGCAGGGTCCGGAGATGGCTGTGCACTGCCAGGGCCTGGGGTCCAATCCAGGCTCGATGACTCTGCACCCATGTCTGGCCAAGGTCTCCTGACTGTCCAGCGGAGAGTGACCATCACCTCAGGGTCATGGTGTGTGAGCCAGGGACACGAGGAGTATCTGGGCCCACAGAGTGTCCTCTCCATTTGCCCCGAGACAGAGGCAGGATGCCCCCACCCTGCCCTTACATGACAGGTGACCGGCGCCCTCCTCACTACCCCCAGCTGTTTGAGATCCTGGCCAAGACCCCGTATGGCCACGAGAAGAAAGGTCTGTTTGGGATCGACCAGCTGCTGTCACAGGGTGTCTTCAGGGCGGCCTTTCCCCTGCATGAGGTGAGGCCTGGGCCCGGCCTGGGGTGAGTTCCTGGACGAGGGGTTCCTGCTGTCCACCCTCAGGGGATGTGGGGGCAGCTGCTGGGTCAGACCACACTTGGCGATGTGACCAGGCCACCTCGCGGCTGTTCAAGGCCCTGGGCAGCCCGGCACCGCCCTTGGGCCCCACGACAGGCCCATCAGCTCCATCTCCGTGGGCAGCTTCCCTCTTGGGGAAGACAGTGAGGGCCCCTGCGCTCCCCACAAAGCTGGGTAAACTGAGGCAGTGGAGCGGCGCTCACATTGTCCTGACAGAACGTCCAGGGGGTGTTTACGCCCGGCCCCGCCACAGACACCCACCAGGCCTCAGCTGCAGGAAGGGACAGCAGGGGGAGGGCAGGGCCAGGAGGGGAGGGTCCTGCCCATCGGCTTCTCGTCCCCAGGGCCCCTTCATGATGCCCCCAGAGGGCCCGCGGGCCCCTGGCCTCAACCAGCGGCAGGTCCTGTTCCAGCACTGGGCCAGCTGGCGTAAGTGGTACAGGTACCAGCCTCTGGACCATGTGCGCAGGTACTTCGGGGAGAAGGTGGCCCTCTACTTCGCCTGGCTCGGTGAGTCCCGCCCGCTGTCCCTCGGGGCCTCCTGGGCCCCACGTGGTCTTCGGGGTAAAGCCTGCTAATTGTTGTCTCCAAGGGGGACCACCAGTGTGCTGACCCCTCCTAGGCCAAGGCAGCCACCGGCCCAGGGCCCTCTTAACACCCCAGTGAGGGACTGGGGACCTCCTGCATGCAGGCCCTCCCCACTCCAACCCCCAGTATCTCTGACCCCCCCGACACAGCCCACGGGGCCCTGATCACTGGTGGGGGCTGCAGAGCCCAGGGCAGAGGCTAGGACGCAGGGGCCCCAGGAGAGACCCCTGAGGACCGTCCCCTCACTCCTGTCTCCCAGATGGCCCCAGACCCCACGGGTTGGATGTGGGTCCCTGGGGGACAACTGTGGCTATGCAGACCCCCCGGCACTAGGCCAGCGGGGCACACAGCCCGTCCGGGTTGCTGACAGCTGACTCCTGGCCCCCGGGCCCCCCAGGGTTCTACACAGGCTGGCTCCTGCCAGCGGCTGTGGTGGGCACACTGGTGTTCCTGGTGGGCTGCTTCCTGGTGTTCTCAGACACACCCACGTAAGTGCCCGCTCCCCTCAGCTCCCGGATGGGTGAGGTTGGGGGACCCCCACATGCCAGGTCCTGTGCAGAGCTGGGGGGGAGGTGAGCACTGAACACGTCCCTGACCTCATGGATGTCACAGAGGGCCCTACGGACCTGCTGGAAGGACGACAGGTAGATAGGGGTGCTCCCGAGACTGACCACTGGACAGGTGTGCCCCCAGAACGACCCAGGTGCACAGGGGTGCCCCCAGAACGACGCAGGTGCACGGGGTGCCCCCAGAACGACGCAGGTGCACGGGGTGCCCCCAGAACGACGCAGGTGCACGGGGTGCCCCCAGAACGACGCAGGTGCACAGGGGTGCTCCCAGAATGACACAGGTGCACAGGGGTGCCCCCAGAATGACACAGGTGCACAGGGGTCAGTCTAATTTTATTGGCACTTGCCCTTGTTTCTTGCAATAGTGTAAGCGTTTCTTATAATAACCAGATGAAAGGGCTTGAATTTTACTTTATTGTGGAGTTGAAATTTCAAACAGTATATAAGCAATCATCATTGTATATATATATATGTGTGTGTATATATATGTGTATATATATGTGTGTGTGTATATATGTGTGTGTGTATATATATGTGTGTGTGTGTATATGTGTGTGTGTATATATATGTGTGTGTGTGTGTGTGTGTATATATATATATATATTTTTTTTAATCCTTACCTGAGGATATTTTCCCTCTGATTTCAAGATAGAGTTGGGGGAGGAGGGGAGTGGGAGAGAGAGAGAAACATCGACATGAGGGAGACACATCGACTGGTTGCCTCCCACCCCTACAAAGGCCGGGGATCGAACGGCAACCGAGGTCCGTGCCCTTGACCGGAATTGAACCCATGACTCTCTGGTCCGCAGGCTGACGCTCCAACCGCTGAGCCAAACCAGTCAAGGCCCATTGCATATGTTTTAAAGAAATGAGGGGCCTGGGAAGGGCAGGGTGGGAGGGAGAGGACAGGGGTGGGGGAAGGGCAGGGGTGAGGGGAGAGGACAGGGGTGGGGGGAGGACGGGGTGGGGGGAGGACGGGGTGGGGGAGGACAGGGTGGGGGAGAGGATGGGGTGGGGAGGCCGCCCACCCTGGCCCCCTCCGCAGGCGGGAGCTCTGTGACAGCGCCGACAGCTTTGAGATGTGTCCGCTCTGCCTGCACTGCCCCTTCTGGCTGCTCTCCAGCGCCTGCGCCCTGGTCCAGGTATGGGGCTTCACGGGGGGGGGGGGGGGGGGGGGGGGGGGCAGCTCCCAGGTCTCGTCCCGCCCTGCCCGTGACCCCAGCTCTGTGGCGACGCCCCCACCTGGAGCGGGGCTGTGGCTGGCGCCCACCCCGGTGCCCACACGTGGGCCTCACTAGTACTGTCACTGTCTGTGCCTGGCCCAGAGGGTCTGCCTGAGGACCCCAGGCAGGCAGAGCCGGAAGCTCCCGGGCGCACAGCCGAGCCCAGCACACCGGCTGTGTTCGCTTGTCCACGGGACAGCAGCCGTGTGGCCTCGTGGCCTCACACCCGCTGGGCGCTGTGCCCCGTTGGGTCCCCAGACCAGACACACCTCTGGCACTCTCCTGACCGCTTCCTAGGGCGGCTGTGCCTAATCACAGCCGGGGGCTCGAAACACGGGGATTATTGTCCCTCGGTTCTGGGGCCCAACACCCCGTGTGGCAGGACCGGCTCTCCTTCTGGAGACACTCTGGGCCTGCTGGGCTCCTGGCGCTGCCTCACCCCAGTCTCGGCCTCCAGTCCACACAGCCTCTCCCTCCACACGCCTGCGTCTGTCCCCTTCTCTGCTGTCATGAGGATGTGTCACTGGGCTCGGGGACCCCAAGGCCAGGGCACTTCCGCTTAGAGACCCCCCAACTGCACACGCAGAGGCTTACGCTCCAAGGCTCAGGGGAGGCCACCGTCCAGTCCACTCTAGTCCACCCTCCGGCCCCCGAAACTTCATGCCCACCCCATGGGCAAACTACAGCCACCCCCACCCAACATCCCCCAAATTGTAAACATCACAGCATTCACGCGAAGGGAATACAGCTCCAAAAGTCCTGGATCTCATCCGAATCCCCGCGTCGTTACGGGGGAGACTCTGGCCTGGCCACCCGTGGCCCGGGCACGGGGCAGGGGCTCACAGGGCGTGCCCCGCAGGCCGGCCGGCTCTTCGACCACGCGGGCACGGTCTTCTTCAGCGTGTTCATGGCGCTGTGGGCCGTGCTGCTCCTGGAGTACTGGAAGCGCAAGGGCGCCACGCTGGCCTACCGCTGGGGCTGCTTCGACTACGAGGACATCGAGGTGGGTGGGGCCCCAGACCCGCCGGGCGCCTCCGGCCTGCCAGGCCCCCACTGAGCCCCGCCCGCTTCCAGGAGAGGCCACGCCCCCAGTTTGCCGCCCTGGCCCCCACGACAGCCCTGAACCCCATTACCGGCGAGGAGGAGCCCTACTTCCCCAAAAGGAGCCGCCTGCGCCGGGTGCTGGCCGGCTCCGTGCTGGTGCTGATGATGGTGAGGCCCCAGCCCCCTCCCCTCACTCCTTCCTCCTGAGCTCGGTGGGCAGCTGTGGTCCCTCTGGTCCCTCTACCCCTGGGACCACGGGACACTTGCTGGCCCAGAAAGGCCCTCACGTGCCTGAACTCCAGGGAGGAGCCAAGCTCAGGGCCAGACGAGGGGTCTGGGCTGTAAGACGGGGTGTGTGCGGGCAGGAGACTCTGGGGAGGTTCCCCCGCACATGTGGGCCTGGGGCATCCTTCAGGCATGGGGGTCCAGCAGGGGGTCCTTCCTAGCACGACCCTCCCAGGACGGCAGGAATCCCCAAGTTTGGCCCACGGAAGGGCGTGGGGGGGGGGGCTGGAGGGTTGGTTCTCAGCACCTGGGGCCAAGAACAACGCAGTGTCTCCCCTGACACCCAGATATCGTCCCCCGTAATTCTAAATGGCTTCCCACCCCCCTCCCCCTCCCTGTCCCCCCACAACCCACTGGGAGAGGCAGGAAATGCAGCCAGGCCTAAGGTGGGGCGTGGCCTGAGGGCACTGGGTCGGGGCCTCAGCCTGGGGCGTCCTGCTCCCGTAGGTGGCGGTGGTGGTCATGTGCCTCGTGTCCATCATCCTGTACCGCGCCATCATGGCCATCCTGGTGTCCCGGTCGAACAACACCCTCCTGGCAGCCTGGGTGAGCGCCCTCCGCCTGCCCTGCTGGGTGGGGGCTCGGGACCACCCCAGCACCGGCTCTGACCCGCCGTCCGCCACCAGGCCTCGCGCATCGCCAGCCTCACCGGCTCCGTGGTAAACCTGGTCTTCATCCTCATCCTCTCCAAGATCTACGTGGCCCTGGCCCACGTCCTGACGAGATGGGGTGAGTGGCCACGGCCGGCCGACCCAGCGCGGCCCAGCCCTCTGCCTGAGTCAGACACGACTTCTCGCAGATTGCAGGGTCCTCGTGTCTGAACGAGGCACAGACAGGATGGAGGACTTGCCCCGCTGTGAGCAGGGCCTGGAGTGGGGACAGGGAGGTCCTCCCGGGCACCCAGGCCTTGCCCTGCCCTGGGGTGTCCTCACCCCCGTGCACAGGACCCCTCACCGCTGAGCTCCCCTGGGAGGGGCTGCCCAGCCCAGGCCCCCTGCTTTCTCAGTGTCTCAGTGGGGACAGGATAGCTGCAGCGTAAGCTCCTTCCCTCTCCTCCTCCACTCCGCCCCCTGCCACTCCCCCACTTTCTCTATCCCCCATTTTCTAAGGAAAACACCCCAACCCATTCATTCCTCAAATGGTCTGTCAGCAGCCCTGGTTCAGGAGGGGAACAGAGAACGCAGTGCGCACCTGGGGAGGGTGGGCAGGTCCCAGGGACCCCCCTGTTCCTCTCCAGCCTCAGGTGTCCCCTCCGAGTTACCTTCCCTGCCCCCACCTCTGTCCCGGCACCGGCTCCCCAGGGACCGTCGCCAGCCTCTGAGCCCTGCCGTCCACGCTGGGCGCCGCTGTGGTTCGTCACCCGCCCAGCTCTTCCTCCACCAACACTCCTTCGGATGATTTTGAAATCAGAATTTCAGGAAAGCTGCACTTGGCCGCTTCCTGAATGAATTTCTGTCCAATACCTGGCAACGCAGCTTCCCCAGCCTTGGGGGGTGCGGAGGTCCTGCAGGCGGGCCGCGGGGGCTGAGCCGGCCTCTCTGCCCAGAGATGCACCGGACGCAGACCAGCTTCGAGGACGCCTTCACGCTCAAGGTGTTCATCTTCCAGTTCGTCAACTTCTACTCCTCGCCCATCTACATCGCCTTCTTCAAGGGCAGGTCCGCACCGCTGTGCCTGCCCCTCGCCGCCCCCTGCGCTGCCCCGAGCAGAGCGGGCTCTGGCTCCACCTCAGGTCCTGTGTGGGCAGGACGGACGCACACGCGGCGGGGGGACAGCTGGGCCGCACCTCCTCACTCATGGCCTCGGGACCTCCATGTCCTCTAGGTTTGTGGGGTACCCAGGCAGCTACCACACCCTGTTTGGGGTCCGAAACGAGGAGGTGAGTGTGTGGGGACTGACACCCCCAGGTCCTGCACCCTGACCTCTCAGAACCTCAACTTGCAGGGATTCTTTCTGCCCCGGCCCAGGGTCGGAGCTGCCCCGGGACCCCACCAGATCAGCCGCCCACAAACACAATGGTGCGCTCACCTGTGGCCCTCTCCCCACTCGGCCCCACTCACACCTGGGCTGAGCTCCAGCCACTGCCGCTGCCCAGAGCTCCGCAGGGTCACGGAGGCTGGCCACTCACAGGGCCCGGTGCCCCCTGTGGGCACCTGGGTTTGACCTTGCCCCGACCCTCAGACACACTGCAGAAAGCCCCTCGCAATTGTCCCCATGCATCTGGCCCCTCACTGGCTGAGGGCACAGGGTGGGGCTGGAACAACCCATAGGTGGCCTCTAGGCGGGAGTGAGGGCGCAGGGCTCTGTGCTCCCCCCGAGTGCCTCACCTGGAAGACCCTCCCCTCTGACCAGAGGGGTCCCTCCTTCCCATGGGTCTGGGCTGTGACCCAACGCCACCGCAGCCTGCAAATCAGCCACCCCAAGGAAGACTGTTTTCACGTGACGGGGGAGGGGTTTTTCAGACACGGGCAGCTGGGACCCAACTCAGGGCGCTTCCAGTCTCAGTGGGGATCATTCCCGGCTCACACCGGCGTGAGCAAACACCAGAGCTCCGTCGACGCCCGTGTTGGAGCCGGTCAGGGGCTGTGGGCTCAGGTGGCCAAGTGCAGGCGTCCGGGCAACGCTGACCGGCTGGCCCAGCACGGCCGTGCTCTGGCAGGCTCTCCCCACCCGACACCCCCTAGCTGGGTATCTCTGTGCAAGGCATGCTGTCCCGGGAGCCCCCCCAGGCCCCTGGGCACACCTCTCACTGGCGCGTCCTCCCTGGAGCCACCGGCCAGTGTTGGGTCTCGAAGGAAGACGCGGGTGCCCTGCAGCGGTGGCCCTGGTCCTTCCCATGCACTGTCCACCAGGCGGACCTCGGGGAGATGGTGGGGGCTTGGGTGAAGTCTCGGGAGGGTCTGTGCAATCCCCAAGGTACCCACGGCCCGTCAGGAAGGGCCGTGGGACACGGTCAGGGTTGGGGAGGGTGGTGGGCACGAGAGCCTGCCCGTGCTGACCCGGAGCCGACCGTGCAGTGTGCGGCGGGAGGGTGCCTCATCGAGCTGGCGCAGGAGCTCCTGGTCATCATGGTGGGCAAGCAGGTCATCAACAACGTGCAGGAGATTCTCGTCCCGTGAGTCCCCCGCTGGCCCCGGTCAGCCTCCGGACCCTGGGCCCGGAGTGTCTAGGGCAGCAGCCCCAGCCCAGTTCCCACCTGGAGAAGGGGAGGGAAGCTGGGTGGGCCCCTCCTGGACCCGGCTGCCTCACCTGCAGGGGCGGGGAGGGTCTGCCCGCCGTCTGCCCTATGGGCTCTGTGACACCTCCACCCCGTGGTTGCTGTTAGGCATATTGGGGTCTCTTGCCCCGCCAGCTTTGCTGAGGGAGGGGGCCCATGTTTTCCAGGGTGTCCTACAGCACCCCAGCCAAGGCAGCACCAAAGGGGGGGGCCAGGAGAGGTCCCCAGCCTCAGGTGCCCTGCCATAAGGGACCTATCTCCCCAATGCCACGCCCACTGGCCCCACAGTGGCTCCCATCCTGGAAACGGGCCCCCTCCCAGGCCAGAGCCCTTGCAATGACTGCCCAGGGCTGGACCCAACCTGGACATCTTCTCACCTCCCCCTGCACACCTGATCCCCCCGCGGCATGACTCCCCTGAGCACCATGACCCGCAGCTGAAGGACCTTGGCCAACCCACTTCTCTCTTTGGGTGCAGTCAGTGTTGCGGAGCTGAATTTGAGGGGATCATGATTTTGGGATATAGTTGGTGCCTGTAGGGGCTGAATGAGTGATGGCAAAGCCACATACACATATACCCCCACATGTGACACAGCGACATGCACACGGGTCCCCACATGTGACACAGCAACATGCACACGTGCCCTATGTGTGACACAGTGATGCACACGGGTCCCCACGTATGACACAGTGACATGCACACGTGCCCCCCATGCATGACAGTGATGCACATGGGTCCCCACATGTGACACAGCAACATGCACACGTGCCCTGTGTATGACACAGTGATGCACACGGGTCCCCACATATGACACAGTGACACGCACACGTCCCCACACATGACAGTGATGCACACGGGTCCCCACTGACACAGCGACACGCACACTGTCCCCACTGACACAGCGACTGTCCTCGTCTGCTCCCTTCCACCCTGACGTAGCTCCTGGCACCTCTGCAT
The DNA here is from genome assembly GCA_030848825.1 of Tadarida brasiliensis. NCBI lineage: Eukaryota > Metazoa > Chordata > Mammalia > Chiroptera > Molossidae > Tadarida > Tadarida brasiliensis. The sequence goes on from CM061265.1 coordinate 107,167,074, forward strand.
TTCCCAGGAGGAGTCCATCCCCCCACAGCTTCCTGAGCAATGGTGACTTTCCGGGGGGCACTGCAGGGAGCTGGCAGAGGGGCTCCCCCCAGGAGGATGCAGATGCTCTCCTGGGCTCTGCAAGGCCTCGCCCCGCTGTGCCCACACCAGGTCCCAGACCCTGCCCCGCTGCCCTCAAACTGCCCTCAAGCAGCCAGGACTCAGCTTGAGGAGCTGAGCCTTTTTCCCGGGTGTCCCCACCTCCAGGAAGCTGAAGTGCTGGTGGCAGAAGTCCCGGCTTCGATCCAAGAAGAAGGTGGGGGCGTCCGCGGCTGCCAGCCAGGCGCCCTGGGAGGCGGACTACGAGCTCCTGCCCTGTGAGGGCCTGTTTGACGAGTACCTCGAAATGGGTAGGTTCCCCTGGGGGTCTCCAGGCTCAGCATTCCTTGGTCTCTCTTGAAACGTGAGGTGGGTGGGGACAGAGGGTCCCTGGTGGAGCCAGGCCTGCAAAGGATCCGGAAAGGACCTGCGGGGGTCACAGTGGGGAGCACCCAAGAAAGGTGCTCCGAGGATGCGAAGGGGCAGCGTCCTGGGCACAGGGGTTGGGAAGAGGACCTGGGCACTTGATGGGGCCTTCATCTCCCTGCCCTGGAAAGCATCGCTAGAGCCTCCTGTAGGGCTAGGAAAGAAGCCAGGTGCTCAGGAGACCAGGTACTAGGGGCGGGGACAACTGCCCCTGAGAATAAGGCTGCACCTGGGAGGTGATGGGCCTCAGGTCCCCTGACCACTGGAGTCCCATCTAGGAGCTGATTGCAGAAATTTTCTCGATGCCCACACTCTTTGCTGGACCCTCACTGTGCCCCGGCGAGGTGGTGTTCCGTGCCTGTGCTCATTCCCTGAACGGGGTGGTGCACTTTTGGGGGACAGGGTCTTTGTCCACTGCAGTCCCCGGTCTTACCCTGAGACCATGGCACACTTGTCATGGGAAGTGCGGCGTCTGAGCCAAACCTATCACTCTGAGCTCCCCGCAGCCAAAGCAAAAAGGGTGACTGTAGTGGCATCAGCCCCTGGATAAAAGGCAGCCCACAGTTCACCAGCTTTTTCACGATAAGGGTCAGTGGGGTTGACCTCCTGTGTCCCTACACCACTGGTCAGGAAGCAGTGGGCGATGCTCTCCTCAGCGATTTTACAGAGGACCCAGGGGCCCCCTTCAAGGAGCTACTCCCGAGAGAAGGCAGCCCTAAAGTCAGAAGTGGGCTTGTGCTCCCCATCCTGCCAGACGCCCAGGCGGCTCCGCGGAGCAGTCGGGGCGTCGGGGAGGCTTCCTGGGGGCGGGCCTGGGGCCGAGTCTCCGGGAGGAGTGGAGCGGAAGCCGGCGCAGCCAGGCAGAGGGTGTCCCGGGCCTCCCGGGGACGCAGGGCAGGGTGCGAGGGGCGGGCAGGCCCGCGGTGACCCCGCGCCCACAGTGCTGCAGTTCGGCTTCGTCACCATCTTCGTGGCCGCCTGCCCGCTGGCGCCGCTCTTCGCGCTGCTCAACAACTGGGTGGAGCTCCGCCTGGACGCGCGCAAGTTCGTGTGCGAGCGCCGGCGCCCCGTGGCCGAGCGCGCGCAGGACGTGGGCATCTGGTTCCCCATCCTGGCGGGCATCACGCACCTGGCGGTCATCAGCAACGTGAGCGCTGGGGGCCGGCAGGGCGGCGGTCGGGGTCCCGCGGGGCGGGGTCCCGGGGGCGGTGGGCTTCGGCCCGCGCTGACCGCCCGCTGCCCAGGCCCTGCTGCTGGCCTTCTCGTCCGACTTCCTGCCGCGCACCTACTACCGCTGGGCCCGCGCGGGCGACCTGCGCGGCTTCGTCAACTTCACGCTGGCGCGCGCCCCGCCCGCCTTCGCCGCCGCGCACAACCGCACGTGCAGGTGAGGCCCCGGGGGAGGCCCCCGGGGAAGGGGCTCCCTGCGCTTCCTGCCTCGGGGCCGGGAGGGGGCCGATTGCCCGGCCTCATCCCCGGGGCGCCCCAGCAGCCGGCCGCATTGTTGAACACCTGAGCCTACAACCCGCGCATCAAAGCCAGAATTGTTCAAGAGGCCGCTTGTAGTTCCCTTTGTTCTAGTTTGTCTTCAATTTCGAGACACACGTATTTACAGAAAACTCTTTCAGCTAAGCTTGACGATGTAACGTCACAAATGTATTCATAATCTTCTCTAGATTTTCTTAAGCTCTTCTGTTTGTGTAGTTATGGCCGTATTTTCTTTCCATAGTTCGTGTATTTTCCTTTCTCTTAAAAATCAGTGTTCTGGAGTTGGGACCCTAACTCATTCGTTTTCATTCTTACCCTATGGTAAGCCAGACCCAGAATCACAGGAGCAGGGTGTGCAAGGTGGAGATGCCGAGACGTCACCTGCCTGGCTCCCCACTCCAAGTCCCACCTTTCCTGCAGGTATCGTGCGTTCAGGGACGACAACGGGCATTATTCCCAGACCTACTGGAACCTTCTGGCCATCCGCCTGGCCTTCGTCATTGTGTTTGAGGTAGCTGGGGCACCTCCCAGACCCTCTGTTGGCTTCCCCCACTGGCTCTCCGGGCCTTAGCACGATGTCCCATTCCCTGGGCTTTGCCTAATCTCACCATGTGGCTTGGGGGGCCGGTGTGTCCAAATGAATAGAGCCCTGATCTTACCGCTCTGTCACCTTGGTCAAATCACAGTTCTCTGCATCGTTTTCCCATCTGGAAAAGGGGCTCATCCTTGCCTGGCCTGTCATGGGGCTGTGTGGACACCAGAATGCTCTGGGCACTGTGCTGTGTCCCAGGGGACCCCACGGGGCCACAGAAGCTGGGGTGGTCTCTGTGGCCGTGACACTGCTGCTTTCCAGTTCGCCCATACCTGGGGAGCAGGTGCCCACACCTGGGCCCATGACAGCCACTCTGGGCATTTGTTTTACCAGTGGGTAGGGTGCCCTCTCCCACCGCTGGTCCTGTCCCCTGCTCCCAGCACGTGGTGTTCTCCATCGGCCGGGTCCTCGACCTCCTGGTACCCGACATCCCTGAGTCCGTGCAGATCAAGGTGAAACGGGAGTACTACCTGGCCAAGCAGGCGCTGGCTGAGAACGAGGTGAGCCCCTCCCCGCAGTCCTCGCACACCCACCGAGGGGGCCCCAGCCAGGCACTCTGCTACCCCGCGGGCCAGGGTGAAGCCAGTTCAGTGCCTGGCTTCCCCTCGGCCACCCCTCCTGGACACAGGCTCTCTTTGGGACAAATGGAGCCAAGGACGACCAGCCCCCAGCCTCAGAGGAGAGCCTGGGCCCACAGCCTAGGTGGCCAGAAGCCAGCCGGGCCTCCCCAGTCCCTTCCGTCTGAGATCACAGGGATCCCGCCAGCCAGACCCACCTGGAGGCAGAGGTTAAGGCTTCCACCCCGAGGCCTCCTCCATCTCTTGCCCCTCTGCTGCCTTGGGCCCCTGCTCCTGCACCCTGCCTCCCAGGTCCAGATTGCAGCCCTCACTGGCCACCCCTTTGGAGTACCCAAAGCCAGGAGACTATGGCAGCAAAACCTGGAGGGCTGGGACATGCCATGCCCAGGGGAGCTGTCCCCACCATCTCCCTCCTAGCCCTATGAGCCAGTATCCTCTCATACCCCCCTGGGGCAGAATGGCTCCCCCTCTGAGCCGGTCACCCCTGCCTGCCTATGGGCACACTGCCCACTCCCCTAATCTTTACTCAGAGCCCTGGCCATCCGAGGCCCTGCACGCACCCCACCCCACCCCCACCCCTCCCTGCTCAATTCCCATTTGCCCCTCAGCCCTGCAGGACTGACTCATCTGCTGATCAAGCCAGTGGACTCTGGGTCCTCTGTTCTCTCCGGTGCTTTGCACCTCCTGTTCTTGGAATGGTGGGATGACCCCTCTCCAGGCCCACCTGTCCATGCAGGGTCCTGCTTGCCCCCCAGCACCCTGTGTCCAGGTCACAGCTGAGTCAGCTCACTCACTCACCCCCTTCCCTCTACTCCTCATTCCCACCAAGGGCTCTGGGGCCCCCTTTCCCTCCCAGCCACTGTCGGCAGCCTCACACTAAAATGAAGCCTTGGAAAGAGACTCAGTGTCATTCCCTGACCCGTAAAACATGGTTTTCTGTGTGTTCACACACGACCGCCTCTGAAGTTGGGAACACCAGTGCATGCAGTTGGGCCTTGTCTGCTGACCGGCTCGTGAACCCCTCGCACGCCCTCACTCTGCTGGTTGAGCTGTGACCCTGCCCCATGGCTTCTCCCCTGGCCATGCACCCCTGGTGGGTGTGGGGTTTCTCTGCCTGCAGCTGTAGTTCACGCTGGAATGAACCCCCGGAAATGCTGTGCACACCACTAGCTTCCTCAGGGCACTCCGGCAGGCACACCGTCCCACCTTCTCCCAGAAGGGCCAGTGCACACCTTCCTGAACAGCCGGTGCATCAGACACCCACCGCTGAGGCCTCCGCAGAGCGTCACTCGCTCACCCCTCCCAGAGGGAGGGTCCCTGGAGCAGCAGAGCCACAGGCAGTGAGGCTGCCCGGTTCCCCTCTGCCCTCACGACACTCACAAGGACTTTCTCCGGCTTGTGGCTCTGCTGCTGTTGCTGTCTCAGACTTTCAGCATGTCAATCAAGACAGCCGATCGCCAGGCTCCGGTGCCTGGCGTGGACCCCTCCCGTGTCGCCCGTTCCCACCCAGAGTACCACCTCCGTGGCCTCTAAGGCCGACAGACCTGTGCAGCCGTGGCTGATGTGAGCTTCAGCAGTGATGCATCACCAGCCCATCCCGGCTGCCGGGCTGCACTTCCCGAACGAAAACACCTCTGACCCACGCTGCCTCCTTCCTGCATCCCTCGCTGCCTCCTTCCTGCCTCCCTCGCTGCCTCCTTCCTGCCTCCCTCGTTCCCAGGGGTGGTTCCTCCGCTGAGGCCCTCCCCACCCGCCCCCAACCACAGCTCAGCATCTGCCTGGGGCTGGGAGCCAGGACTGGGGACAGCAGTTTGCTGACAGATAATTCAGGCAGAGTCCCGAGCTAAGCAGAGTGGCAGGGCACTGCTTCATGCAGGTGAGGCCAGGCTGGGAGCCCAGGGACGAGCCACCGAGACCACGGCTGGCCTCCCTCCCCCTGGGGCCCCGCAGGGCAGTGAGTGAACCTGGGCTGGGAACCGGGTGCCTGCTGGAGAGCGTGGTGGAGACGAGAACCGCGCACTACGCCCGCGGCCACTCGAGAGCGTGCTGCGCACACCCCTGGTTCCACGGACTGAGAACACACACGCGGCGTCATCAAATGAGCCAGGCACACTGCGTCTGGTTTTGGGTTTTATTTTAGAATTTATAAAATTTCAGTGTCATCCATATGCATGAGCCTTTACACATGTTTGCATAAAATCTCCAAATTCCAAAGTTAAGGCCAAAGGATGGATGGTAACTGTGGACACACGTGACATGGAAGACGGTCACAGGAGGAGAGGGGACACGCACGCCCCACCCCGCCCAGGGCGGCAGGAGAACTGGGAGTCACCTCAGGAGGTGACTGACAGACACCACAGCGAGACCCCACACGGTGCAGGCGGGGCTGCACCTACGTTTGGGAATAAGTGCAGATGTGCAAACACCTGTTGGGATGGTTAAAAACCCACCTTTGGGGGAGGGGTGGATGCCACAGAAACGGAGGAGGGGGAGGGGGAGGGGAGGGCCACACTGGCGACAGGGAAGGCTCCCAAAGTCATGCAGTTGGAAGGCCCCCAGGGCCAGGGAGGTGGGGATGGTCCTGGAAAAGGCAAGATGGCTCCGTCCTCCTCCCTCGTCCTCCTCCCTCGTCTCAGTCAACTCCGCCTAATTTGGGGCCACCCAGCCGACTCAGCTGAAGCCAACGTTCTCCTACCCCAACGTGTCATGTCTGCACACGGGCAGTTAAGGCTGCTCGCCAGTGGGCACTCCCAGAGGCAGCTGGCACCAGACGTGCCTTAGGCAACCCCGGCCTCCTCGGGATCCCAGTCTAAAACCCCAAGCTGAGCGGTGACCGCGTGGGAAAGTCCACGAGGGGTTGGTCAGGGAAGAAGCGACCATCCCTGGGGAAGGGCTGGGCGAGGGCACCAGTCGGCTTCTCTAGGACTCCAGGGTCTGGACAGACAACCTGAGAGGGGCTCGGTCACCTCCACGGGGAAGAGGTGGGGACAGGAGACCAGACAGCCTGGAGACCAAGGGCCCGACTGGCTCTCACAACACCGCCGGCCACCTCTCCCCTCCAGAGCACACCTTCGGCGCTGGCTGGGGCGGGGCACCTTGTCTGGCTCGAATGACCTACCACACACCTGAGAAGAGCAGACTCCCTTAGCAGGACCCGTTCCTCCAGGCCAGGCCACGTGACAGCCCCTCTAACCCAGGACCACGAGGCCGCCTCCGAAAGCCAGCTTCCAGGGTCTACACAGTGTCCGCGTGTCAGAGGACGGCCTGCGGGGTGGGGTGCACTCCCCACTCGAAGGGCCCACTGGCCACTAACCACTGGCGGGTGAGGGAGGGCGTGGCCCGGCCCCGTGACCGCCAGAGCCACTGGAAGCAGGAGGCGGCCTGGCCTCAGCACAAGGTCACCACACGGGCTGAGGTAGACAAGAGACAGGACTTGGCATTCGGGGGCAGGAAAGTGGAAGTTGGTGTGCCAGGTCAGCTAGGAGGGGAAGTGGGCACCCTCTCACGGTCCCCGTCTCTCAGCTCACACCAGACCCAGACGGCAGACATGCAACCTCACCTGCAGGCCTTGCTCCCAGACGCAGGGCCTCCGGTGCCCGCGGTGCAGGGGCAGGGACACTTGGAACCTGGTCCCCTCGGGGTCCGGGCGCTCCAGTGCGCACACCGGGCCTTCCTCCCACCCTGTGGTCTGGGCTGAGCGGGCTTTGGCAGCGGGAAGGAGGCGGACTGCAGTCTACAGAGGGCTGGACGACAGGCAGAGGGAGACAGAGAGCTGGGAAAGGAAGAGGGCAAACGTTTGGCTTTTCTAAAGTCAAGGAAATTTATTTCCTGAGGTCACGACACAGGAAGTGGGCTCAGCCCCAGCTGTGCAACACTCTGAGTGGGGCCAAGGCCTTACTGACATGCCGGTGGACCGGGAAGCTTGTCGTGAAATGTCCAATTGCCTCTGTTAGTGTTCAGATCGTGGAGAGCCGGCCCACCGCCGGTGTCGGGCAGATCCTGAGCTCGCGCTGGGCACTGGCGAGGCCCGAGGACCCGCCCACAGCGCCGACACCCGGCTTCACTGTGAGACCTCGGGGAGGGGGCGTCAACAATTTACGGAGGGTCCAGCTGCTGGGTCAGATCGAAACAAACCATTGGGTAGTGGGGTTTGGGTCAGCAGGCTGGCGAGGTTTGTTTTCTGATCATTATCGTTTGGGGCCCCAAGGGAGGGTCTTGGGGGCCACCTGAGCCCCAAAGCTGGGAAATTCCTCAGAGCTGCTCATATCCGGAGCCTGTGGGGACAGAGAGAGCATAACTTTACTAAGCGAGTTGCGCTCAGGCAGCTCCAAAATGGCCGACCTCGGACCCTGGGCCCACCATGGCCAGGCGGGTGCGGCAGGCAACCCCCTCCCAGGCACGGAGTGTGGGGCACCCGGGCTGAGCACGTCTGACCTTCTCACTGCTGCTGGCGGTCCAGGGGGCGTCCCGCACCACAAAGCCCTTGGACGGCGCCTTGGACTCCTCGTGGGCCGGGGACTTCATGTACACTTGCAGGACCTCACTGTCCACCACGTCGGCCAGCTGTGGGCACAGGCAGGTCAGCCAGCACAGGGATGCCCAGTGAGCACCCACCACCACGCTCACCCTGTCCCCAGGCGCCGGGGCTTGCCTGCCTGGGGCAGGCGTCGGAAACCCCGAGTGCGGCTCTCGGGACCCCAGGACTCACATACTCCTCCTCCAGGTTGAGGATGTGGTCCACGGCCTCCTCCACGTTCTCCGGCAGCCCTGTCACAGTGACGCAGTTGGGGTCCGGGGCCCCGCTCTGCGGGAAGCGGATGTCCACCTGGAAGGCACACACAGCTGAGGTGGCTGAGTCCCGTCGGGGGATCTGGGCTGAACAGCTGCAGGAGGTGTGGCTGGAAATGGCCCGTTTTTATGGTTTTCCCTCCGAGGGGAGAGGGGAGCAGGACCTGGGCTCCGGACGCTCCCTCGTCACGAGGTGGACACCAGGTGCTGCAGGAACACCGGCCGGAGGCCAGGGGCGCGGGCGCAGTCCCGTCTCCAAGCTGCGCATCCCCTGGGCCTGGCCGAGGTGCAGCAGCCACACCTCGGGGTGCCGCCTCCTTCTAGCCAGCACCAGGCGCTGACCCACAGTGTAACTCCCCAGCTGTGACCCCGCGTGACCACACTGCCTTAGGGACGAGTGCCTGAACCCTGAGTGTCTCCCTGTCAGACCCTGCTGGCCAGCGAGTGTGGTCAGCACCTCGGCGCCCCTCACCCGCCCATGGAGAGGCTCGGATAGCGGGGAGCACGTGCCCCTCACCCGCGGGCTCCTAGGACTCACATGCTCTTCATGGTGGGGCTGAGGACGCACCTTGAACTCATCCATGATTTTGCGAATGGCTTTGCCACGGGCGCCAATGATACGGGCGTGGACGCGGTGGTCTAGCGGGACGTCCTCAGAAACCATCTGTTCAAGTTCACCCACAATCTTCAGTATGGCGTCCCGGGCAGCTTCTGTGTTCTTCTCGTACCCTGTGATGGTGATCTGGTCCTGCGGCTGAGAAAGGAGAACCACGTCAGAAGAGGACATGACCCGGATTCCTGCTGGGAGGGGCACAGGGACTCGAGAGCATTGGCTGGACTGAGGAAGGCTTCAGCTCAAGGAGAAAGACCAATCCACTCAGAAGAGAAAGAAGATGGGAAGAAACATCAGGTTAACAGTGCCCATTTGGCTCCTGCCCCCTCCCAAACTCACCCAAGGGACAGCCACACCCAGGAAGAGAAAGAGCCCCTGCAAAGGCAACGGCAGGACAATGGCAAGAGAGGAATCAGGGGAGGCCCCCGGGCCCTCAGCTGCAGGAGTCTCTGTGGAGACGACTGACCTTCTGGAAGAAGGTGCGAGACACCGTGGCCTGCACCCCACACCCACACGCCCCACCTGCAGTGCCCCCCGTGGCGTCCCTCCAACCCTGCAGAGGGTGTAGGTGAGGGCACCAGGCTGTGAACAGCGAGCAGAACAAGTGGATAATTCAAGGCACAGAGAAAGAAACTGGGAAACAAAATAATCTCAGACCAGGAGGATCTCAAGCACAGGAGAGAGTGTTACTCCCACAAGTAAAGGACAGAACACAGTGTAAGAGCCAGAGAACAAGAACACACGCCTGGAAACAGAAGAGCAGGAGACCCACCCAGGAGAGAGGCAGAGGAACCCCAGGAGTCCAGGTGAAGCAGATGCAGGGGGAGGAAGAGGTGAGCCCTACCTGGTCCCCACCCACCAGAGGCACGGCCCAGGGCAGTGCTGAGCACAGAACACACTTGGCAAACGGAAGCATCATCCTCAGGAAAAAGCTGTGTACGAAAGACTTGGCCGCCTGACCCCACTTGACTCATGGCACGTGACAGTCTAAACACTAAACAGTCACTTTATAAAACCAATAACTACGTGGGAAAGTTGAGAGAAATAAAGGTGAGGAGTTGGAAAGAGTTAAGACAGCCAAATTCTCAAGATCAAGATAATTACAACTTAAGTAAAAAATAACAGAGAACAGTAGTATGAACACAGTCCTTGGAAACAGTTCAACAGGAGAACAGGGGATGAAGGCTGCACCTGGGGCAGCACCAGGGCAGGGAGCAGAGAGGAAGGGGCCTCGGGGCCGCGCCTGCAGGCCCGCATCTCTCTGCAGGACAGACTCAGAGAGCGAAGGCTGGGAGACGCAGGCAGGAGGCACCGCGACACTCGGACGCAGGCTGGAAGGCACGGTGGGCCAGTCTGCAGAGGCTTGTTGGGATTTGCTGGCCAGAGGTTGCCGGGAACTGTTTCTGAACCGGGCTGTGCAGCCAAGACTGCAGGAGACCCAGGCAGGCCGAGTCCCAGGCAGGGGTGTTTGGGCTGGGTGGGCCAGGGAAACCTCACCCAGCTGGCACGTGTCAAAATCAATCCTCAAGACCTGCCACTCAGGACCCTGCTCTCTCACCGCCCAGCCGGGCCCCTCCTGTTCACCTGGTCACTGTTCCCAGGTCAGGACAAACGTCAGCCAGAGCCCACCTGCCCCCAAGTGCTCCATCAAGTGGCCTTTCTCACCTGGTTCCCGTCGTCCTTGTCGGGAAACTGGATGTTCACGTCGTGCTCCAGGCGGATCTGGGTGATCACGGCCCCCTTTCTCCCGATGATTTTGGGATGGTATTTGGGGTCGACAGTGATGCTCAGCTTAAAACTCCTTAAAGCCTGTAGATGGAACAAGTGCAATGAGGCAGCGGGTAGACCGAGCCCCGAGCGTCACTGTCACACAGGAACAGGAACAAGCCCCGGCTCTCCTGAGAGTCTGTGCCACGTGCACCGTCAGCTGGAGAGCAGAGCCAGAGCCCTGAGCGCACAGCCAGGCCCCTGGAGCCTTCAGAAGAGGACCCGAGGCCTGGACGGTGACAGGCAGAGCTGCGTGCGTTCAAAAGGCCACAAAGGAACGAGGGATCAAAGTGCTAAGGGACACAGCCCCACACGTGTGGCCAGAGACCCGGTCAGAGGACAGATACAGAGTCAGCGCCAGGCCGACGACGGCGCCACGCCCCTCAGGCGAGAGCCGTGCCCGCAGCACTGCTCCGAGGGCCCAGCACCACATCGGTCACGGGGTGCCGTCCCCCTCACAGCAGGGACACCGAACCCACCCTGGGCCTCAGCACATCCTGGGGGTCTTTCCAAGCAACAGCTCCCAGGCGTCCCCGCTCACCCTGCCCTGAAGGCTGGAGACAGCACCACGTCTCCAACCTACTTGAAAGGAACTCGCTGACAGACGTGGAAGCCTGTCCCCGTCCCAGAGTCCCCAGCACTGTTCTGACAGAGGCTCCCCGCTCAGCAAGACCTCTGGGCGCTGACTGGGTCTGCCTCCACCTCCCAATTTAACTGGGCACGATGCTGGTCTCTCAGGAGCCCCTGGTGGTCCTCTCAAGTGTGACCACAGCCCTGTCGGCGCTCACCCGGTCCTCCTGCTCCGCCTGCAGCTCCCGCACACGCTCCAGGAGCCCGGCCTTGGCCCGGTCCAGATTTGCAGCGAGGCCTGTGATGGCGATGACATCAGACTGCAGCTCAGGTGCTGGGACGTGTATATTCACCTGGTGGAGATGGAACAGACCCAATATACTTGGGGTCCCTCAGGACGGAAGGTGTCCATCTGGCCCCTGCTGATGGGGAGCTTGGAAGTCATGACCAACCTGCCGGCACATGTGGCCAAGGACACACCCACAGGCTGGGGACGAGGGGGCTGGGCTGTGTGAGTGACAGCTCACTCCCCACACCTGGTCTCCAGGGACAGGACCTGTGACCCGCTCACCTCAAACTCGTCCATCATTTTTCGGATCCCGCTTCCCTTCTGCCCGATGATGTACCGGTGCAGGTCAAAGGGCACCTCCACTTCAATGGTGACGGGAACCAGCGCCTGCGGAGCAGAGGCTGACGTCAGGCCCGAGAGCAGCGCAGGCTTCACGGAGAGAACGACTGTGCGTCGGAACCTGTACCCCGCCCCCCTGGACTGAGGCCACCGCCACCCCAGAGAGCGCACAGGGAAGGACGTGGAGCCCCGCGTCAGGGTGAATGCCGCAGAGCAGCTTTCGGTCCTGGTCCCAGGCCTCCGCTCCTAGCGCAGGGGCCCCTTGTCAAAGCGGAGCAAGTCAAGGAGAAATAAAACTCGAGACTTGTTGGCGGGGGGTGGGGGGACTAGACACACAGGCCGCCCAGCTCCCGACCACACCCCACAGCCCCTCCGGGCTCAGTGCAGACACTCTGTGCACCGTGTGTGCAGCGCTCAGGGCAGCACCCTACACACAGGTGGCGCTCGGTACGTACTCACTGCAAAAACGACTCATCCCCACGAGCCCAAGGAAGGTCTGAACACCCCCACTTCACAAAGGGGGACACTGAGACCTCCAGCTGCGCTCCCCACGGCGCTCGGCTTTAGGACTTCACAAAGCAACCAGACCCGCGAACCTGCGCCACGAGGGCAGCTGCTCAGGCACCCTCACCCAGGGAGGGGAGGACCACACGCACCTCCAGGGCTTCCTTGGCAGCCTCGCACTTCTCCTTCCGGCCGGAGATGACAATGATGTCACACCTCCGTGGAGAGCCGGGGTCGGCCTCTCTGCCCTCCCCAGTGTCGTCGCCATTCTCCTGCACAGCTGGCTCTGCACTGTGAACTGGAGGAGAGGAGGGCAGGTCACACAGGCCCAGCCACACTTCCTCACCTGACACGGACCCAAGTACCCGAGACACAGCAATGGCGGTGGGAGGGGTGAGTTGGACGCTCCCACAGCCCCAGAGCCCAGGTGCTGGGAGGAGGCAGGGGGAGGGGCTTGAGAGAGAGAGGGAAGAGAAACAAGGTGACCCACACCAGTTTCTGCCAGGAGGAAAGAGAGTACCAAAAAGAGGGACCTGCCCTGGCGGGTGTGGCTCAGTGGTTAGAGCACTGGCCTGCACACTAAAGGTCTCTGGTTCGATCTCCGGCCCAATTAGAGGTGCAGATGGGAGGCAACTAGTTGTTTTTCTCTCCCTCCCTCTCTCAATAAAAAAATCAACGGAAAAAATACACTCGGGTGAGGATGAACAACGAGAAGGGACCTAGAACAAGACGCGGTAAAAACAGACGAGTGTGTAAGCAGGCACGCTGCCTGAGCCACCACAACCCTGGGTTCGAACGGGCGGCGCTTCAAAGCCGAGGAACTGGGACTGTCAGCTACGAATCCATAACTCATGTAATCAGATCTCCAGATGCTGACGAACGTGCAGGGTTATCGCAACTGACGTAAGAACATCCCACTCTCAGGAAACAGCCACTACAGATGGGACAGGTCTGGAGAGCAGAGGACTCCGAGCACACAGTGCGTGTGCGCCGTGTGCGTGTAGAATGGGTGGGTGAGAAAGACGGAGGCGGTCTGGATAGTGAGTACACAGAATACATCTTCGTTCTGTGCGATTTTTAAAAATAAAATACCATTGAAATTAAAAAGTGTACACTCACGAGTGAAACACAGGTGTGACATGGTGTGACCCACAGTTTTCTACTCTAACCACCTACATTCCCAGGAAAACAGAGGAACTTCAATGGCTGTACCGAGCGCAGAGGTCAGAGTACATGGAATGTGCTCGGCAGGCTGCGCCCCTGCTCGCCCCCGCTCGCCCAGCGGGTCTGTGGAGAGGTGTCGGGGGGACACCTCCTCTGTGGCAATGCAAAGGGCACAGAGGACCCACAATCAGTCTGAGACAAAGGCCAGGTCCTGCTCCCAGGTCACCTCCCGCCCCATCTGTCCTGGGACTCACAGCAGAACCAGACGACAAGACACTGGGAGCCAAAGGGCCGTCCCAGGTCAGCCGGGCACCCAGTGGCGTCCTGGGTGGGTCAGAGGCTGCTTTCCCTTCTGCAGCTGCTCAGCCTCCTGAAGCACAGGACCCGTGAGGAGGGCGGGGAGGGAGGCTGCCTCAGTGCAGAGCAGGCACAGCCTTACCACGGCTTTCAGAGGGCCTGGTGCGGGGCAGGGGCACTGAACTCGGGCTTCCCCTGCACACGAGGCTGCAGGACTTCCTCTCCTCTGGCCTTGTCACCAGCGGCAAGCCTTTCAGACATCTGAAGGGCACCTCGTCACCCTGAAGCAACTGATGCGCCACTGCCTGGGGACCAGGGAGCTGGAGCCTCTGGAAGCCCTGGGCCCCTTGACGTGCCCAGCCCCAGGCAAGATGGAGCTGCACCAAGACGCGTGACGGCCACGTGCCCGCACCTCTCCCCAGGCTGGGATCATTCACACTCCTGCCTCCCACCCAGCTCAGAGCTCCCCGAGGGGACACACCTGGGTTTTCCTCTTTGTCTGGAAATTTAATTTGAACGTTGTAGTCCCGAGTAATCTGCTGGATTCTGGAACCTTTGGGGCCCATGACGGAGCGATGGAATTTCTGGGGTATGGCACACTCGATGGTCACCTGGGCTTCCTGGGGGGGGCATGCAAGCAGGAAAAAAATAAAGGCAAAGGTTAACAGCTTACGGTCGATTACGTTCACACCCCCTACCCTTCCAGGCACAGACACCCCCCCTTCCCAGGGCTCATCTAACAATGGGGCGAAGGGAGGAGCAACGTGGGCAGGGCCGTAGGGAGGCCTTGCCGAAACATTTCCCCAAAGGGCTAGGAGCGCGTCCACGGTCTGTCCCCACAGGCCTGCCCCACGGCGGGCTCCCACCCAGAACCCAGACGCCAGGAGCCTGCGCTCATCCTACAGGCGGCCACTGTAGGCCAGGTCACGGGACCTGTGGCTTTGAGGCCACTGCTAAGGCCACAGCAGGGGAGGGCAGGAGACGAGGTGGGGCAGGCTCTCCACGCTGCTTTAGAGAACTGTGTGTGCTGTGTGACCTCTCCACGCACTCACTGACAGTCCATCTATCTCCTTCCCTCCCTTTGCAGCAGAGAAGGCAATTGGTTCCTTGTAAACACAGCACTTTTGGGAAACGGACAGTCAAGCTGCTCCTCAAAGGCAGCAACCTGAGGGACACACAGGGAGCAGCCCCCAACCCCATGCTTTGAGTGGCTGCCAAGATGAGGACCCCAGGAGCTCCCAGGTGCCCACCAGGTCCTCGATGATCTCCTGGATGCGCTTCCTGGCCGCCTCCACACATTCCTTGGCACCCTTGAGGGTCACTTTGTCACTCTGTGTGCCGGACCGTGGGAAGCTGACCATCACCCCACCGTACTCCTCAGCAATCTCCCGCAAGACCTGGCCTCTCCGGATAACAAAATGCCGGTGGTGCTTGGGGTCCACCAGCATGTAGTCTTCCACGACGTTGTCCTGCGGCACACGGCCGAGAGAAGGAGTAAGGGACCCAGGGCGAAGGCCCCACTCCCGCTGCCCAGGTGGCTCCAGGGAGGCCAGGCCTTACCAGGTTCTGGATCAGAGCCTCCAGCTCCTTCTGGGCCTCTTTGACAGCATCCTCTTTTCCAATGATGGTGATGAGGTCCTGGTCCTTGTCCTCGGCCGTCGGAAATATGATGCGGGCTCCAGTGGTGTCACGCACCTTGCGGATCTTGCCGCCCCCTTTGCCGATGAGGAACTTGTGGTACTCCGGCTTGGCGCGGATGTCGACAGTGAAGCTCTTGGTTTGCTACAGGAATCAACCGCACATACGCTGGCCTGATGCCACGTGCTCGGCCGCTGAAGCAGGTGACCCAGAGGCCCAAGGGGACGAGAGTGTGGGGTGGAGCTTACCTCACACTGTCCCAACATCCCCGCAATGGGGCTAATCAAACCTCATCCAAACAGACCTTGCACTTCCCTCCGCCGAGGCAGGGACAGCAGGGCAGTGACAGCACACAGACCTGAGGTCCCAGGCTCCTCACCACCAACCCAGACCTCTGCCAGGGGCCGTGGGGCGTGAGGTGTGGGGTGCACCTGCGCAGCACTGTTGGTCCCCCTCCGCCAGTGCTCTGGGTGAGCCCGCACACAGCAAACACCCCAACCTCAAGCTCGGAGACCTCAGCCAACCAGGACCTCATCTGACACAAGAAACCGGGGCCCAGTCCTGGCCAACGTGGCTCAGTGGCTGAGTGTTGTCCCGTGCACCAAAAGGTGGCGTGTTCGATTCCCAGTCAGGGCACACACCCAGGCTGCAGGTTCGATCCCCAGCTGGGGTGTGTGCAGGAGGCAATTGATCGACATCTCTCTCTCAAATCAATAAAAACATATTGAAAAAAAAATTTGAGCCTGCAACCTGGGCATGTGCCTTGACTGGGAATTGAACCAGTGACCTCTTGCTGCATGGGTCGATGCTCAACCACTGAGCCACACCGCTGGGCAAATGTTTTTTTTCGTTACTCCTTACCTGAAGATATTTTTTCCATTGATTTTTAAAGAGTGGAAGGGAGGGAGAGAAAAGAGAGAGATAAAGAAAGAGAAACATCAATGTGAAAGAGACACACTGATGGGTTGCCTCTCACAGGGACCCTGATGGGGACTGGGGATCGAACCTGCAACCCAGGTATGTGCCCTTCACCAGAAATCGAACCTGAGACCCCTTGGTGTACAGGCTGATTCTCTAACCACTGAACCACACTAGCCAGGAACATCCCCGCCCCCCCCCAATTTAAAAAAAAATGAAACTAGGGCCCAAGAAATGCCCAGACGCCAGCTCCTCTGTCAGATTCGCCCAGGGGATGTGCGTCTCCAGGCCGAGTGAGGCCCCCAGCAGGGAGAGGAGACACCAGGCAAAGCAAAGCAGGCGTGCAGGATGCTAAGCAGCACACCTGCATTTTGTCACCCTCCAAGTGCTCACTCTGCAGAACACCAGAGAGACACCTCTAACAGACACCAGCATTAGAAAGCTAACGGGTAGGGTGAGCCCTTTCAGCAATACAGTAAATGATGACACATCAAAACAAGTGGGTCTTCCCAAAAATGCAAGGTTGGTGAAACATTAAAAAATAAAAAGAGCCCATCTAATGTATACACCAGACGACGTGCCTGTGCCAATGAATGCAGGAGAAGCCTTCACCACACCCAACACCCACTCCCCACAGAGCTCCCAACAAACGTGGCACCACAGGGAACGTCCTCAACGCGACGGAAGACCCCAGCTCACCGCACTTGTGGTGCGGGACTGAGTACGCCCCTCACCCTGCTCTCCAGCACTGGAGGCCCAGACACGCAGCAGGAGGAGACAGGTGTGAGCGCCCTGTCCACTCACGTTTTATGTTGTACAACAAACTCACAAGAACACAAAATGCTACTGAAACCAGCAAGTAAGCTGTAGACCAAACACACAAAATAAGGCCAAAACACAAAACCAAACAGTGCATATGCTACACTATGAATTCCAAAGCACCACTGACACCAGCACCAAGGAGCAACACGGACACACACTGAGCACAACGTGAACGAGACCTGCATGCTGAAGACCACAAAAGACCAGAGAGAAGCCAAAGACTTAAAAACAGATGAGACAGACCGGACGACTCAGCACTGCTGAGAATCCTCCCCAATTTGATCCTTAGCTTTGGCGTATTTCCCATCAAAATCCAAGCGGGAATTTTGTCCCTGGAAATGGGACAGGTTGGTTCCAAATGCTTTTGGAAAGGGACAGGGTTTGTTAACAGCTGCAACCACCTGAAAAGCACCCCCTAGCAGGGCTCACCAGGTGTCCCTGGAACAGACCAGCGCCCACAGACTGGCAGGCAGCTTTGGCAAAGGGGCAAAGGCAATTCAGTAAAGAATTCTGGGGGCGCCCTGGCCGGTTTGGCTCAGTGGTAGAGCATCGGCCCGCGGACTAATGAGTCACAGGTTCGATTCTAGTCAAGGGCACGTACCTCAGCTGCAGTTGTCCCCGGCCCCGGTCGGGGTCGTGCAGGAGGCAACCAGTTGATGTGTCCCTCTCACGTCGATGTTTCTCTCTCTTACCCTTTTCTGTCCCTCTCTCTGCCTCCCACTCTATGTGAAGATAAATAAAAAAAATATCCTCAGGTGAGGATAAAAAAAAGAAAGAATTCTGGGGGTGACGGGCAGCGTGGTCACATGGACGCTGTCTGTGAGCACCACAGCAGGAAGGGTGGGTTTTACTGTGCAGAAATCACACTTTTGAAGCTAAACAGCAGATTGTCTACTTTCCAGACAGGGGCGTCTGACCTCCAAAGACCCTTCAGCAATGGCAAAGTCAAAGAGACGTGAAGGTGCATGGTTTTCTGACCTGCCACAAAGGGACTCTGGGTCTCAGCCGGAAGAGAGGACACTCCTAGCAAGCAGCACATGTGTGACCCCTCTCAGGGTGGCACTTACCTTCTCCTCTGCCAGGTGCAGGAGCTGTTTCTTGGCCTTCTCCACATCCGAGGAAGGGCCCCTGATGACCACCGTGTCGCTCCCCGAGCCTTCCACAGGGAAGTGAATGTGGACCCCGCCGCACTCCTCCATGATGGAGCGGATCAGGCGGCCCTTCGTGCCGATGAGGGAGTTGTGCAGCTTGGCCGGGATGGAGACCTCCACCTCTGCTATGTTGGCCTGAAACCACACACAGCAGGAGGGCATGTTTGTGTGGCAAGAAGGGTGAGAGTGAGACTCAGCCAATCGGTTGGTGGGTGTTGGACTGGCCTGATGCAGAGGGGCCCAGAGGCTCTGTGTGCACGGCCGTGTGTGCGGCACACAGTGTGGGAGGGAGGCCGAGATGTCAGCCGGTAACAGCGCTGCTCCTTAGGCCCTCTCTGTGTGAGCAGCAAGCCAGGTCTGAGATGCCCATGGATCAACCTCCTATTAAAGCACTGTCAGCAAGGGCTCTGCCTCCAGTTGGGATGACACAACAGAGACCATGTTCATCGGCCACATGAGACAGTGGTGTTCAAGACGCTGGAGACAAAGGCACACGAGGTGAGCCCTAGGACTGCCCCTGGTTGAGCCCCTGTGTCGAGGACACAGAGCTGATAGTCCAGGGAGACCAAGGCGCCAGGAGCCGACGGGTCAGTGCCGAAGGACAGGGAACATGGAGACATTCCCACACTGACACGTGTAGGAAGACTGCCTGGGCCAGAGAAAGAACCAATGGAACAGCTAGAGGACACGGGGACACCAGCTCAGTCGGTGCATGGGACACCGGGCGCAGTACTCAGGGGGTAGAAGGGCCTCACTTACCTCAAGCGGGAATAACTGGGCCTACATCAGCACCACCCTAATCCCACCCAACAAGTCCAAAAAGGAGCAAACTGTTCCAAAGTAACCTCAACGAAGCACCAAGGTATTTACAGGAACACAAAAGTATCCAGCATCCACTGAAATAACTCCGTAATGTCTGTCCTAATGAAAAAGTGAATGGATGTGCAAAGACACAGGGAAGGAAACCTGGAGGGAGGATACAGCAGGACAGCCCAGAGAGTACACACAAGCCAGGAGCAGCAGACCACGCATGAACCCAGGTGTCTTCACTGCACGGCACGTGTAGGTATAGAGACAAAAAACTCAAACTAAACTTCTGCAGGTGAAAACAGTCTCTGGAAGGAAAAACAGACTGGATAGGGTGACAGGCAGATTAGACGTTGCAGAAAATTAATGGGAAAAACGCATGGAGAAAAAAACAGCACTCTTCCTCCCCACCCAAAGAAACAGAGCGCCAGCGAATGGTAGGACGTCACACTGCCTCACACTCAGTAATTAGACTCCCTGAAGGGAGAACAGAAAAAACTATTAAGAAATGACCCAAATTTTTCCAAATTTGATGAAAACTCTGAACTCAAATATCCAAGGAGTTCAATGAACTCCACGCAAAGAGACAACAAAGAAACTACCAAGCTGGTGACACAATAAGAACAGCCAGAGGCACGCGGGAGCTCAGCGCCCCCCAGCAGCAGCAGCTAAGTGAAATAAACCAGCCAGAGAAAGACGGACTTGTGTGTGGAATATGATGAACGGCACGGGCTGATGAGCGGAATAGAACCAGAGACTTAGAAAGGAGTGCTGTTCAGACGGACAAACCTGGGGTGGGGGTGGGGGGGCCGGGAGGAGGGTGTCGGGGGGGGGGGGGGATAGGAGAAACATCTGTAACAAAAATAAATTAATTAAAAAAAAAAGAACAAAACAGCCAGAGGAAGAAGAGTCTGTGCGACTAGTGAAGCCGAACATGACATCCGAGGTCTCCCACGAAGCACCTACGTGAGACAACCTGGAAGCAAAACCTCAAGGACTGAAAGGAAAACCACCACCGAGGGCCAAGTAGCAGGACCTCTCCCTCATGCTGGCGGGAGTGCAACACCGTGCAGCCACTTGGGAGACAGCCTGGCAGTATCTTATAAAGGTTTACCTTGTTACTTATTACAAAGGGAAAGAAACGAATCTGGAGAGCCGGAAGATTCCAACTCTCTGCCGATTGGAAAAGGCAGAACTCATTAGGCAGTAAAAGATCACCAGGGGTGGGGGTAGGGGTGGGGGTGGGGGTGGGGGTGGGGGGTTGAACAGGAAACACAGAGGCTATATTTACGTGGGTAAATACGTAACAATTTTTCCTCGTTATTTAAATCTCCTTGAAAAGTAACTGGGTATTTAAACAAAAAGGCTGAGGAAGCCCTGTGGGGTTTCTGACACCTGACAGCAGACGGCGTGACGACAGAGCAGAGGGGGGACGGGGGTGGGAGCACTGGGACTGCTCACTGGGGGACCTCAGAGGAAGAGGCACACTGAAAGCCCAGAGCAGCCACCAGACACAGCTTACACCTCCTAGATCAAAACCGAGATAAAAGGAATCAAAGAAACATTCAGTGGAAAAGAAGGCAGAAAAACAGAACCAAGCAGATGGGACAAAACCCAATCACATGGCATAGTCACAAGCAGGAGGCCGGGGCCGGGCAGAGGAGATGGGGAGTCATTATCAATGAATGGGGATAGTTTCTGTCTGGGAAGATTAAAAAGCTCTTGCAATGGATGGTGGTGATGGCTGTACAACGAGAATGTACTTAATGCCAATTAACTGCACACTTAAAGATGGTTAAGATAGCCCTGGCCGGTTTGGCTCAGCGGTTAGAGCGTCGGCCTGCAGACCAGAGAGTCCCGGGTTCGGTTCCCGCTAAGGGCACGTACCTTGGTCGCAGTTTGTCCCCAGCCCAGTTGGGGTCGTGTAGGTGGCAACCACTCCATGTGTCTCTCTCACATCGATGTTTCTCTCTCTCTTCTTCCCTCTCTCCCTCCCCCTTTATCTGAAGATAAATGCAAAAATGTCCTCAGGTGAGGATAAAAAAAAAAAAATGGTTAAGATGGTAAATTATATGAATGTTTCACCACAAATTTAAAAATAAAAATTAATGATTAAATGTAATTTATTACATTTAATAAGTATACGTAATAAAATATGTAACATATAGAAAATAAATGTAACTACATGTAACTAATGTAACTACATGTAAACACCTCAATCGAAAAGGCAGAGATCGCCCTGGCTGGTGTGGCTCTGCGGTTAAGCACATCGGCCTGTGGACCAAAGAGTCCTGGGTTCGATTCTGGCCAAGGGCATGTACCTTGGTTGCAGTTTGTCCCCGGCTCTGGCCGGGGTTGTGCGGGAGGCATCCCGTCGATGTGTCTCTCTCACATCTTGTTTCTCTCTCTCCCTCCTCCTCTATCTGAAGATTAATGGAAAAATATCCTCAGGTGAGGATTAAAAAGAAGAAAAGACAGAGACTGTCAGACTGACTAGAAAAGCAAGCTACCTAAAAGAAACCCGCTTAAATGTAAGAGTGGATTTCAGAGCAGAGTGTACACCAGGGACAAAAGGAGGTCACCTTACAAGGATGCTAAGTGTGCTTATCAAGTACAAGGGGCGAGAGGGGACACCACCAAACAGGAGAGACAACGTGGGACACCATAAAAACGACCCCGATAAGACAAAAACGTCTTGAACAACACAAAGTACAAAGCTCCGGAAAAGGGCACAGGATCTATCCTTACAATGAAATGTTACTCAGCAATTAAAGAAAAACAGAACTATAAAACAACCAAGCTCGCAAATGCAGAGAACAGAATTGTAGTTTACAGAGGCAGGCAGTGTGTGTGTGTGTGTGTGTGGGGGTGTGGGGGTGTGGGGGTGGGGGGGTGGGGGGGGGGGCAATGGGCCAAAGGGGTCGGAAGGTACAAACTTCCAGTTATAAAATAAGTCAGTCCTGAGATGTCATGTAAGCATGACAATTGCACTTTGTTATACACCTGAAATTAATATAACTTATGTCAATCACATCTCATGCAATGAAGCATCGATACACGTGATAACGTGGATGAATCTCAAAGTAATCCTGCAACGCGAAAGCAGCTAGACTCGAGTAGATACTATGATACTCTTGGACAATCACGTAAAAGTTCAAAGTCACCTACTGTAACAAAGCGACGAGGGGCTGGAAAGGGACAGTGGGGAGTGACACGGGACAGAGGTGCTACAAAGGGACACAAGGCTACTGCAGGGTGATGGGTAAGTTTGTTACCCTCACTATGAAGAGGATTCTATGGACACATACATGTGCAAACGTATCCAACTGCACACTTTAAATATGTGCAGTTTCTTACACGTTCATTTTTCAAAAATTGAAAAAACAATATTGTGACACCTTCGGGGTGAAAATTTCCCAGCACACAAGTCAAATCCAACTACTGCCAGGACCACAGCTCCTCCAGGAGGGGAGACGGCCGCCTGACCCAGGCCAGAGCCCGCCCCACAGTCAGCTCCCCATTACCAGGTCTTTCTGGATGGACAGGATGCGGCTCCGGGCGGCCTCGCAGTTGGCCCGCTTGCCCGTGATGACGATGGTCTCCGAGTTGCTATTTTCTGCTGGAAGGTCAATCTTGGTGTTGCTTTCTTCACGAATCTGTGAGGAGAGTTGGCCATGAGAAGCAACTACCACTGAGACACTCGGAGCCCAGGGCTGGGAAATAAGGCCCATCCTTCCAATCTAAAGCCAGATGGCACAGGGCCAAGTGGTGCAGGGCAAGAAGAGCCAGGATTCGGGGGACACACTGGCCAGTCACCTTTTTAATGTTTGCACCTCCTTTCCCAATGATGTTCTTGTGAAACTGCTTGAAGATTGGAACAGAGATTGAATAGCTGTTTTCCACCTTAAAAACAAAAGAGATGGCCCGGTTAACTGTGGTGAGAGTGTCCCTTCCATCCCTGAAGGCAGTACGAAATAGACCTCATCCGGCTTCTCTCCTACTGTCTGGGACCTATTCAACAACTAACTCACCTGGCCCATCACAGTTGACAGGTGCAAAGCCCCTTTTTATAAAACATGGCCTGCCACAAACCCTGCAACCTGTCAGGTGCATGTTCCACAACCCAGAAGCAATCAAGTCCGGCTGGGTGCCCTCAATCAGACCTCCCAGGGAAAGGGGAGTCCGTGACCCTCCAGGACGAGAGCGGGTTGGGAATGGACAGAGGCCAAGACACCGGGATGAAGAGAGGTCCGAGTGCTCCTGAGCAGCACGGTAAGCCCAGTGCTGGGAAGCTCACCCAGCCCCTCTCCTGGGGGGTCACAAGCTAAGTGCATGCCCACAGTGACAGCGCAGAGCCCAGGGCCACCCGCAGCCCCCTTTTCTAGGTGTGAGGAAAGGAACGATCTGTAAACGACGCTCCTTGTACAAGTCTCTCTCCTCACCGGATGGGGCAGTTTCCTAGGTATCTGAATATCCCTGTAGAAAACAAGGTCACCTGGCACAGAACACGGGGGATGTCCTCAATTTAATTCCACAGAACACTCAAGCTGTGACAATTTCACCAGTGTGACAATTTCACCAGTCTAAACATCAGGTGTTGAGAGGCGGCACCACGACTCTGTCCTAGGTCCCTTT
Organism: Tadarida brasiliensis; assembly: GCA_030848825.1. Classification (NCBI taxonomy): domain Eukaryota; kingdom Metazoa; phylum Chordata; class Mammalia; order Chiroptera; family Molossidae; genus Tadarida; species Tadarida brasiliensis. The sequence continues at coordinate 107,190,538 of CM061265.1, forward strand.
AGGCTGACCCACCCCATGCCCAGTGTCCCCCAAGCAGGGCGCCCCCCCCCACCACTGCCACAAGGGTGGGAAGTGCCCCTACCAAATCTGCCACCATCTTCTGCATGTATTTTGTGCATTTTTCCACCTCGTTCTTAGGCCCTCTGAGTTGGACAATATCACTTTTTTGTGCTGGGTCTGGAAAGTTGATGATAACCTAGAATAAATCACCAGGAGAACAAGTTCAGTTATTGGTGAGAAAAATCTCCAAAACACTGAATACTCCCAAAGTGCCGATCAGACCCCTCCCGGATGGTTAGCAAAATAAGGCCACTGTGAAACTTTACCTCTGGGAATTTGTCACGGATTTCACGGATCCGTTCACCCTTCTGCCCAATGATTGTGCGATGAAATCTCTGCTCAATGATTAGATCCTTGGTACGCTCATTTTCCTGAAAACACAATTGAAGTGGGTGATGTCATTTATCACAAACAAGGTAAACACCGTCTCTCACAGCAGGGAGGTGGCGCCAGGTGCACTGGCCAGTAAAAAGCACCCACTAGACACTGCCCTGTGCACCTGCCACCAGCACACTGTCCTGGGTGCACGCTGTCTCCGGAACAAAGGACAACTGAGTGCAGAACCTCCGACCCAAGTGCTACCTCAGCAGCCATGGTACCAGAGCAAGTCACGCTGTTCTGTGTGTAACCAGAACCAGACACAGGCCCCGTGCTCTGCACAGCAGGGCGGGGCCTCCTTACCAGAGGCTGGGATGCCCCTGTGCGCTGTTGAGAAGGAATGGCTCCGTATGGGGCACTGAGCCCACGTGGTCCTCCCCTCCCCAGAGGGCCGTGAGAACATCAGAAATACACAAACAGGGGTGAGAGGCAGGGGGGAACACTACCCACCTGCCCACCACACGTTTTAAAGGATCCTGGGAGATTCTGGAGCAGACTGGCCCCAGATGACAGAGAAAGGAGGGCTCAGTACTCTAGCAACAAGACACTCCAGAGCAAAGGACCCTGGGCGGTCAGCATGAGAGCTGGTGGACGAAGGGGAGAACCGAGGACACTCCCTGGCTGAGGAGTGAGCTCAGAAATGGCCAGAGAGTCGTGGGAGGCCATGCCATGCCCTGGATTACAGCTGAGGAAATGAAACCAGGACAAAGCCTGCCTCCAATCTGGGGCCCCGGGCATGGGTGGAGTGTGAGACGTAAATGAGAATGCCCGAGGGGAAGGTGGCTGACCCTGGGGCTGGCTACTGCCCCACAGTCTGTATGTCCACCCTGGGCTGTGAGCACTCCAACAGCACTGGACTCATCTGGAATCAAAGGCACCCACCCACGTGAGCCACGCGCACCCGACTCTGGTGGGAGAGGGAGGGAGCCGGCTCCGCACAGCGCAGTGCTTCGTCCAGAGGTAGGGAACCAGGACCACTTCGTCCCTCCCCGTCTGCAGACAACCTCACACCGTGACTCAACCTTGGACACACAAGAGTCACCTGGGTGCTTTTAAGAATCCAGAAAAGACCCCATATTTCCTGGAGTTGGTACTTATGCACCATGGAAGTCAGGGTTTGGCCAAGGCTGAGTTCCCCACTGTAGGTCTCCAGGCCCTCTAGGGCAGCCCAACAAGACACCTGGTGACCCCATTCTCCGGGACAGCACATGCCAACAGTGCTGCTCTGCGGAGGTGCCCCTACAGGACCCGCCGCAGGGCTCACCATGCGTGAGGCGAGCTCCAGCAGCTCCCGCTTGGCCTGCTGCACGCCCTGCGGGTCCCCTTCGATGCGGATCAGGTTGCTCTTCTCGCTGTCAGGAGGGATGCGCACAGACACCTTGTACTGGTCTTTGATTCTGTTGACTTAAGAACAAAAGAAAACATTTGGACTCAAGATTCTACTACAGGCCACCAATGATTAACGGGGTGAGCGACCCAAATAACCTAACCAGCCACCCCCACGCAGAAAGGGTGACAAGGCCCCCACAGCAGGACTTCCACTCTTCTAGCAGGAGCTGGGTACGACCTCCACAGGACCGACCATGCGCATCGCCCTGACAACGCTGAAGCGTGGGCCAGGAGCGCGGAGCCTGAGCCCCCACATAACGTCATTTTGTTCAACATGCTTTCGTTACAATGTTGATGAGGAAAAGAAAGTTGTTCCTGGACGGTGTCATCTGTGTGGAGCATGCAGGTGAGGGGAGGCCCCGCCTACAGGCCCGTCTCTGTGAGTGCCGGGTGGGTCCCACCTTGTGCCCTGAGCAGCTGGGACAGGCTCCAGCCACCCAGGACTCTGACCTGGGATGAGTGGATGGAAAGGTAATTGTTTTGTTTTGTTAATCTTTCCCAAATGCACGTGTAGCTCACATTTACTTCAATGATTAGTATTAGAAGTGTTTTGGCTCTTTATTTAAAACCTGATGATGTTTTAGTGACCAAAACTGTCATAGGAACTCAACTCTGGTTCACATCACTAGCCTCTGGTAACACTTTGTTTCGCTTAACATCGCAGTTTCCAAGGACAGACTAGCAACGTTGAGGGAAGACACACTGTATTTATTTATTTATTATTATTATTCTTATTTATTTATTTAATAATCCTCACTTGAGGACATTTCCGCACTCCATCTTCGAGATACAGAGAGGGAGGGAGAGAAGGAAGAAGAGAGAGAGAAACATCAATGTGAGAGAGACACATCGAGTGGCCGCCACCCACACGACCCCAACCGGGGCCAGGGACAAACTGCAACCGAGGTACGTGCCCTCAGTGGGAACCGAACCCGGGCCTCTCTGGTCCACAGGCCGACGCTCTAACCGCTGAGCCAAACCAGCCAGGGCGACACACTGTATTTAAAAGATCACAGCCTCTAATGTGGAGGCATGTTTGGGAACCGCAAATCAAAAAAAAATTACCCTCTCAAAAAAATAAATAAAAATCAAAGACCATTAAAAATCAGAAGCCCTCACATTAACAGGAAACAAGAGCACCCCAACGCCACTCCAGAGCCCACGGAGACCATGCTGCCGCTCGACACTCCACCAGAGCTCAGGTGCCACAGTCTGCAGAACAGGTGGAGCTGCAAACCCTCCCCCTGGCACCTTCTCTGGACAGAACCCAGTGCCGTTAGAAACCCAGGCTCCACACCTAGAGAAGCCTTGTCACCAGACAGGGAGCAGCACTGGCCCACTGTGCAGCAAGGGAAGCCAAACTCCTCAGAGGGCCACCAGGGAGGGCTCCGAGTGCACAGCCAGCCATGAGCCAACAGGCTGGGACAGGGACGGGGGCAGCGCTGTTCCAGGACGGATCCACGCAGGACAAGAGCCAAGCACACAGAAGCTGGGCGGCAGATTTTAGATTATGAATGAAAATAAGGCTTAAGAACTGAACCAAAAGACACAGAACAGACCCAATTCTGTGAACCACACTAAATGGTTCCACACTTTCTAGGATGCAGAAACCAGAAGTTGGAGTGAGCACTGCTTTTCCTCACACTTTTAAAAGAAAGCACTACAGCTAACCCAAGTAAGAGAAGAGAATAAAAGCAAGTGCGTGGTCCGAGCCACGGCCCGTCCAGCCGCACGTGCAGGGAGCGCTGCCCGGAGCTGCCGAGTGCGCACAGCGCCGCCTGTCGTTTAAAACGCTCCGAGATCACAAGACTGACACCAAACGAAGCAGGTGACAAGCTTACAGGCACTCTGAAAAAACGACTGCACAGGGCACCATCCAAAGAGTGCAGTCAGAGACATCACGTCTACTGAGGCGAGGTCCTTGCAACCTAGGGAAGGACCTAGAACCAGAGTAGGGTTAGCCCTCACCACCCACGGAAGGTGGAACAGGGCTGTCTCCAGAACTGGTGAGCACTGTGATGTACGTCATGGCTGTGCAGTTAACCTGAGCAAAGGAATGGATTTTAAAACACATCCTGGGATTCAAGCAGAGCTCCCCTATCACCTTTCCAATGCTGTCCCACCTTGTGCTACCTGACACAGTAAGTCCAACACTAAGCCTGGGCTCACGTGTTACTGGTTGCCCAACAGAACCCCTCCCTAAGTTGTCTGACTTGGGCGCCTGACGCCTTGGTGAGCTCCAGCTGAAACGTGGAGGATGACACCCTTGGGGGTGCCTTTGCACGGCCCTTGTGGGAGACTAAGGGAACCAACCCGGTGGATCACATTCAGCTCTAGGCCGAACAACTGGGTGAGGACTGCCATCCAGCACCTGCGGCTTCCCTCCTGGCCCGCCCACAGCCCGCGGCACTCACTGTTGGCCCCGCTCTTCCCGATGAGGTGTCTGTGGAACTTGTGGTCGATGCTGATCTCCACGTAGTCCATGCGGTGACTCTGCAGGGCACAGAGCGCGTCCACAGTCCGGCCAGTGGCACAGGCCAGAGCCAGCATCTGCCGCCACTCGGCCGCTGGACTGCTGCAAGCTCACTCCTATGGCCCCTTACAAGACCCCTCTTTAAAATACATCCTCCTCCATGCCTCTCCAGGACTCTTGCCAGCTCCTGTCTCAGAACCCACCGCACTGACTGGGCCACCCTCTTGTCTCTGTGCCACCCACGTGAGCCTGACTGCCAGGCGACAGGATGACAGCCCACCCCCAGCCACCAGCACTCGAAATACTCCCAGGGGGCCTCACCAAGTCTTTCACCATGGCTTCGATCTGTTCCTGGGCCACATTGACATCCTCCGTGGGGCCTTCCAGGGTGATCTTGTCCTCGCCCTCCGTGAACTCGATGTGAACCTACCACGCCAAGATAAGTGACCGTGAACACGGGACGGCACAGCGGCAGTGACCCGAGAACCCACGGTGCTCCCCGGGTCAACAGTCGATCCCAACTGCTGCACGCGAGTGCACGTCCACCACACACGCTGCAGGGGGACCTGAGGGACAACCACTGTTTTGGTACGAAACGTAGTCAGATATCTTTCCTTTACGGAAAGCAGGAACTGTGAAGTCCTTTACGCTGTGCTTGCTTGCCACCAAAACCATGGCCTTAAAGCCCACGATAGCTGAGCACACGTTCTCATGTCACTCTCGCCACAGAACGCCCACTCCCACCTGGTCGAATAAGAATGAGACAGCTTGCGCCCTGGCCGATGTGGCTTAGCAGTTAGAGCATCAGACCAAGGACTGAAGAGCTGCGGGTTCAATTTCTGGTTAAGGGCACGTACCTGTGTTGCAGGTTCAATCCCAGGCCCTGGTTGGGGTCATGTGGGAGGCAACCAATTGATGTGCCTCTCTCACATCAATGTTTCTCTCTCCCTTCCTCCCTCCCCTCCACTCTAAATCAATGGAAAAATATCCCTGGGTGAGGATTAACAGCAAGAGAGAGACAGTGAAGAGGGACAGAAGTTTAACCCAGGTAGAGCTGCCCGAGAGTGGTCTTGACAAGGCCGCTGCACTCCTGTTTGTCACACACCAGGCTAGAAAGTGACTCTGCAGGAGATGGACCCCAGGACGCCACCAGTGAGCCAGGACTTTGATCTAGACGTCCAGTGGCTACGGGGCCAATCGGAAATGACACCCACACGGAACAGGAGTCCCACACAGTGGTGTGACTGCTGGTGTCTTCATCTGCTCAATGGGGACAACAGAAGCCTCCTGGACAGGCGCAGAGTACAAGGCCACGAGTCCCACACTTCGCAGTGTGCAAATTTTACTTCTCAGAATTTCAACATAACAATTAGGAAGTTGTTACGCCACAATAACTAAATGAAGTGTTTCTTTTTTTTTTTTTTTAATAGGTTTTTATTGACTTTTTAAAGAGCAAGAAGGGATTGATAGAAACATGGCTGTCAGAGAAACACGTATCGGCTGCCTCCTGCACGCCCCCTACTGGGGATCAAGCCTGCAATCTGGGCATGCGCCCTGACGGAGCATCCAACTGGGAATCGACCACGGGATGATGCTCAATCCACTGAGCCTCACCGGCCGGGCTGAGCTATTCCTTACTATATTAACTGAACCTAGCAACGCTCATCCTCTTTAGTTAAAAAGACCAAAAGAACGGCAGACATTTACAAGACCGTGCAGTCTCCAAAGGCACCTGACAGCACACACGGCAGCACCAGAACGAAGCTCAGCAACAGATGACAGAAAGCACGGCCAACCCCGTGCGGCGGGCTGTCATGCTCCCTCACCTTTGGCATCTGCTGAGTGATTTTGGCCAGGTTCTGCCCCTTCTTGCCAATGATGAAACGGTGGAGCCAGGAAGGAGCGGAGACGGAGGAGACCGTGAAACTGTTGGCCTAGGGAAACAAGCAAACCCACCAGCTATGGCTGCAGCGTCCAGGCCACATGAGCACCAGGTCGCTCCGTGGTGCTCAGGGGCAAGCAAGCACCCCAACCCAACCTGGGAGGCAGTTACCTTGGCGTAGACTTCAGTCAGTGCCTGCCCTAGCTTTTCAGGCTCGCCTCGAAGTATCACAGTCTCAGAGACGCTGTCAGAGGGTGGGATCTCCACAGAAACTCCAGTTCTTTCCAGAATCTCTTGCAAGGAATTGCCCTTGGGCCCGATGACATACTTGTGCTGGGATTTCTTCACCTCCACCGCGATGGTTGTGGTCTTCTTTTTCTAGGTAAGAGGACAGTAAGGACGTCAGAAGGGCACGGGAGGGGCGCCTCGCATCAAAAGGGCAGGGAGTAGGACACAGCCCAGACTACAGCTGCTGAGCCTCCAGAGGGGAGATGACGACCAGCTAATCCCAGAAACCCCCATCCCTCACCAAGGGTTGGGTTTTCTCCTCAGAAGAATCACCTGAGAATTTAAATCAAACCCAGACTGATGGCTAAAACTTGGAAGAGCTAAAAATACCAAGTCCTCTCCCCAAATTAAGGAACAAGTTTTGGACCTCAGAGTCACCCGATGGAGCCAGTGGCTTCCTCAAAGACGGGGCTGCTTGTGAGCCCAGCCCAGAGCCCCAGCCAAGGGCGGGAACAATGGCAGCCAGCAGCCTCCAGCAGAGCTCAGCCCACTCTCCGGAGACGAAAGGCCAAGCAGCAGCACTGGGCCCTGACCACTCTCTATTCCTGCTCACGGGGATTTCCCTCCTCCCAACAATACCTTTTCTTCATAAATCTTCTTGATCCGAGCCACGGCCTGAGCCAGCTGCTCCTTCTCCCCGGTGAAGACGATTTCCGTCCGGTTGACACTGGGCGGAGGGATGTTGATGCGGGTCCCTGTCTCCTGCATGATCTCACTGACGAGTCGATTGTACGGTCCAGCAATGAAGGGATGGAATGCCTTCTCCACTTCTAGCCTCTCTACAGCACGTTTGTCCTGGAAAGTAGAGGACAAAGCTGAGCACAGGTCTGGGCACCACCTGAGGACAAAGGGCCCTCCCGCGTCGGGGAGCCGCTGCACACACGCAGGCCGTTGGCCTCACCTGCTCGGCGGAGATGAGCAGGACCTCGTGGCGAGCTTTCTCGATGCCCTCTTTGGTGCCGGTGATCCTGATCTGGTTACTCGCGTCATCCGGGCGTGGGATCTGGATTTTGGTTGCAGTTTTTAGCTCCAAGTCTTGTAGTTTCTCTCCATTTTTGCCAATAACAAAGCGATGGTGTTCTTTGGGAATGGCAACAGTTGCTGAGGCCTGATAGGCAGAGAACCAAAAAAACAAAAGTGCTTGTGGATTCTGAAAAAGCAAGTTTTTCCATGATAATCTGCTCTGGTTACAATGCCATTCTCAGCCGTACATTAAGTACGCCTGTCCTGCTTTCCACACTGGGGACTCTTAACACCGTGCGGGGTCATGGCAGGAAGGCAGGGATATACTGAACGACCAGACTAATTTCTGTTTCTGGAGTACTGGGCTACCCTTTAGTAACCCTTTCTCCGTATCTCCTTTATAACCAATTAAAACAGACAACTCGCCCTGACAAGTTTGGCTCAGCGGTTAGAGCGTTGGCCCGCAGACCAAAGAGTCACGGGTTAGACTCTGGTCAAGGGCATGTACCTCGGTGTGGTTCAATTCCCAGCCCTGGTCGGGGTTGTGCGGGAGGCAACCAATCGATGTGTCCCTCTTACACCAATGTTTCTCTCTCCCCCTTTCTCCCCCTACCACTCTATCTGAAAAAATAAAAGTAAAAAAAAGATAAAAAGAAACAACAGCAACAACAACAAAACCAGGCAACTCATTTGGGTACTAACACAAAAAAAGGAAATGATCCAAACCCCTCACCCCATGAGTCAAACTGCCAGAAATCAACCAGCTCCCTGAGGTCAGGGAAAGCTGGAGGAAGGTAGGGGTTTCCAGTCTAACTCTGCAGAGAAAACAAACAGCAACTGAAAAGAAACAGAAGGAAAGTGTTCAGGCCCCAGCAGGAAGCACAGATCATTGAGCTGCCCCCCTCTCCAAGGGCACAGTTTCATACAGAGTATCTGACATCCACCACAGAAATGTTAGATGGTATCAGAGGCAATAAGATCCTCACGTCTCAACTGGCACAGAGACTGAGACCACTGGCTTCTCCATTATGATCAAATGCGGCTTATTCTAAAGATGGTTCAATGAGAGGAAAGCCATTTATATAACTCAGCATACCGTGAGATCTATGAAGAAAAAAAATCAAATCATCACCTCCACAAAATTTAAATCCATCCATGATAAAAATGTACAAGAACACAGATCGATGGAGAGTCAACTGGCCCTTGAACAACCAAGGCATGAACTGTACAGGTCCAGGCCCACTCACAGGCAGACTTTTACCATCTTCTTCAACACGACAAAACACACGCACACCTCAGGCGAAAGCTATACTTGGTGGGAAAGTGCTCACTAAGGTCACGTTCCGCCCCCACACAACTTGACCTGCACCGGAGCCTGTCCCCACGAGAGAGGACACAGGCGGGACAGGACAGCACCTGCCCACACCGCAGGGAGCTCCGGGAAACCGCTGCTGTATCAAGTTTTTCTTACTGTCTACAACAGGGAGGCAACATCAGAACCCAGAAGGCCACAGCTTTTTTTTTTAACAATTATTTTTTATTTGATTTTAGAGAAAGTAAGAGGGAGACAGAGAGAAAGAATCATCAATGTGAGAGAGACAAATTGACCTGTTGCCTCATGTACACACCCTGACCGGGTATCAGACCTGCCACCTTTTGGTGTATGGGAAGACGCTCTAACCAACTGAGCCCCACTGGCCAGGACTGGAAGTCAACAACAGCTTTAACTTAGCTAAAAGCAACTGGTTGAAGACGTATGGAAAATACTACCCACTTCCAACAGGCAAACAAAAGGAAAAAGACAATAAAACAGCTGAACTCCCAGCCAGCAAAGTGGAACACAGGCATTCGAAACCAGAAAACATCTCACAGAAGGTCTAATGCAATTGTTAGCAAAGAGCTGATTAGAAAGTTTGCACGTAAAACAAAGAACACAACAGACAGGAAAACCTGAAGAACAGTACAGGAGACGGCAAACACTGGCCACACACGGAAGTCACACCACCACCAGTAAATCAGGAGAACACCAGCACAGAGCCAATGGGTCACAAGGAAAACCTAGGAACAGACCGAAGTTAACATCGTAAGGACTCGATACAGCCACTCAAATCAGTGGGTGGAAAACTGCTTTAAAATGGTGCTGATGGAGCCCTGGACAGTTTGGCCCAGCGGTTAGAGTGTCGGCCCCCGGACCAGAGAGTCCCGGGTTCGGTTCCCACTAAGGCACGTACCTCGGCTGCAGTTTGTCCCCGGCCCCAGTTGGGGTCATGCGGGTGGCAGCCACTTGATGTGTCTCTCTCACATCGATGTTTCTCTCCCTCCCTCCTGCTCTATCTGAAGATAAATGCAAAAATGTCCTCAGGTGAAGATTAAAAAAAATAAAAAAATAAAGAAACAAAAAATAAAACGGTGCTGGTGACGGGAGAGCATCTGGGAATGGGTGAAATTGGATGTGCACCCTGCACCATTCACAATAAACCCCACACAGAGCAGGAACTGGAATATAAGAACACCTTTACACGCACTAGAGAAAATACAAATAAATACTCTCACAACACCTATGTGAAGAAAATTTTCCTAACGATGAAAACAGCAAACCGTTTGGTGCCTTGCACTGCACCGGCCAGGGCTAATAAACTCGCACAAGGCAGAACATGCAATCCAACTCAACTGCAAACAGGGAACCAGCATCTGTCACATGAGCCCCACCAGCTCCACGGTGACAGGAAAGCCGAAGGACAGACAATGCACAGAAGTGAAAGGCCCTTGGACGTGAAAAGATGTTCAAACTTGCTCATCAGAACAATGCAAATGACAGTTTACTCAGCTGCCTTTCAGCCTAGAACACGAACGCACTGGCTGGCCTGGCAAGGCCCTGAGGAAGCAATGGGGCACGAGGGCACAGCCCCAAGGGAGGGACCTGGCTGTTAGGGCAGAATTACACCTGCTGACCTGGCCACCTCACTTCTAGGAAACTGACCCCGAGACACACTGGATAAAATAGGAAACAGCACGTGCACAAGGTTTTCCTGTGACATGATTCGTCACAGCATAAACTGGGAAGCCACCCAAATGCCCTCAACAGGAATGCCTGAATAAATCCCCGCGCACCGCATCCCACGGTTGCACGAGGAATCCAGGAAAGCCTCTATGTGCTGATACTCCGACACCTCCAGAAAATATGCAGGAAAAACGAGGTGCAGGACAGTCTACGGCTCCTATTTTCCAATCCAAACAGGAAGGATGCACTACAGACTAAGAACTCCGCCCAGCACGGAGGGCGAGAGCAGGGCAAGAGGCTGGCTCTGCATGTACCTGACCGCACAGCTGACTGTGCAATCATCGAATATTTAAGTAACTATTTTTTAAAAAACTATGTTTTTTATTGATTTTAGAGACGAGAAGGAGGGAGTGGGAGGGAGAGAGGGGAGACAAACATCTATTAGTTGCCTCCCACACACACCCTGACAGAGATCGAACCCACAACCTGGGCATCGAACTGGCGACCTTTCCGTGAACAGGACAACACTCAACCAACTGAGCTACAATGGCCAAGGGTATATAGATTTAAAAAATGGAAGATAAACTAAAGCAAACAAACCACCTACTTATCAAGACGATAGCCTAACCTGAAAAGAGAAGAATGACTTCAAGTGACTGTAAAACCCACGACCCTTCACCTTAACTAGAAGGATCCGTAACTCAAGGAACCTCCCACTACAAATGCTGAGAATATTTGGAACAAAAAGCAGTCTTTGGTCTGTGGAAGGACACAGTTAAGGTTAGTCCACATCCGCTAGACACCGGAAATGGACGGAGGTGGATGGTCTCGTCAGAACGCTGCAGCAAGCCAACGGGGAGAGGTCCAACCCCTGGCCGAAGACAAGGCAACTACAGCCCAAAGAACACATACACTCACCAGGAGTCCTGCCTGGCCAGGTGGCTCAGTGGTTGAGCGTTGTCCTGTGCACCAAAAAGGTTGCTGATTCGATTCCCCGTCAGGGCACATGCCTGGGTTGTGGGCTCGATCCCCGGTACAGGGGGTGCAAGAGGCAGCAATCAACGTTTCTCTCTCTCTCTAAAAATCATTTAAAACCCATTAAAAAAAAAAAGTTCCAATGACATTAAAAAGAATCATGGATCACCAGTGCAGGGAGAGGGCCAATTCAGTGCAAACATTAACGGGCAGGGAAAAGGACCTGCCCTTCCCACTCCAATTGCTGGGGGCAGCTCTTCACAGAACACCTGCTGACCACAGCGAGGCACCAGGCAAGCACCGCAGGATGGACTGGGAACTTTCAAATGGATGCTCAGCTGTAGACATCTTCGTCTACAGATCAATCTTGGAATCAACACCAAGTACACAGCACACCAGAAGTTTTCTCACCACAGTAACAAGTTCATTGTGAAAGTAACCAAGCCCCTAGACCTAATCACCAGTGGATAGGAAATAATAACGGACAGTGGAACAAACCAGACACCTGCTGTCCCTCAAACCCAAGGGCATTAAAAACAGAGGGAGACGACTGAGGGAGAACAAAAGCACTCGCGGCCCGACAGCACACCGGCGGGCAGGCCACGTGTGCAGACTCAACACACACGAGTGACGTCCGTACACAGACTGGGTGGAATGTGGGCATGTTCAGAGATCATTATTAATTTTAATAAGTGAGTTAACAGCAAAGTGGTTGTATACATGTAAAAACACACCAAGATGAAGGGATCACCACACTGAAGTATTTATAATAGGTGAATATGCATCTGGGATTTGCTTTGAAGTAATTGGGGGGGGTCAGGGAGGACTGAAGTAGGTCAGGGATGAATGCTTCCTTTTTTTTTTTTTTAATTCTTTTTTTCTTTATTGATTTTTGAGAGAAAGGAAGGGAGAGGGAGAGATAGAAACACCGATGAGAGACAACATCGACTGGCTGCCTCCTGCATGCCCCCCACTGGGAATTTGGCTCACAACCTGGGCATGTGCCGTGACTGGGAATCGAACTGGCGACCTCTTGGTGCAGGGTCAACCCACTGAGCCACACCAGCCAGGCAGAATGCTTTCTTTCTTTCTTTCTTTCTTTTAAAAAAATGTTATTGATTTTAGAGGGAGAGATGGAAACATCGATGACAGAGAAACATCAATTGGCCGCCTCCTGCATTCCCCCACTGGGGATCGAGCCCACAACCTGGGCATGTACCCTGACCGGGAATCGAACCAGGACCTCTCAGTCCGTGGGACGAATGCTTTCACATGCCAGGAGGGGTCTCCCACCTGGCACTCAGTCACTAAATATCGAAGTAGTCACCCATCAGTACGTAACAGAAGTTGGAGAGGTCACGAAGCCACACCGGCCACACCAGGAAGCAATCACACACACTCCCCACTTCCTGCACTTGATGACTAACTCCCTGAGTCTACGGGGTCAAGGACTGTCCCAAGGCCCCACCTGGCTGTGTAGGAGCTCCTCCTCCTGCTAACCTACGCCCCTGTCCCCATGGCCTCTCCTGCATCAGACTCCCATCTTCTCACCACAGTCTAGAACAGACTCCCCTCCGGGCTTCACGGGCTCAGCTGCAGGTGGGAAGGACCCCCGGTTCTAAGTGAACCTGCAAAAGCTCTATCAGGAGCTCTGACGATTCTCTACACAGAGAACACTGGTCTTTAGTGATTCCCCTCGGGGAAAAATACACCACAGGTTTCTTCTTCACTGCAACGGTTTCCGAGTAATTCCACTTCTGGCATCAGACCGCTCAGGACTGTGGGACTGGATCAAAGCAGACCTCGAACACGTACTCTCCCACGCCCTCTGCGCCGTCTGCACATGGGACCGCCCCCTGCTGTCGGCACCGTGCCCTTTCTGTCATCTAGCGAGCTCAGCTTCTTTCCAGTGTCTCAGACTCTGGGCCAGCCCTGAACTTTCAGTTCATTCATCCCAATAGCACAAATGGGAGGTGTCCCAGTTCTATTACTGAGTTAGTGGTGTTTCACTAAAAATGCCAGGAGGCTCTAAATTCTGCTGTCCCAACTCTGAACTAGGAACCTGCCCCACTGGTGGCAAAGACAGAGGACGGTGGAGTGCACCCACGTGGGAGGACAGGGTCGGGGACACCCACCTGCGTCTGCAGCCTAGCAACAATGTCCTTCCGGGCTTTCATGACGGCGTCCAGCTTCCCAGAGACCATGATGGAGAGGCCCTGGTCCTTGGCAAGAGACAGCTCCAGGTGAGCACCCGTCCTCTGCATGATCTCAAGGCAGATCTTTGCTTGTTCACCTTCTCCAAACTGGTTCATGTCCTTGTATTTTCTCTCCTCCAGGGGTACATGGAACACCTGCTCAGAGAAGGTGCAAAGGGGAGGTTGAGAGATCAGGAAGAGAAGGAAGGACGTGTCAGTGTCTAGGCACTGAACATCGAAGTCTGTTCGTCCACTAAGTGCCACCCTCTCCCCACTGCTGGAAGGCCGAGAGAGCAGCGAAGAGAGGAGCAGAAAACGCCTAAGGTCAGGAGGCTGACGCTGAGCTTCTAGTGAAGCAGCAGTTACACTCAACACAAAGACAGTAAGTGCAGTGAAGGAAACAGAGCGCTGAGCGGCCGGGTGGGGCAGGTGGAAGGGAGGCTCTGAGGATGGACAGGAAGGACCTTCCTGAAGGGTCTAGACATAGCCAGCCGTGCTGGGAGGAGGACGAGTGGAAGAGAAAGGGCAAAGGTTTGACAAAGGCAGGTGTGGGAGCAGTCTGAGCACAGCAGGGTGTGTCCGAGGCAGAAAGGAAGGGGTCAGCCCCTCGGCCCAGCTTGTGGTGACACGGTGTCAGCAGGAGGGCACGACTGACTGCCATCTTGGGTCCCCCAGCTGCTCTATAGAGATGGGACTGAGCATGACACACGAGCCGTGTGTGAACAAGATTGGGACGACTAGGAGAAACCACAGAAAGAAGGAAGACCAGGACACAGCTGGCTGCGAGTCTGGGTTTGGGGAGGTTCCCTCTCAGCACACAGGTGGTAGTCCACAACTGTGACCCGACATGCATTCACAGAGAGATGTGCTGAGCCCAACATCCCTGGTTCAGGGAGCAGAAAAAGAAGCCAGGAAAATGGTGTCACAGAGAAGACTGCTTCAAGACAGCAGGACACCAGGTGGACACAGGGAACCTGATGGGGGAGGGTGGAAGGCAGGGGCAGTCTCAGGAGTTGGAGCAGAGGTGGCACTGCAGCGGGTGCTGGGGACACAGGTGAGCACGGGGGCAGTGTGCTCCATGGAGCAGTCCTGGGGGGGAGGTTCCCCCCAAAGGCCAGCCCCCCCTGCCAGCACTCTCCACCAGATGCCGTGCTTCCTCCCGGGGGGTAGGTGGAGAAAGAGCGGCTCCTACCTGAGTGATGACAGAAGCCCGGATGGGCCGGATCTTGTTACTCCAGGCGCCTGCAGGTTCCTGGGTGCTTTCCAGGCAAGCTGCTTTCTCAGGGAGTGGGGGGAAGGCATCCTTGTAGGTTGGAGGGTCGCCCTCTTCTTCTGAATTTAAAGTGGCAACTGGACCAGCCAACATAGATGAAGAAGAACACTGCTTTCAACATCAGATGAAAAAACACTCGGAGACTTTAATGTCAAAAAAAGAACACTAACTGCTCAACCGACAGCTCCCTGTCTCCTCATTCAGTGTTGGGAAAGGGTCCCAGAAGGTCACCAGGCCCAGCACCCCCAGGTCTAGCGTGTGAACCGCAGAGACCAAACTCTGAACCTGATAGCAAGGCCCCTGCCCTTGCAGCCTCCCTTTGAAGGCAGGCCTCGCCCCCCAGACACTTCTCATCCTGTATTTTAAAAAAATCACAATTAGGACAATGGTGGTCAGAGCTGGCCCTTAAATTTGCAGAACAAAGTAACGCTGCTGCCAGGCATGGCCTCTGTCATGTACAACAGCGACAGCACTCCAGTGGGCACTGTTCCGATCACCGCCCACCCTCCACAGGGAGCAGAAGGCCCTGGACATCAGGGCCCCTCATCACTACCCAACTGCGTCCCCCTGCCTCACTGTTCACAGCTCCGTGAAAGCAGGAGTGGGACTGCTTGGGTCAGCCTAGGTGCCCAGGCCGAGCAGTGTCTGGCCACGGCAGGGCAGGGCAGGGCCTGAAAAAACCCACTACGAATGTGCGCGCACAGAGCAGGGAGATGACCTTTGGAATCAGGCCTGCACCCGACTGCGGGTTCAAGACTTCTGGCTGCGTGGCTGAGCTCTCCCCAAACGCCAATAAAGACGCGAGCTGGCCAGCGCTTGGGTTCTGTCACTACCTTGCACCTGTCCCTCATCTGGACAGGGACACGACGTGGACCCCACAGGGCTACTGGGCCAGCCAGGAAGACCCAGTCCTCCAGGCAGGCAGAATCAGCAGTGTCCAGGCCTCCACCGCCCCAGAAACGAGCACCTGAAAGGCGGCCTGAGTGACTGGCAAAGTGAATTTTCAGTGTAAATTACGTTAAACTTAACAACTAATACCTGATTCAGTTATCTGAAAACTTAAGAATGTTTGGAGCAACTTGAAATAGAATAATCCACTCTTTCAAGTGAAAACTGTATGAAATGGAAATACAGATGAAGGATTAGATGAAAATTTGGCATGCAAACCAAGTGTCCTGCAGTGGTAAACGGAGACCAGATTTTGAAGAAAAGAACATCGAGTATCAGTTTTTTTTCCTACGTCAAAGAGAGATTGAAATGACAGTGTTTTAGCCCTGGCCGGTTTGGCTCAGCGGTTAGAGCGTCGGCCTGCGGTCCGGAGAGACCCGGGTTCAGTTCCTGCTAAGGGCATGTACCTCGGCTGCAGTTTGTCCCCGGCCCTGGTTGGTTGTGCGGGTGGCAGCCACTCGATGTGTCCCTTTCACGTCGATGTTTCTCTCTCTCTCTCTCTCTCTTCCTCTCTCTCCCTCCCACTCTATCTGAAAAAAAAATGAAAAAATGTCTTCGGGTGAGGATAAAAAAAAGAAATGACAGTGTTTTAGACATAGTCCTCCTGGATGATGGTTCTTGGTTGTGGCCAGCTGCTTTAGGAACTCAGAAGCCAGGGCCCAGCTTTCATCCCTTGGGGGGGGGGGGGCCCTGACAGTGCTCTGGGGTGCTGCACAGCCCAGTATTATTAGTTCAACACAACTGGGAACAATTTTGAAAAAAGAATCACATTAATTACCAATGGTCAAATTCATTGGCTTTCCAGAAAGTTGTCCACATTTTAACCTCACTGAGTCCAGATTCACCCATCACTCTTGGCCAGTTCCACCCCACACACAAAGGGAGTGCAACACCAGGTGCACAGGACAGGCGGGCCCTGGCCCTACCTCACAGCTACAGGCTTTGACATTTCTACAGGCTTGAAAAGGACTTGGAGAGAACACTGTTTGAAAAGTTAAAAAGAGCATTACGGGGCTGTCACCTTTGATCTGTTGCGGAACCAGCCCACTTCGATGTTCAGCAAAGCTCTCTTGGGTCAAAACTGCAACGGAGCTCATGGTTGATGGTGTGCCCACACACGGTCCGGGTGAGCCACTGGAGCAGGGGAGGAGGAGAGAAGGAAGTCAGGCACAGTCAGCTCCCTGCTGTCCACGAGAATGTTAACCTTTTGGCCAAGGTTTAATTCCCTTTCACTAGCAAACTCCACCTTACTATCCTCACAACCTCTAAATAAGGTTACACTCAAACTCTCACCATTAAAAAAAATGCAAATAAAGGAGGGTCCTTGGACAATTCTCCCCAGAAGCTACCCTGTAGTGGAGCAGACGGTGGCTCTGAGAGGATCGATCCAGGATGCCAGGGCCCCCAGAGACAGTCTGTACCCCAACCACTGGGACCAACTGGAACATGCCACACTGTGACCTGGAGACACAGATCAACATCTGGACAGTTCTCCGAGCAGCGATCTCAAGTATTTTGACCATCCGCTCGCCCAGACACCTCCTGATGCTCATAAGCTGCACCACACAAGTGCTACCAAAGAGCCAATCGAGCAACGGAGGCAAGGCCCACACTCTGGGCCCACAGCCCCACGATGCTCCGTGGCAACAATGTGGTAGAAAAAGTAGCAGGGACTGCCCAGGTGTGGGAGGGGACTTGCAGGTGACACCTGGCACAAGGGCACACAGCTCCTCAGTTGGGGCAGGACCCGAACCCCACCACCGAGCTGCAGTATTCAGGGGGACTCAATGGGACCCCGGATCTCAAAGCCACCGCTCCCTTATTTGGAAAACAGGGCTCATAGGACACTGAGGCCAGGAGTATTAGCTTCCTCCCCTAACTCTACATGAGCCCATACTACTACAATGAGGAGGAACCCTTCTCTTCACACAATTATGTACCAGGTGCCCTGTACCATCTTGGCAAGAAAGTATAAGAAGGCCAAGTAATTTAATTAGAAGAGTGAGTTTTTGCGTAATTTTTACAACTTAAATCTCTCCCCAAGTTCAAGAAACTTAAGCTCTGCATTAAAGAGAAGCAACATACAAACACAGACAATCCTGAGCAAACACAATTCACATCTAAGAAAAAGGTTTAAGGAGAGATGGATGCCAGATGACAGCTGAAGGGTACGCACACACTGCTCATGCTGGACACGGCTCTCTCAAGAACTGCTGGAGACTCGAGTGGAACGCGACGGGAGCAAGCACACACAGCCAGGGCAGGACGCACTCAGACAGGACAGTCCAACTTACCAGCAAAAGGGTCAGTAGCCAGAAAGTCCGTCCTGGGGCCACCTGTCAGCCTGCCAGCTTTTGCTGGTGCGGGCCAGGCAGGGAGAGGGGCAAGAAGAAAACCAGAGGAGAGTTATTCATCTGCGCTGGACAAACCAGACCCTTTCACCTCCCAACCAGGAAAGGTCAAAATAGTATATAAACTTTACCAATACTTAGGTAATTTTCTTGGGGAAAAAAATGGAAGCTCTGTTCTTAGGCCATTAGCTTCAAACAAAACATATTACAGTAAAATCCGAACTATCTAGAACTTTTAGAGCACAAGTCTTCCAGGACCCTGAGGGAGTGATCCTGTAAGACTTTTTTTAAGTGTAACCATTTTGAAGTAAAATCCTCACCAACTGGTAGTTTGTTCTCTGGCATGGTTGTGTACTCTTCCCTGTACCCTCTTAATCTCTGAGTACGGAGCCGGAAGAAGGAAGGTTCTGATACCGTGCTGTGGCATAGGACAGAATGTGGGCCTCGGGGCCTTCTGAGCTCTTAAAGGTGACTGAGAGCTACTGTCTTTAAAAGTCCTTTGGTCCCTTCTAATCCACTGGGTTTTAGAAACCAGGCCAGAAAACAGCAGGGCTGGAGGAACTTTACAAGGCTGTCTGGGGAGAGTCAAGAGCTACTCTATGAATTAAGAGGGTGTGGGTCACCTAGCCTTGAGGGACTATGAGATAGTGAGCTGCCGGGTCAGTTACTGCCGCTTCAGGCAAAATACCACACACACTGGTACAAGATGCGATGAGCCAGACTTAATGACAGGGGTCAGGCAGGGGTCGGAAGTGAGAGAATCAACAACAGTAACAGAACACCCTACCTAATCAAAGAATAATACCCCCATAACATGCATGGCTCAGGAGCTAGGTAGAGAGATCATGGCAATCGGAGGTGCATCAGAAGACTAAATGCATTGTCCCAGCCAGAACATGGACCAGTGGCATTTCAAGATTTTAGAAAACTCTGAGTGCAGGGCTTGAGTCACATGGGTAATGCTATGACCCACAGGCCAGAGCCTCTGTGGGACGAAACACCCACCCAACACAAAGATGCACCTGAGAGCAAGGGGAAAGGTGGAGACAAACTGACTATTTACTTAGGAATTTGTCTCCAACTAATTCTAATCTGCATGTTTTAAAGATTAAGGTGAGGAAGAAAGCAAGCCTTTCCATTAAGTCATAGAGTGAGAGCAGCACATCCACCCAGCAGGTCTGATAGGTGGGAGGGCAAGCACTCTGTCGGATTCCCGGTGTCTGGCCAGTCCAGGAGCAAGATAGGTGTTCCAGGTCCTCACACTCCAGGGTCCAATTGACCCTCCTTTCCCAGAACTCCCACTGGGGCTGCACACACGCTTGCCTGATGACCATCCCACCCGAACAGCCTCCCACTCCCGGTTGTCCCAAGCACCAACATCACTTCTTAAAATCCACTGACAGCTACCTCTTAACAAGCCAGGTTTACATACATAACCACAACAGCCACTCCCTCCTCTGTGCTCCCATGACCAATCTTCCTGCTTTCCTGGACGAGGTCAGTCTCCACATCCCAGTGACAGGCACAACAACCTGTGGGACACAGTCACCGCCCATGTCTCCTGCCACAGAACTGTGACCCAATCCCTACCCTGCACATGTGTCACACGCAGGATGGGACTGATTCCTGAGGCTCTCTTTTGACTGCGCACACCTTTCAGAAGTCAACTCCAGCTCCTCCTTCTGCTAGACGCAGCGGAAGCTGCAGCCAAACCGAATGTCTGGAAACAAGAACCTGCAGCAGAGCCTCTCACGCCCCCACAGTGCACAGGCCCTCAGGCAGCCGAGGAGAACAGAGTGGACCTCCAGAAAACTCCAGACTGGTCTGACAGGACACACTACGTCTCCCATCTCCAGATTTCAAATGGCAGTTCGGATCTGAAATGTCACAGCTGAACAGATTATCTGAATGGATTAAATTAAGCAATAGATTTAACACTTAAGGTTCTGATGTTATCAAATAAGGCTATCGTTTTTCTTATACATTTCTCAAAATCCCACCTTTAAAGATTCCACTTTAAATATGTACCTGATGACCCCTGTGTAAATCACACCTCAGCCCCACCTGAGGCTCTGGGGTAAAACCTTACAAAAGGCCAGTGTCAACCTCACCCACTGGCTCCAGCTCCACCTTCACAGACAACCCCTGACAGACTTACTCTGGCTCCCAGAGGTCCTTCCATGACCTCGTAAGCATGACTGTGGCTGGGGTTGCTCTCTACCCTACCTCCTTCACTTGCTATCTTAAGTTCCTAGGAGACCTTAGACAGGGCAGAAGAACAGAGGCCAGACATCTGCTCTCACAGTTTCTCAGTTGATCTAGTAATGTTGCTCAAATCAGGACTGAAAAGGACCTTAGACATCACTCTATCGCAGTCTTGAATACCACCAGAGGCAGGAACCACACGGCCTTCCAAGGAGCCACGCTCCACCTCTGTTCCACTCCACGTAGCTGTCAGAGCAGCCTGCCTTATGCTGTGCTAAACCTACCACCTCTCTCCCCTCTGGCCAGAGAACAAGCCCACTCTTCCCTCCAACACTCCTTCAGATGCGTGAGGCCGAGCTCCTGCTTCTGTTATTCCCAAGATGGTCCAGTCCCTTCATCGCTGTGGTGGCTCTCGACTTTCCCTGCCCAAAGCATTCGGGTCCACCCATACAAATCTCCAATCTAAAACTATTCTCAACCTGGACTTGAAGTGTTGCTTCTCAGTGTAAATGTGGACAAAAAAATAAAAACAAAAATACCCACGTCTCAAATTATAAGCATGTAGCAAACAGAACTAGAAAAGGAGAGTGGATGGAAGCCCAGACTCTTCTCCCCAGGGAATGTCAAGCCCGCTTGACAACCCCCCTCACACATGTGGGAAAAACGTGTGGATTACACCTGAAACTTGTTCTTAAAAACCACACAAAAGAAAAATCTTTAAATGAAGAATTGTACTTTTTTTTACTTCTAAAAACAAAGAGAAAGTTGATTCCTTGTGACATCTTGCCAATTACATACTCAAAAGGAAAAATCTTAGTTAAAGAAAACTCATGAGTAACAGTCCAGAAAGATTGTTACTTCCAACTAATGAGAATCTCCGCGCCTTACATAGAGCCAGGACTTGGTATGGAAGCACCAATACCTCCAGCTGAAAACCAGGACTTCTCCCCTCTTCTTCCAAAACTAAAATTATATACTTTCATTCTACAGCAAACTTGCAAGGGAAATTTTTGAAAAAGTACTTCTCAGGACCCATAAACCAAACTTGATAAACATAAAATCCCGACAGACCGAAAAACCAGCAAGCCTGTCTCAGAGTGGTGAGCAGAGGCGGGCATGCGTGCGTTCCGCCAAGTTCTGGAAGTCGGCACCATCCCGCAGGAGGAACTTTCGCAGATGCCACCTCAGCACGGCCCTCCCACAGGCCACGCGAGCCCGCGGGCGGGGACAGGCTTAAAGGGGCAGGAGCGCGCTCGGCCTCCCCGCCTTCCATCCGAATTCGGTATTTTTCCGTAATGTATTTTTCGTCCGGGACCCTGGGGTACATCCAAGTTGCGCGCCAGCCCGAGGAGGGCGCAGGCCCTGCCCCGACCACGCAGGCAGGCGGGCAGCAGGTGGAGGTGCAACCAGACTGCCAGGCTCCTCCGGCTGTCCCAGACAGAGGCTACCCTGCAGGACAGACATCTGCGACCGCCCCCCCCCTCCTGGGGGAGGAGCGCTCCTCCGGTGGGGTAGGGGGCACGGCCCAGACGCCCACGTCACCGACCTGGGCCCAGGTCGGCCGCACCTCCCCCAGCGCCAGGGCTGGGAGGGGGGGTAGTGCAAAGGGAACACGACCCTGGTTGGGGGTGGGGTGCGGTGGCGGTGGGGGCGGAGGGGGCGCTCTCGCCTCAGGGCGGGCGCGAGCCGGCGGCGGACGCTGGACTCTTAAAAGTTTCTTACTCTTCCCGTGCCAGCGCCGCGGCCCATGCGCAGTGGTGACACGTAGCCGGTCCCCCGCCCGCCCGCCCGCCCGCCAGGCCTGGGAGGAAGGGGCGCCAGTGCTCGGGGCGGGAAGGAGGGGTCCGGACGGCGGGCCGGGGTGGGGGAGACCGAAGGCGACCCCGGCCCCTCCCCCGCTTGCCTGTCTGCCCGGCGCTCCACGTCGGCAGCCCAGCCCGGCACGCGGCCCCGCCCCCGGCGCCCCAACTTCCCCGCGCAGCCCGGCTGCTAGCTGCTCCGGTCCGCGTTCCCCGTCTGCTCCGCCGCCCGCCGCTCACTCACTCGGTGTGCGGTGCGCTCGCCCGCCGCCCGCCCGCTCCGAGAAAGCCTGCGCTCCGCTCCGCTCCGAGGCCGGCGCACGGGCCCTGGCGGCTATATAGGGCGGCGGCTCCAATCCCGCAGAGACACGTCAGACAGCGGCGCCCCGCCCCGCCCCGCGCCGGGCCCCGCCTCCGCCCCGCGCACAGGTCAAGGCGCCGCCGGAGTCCTGCCCGACTCCAGACTGCAGAGACCCGCAACGCAAACCAGAGGTGGGTCAGGAAGAACTGCCGCTCTGCCTCCCACCCGCAAGAGACGAGGAGCCTCGAGGGACAACAAAGCAAATGAACTGCCACCCGAACCAGTTCCAACTTTCAGTAGCTGATGACAAGCTGGCTTTAGCCTGACAACACTCCCCTGGGAACACATGCCATGCCTTCCAAGTTTGGAGCACACGTTTTCTTTTCCTTACTCGCGAGGAGTTCTGGTCCTTATGTCCTTCACGTCTATAAAATATCCCGACTCTAGTCCTTGGCTACTAGTTTAATCACCTTCAAAATCGGAGACCTCCGTTCCTTAAAGAGTCCACTATCTCGAGTGGGACATTAAGAAGAGGGTGCCTACTATTGCCAGGCCCTAGACATACCAGAGAACAGAAGCCCTACCCTCAGGGGGCTTCCACCCTAGTAGGTGAGGATGACAAGCCAGGTCTGCATTCGTTGAGTGTTAAGTGATCACTGGAGTTCCTTTTTTATCAAGGGCACAAGTCTAGTGGAGGAACTTATAGAGATACACCTGTGATGAGAGGGCATATGAACAGAATCCTGCATGAAGTATGGGAGCGCACCATGGATACTTGAGCACAGGACCATTCCACATGGGGTGAGACTCAGGGTATATGGGCATTGCCGTCCGGCCAGCCCAGCATATAGTCACCATAGGGGGGTTGCTCCGGATGATGGGAAGCAGGCCGGGAGCTTCCAGCAGCAGAGGGCAGGACCAGATGTACTTTTTAGTGGAGCACTGTCCAAGTACATAGAGGAGGTGGACAAGGAGCTACTGTAACTGTTTGGTCCAAAGATCACTGGCTTTCCATTATGGTTGACAATGGCAGATGAACAAAATGGCCAGATTTGGAAGGTGGCATCAAGGAGTTCTGTCTCAACTAGATGTGGGCATGATTGAAGTTAAGAATGGCATGGGGGTTCTATAGCTGGCCTCGGGGAGAAGGGGGAATGTGATGCAAAATATTAGGACTTCATGCTGGGGATGGGACATGTGAGACGCCCCACAGGATGGCCAAGTAGGGATATTAGGTAGGCAACTGTATGTGCAAGCTGCAGGCCAGGGGAGAAGCCCAACACAGTGATCAAAAATGCCATGGCCCCTCAGGACATCACTGCGGGAGAGAAACCATGAAGGCAGAGAAAAATCTGCTACTCAGAGCCAAGGA
This sequence comes from Tadarida brasiliensis, assembly GCA_030848825.1. Classification (NCBI taxonomy): domain Eukaryota; kingdom Metazoa; phylum Chordata; class Mammalia; order Chiroptera; family Molossidae; genus Tadarida; species Tadarida brasiliensis. The sequence goes on from CM061265.1 coordinate 107,214,391, forward strand.
CATCATCATCAAAGCAGTGCCCTAAGTCACTAGGAAGGTACCCAGGCAGGGGCACTTCCTTAGACTTGTAAGAGCCTCTCCAAGCTCCAGGGAACTCTTCAGCACCCCTTCCTGTGTTATTACTGCTGTTTGCAGGTAGTCTTTTCACAGGGATTACCCAACCAGCAACGCAGACAACTGTGTTTTGTTATTGTTTATTTTTGAGGGCTCAGCACTGGAGTGGGGGATTGGGGGGGGGATTCGGGAACAGTTGGCAGGTCCGCTGTCAAAGAACTCCCAATGAAGCTAGGAAGCTGCCACAGGCAGAAGCTTGCCCAGTACCTAGTGCACAGAAGGCCTTAAAAGAGTTGGTTAAAAAAAAAAAAACGCAATTAACAAAAAATATTATAAAAACCAAATGTTAAATTGGTGCCACAAACCATCCCAGGGTGCTTCGATACTGATAACAATTACCAGCTTTTCTTCCCAGTAAGGTTTAGTGCAGTGAAAGTTTGTAGAGGCAAATTCTGAGAAGTCCAAGTCCAGCAACACTCACACCAGATAATGTGCAAACCACTATGGTTGCCTCAAAGGCGAACATTGGTCTAAGACATTTGGGTTTTTAGTCCTCAAGGAACAGGGGAAAAGCTCAAGGAAAAAGGTTAGAATAGGCCACTGTCCCCATCCCCACTTAAAGCCATGATCTGCAAAAGGACTAACCTTTAGAAGGCAAGTGCTAGAAAAAGAGAAGGAAAGCCTACAAGCACAGAGGTATTACAGGATGCTTTCTGACCAGCCTGTGCTGGGAGGTGGGAGCAGCTCTGAGCACTAGCAACTGTGGAATAGTCAATAAACGTTCAGGGCTCAAACTCTTACAACCCCATCTGTCCAAGAAACCCCAGGTTAAACGTAGAAATTAACAAGACAGAAAGCAGTCCCACTTGGGAGGGAAAAAACCTCACACCAAACTGCAAAGGACACCTGCAGACCAACCCACACTGCAGAGAGGCTAAAGTCCAAAATCCAAAAAATAAGATTGACATAGGATTACATTCAAGAACTTCAGATGATAGAACTATTTGATTGAAACTATAAAAAAAATCTTAGTGACTACAGAGACATAAGACGTAACAGCGGCATTAATAAATCTAGAAAAGGGACAAAGGAAGAGGTTAAGAAGCCCAGACAAGAGGACATTCCACATGCGTCTAATAGGAGTTCCAAAAGAAGGAAATACAAAGAACAGAGAAGAAAGACTGGAGAAAGTCTTAGAATGTAAAGACACAACATTCCCCTCCCTTTCCCCAAAGGGACAGAACAGGTGGCTAGCAGCATAATTTAAATGAATCCACACCAAAACACACTAGAGTGAAACCTCAGAATGCCCGAGTAGACCTTAAAAGCAGCTGGAGAAAAGACAGGTTTCCAGAGCAGGAGTGCCAGGAGAGGAGGGCAGGCCTCTCGACAGCACAGGGCCTATCTACCAGAGGACAATGAAATACCACATGTAAGTTATGCTGAAGGGCTCTGGCTGGGTGGCTCAGTTGGTTGGGGCATGGTCCTGTACACCAAAAGGTTGTGGTTTCGATTCCCAGTCAGGGCACATACGTGGGTTTTGGGCTCAATCCTTGGTTGGGACATGTACGGGAGCACTCGAGCTCGCTCTCTCCCCCTCTAAAATCAGTAAAAGCAGATCCTCGGCAAGGAAGGAAAAAAATTTAAATTATGCTGAAGGAAGTACCTGTCAACTTGGAATTCTTTATCTAATTTAGGAACCAGAATGAAATAGACACATTTAAACAAAGATGAAACAATTACTCTCAGTGGATAACTGCTGAGATAACTATTAAAGGATATATTTCAGCAAGAAGATGAAAGCCAGAGAGACAAGCAAGAAGAGTATCTATGAAGAAACCAGTAACCTAGGTAAAGTGAAACAAGTATCAAAACACCCTGGGGAGAGTTAAAATACAAGACAGAATTAAGATTCTAGGCAACAGTAAAACATAAGGTGGGATGAGGAAAATTGAAGTTACAATATTTTAAGATCATTAAATTATTTGAGAAGTTGAAATATTAAGTTTAGCTCTTGTTGGCAATGTTCTATCTTAGATTAGCTAAGTTCAGAGTTATTCACTACAATAAATGTTATTACTTACCAGTTACGTTATTTTGTATTACTCATTATTAAAAAGGAAAAAAGAAAAAATAGGAAGCAACAGAAGTAAAAGAGAAGCAATTTAAAAGCCAATTTAAAACAAAAATGATGGAAGATGAATCCAAACGCAGCAACAATCTAATGTTAACACACTAAACAGACCTGTTACTAAATGCAGTCGTAAGCGATTTAGGAGCCCTCAACCAGGAGGACACAGGCTAAAAGTACAGGGATGGAAGGTGGACTCCAAACGGGTACTAACCAAAGAAAGCTGGGCTAGCTGTACTGCTTTTGGATTAAACAGGCTGCAGGTTACAAAGCATTATTAAGAACAAGGAAGGTCAAGAATAAAAGAATCAATCAACTCTAATTATGTGTGTATCTGATAACATAGCTACAAAAATATATAAAGTAAAAACTGAAGTTTATTAGAAATTGATATATCCAAGTTACAGGAGAAGACTGACTCAACTCTTGGTAACATTATAAAGATCAAAATGATACAGAAAATTAAAACAATGTAGTTAATAAATTTACTTTATTGGATTTATGTAATCCTTTGCCATGATTAGAAATGACATGTTATTTTCAAGCATACATGGAATTTTTTTTAATAAAAATTGGCCAGGGCCCAGCTAGTGTGGCTCAGTGGTTGAGCATCGACCCATGGACCAAGAGGTTACCGGTTTGATTCCAGGTCATCCCCAGGTTTCAGGCTCGATCCCCAGTGGGGACCATGCAGGAGACAGCCGATCAATGTGTCTCTCTCATCGATGTTTCTCTCTCTCTCAAAATCAATAAAAAAAAATTTTTTTTTTAAAAAAATATTGGCCAGGAGCTGAGGGGAAAAACCAAAAACAAAACAAAAAAACAAATGGCAAAATTTAATATCATAACATTCTCTGACCACAATAAAATTAATTACAAGTCAACCTGTCAAATGAAATTTTTAAGAAGCCTGGAAATTTTAAAACTTGCTCCTAAACAGCTCATGGGTCAAAGATGAAATATGAAACTATTTAGAATCCAGCAGTTTATATCCACACTTGTGGGATGGGGCCCGAGTGTTACGGAGACAAGTTTATCACCTTAAGCTACCATATTAGTGAAAAGAAAAAAGTAGCCCTGGCTGGTTTGGCTAAGTGGTTAGAGCGTCGGACCGCGGACCAGAGTCGCAGGTTCGATTCTGGTCAAGGGCACGTACCTCAGTTGCGGTTCGTCCCAGGCCCTGGTCAGGGTCCTGTGGGAGGCGACCAGTCGATATGTCCCTCTCATGTTGATGTTTCTCTCTCCCTCCCTCCCGTTCTATCTGAAGATAAATGGAAAAATATCCTTGGGTAAGGATTAAAACAACAACAACAAATGATCTAAAAAAAAGGTAAAAATTAACTGGCTAATAATTCTCTCCTAAAAATAGAAAAACCATAGAATAAGGCTAAAAAAAGAAGAAATAAAGATAAGAAATTAATGAAGTAAAAAAAAAAAAAAGAAATTAATGAAGTAAAAGACATACTAGAGAGAATAAACACAACCCTATAGCTGAATCTTAAAAAAAAACCCACCTAGCCCTGGCTGGTTTGGCTCAGCGGTTAGAGCGTCGGCCTGCGGTTGCAGTTTGTACCCAGCCCCGGTTGAGGTTGTGCGGGAGGCAGCCACTTGATGTATCCCTTTCACGTCGATGTTTCTCTCGCTCTCTTTCTCTCTCTCCCTCCCACTCTATCTGAACAAAAATGGAAAAATGTCCTCCAGTGAGGATGGGAAAAAAAAAAAAAAAACCACCTAGTTAAATCTCTGGCAAAAATGATCAGTGAAAAGAAGAGAACAAGTTTAAACAGGCAATATTAAGAATTCAAAGGGGGTCAAAAACTACGGCTACAATAGAGACTTTGAAAAATCTTATGAGAATTCTATTGAGAAAAGTATATATTATCAAAAACTTGAAAATAGATGACACAGGCAATTTCTAGAAAAATAAGTTCCCCAAACTGAGTTTGTTTAGAAATGTAAGCTTTAAATAACCAAGCCTCTCCAATCCTTTAAGAAACAAATACAAAAATCACCACAGTAAGACAGGCCCCCGTGCTTTTGTAAGAAAGCCCCAAGAGATTACCTTCCCACCTCACTCACAAGCCCAGGAAACTCTAATATCTCCCAGACCAGGATAACAGGAGAAAAGAATGTGTGAATTTCACCTAGGAGCTTTAAAGCAAAAGCCTATCATAATCTAGCCAACTGATCCAGAAATATAAAACAAGTATATCACGATAAAGTCAAGTTTATTACAGTAATGCAAAAGGTACACTAGTAGAAAAATAAAGTAAGTCAACATGCTTATTAGCACAGAGGCAAGAACATCTTATCGTCTCAAAATATTCAAATAAAGAATTTGATATGATTGACTTATTCCTGATAAAAACTAGGAATACTGGGGCACATCCCTCATTAGCACCATTCACATTAGGGTCATGAAGAAGACTGGCTGCTATGAGTGTCCGAGTGTTGTTCTCTATTCAAACCTGCACTAGAATTCTAGCCAGGGCAGTAAGGCAAGAAAAAAAAAGGTATGAGGCTTGGAAAGAGCAAAACTGCCCGTGTTCAAACAACACAACCGTGCAAGCAACCACACGAGATCCAGGGCACCTGTGAACACACCGTCAGAACTGGAGTCCAATAAGACGAGCACACAAATTAATTATGCTCCAAATGCCAGCAACACAGTCTTAGAAATAAACCAAATAAAAAACAGGAATTATTAAGAATACTAGAAAAACCTGTGTAAAATACAGAAAAGACCTAATAAACAAATGGAGAAATGCCATGTTCACCTACACAGGAAGACAATCATAGAGACTGCAATTCTCCCCAATTAGATTCGAATTTCAAAGCAAATGCACCTTAAAATCCCCAAAGGGATATGCCTATGCATATATGTATGGAATTTTACAACCAGATTTTATACAATTTTTATTTATTCAAAAATATTTCTTATACATTTTTAAAATAGTGCATTATAAAATAATATGTATATGTACAATTTTTAGAATACTTACATATATAATTTAAATTTATACAACACATTTTATAAAAAAAAAAAAAAAAAATCAAGGGCCATGAACAGCTGATACAAACCTGAGGAAAACAAGGTGGGGAGAGCGTGCCCTCCCCAACACTAAGAATTCAGCTCTGGGAATTCAGGCAGTGTGCTGGTACAGGGACAAGCACACAGGAGGAGAGGGCCTCCAGCACAGACATCACAATAGACAGATGTTATTTTCATCAGAGTGGCCTTGTGGATGGACTATACAATCAATGCCTCTGGAAAAACTGGTTATTCAGATGAGGAAAAAAACCTCAGTCCTTCATACCACTCACAAGGCCTATTAAGGCTTAAGGTGCAGGTGCTGTGAGAGAACAGCCCCACTTCCAGATATAGACCTCAGGAAGAAGCTCTCCCGTGTGAGTAAAAGGAGACAGATACAAGAATGGCAGTCACAGCACGGTTAGCCAACAACTTGAACAACCTGTCAATGGATGAACATGGATAGAGAAACCGAGGAGCATAATTTGCGCTACTTGTACTCATAGTTTTACCCAATCACCATGCTGATGGGGTCAGGAAAAGCAGACCGGAGGCCGCCTCTGAGGTCTGACACTTGCTGGCAGCCCCGTGCCCATAGGAATGGCTGAGGGAGGGTGTTAGTGGGTTCTCCCATCCCGAGTCACAGCGTAGGTCAGGGCAAAGAACAGTATGTTTTCAGCCCCCTTGATAGCTAAAATATAACAACAAACTCCTTTTATAATTACGCTTATTTATATGTGGCTATAGTTATAAACTGTAGTATCAACCCAAGTTGACTTGTCCTAACACTGAACACATCAAACTCAGGCTCCTTCCCTTGGCTCAGAGATAACATGTATAACCACACGTACATTAAACTCAGCAGCTTGGTCTCTAGAACAAAGCCGTACGAGTTCAGATGAGATATAACCGCTGTGGCCCATGGTTTCCCTCACATGGCTTTGTTCTTTCTCCACTCATTCTGCCAGTGTCATGTCTTTCCAGGAACAGAAACTTGGAATTTCCCTCAATGACACTGCCACTCTTATTAGGGTCACGTATTTCTCCGTAATTTGAAAATACAGGCATCCCCCCTGAGAAGAGACTGTGTGGAGAACACCAAACCTGTACCAGGACATGAAGTTCACAGTCTCTCTCGCTCAGACACTGTCTGGCTTACCTGGGGTAGGTGTTTAAGTTTTCAACTTCTACGTTTTCCATTTATGAACTTTTGGAGCCTTTGTAAATTGTTAAAAAGATCCAGAGAGAGCAAGCATCTGCTCTATAGTAGGTCTCTCACTGGGGGATATTAGCATTTAATCCCACTAAATGAATACATTTAATGAAGTACTCTACCACGTCAACTTACAGAATATTGAAATAACCAGCATACTTAAAAAAAAATTTTTTTTTATTGATTTTAGAGAGAGAGGAAGGAAGAGGGAGAGAGGGATAGAAACATTGATGAGAAAGAACATCGACTGGCCGCCTCCTGCACGCCCTCCCCACTAGGGATTTGGCCCACAACCTGGGCACGTGCCTTGACTGGGAACCAAACCGGTGACCTCCTGGTGCATGGGTTGACGCTCAACCACTGAGCCACACCGGCCGGGCCCAGCATATTTTTATACAGATGAGTAAAGAATAATATTTAGGGCCTAATTCAAGACACATGTCAGATAAATACACCGTATAATGTTTTTAAAAAGCAGACTGGACAAATGTTAGGTTCAAAAGAGTAAGGTAATAAATTCCCACAGAAATGAAATGAACACCCCTCTTCAGAGCCACATTGGCCAACGTATACTGGTGAACCTGTCTACTGACTTGTGACGTGCCTGGCTCACACTGATATATACTGTAAGTCTAAAATACACAGTGGATTCTGAAGACTTAGACCAAAAGAACTCAATGTAAAACATCTTATTAATGATTTTCTATTAATTACACATTGAAATAGTATTTTGGATTAGGTTAAACAAAATACATTATTAAACTTAACTTCACCTGTTTTCGTCGTCGTTGTTAATCCTCATCTGAGGATATTTTTTCCATTGATTTTTAGAGAGTGGAAGGGAGGGAGGGGGAATGAGAAAAAGAGAGAGACATTGATGTGAAACAGACACAAAGATGGGTTGCCTCCTGAATGTACCCCGACTGGGGCCAGGGATCAAACCTGCAACCCCTCAGTGTGTGGGCTGACACTCTAACCACTGACCCACACCAGCCAGGGCCTATTTGTTTCTTTTTATATTTTAAAGGCGGACATTAGAAATTTTTGAATTATACCACTATATGTAGCTCTTATTTGAACAGCAGTACAATAGGGTTGATTTCCCAAACCAAAATAGAAATGTAATCTAACAAAAAGCTTTTCTTTCTTTTTTTTTTTTTTTTAAATTTTTTTCCCTTTATTGATTTTAGAAAGCCAAGAAGTGAGAGGGAGAGATAGAAACATCGATGAAAGAGAACATCGATTGGCCGCCTCCTGCATGTTCCCCACTGGGGATCAGGCCCACAACCTGGGCATGTATCCTGACCTGGAATCGAAATGGTGACCTCTTGGAGCATGGGTCAACGCTCAACCACTGAGCCACACCAGCTGGACCAAAAAGCTTTACTTATTAACTTACTTTATATAGCAATCTTAGAGGAAAAAAAAAATCTCAAATCATTTCTTATAAATCTCTTGTTTATAATGAATACATTTAGATTAGGGGGCAAAATACAAAATGGTACTTGTCTCAGTCATAAATATATTTCCTTTACCATAAGCACGCAGGCGTGTGCGGTGCAGGGTATAGTCTCAAAGATTTCCAGGAAAGAAGCTACCAAATATATTTGCAGTATTTCTTCCAAGGACTCTAATAACCCATTAAAAAAAAGGGTGAATGGGGGGGCAAAAGATACAAACATTTTTCACAGAAATGCAAAGAATATTTATTTAATTTAAACAAAAGAAAACCCAAGTTGACAGCAGCACGAGACTCTACATTTCACCTCTCAGTCTGGCAAATATAAAGTTTGATGACTGTCAGAAGAAGTGTGGGAAAACTGGTGTGGCTTCAAGAATAATTACTGATGTGATCTCTTTGGAAAGCAATTTGATTACAGGTTGTAATTTAAAATACAAATGTTCTGCCCTGGCCGGTCTGGCTCAGCGGTTAGAGCGTTGGCCCGCGGACCAGAGAGTCCCAGGTTCGGTTCCCACTAAGGGCACGTACCTTGGTTGCAGCTTGTCCCTGGCCCACGTTGGGGTCGTGTGGGTGGCAACCACTCGATGGGTCTCTCTCACATCAATGTTTCTCTCTCTCTTCCTCCCTCTCTCCCCTCTCCCTCCCGCTCTATCTGAAGATAAAAGTAAAAAAATAAAAAATAAAAAGTCCTCGGGTGAGGATAAAAAAAAAAATTTTTTTAAATATAAATGTTCTTTGACTGAGGAAGTCCTCCTTCTAAGAATTTCTCCAACATAGACTCAGGTATGTGTCCACAGAGAGGCGCACTGAGCAAACACGCCGGTGGAGCACAGAGCCCTGTAACCAGCCTCCACCGTGAGCTGCCCGAGGAGCAGGTCTTCGCTCTCCAGCACGCGAAGGAACAGCCGCCACCCGCATTCCCTTGACCTGGGGAGCCCTGCACTGCTGCGCCCCCAAGGCTGTGGATGCTTGCTACCAAACCTCCTCGTGCCAGCTATGCTTGCTAATGTAATTACGTACTTTAAAAATAACACAAAAGAAGAAAATAAGAGCAAAAGAAACAGTTCTGTGAATACTAAATATAGCACACTGAAATTTCTTAACAAAGGCAAGTTGCTTTTTAAAAATTATGCAGTTAGCCTGGCCGGTGTGGCTCAGTGGTTGAGCGTCAACCCATGCACCAAGAGGTCGCCAGTTCGATTCCCAGTTAGGGCACATGGCCAGGTTGTGGGCCCAATCCCCAGTGGGGGTCATGGGGAAGCGGCCAAATGATGTTCTCTCTCATCCATGTTTCTAGCTCTCTCCCTTTCCCTTCCTCTCTCTCTAAAATCAATAAAGAAATATTTAAAATAAAATAAAAATAAAAATTATGCAGTTAGGTTAAAAAAAAACAAAACTAAAAAATCTCAAGCAATCCCACATTCCAACTACTTTGTCAGTGTCTTAAATTCTTGATCCACTTAAAAGAAGCTGATGCTGAATGCCCCAGAGGATGCGTTAAGTTTACGTAAGAAGAGACTGCAGCATCTAGTCAGCAGACCCTCAGGTAGACTCTCAGCCCCGTATGAAATGACTGGTGGCTGAATGAACATTAACCATCTGACCACATACCCAGTGTCCATGTCAAGTCTGTATTCCTCGATGTGTAACTGGCTGTGTCAGACAGCCGTGTTTATATAAGCATCGGCACCTCTACAAGGCTGCTCAAGTCACTGAGAGCAGATGGGCAGAGCCAGGTATTGACAATCACAGGCATTAGCAACTGGATAAAGGAAGTGGGGGGGTTTCACTTACTGACCTGAAAAAGCAGTCGCTGTACTGTTAAGTTGTAGACTGTAAAGCTGGGAAGTGAGCACATGGAAAAACAGTTGTTTTTTGTTTTTTTAAGAAAGATTTTTTAAAAATATGTTTGTTTCTTTATTGATTTTTTTTTTTTTAGGGAGAGAGATAGAAACTTGATGTGAGAGAGAAATATCGATCAGCTGCCTCCTATATGCCCCCTACTAGGGATACAACACCCACAACCCGGGCACGTGCCCTAACCGGGAACTGAATCAGGACCCCTCAGTCCATGGGACGATGCTCAATCCACTGAGCCACACCGGCCAGGCAGAAAAACAGTGTTTATTTAATCTGCCACTTACCAAAAAAAGGTATGTTTTAACAGGCATAGAAATTATGGATGGACATATGCTAAGTGTACAAGACAGTTAACTGCTGGAGCAGAAATCTCTGTGGTATATGATGCTCCCCTCTGGAGAGGGAAACAGGTACAAAGTAGCATTAACTACTACAAATCAGTGAATCATAGAATTGTATGATGTCTGAAGTAAGACTTCTAGGCTATTAATTTGTTTGTGAGGGGCTGCTGATTGCAGACTTGCCATCTGCAAGCACCAGGACAGCAGCAGAGAAGGGCCGTACCCGGGGATCACTGGCAAGCACACGAGGAATGGTGTGGAGTGCAGGGCACAAGGACACAGCTGACAGAGAGCATACCTTGCTGGACCTGCATCCTGCAAACACTGGGCAAAGCCCTCTCCACCAGTGCTGTGCTCCCTCCTAGGCAATCGTCTGGCTTAGAGGACTTCTAGGGTCTCCATCTCTAAAACTGTTTGACTGTTTCATTAAAGAAGCCAACCAGTGCTCCCAGGTGGAGATGCATCGGCGTGGCCCTGGGGTCACTCCAGGTCTGACCGCCATGGCGACATCACAGCAGCTCCTGCACACAAAGGGTCCCCACCCCAGTGTATGGTGCTTCAGGGAAGAGAAGGGCAGCGAGGCCAGAACAGGGATGGGATGGCTAGAGAAGAAGGCTCTGGCAGGTTTGCCCGCAGTCCTACAATGAAAATACACTTTTAATCTTCCAACTACAAATCCCACTAAACCATAAGAAAAAATAATAATTCCAAGTTTGACACAGAGCAACAATTTATACTTGAAGATATTTTTCTTCCTACAATTTACATAGAAAAGTTCCATGAGCCAGAATGAGCTGGCTCGTGTTTATAACAACTTTGTAGCCATGGACACAAAGCTGGCCATGGGTGGGAATACTCAGGAATCAGAACCAGCCCTACAGATGTAAGGCTTTTCTACAAAGGAAGAAACAAATGCCAGAAAAATCCAGTCTCTGTGCTCTCTCCTCTCTAGGGTGTAAGCCACAGTGGAAGTGTGCCTCTGTTGCTGCCATGGGCCTGTCACACCTCTTCACCTGGCCTGTTCCCTCCTCGTTTGTCAGACGAGGAGATAGGACTCCATTATCTCCTCCAGTACCATCTTTCTGAGGCTACTCTAGGGAATGAACCTCACTTTTAGATTTAAAGACTTCTGGAAACCCTTAATGATACAGCTGTCCCCCAAAGAACTACCTCCACACTAGGGCGCCCAACCACAAGCACAGTGTGCACAGCGCAGAGGTGTTCCACTCGACCTGAAGCAGACAACGGAGAGCTTGGCCTCAAGCAGGCCACTGCGCTGTATAAGCATCTGGGAGCAGGGATGCAGTGCTTCACCTGCCAAGAGAGCCAGCAGGGCAAGAACAAACTGTTAACCCCACTATTTGAAAACCAGCACCAACCAAAGAGAGACTGAAGAGAACGAGACCTGTCTGTTGCTTTGCAGGGAGCCAAGGACAGGAGAGAGGCAGCACTGACTAGTGAAAGCCGCTGAGGCCAGCTCCAAGCAGACACAAAGCACTACCAGGGATGAACTCTGGCTGCTCTGTGAAGAAGGGATTGTGGAAGGCAACCGCAGAAACTGAGAATAAAACGCGAGCAAAGTCTGGAAACAACTTCCACATGGAGGTGACTGACTGGATATCACGCTACATCCACAAAATGAAACAACACGCAGCATAAGAGGCGTGGGAAAGCTGCACACACGACCATGCGTGGTCCCCAGGGCACATGGTTAATGACAAAGGAGGAAGGAAGGACATGCGGAGTGAAAGAGTCAAAAACACACGCTTGTGTGTTTGTTTATAGTTGCAAAAGAAACAATGGGAGGAGGAAAGAAAGCAGACAGACAGGGATAGAAGCCAAACACTTCTGAATACACCATGATTTACTGGTTTGCTTTGAGAACCACATAAATCAGAGAACAAACTCCAAAACTAAAACACCCCGCTTCCTGTCTTGGTGCTGATCACAGGGTGAGTTCAGTCAGTGGACAGTTACTGAGCCACATACTCTTAGTTCTGCATAGTTCTCTGGACGTTTACTGCACTTTAATAAAGAGTTTACTAAAAAAATAGAAATAAGCCCCGGCTGGTGTGGCTCAGTGGTTGAGCGTCGACCCTGCACCAAGAGGTCGCTGGTTCAATTCCCAGTCAGGGCACATGCCCAGGTTGTGGGCCCGATCCCCAGTGGGGGGCATGCAGGAGGCGGCCAATCGATGTTCTTTCTCAATGTTTCTATCTCTCTCTCCCTCTCCTTTCCTCTCTCTCTCTAAAATGAATAAAGGAAAAAAAAAATTTTTTTTAATGGAAATGAGTCTTACAATGTCACCTTGGTGGCATAACCATCAGAGAAAACATAACTTTAAAACAATAATTTGACACTATATTACAAGTGGGACATATCCTAATAATATGAGTATTTTATTCTAAAAATATATGTTGTAAGATAAAGTGACTAGGTATTCAAGTTAATATCCTTAGAAACCAAGATTTTCAGCGTAAGTAAAAGATATACTTCATGTAAAGTTTTACTTGAATTGGAACTATCTACACTCAAGATTGTTCCCCGGGCTTGTCTGCTATGAGAAGCAACACAGCAGTAGTGGGCACCCCTAGACAAAGACTGTGGCATCCAAACACCACTCCCCATTAAACGGAACTAGGGCACCTTAGAAAATGGCCTATTCCAGGTCCGGAACAAAACATGGACAAGACCGGACATCTTGCTGCGGCAGAAAGCAAAGCAGAGTCACAGACGAATGGGGCCACGTCCAGAGAACACAGAAGCCAACTTGGGGGAACAATAGGAGCATCAAAGTATGACTTCAGTGGGTTGAAACACATTTATATACATACCCACAGGTTTATAATCCTAGGGGGAAAGCCACATTGTCACTTTGAAAGTTGCTAGTCCCAATGTATTCTAAACAGTAAGGAAAGAAATCTTCATTTCTCCTTTCTCTCCAGTAGGAACTGTATTTCAGGGTAACCAGAACTGTTGATAAAGGAAGCCTTCTTTACACAGTCAGACTTCAGAGATTCAGCAGGTTCAGGTCCAGACCACCGCAACAAAGCAAGTACTGCAATAAAGCGAGATGTAATCTTTTTGCTGGTGGAGTCTTATCTTCAATTTGTAAAAAACCACAACATCTGTGAAGCACAATAAAGAGAAGCACACACACAAAAAGATGTGCCTGTATAAGAATACCAAGGATGCCCTGGCCGGTGTGGCTCCGGTTAGAGCGTTGGCCTGTGAACCAAGGGTCCCGGGTTCGATTCCTCGTCAAGGGCACATAACTGGGTTGCAGGTTTGATCCCCTGCCCCAGTCTGGGTGCATTCAGGAGGCAACCAATCGATACGTTTCGCTCACAATGCCCCCCCGCTTCCACTCTCTCTAAAAATCAATGGAAAAAATATCCCTGGGTAAGGATTAATAAAATAATTTTTTAAAAAAAGAATGCCAATTCATAGATGTATAAATAGAATTAGAAAAATCTCTACTTTGCAATTGCCAATTGTAGGCTAAATCATGGTCCCCACAGATACCCAGGTCCTCGGTCCTGAAACCCATGAATGTTGTAGACAAATTGAGTTATATAGGCGGGACCTAAATTTAACCATAAGTGTCCTTAAAATCATATGCTTTAGAGATGGAGGAAGGAGCCACAAGGAAGGCAGGTGACCTCAAGAAGCTGGAAAATGCAAGAAATGGATTCTTCCCTAGAGCCTCCAGGAGCCCTGACACCTTGACTTCACCTCAGCGAGACAGATTTCAGACACATTTGTGGTCTTGTTACAGTGGTAAGAGGAAACTAATACACCAATGAAACAATGGATACAAGTAAAGTGGCTGTTAAACCCACTGGGTAACTGGTTAATAAAGAACTCTTTATAAGGGACACAATGAGCCTGCAGACACTGTGCCCACTCATCGATCAGGACAGATAGATAGCACACCTCCTGGGGAAAGGAAACAAGTGCACAGCTGGACCTAGGTTTATTCTTGACACCTCCCCTACCTCCCACCCTACTCCTATAAAAACCAAAACAACAAAACCCACCTGAAACCAAATAAGCATCTAGACCTAGCTACCAGTTTACAGAAAATATGAGGACCAGAGAAACACACTACATACCACCACCACAATACAATCCACCAGGTCCAGAATGTGGTAGATTCCACAGCACCAATGGTCCTTTTGCTTTCATAAATAAATGCGTTTAAAAAGAGAAAATAAATTGTTATAGATTTCAAAAGAAACTTAAAAGGTGACAACCAGATGCAGTGTGAAGACCTTTTTTGGGTTTTGATTCAAATAGAACAAGTGTAAAAACATATTTTGTGATATTTGGAGAAAACTGAACACAGACTAGATACTGGATAATAACAAAGAATAGTTAATTTTCTAAGGTATAATTTCTTTAAATTCCTCATCTACTAAAGATACATGATAAAGTATTTACAAGTGACATGAAATCTGAGATTTGCTTTAAAAAACTCAAAACAAAAGATATTTGAGGTGGGGCAGGAAAAGACAAAACAAAAATGGTGCCCTGGCCAGTTTGGCTCGGTAGTTAGAGCGTTGGCCTGTGGACCGAAGGGTCGAGGGTTTGATTACCGGTCAAGGACACATAGCTGGGTTGCAGGTTCTATCCCTGGCCCCAATGGGGACATGCGGGAGGCAATTCATCGACGTCTCCCTCTCACAATGATGTTTTTTCTTTCTCTCCTTCCCTCCCTTCTTTCCACTCTACGTAAAGAATGAATGGAAAAATATCCTCGGGTGAGAATTAACAGCAAAAAACAGTAGCCCCGCAGGTGAGGCTCAATAGTTGAGTGTCAACCCATGCACCAAGAGGTCGCTGGTTCGATTCCCGGTCAGGGCATATGCCCAGGTTGTGGGCCCGATCCCCAGTGGGGGGCATGCAGGAGACGGCCAATCCGATGTTCTCTCTCATTGATGTTTCTATCTCTCTCTCCCCACCCTCCTTTCTCTCTAAAATCAATAAAGAAAAAAAAAAATCAAATCTCATTTTAAAAAAAAGTAAATGCTGCCAATGGTTACAACCATTGGTATGTGAGATATCAGTATTCTCTTCTATTTCGGGTATGTTTGAAAGTTTTTCCAACAAAAAGGCTTAAAAAAGAAAAAGATCGAAGAGCACTATTTCTCAAGGTCTACAGGATGCTGCCAAAGCCACACTCAGAGGGTGAATCAAACTTGTAAATTTCATAATAAGGAAGAATGAAGATAAACGAGCCAAGCATTTAAGTCAAGATAGTAAGACAAAAATAAAAGTAGAAGGAATAGCCCTGGCCAGTTTGGCTCAGCGGTTAGAGCGCCCTGGCCAGTTTGGCTCAGCGGTTAGAGCGTTGGCCTACGGTCCAGAGAGACCCAGGTTTGGTTCCCGCTAAGGGCACATACGGTTGCAGTTTGTCCCCGGCCCCTGGTTGGGTCGTGAGGGAGGCAGCCACTCGATGTGTCCCTTTCACATCGATGTTTCTCTCTCTCTCTCTTCCTCTCTCTCCCTCCCACTCTATCTGAACAAAAAATGGAAAAATGTCCTCCGGTGAGGATAAAAAATAAATAAATAAATGAAGTAGAAGGAATAAATAAAAGAATTGATAAAATACAAAACTGAAACAAACAAAAAACAGCTGGGTTGGTCAATCAAAACCAAAATCAGTTTCTCTGGAAAAAAAAAAAAAAAGAAGAAGCAATTAGTTCTACCCTAGATGGTGTGGCTTAGTTGGTTGGAGCATCATCCCGTGCACCAAAAGGTGGTGGGTTCAATTCCCAGTCAGGACACATACCCAGGTTGCAGGTTTGATCCCTGGTCAGGGTGGATGTGGGAGACAAGCAATCGATGTTTCTGTCTCACACAGATGTTTCTCTCTCTCTAAAATCAAATTTTAAAAAGAGGAATTAGCTCTTTCCAGCCTGACAAAGAAAAAGAAAGTACACAGCATCCAAGCTCACAATGACACAATATTATCTTCACCCAGTTCTGAATTAAGAACAGTGCTACAAATGGCAGTAATTACATCTTCAGGTAGATGCCAAGGAAGTTAGAGCTTCTTTGCCCCACGGGGACCCACAAATTATTTTTGTATATCACTGGCATTAATTGGGTTCTGAGGCCATTAGGGGACCAACAACTGTAGTCAAGGGGACAAGGGGATGGTGTATCACAGACAGAGCCAGTCAGGGTCTACCCATGCAGCTGGGCTATTCACACAAAACACACGGCTTGCATATGGTGGTGGAAAAAGGTGGCTCCCACAGGAAGATCAGGGTACTGTCTCTCTCCCCAAAACGAGCGTATTTGTAGAGAGAAGAGATTACCAACCAACTACAAGGCAGCTCTAAACAGAACACCAGCCCAATAAATCAACACTAAATTTAGAAAATAAGACATCACGACTAAGTAGGGTCTGTTCTAGGGATGCAATAAGGATTCAGTTTTGTTTAAAAAATTGATTTGAGAGAGAGAAAGGGAAAGAGAGGGAGGCAAAGGGAGAGAAATATGGATCTGTGGTTCCACTTTATGCATTCACTGGTTGATTCTTGTATGTGCCCTGACTGGGGAACGAACTCACAACCGTGGCGTATGAGGACGACATTCTGATCAACTGAGCTATCTGGCCAGGGCAGGATTCAATATTAAGAAGTGTATACATCTCACATTTATAGCTCAAAGGAGGATAATTGAACATATATACATGATTGATACATGGCCATTAAAAAAATGCCCAAAAGACTGATGAAATTCAGCATCTATTCCTTGCTTCTTAAGGAATTTAATATCAGAAATAGATGGAAATAGCCATGAAAATAATATTGCCCAGAAGTAAAGCATATTTAGTTAAAAGCTAAAATTATCCTATTGAAGAATTAAGTAACAAAATGGCAAAGATGTTTACTATTGTCAAAGACTGTCAATCATGCAACTTAGAATACGTAATTAAGCAAAGAGACTGCTTGCAGATGAGCATCTCTCTAGAAAACCCCTCTACTATAATGAAAAACTAGGAAAACTGAAGGAAAGTTCAGTAAATCAGCAAAACCACTCATACACACATGGCCCAAATCATGGAGATGCCAAGCCACAGCCCAGGAGACATCACAAAGATGTCTGTTCTCTCCAAGTTCCTCTACACCCCCAAGGAAATGTCAAATAGTATCTGTGGCAGGCTGAGTAACGGCCACCCAAAGATATCAAATCCTGATTATTTGGAACGTAAATGTTACCTTATTCAGAAAAAACAGTCCTTCCAGATGTGATTAAAGATCTTGAGGCGACTGCCCTGGATTGTCTGAATGGGTCTTACATACCATCAAAAGTATCCTTATAAAAAGAGAACCAAAGAGCCCTGGCCAGCGTGGCTCAATTGCCTGGAACGTCATCCCATATACCAAAAGGTGGCAGGTTCGATTCACGGCCAGGGCACATACCCAGATTGTGTGTTCTATTCCCAGTCTGGGCTTGTATGGGAGGCAACTGATGGATGTTTCTTTTTCTCTCTCTCTCGGTCTCTCTCCCTTCTTCTCTCTAGAGTCAATAGAAAAAAATTTTTTTAATTAAAAAAAAAGAGAAGCAAAGAAACATAACATAGAGAAAAAAGCTGTATGAAGACTGAGGCAGAGATTGGAGTGATACAGCCACAAACCAAGGAATATGGGGATAGCCACCAGAAGCTGGAAGAGGCAAAGAACAGTTTCTCCCCTAGAGCCCCCAGAGGGAGTATGACCTTGCCAGATTTTAGACTTCTAGCCCCCAGAAATGTGAGCGAATAAATGTGTTGTTTTATTTATTTTAAATATGTTTTTATTGATTTTTTTAGATAGAGAGGAAGGGAGAGAGAGATAGAAACATCAATGTGAGAGAGAAACATTGATCAGCTGCCTCCTGCATGCCCCCTATTGGGGATCGAGCCTGAAACCCGGGCATGTGCCCTGACTAGGAATCAAACCGGGACCTCTCAGTCCATGGGACGATGCTCCATCCACTGAGCCACACCGGCCGGGCTGAATTGCTGTTGTTTTAAAAATAACACGTGCATCTGTGAGTTTATCTTTTGATATAAGCGCCATTTCAACTCAGCAGGAAGGATGGAATGGGCAATAAACAGAACCAGGAAAATTTGCTATCCATTTTGGAAAAATATAAAGGGCAATCTCTATCTCACACCACACTCCAAAATAAATTTCAGCTAGATTGGAGATGTGGAGGTGAACAGTTTCGCCTTGAGGAGCTAGAAGACGGAGGAGGAACACCTGCAACCCGGGGGAGCAAGCAGGGGAGGAACACCTGCAACCTGGGGGAGTAAGAGCCTGATGACAAAACAGACTACAGACACCATCAAGGAAGACACTGATTCATTTGACCCCCAAAGCTTAAAAATTTTATATAGAAAAGACTTTCTAGTAGAGAAGTTAGGATACAAATAGAGTTTTTCTCTGTTTGGAAAACATTTGAATAGGCTAAGACACATCAACACACACTTCATAGAAAGTGAACACATACTACACATAAACACATGAATACACGTTCATCCTCACTCAGCCCTCACTCTGAGATCAACAAAGATGAACAAAAGTGATGTAGTTTGTGAAATGGTGAGGAAAAATATGCTCCTCGACCAGAGAAAGTGTAAAATTAGAATGCGTTTAAAGACATACATATGCACAATCCAGTTCAGCCATCACACTGAGAAGTTGCTCTCCTGAAGTACCTGCAGAAGACGGCAGAGGCACAGGTACAATACGCACAGGAAGGCTCACAGCAGCACTGTCCACAGGCAAAGAACTGGGATGAACACAAGTGTGCGTCAGTGAGGAAGTGGTCACTACAGCAATGAAGCGATGGCTTAGATAACAGCCTGGAGAGGGCAAGACAGTGCACAGGACTTTTTTTTTTTTAATCTTCACCCCAGGATATTTTTCCATTGATTTTCAGATAGAGTGGGAGGGGGGGAGCGGGAGAGGGGGAGACAGAGAGAGAAACATTGATGTGAGAGAGACACATCGAGTGGTTGCCTCCTGCACAACCCCAACCAGGGCTGGAGATCAAACTGCAACTGAAGTACGTGCCCTGGACCAGAATTGAACCTGAGACTCTTTGGTCCGTGGGCCGACGCTCTAACCGCTAAGCCAAACCAGCCAGGGCTAGGACTTTGTTTTTAAAAACTGGGACATGAGTTTCCACATAAGAGGGTGTCCATACAGCTGCGGTATCAAGGCTGACAGAGATGAAGAGAGCAGAGGGCACCTGTGCAGGAGAGGGGGCAGCAGCACAAGACCAACAACCAGGATGGCCAGTCAAACAGACACAGCAGGGACACTGGCATCTAGGACTATCCTTGTTGGAAAGGGAGAAACTGGGATGCATCCTGTGGTATTGATTGAAATTAGAGATACTGAAATAAACTTATGCTTTTCAATATATAGATATAAAAATAGACATGAGTGGTATCAAAACACAAGAACATGTGTATATATGTATATATAAGTGTACACACACACACACTCTGCAACTCTTTCCACTGAGGGCCTGTGTGCACTGACACCCCAACAACCACCTACTTGGTGTCCAGACTCTGCTCTGTGAGTACCAAGTGTTGTAGAAAGGAAGTGAGTTTCCTGGAAGAGAAGACTAATTCCAGGTCTGGGGCAGGCAAGGCCATGACGAGCCCAGAGTAACATGGGGTACCAGAAGGCAACATGAGCTAAACAGATACAGGGGATATATCAAAAAGATACAAGCTGACCTTAAGGGGCTTCCACTGGCCAACCCTGGGACAA
This sequence comes from Tadarida brasiliensis, assembly GCA_030848825.1. NCBI lineage: Eukaryota > Metazoa > Chordata > Mammalia > Chiroptera > Molossidae > Tadarida > Tadarida brasiliensis. Next base: position 107,234,268 of record CM061265.1, read on the forward strand.
TATGAGCATCAAAATAAATAATGATGATAAAGGATAACCTACTCAATAAAAAGAAAAACCTTTTACCCTATACCAATATAAACAAATAAACTGCAAGTTTGATAGAAACAGATACTTAGTTTCAAAAGTACCTCCCAACGGTACACTTATTAATTACGAAGACCTCACAGTGGAGAAGCCTGGCAGAAATCACCATAATCAAGGGACCAAAGTGAACATCACTGGTAGTGGGACAAACTGAAATCATGTGCCATCTGACAAAATGCAAAGCCAAGAGCTGAGCTTCCCACCAGTGCTAGTCCAGCCAGAGAGGCAACACCTGAATCCAATCAAAAAGAAACACCTGGGCACACAATGCAATATACAGATGAGGCATCACAGAATTGTACACTTGAAACCTACATAATCTTATTAACCAATGTCACCCCAACAAATTTAATTAAAAAAACAAAAACGAACACCAAACCCACAATGACAGTCTGCAACAAAAAGCCTGTCAGCAACACAGGCATCAAGGTCAGGACGCCAAGGGAAGATGGAGTGAATGCCCCAGTGCAAAGGGGACTCAAGATCCCTGACAAAGAATTCTGAGCTGGTGTGGCTCAGTGGACCGAGCGCCGTCCCATGGACTGAGAGGTCCCGGTTTGATTCCCGGTCAGGGCACATGCCCAGGTTGCAGGTTTGATCCCGAGTGGGGAGCGCAGGAGGCAGCCGATTGATGTTTCTCTCTCACGTCGATGTTTCTACCTCTCTCTCCCTTCCTTTCTTGCTCTCTAAAAAATCAATAAAAACACATTTTTTAGAAAATATTCTGAGCTGGGTCGTTCTGGTGACATGGTAATGGGTAGAAGGCAGCAAGGCATCCATGTTAGCTCCAAGTTGGACAGCTGTATGTGGTGAAGACAGTGTCTTGTTTGTGGGAAACACACCAATGCAGCCAAGGAGTGATGAGGGTTCATGTCCCCAGCTTACTCAGGGGCTCAGAAAAAGTGTTCTGTATCACACTCACAACTCCTCTGTAAGTATATGATAGTTTCAAAGAATTTAATGGTGGACAGTACAACTTTTGTAATTAGAAAAAATAAATGTCTTCATTTGGAAATAAATTCAAGATAGGAGAGGGGTGGCAAGTGACATTGACCATTCCAGCTCAAAGTCAAAACCCAATTTTAATTAGGTAAGTTTCATCATGAGAGCAACTATTAAGACCAATACACATTTCACCCACATTTTTTGAGTTTTTTAATTTATTTTTTTATTCTCGCCCGAGGACATTTTTCCATTTTTTGTTCAGATAAAGTGGGAGGGAGAGAGAGGAAGAGAGAGAGAGAGAGAAACATCGACGTGAAAGGGACACATCGAGTGGCTGCCTCCCGCACGACCAACCAGGGCCGGGGACAAACTGCAACCGAGGTACATGCCCCTAGCGGGAACCGAATCCGGGTCTCTCTGGACCGCAGGCCGACGCTCTAAACGCTGAGCCAAACCGGCCAGGCTCACCCACATTTTATATAGCACAACAAAACTTACCTCTGTTTGAGGACATTGTCACGATACTCCAGTCTGTCACACATAATTTGTTCCAAGTTCATGAAAGCAGATTTTTAAACCATAAGAAAAGCACCCTGGAGGCACAGCCTCGACACACACAGCAGCACATCCCAAACAACTTCCAGGTGCACGTGGGGACCCCCGCTGGCTTCTCCCCAGGACCTCTATCTCTCAGTGCCCCATGAGCAGTTCAGACACCACCAGAGGGGAGAGCACAAGCCTCTGGTCTGAGCCAGCCACCAGCACGCCAAACCTGAACCACACAACACTCTCTAGCCAGAGGCAAGCTCAGAGACACCAGGACACGGAGCCAGCCATGTCACACCAGAGGAGCACTGCCTGCAGACAGGGGAGCCACCTGTGGGCTGGGTGAGGAGAGTGACCATGTCAACTAGCAACGGCTTCAAAGAGAGGAAAAAACACCCCCACACATGCCTACCACTGCAGGATCGGGGTGAGATGAGAAGACTAGCAAAAGTACACTTTAAAATCAAAATATTCTTGTAAGAAGCCCCCTAAGGCCCCCAAATAAGTTCTGAATCGACTAAAAGGAAAGAAGCCTTCAGTAAAGCCATACCGCAGCTGATAGCAAAAATCTACTTACCCTACAGCAAGTCAACTGCAGTGAGATCTGAGGGAGGGGAAGACCCACAGATTGCCAGTGAGTCCTTCACAAGCCACTTCCTGCTTAAAGATGTAGTCCTGAAACTACCAGAATAGCCTGAAACCAAAAGGGCCTCTCTTGGAAGAAATCAAGGGCTGGAGTTTCATGTACACACTCTCTAGCTCGGCGGCATCTTCGGTAGTTAAGCATCCATCCAGAAGCCTCAACCAACCAAGGACACGAAGGAGAGGCTGACATGCCACACTGCTCCAAAAGCAAAGGCTCTTTCACAGCTCAAAGGAAAGACACCTGGCTTTTAAAGACCGATTGTGGACTCTCCCCAGTAACACCCCATCTTCTTCTGTTTTCCCAATCTTGCAGACAAAAGCTGCACTTACCAATATCAAGGGGACATGCGGGTCATCTCCAGCACCTGTATAAACTAAGAACCCCGACAGCACCAATTTGGATGGGTTGCCCTGGCTGCAGCTGGCTCTGGTCTGGACGTTTCAGAGACCAAAGGGCCACACCCGGGAGCCAAGGGACCCTGAGCACAGGCAGCCTAGGAGCAGAGCTCATCACCAAGCAGGCACAAAGGTAACAGTACTCTGGTCTCAGGGGCCCGCAGTCAGCTCCAAGCATAGGCAAATGTAGCAAAATAGAAGCCTTGTCTCTAAAGAAAACAAGTGTATTCTTCAAATTAATCTCACACACACTGATTTAAACCAGCGCTACAGGACCACCTAACTAATCTATTTATCAATGTCTAAACAATAAATATAACCCAGTAATTTCATATGACAAATATTTATAAATGAGCTAAGTATTAATAAAATTAGAAACATAACACATAAGAGGGAAATGAAGAGCAACATGCACTGATTACAAAGTAAAACCTGTTGGGATAGTGCAACATATTTGATTTTGTTCCCCAGGCAGAAATCGTGGGAGTCCTCTCTAGTCATCACCTAGTAGGCCCAGGAGCCAGGCACTGTCTCCAACATAAAGAACACCACGTGAGGGACACGCGCCAGGGCCTTGTGTACAGTCACGGGACACCATCCAGGAACACACTCCCAGCGATCAGGACGGTGCAACAGAAACAGACAAGACTGTGGAGGGCCATCCTTTCCTCTCTCATTTTTAATTTCCAAAGAAAAAGAGTTTGAGAGAGAGCAGAAAGTTTTTAAGCCTACATAACATGGAATCAGAAACCATACATTTTCTACTGAGAGGAAGCCCTGAGGGGCAGAACCACTTCTCAGCAAGTCACTCACCGCAACTCCCGTGTCAAAAACAGCAAAAAAATGCCAAACACATGGCCCCTTTTCAAAAATTATTTCTTTTAACTCTATACTTCTATCATTTCCTCTTTCCTCCTGACCTCTTTGTTCCAAGGGGTCTGGTCCTTTTAGGGTAAGGGTAGTTTCTCGAGCTTGGACATGTCCCCTAAGGCTGTCTGTTGTAGCAACCTCTTTAGGAGAACAACTCTCTCCAGAGCCTCCAGATGTAACTCCCTTGACAGGCGAGGAGCAGTTGCCATGCAGGCAGTTGCTATCCAGGCACCTGCAAGAAAACTGCTGTTCCTCCCGTGGGAACCACACCCCCAGAGGTCTGTAGGCTGACTTAGAACCTCTGGGGAGCAGGGGAGAGCTCAGCCTCCAGGCCCTCCAGTGTCTGACCTAGGTAGAGTCAGAGATTCAGACTTCCAGTGCCCTTCCTCCCAGCCCCCATTCATGTAAATGCAGCCGCTCAAGCCAGGTGACACACGGGCCTAACAAGGTACCAAGTTCACAGCACTCAACTTCCCAGAAGGGCACATCAGTTTCTGCAGGAGAGTAACTACATATACTGAAGGCACCCACCTGAGGCTGAAGTTAATCTCCCTCCAGAAGAACACCAAAAGTAGCACTGGTCCAGCCTGCGCTGTGTCTAGAAGTTTTAAGGTCACTGACCTCACAGCCGGAAAGAGAGTGTGTGTCCTGCTCATGAGCAGGTGGTCAATGAGAGAACTGAGCAGTGGGGACACTAGGCAGGGCCCTCTCTCACTTAGACAAGGGAATCAGAAACGTGGTCCCCACCTCACGCTCCCCAAACGAGATGATGGCCCATTAAACAAAGGGATCATGCTAGTAACGGTGAAAGCATTTCTGCAGAAACGCAGCGTGGCAAGGAGCCCTGGGTGCACTCGGAGGCAGCAGCTTTCCTGCAGAGGCACTTGGTCAGCACACCTCTGCCCCTCGGCCGTTTGTCAGTCCGACCACACCCAAACCTCCAGAGACAGCTGCTCTACGAGGCTGGCCGCCAAAGCCACAAACCCAGTGGCAGCTGAAGCACACGAGACCAACACTTTGGGGCCTGGCCTTTGGACAGGCTTGTTTCTACATCCAGCATCTCCCTCAGACCCCAGAAGTCGGCTCTGGAATCAGCAGCCCATTGTAATTCACCGAAAGTCAGAAAAGGACAAATGTTCAAAATATTCCCTTTTTAGCAATCAACACTATCCTGCTGGTTCATGCCCTCAACACAAGCACAGGGCACCTGCCACAACCAGGTTACCTGCTGTACCACAGGGGTCCAAAACAAGTAAAGACACATGGATGGCTTAGCTCGTGACCCATACTGGGGGTGCGGGCAGGAAAGACCAAGAGGGGATTTACCCCATGAAACCTGGCCCAGGCAGCCAGAGAATGCAACTGGGCTGCTGCGACAGGATGATGGACACACCAGTCCAGCAAGAGCCTAGAATGGAAAGCCAATCCCTGAAGGTGGCTGCACATGGACTGACAGCAGTCACCTACAGGTTACCATGGAGATGGGCCCTGACTACATCAGGACTGGGACTTTGATTTGTTCACTTCCTTACCTGGATCCACTGATGAATAAGTACTTGGTGAAAAATATCTGCGTGATGACAATCAATGAGAGATATTAAAAATTCCAAGGGATACAAGATAAAAAGTTCAGTGAGGATTTTCTATTACCATCACTCCTGTCAGCATCTGTGACATTGAGGACTCTAACAGTGCAGGTGACACGGCCCCAACTCAGCCACTCCTGCAAGCGGATTCACCTGCCAGTCTCTACTCGCAACTGAAAAATGGGGCCTGTGATGACTACATCCTAGTACCCCTTCAAGGACTGATGGTAGAAAGCGCGCTGCTCAACCTCAGCACTGCTGACCTTTTGCGTGAGACAGCTCTTCATTGTGGGGCTGTCCTGGCCCTGTAGGATGTTGCACACCTCTGTCCGCTACCCAGGGAAAGCCAGTAGCACCCCCGAGTCACGACAACCAAAAGGTCCCCAGACATTGCCAGATATTCTCTGGGGGCTAAATCATTGCTGGCAACAAAGGGCAGAAGGGAAGCCAAGAGTCAGCTTCAACAGGCAAAGCTTTTGTACCACTCGTGCACCCTTGAAACAGGTCACAACATGGGATGTGTGTGAGTGACTATCTGCTCCAAGTACCCTTCTTCCAAACGAAGTCACTGAGAAACAGAGCTGACCAAGGGTTCACAGCTATCAAAGGTGGTGGTGCACCAAAGATTCAGCTCCTTATATTTATTTTTTTTAATAATGTTTTTATTGATTTTTTTAGAGAGAGGAAAGGAGAGACAGAAACATCGATGTGAGAAAGAAACAGGGATCGGCTGCCTCCTACACGGCCCCCACTGGGGATCGAGCCTGAAACCTGGGCATGTGCCCTGACTGGGAATCGAACAGGTACCTCTCTGTCCATGGGACGACTCAGCTCATCTTTAAAAGGAAGGAGCTAAAGTCCTACAGACCAAGAAACGCCCAAAGTCCCAGGGCTGATTAAAAGCAGGTCCAAACTAAGGTCTCCTGATTCCCAGTCCAGAGGAGCACTCCCTCCCACCTCTGTAAATACCAAGCCCTCTGACCTGTCTGGAGAAAGTAGCAATGCCTAGCAGTCTACACCTAACACACAAGCATTGCTGTACGTCTCACAAGGCCCATCTCCAGGAACAGTTGAGAATATCAATTCATACAAATAAAACGCAAGAGGGTTTTCAGAAAACACTTATTTTAAAAGAATTCATACTAACTGCTCAATGGCACTTGCTAACCAGGGGCTTCTGCGCCAGCAACTTCCTGCCTCTCCTCATCCAGATAAGGCCTGCTGTCCCAGTGGTGGGGTGTTGGGCACAGCTAAGCCTCCTGACAGGGTTCTTCACCCACAGCAGAGCTGGGACAGGATGGGCAGGGCTGTGGGGGCTGCATTAATACACTAATACTACAGCAAGCTTGCTGCTGGTCTACCAAGGAATGTGATTTTTAGCATTAAAATATTGTAAAATACAACCACAACAAAACAATGCAAAAACCAGCAATCCCTCATGATTCTTCCCAAGAACTATCTTCAAATGTATTGCTGTACAGGATCACATTAATGCATTGTTTCACCACCAGCTACACTTTGTGCCATTAAAAAATGCATCATACCCTGGCCAGTGTGGCTCAGAAGGTTGAACGTCGTCCCATGCACCAAAAGGTTGCCAGTTTGATTTCCAGTCAGGGCACATGCCCAGGTTTTGGGTTCGATCCCTGGTCGGGATGTGTACAGGAGGCAACCGATTGATGTTTGTTTCTCTCTTTCTCTCTCTAAAATCAATAAAAACATTTATTTTTACAAAATGCATCATGCTGTCTTTCCAGCTTATACATACAAACTGACCTGTTAGCAACTGCATGAAAAGGATGAACACAAATCCCGTGCTGATGGTGCTTTCCCCATTTTTTGTGATTACAAATGTTGCGGAAGAGAAGATCCTCTGCCCTCCTGAGCCTGTACTTCCACAGGACAAAGCCTGAGAAACACAGTTCTATGATGAGGAGGGGGTGCATGGGTGGGCACTGTCAAAGCACATGAACCTCCACAAGCTACACTATTCACACTCCACAACATTCACATAGTATACCTGACCCCTTACCCTTGATAATTAAAATGATCATGCTATTTTTCCTGATCTGTAGGGAAATATGATTTTAATGTCAATTCTTTGATCATTCAGTGAAACTGAAATCTTGCCTTGCTTATGGGCCATCTAAATTTCTTAACTGTCAAAATCAACCTATTCACAACCTCTCTCTGTCCACTTTTCTGCCAGAAAGTTTCAGCATTAGGTGAAGCAAAATCCACAGCCAGGCTACTAAAGAGAAAAGCAAATAACAGAAAGAACTATAAATTTCAGTGGAACTCAAGTTGTAAGCTAAAAAGAACATTGTTAAAAGGCACCCAGGCAAAAGTGTTAAGAAAATACTATCAAAAAGAACCTGATGGGTATGAATCAGCGGTTAGACCGTCAGCCCACACACCAAAGGGTCTCAGGTTTGATTCCTGGTCAAGGGCACGTACCTGGGGTTGCAGGTTCGATCCCAACTCCAAGGTGGGGCACGTGTAGGAGACAACCAACAGATGACGTGTCTCTCTCACATTGATGTTTCTCTTTCTCTCTCTCTCTCCTCCTCTTCCTTCTCCTTCCCTCCCTCCCACTCTCTCTTGAAAAAGAAAAAAAAAAAAAATCAATGGAAAAAATATCCTCAGGTAAGGATTAACGAGGGAAAAAAAAAAGAGGACATGTTTTGCCTTTCACACCTTGGCTGAAGGCTATGCAATTTTTTCTCTAGAAAGAGAAATAGAACTGTTACAGTGGAGGGTGGAAAACCTTTCCGAAGACAGAGGAAGTAAGCTCTTCTATAGTTACTACTAAGTACTAAGATTGTAGCCTTCTCCCTCCCTCGGCCTCCTGAACACAGGCAGCCAAGCAAGAAACGGGAAAGTATTTTTCTGGATAATCCGCAGAGACCCAAAGAAGCTGATAGGATGCTTTAAGAAAATGGCCCTGCCAGGGCCTCTAGAGTAAGGCACAGCTGGTAAGCCCCGACCACAGGCTCAGAGGCCCTCTGACAAATGAGCAGGCAGAGAACATCCCAGATAGCCAGAAAATGATCTGATGAAAGGTAAAACCCCCCAACAAACAAAAAGCAGCCTGAAGGAAAACAATGACTTCAGAGGAAAACACTTTAAAACTCACTGATGTCCTCAGGTAAGAGATGTCACACCCATGAACAAAAACAGGGGGTCACACATCAGGAATAGCAATAACAAGAGAAAGCTCTCTGAAATAGAACGAGACAAAGTCAACAGAAGGGCTAGAAGACGAAGTTGAGAGTGTCTCACAGAGAGAGAATGGAACACCTGAGAAAACCAGTGTCAATCAAGAAGTTCTAACGGTTTCATCCCAGAAAGAAAGCGGTCTGCCCTGGCCAGTTTGGCTCAGCGGTTAGAGTGTCAGCCTGCAGACCAGAGTCCCAGGTTCGGTTTCTGCTAAGGGCACATGCCTTGGTTGCAGTTTGTCCCCAGTTGGGGTCATGTGGGTGGCAACCAATCGATGACATCAATGTTTCTCTCTCTCTCTTCCCCCCTCTCTGTTTCCTGATCTATCTGAAGATAAATGCAAAAAAAAAAAAAAAAAAAGCGCGGTCTCATCCTAGAAAGAGAGCGTGGCCTGCCGCTGTGGCTCAGTTGGCTGAGTGACATCCTGTGCCCCCGTGCACTGAGAGGGCTCCAGTTCAATGCCCGGTCAGGGCACATGCCGGGATTGCGGGCTCGATCCCCAGTAGGGGAGTGCAGGAGGCAGCCGATCGATGTGTCTCTCTCTCTCTCACTCCCTTCTACTTTCCTCTCTCTAAAAAAATAAAGAAAACAAAACAAGTCCAGCTGGTGTGGCTCAGTGGTTGGGCATCACCCCATGCACCAAGAGGTCGCCAGTTCGATTCCCGGTCAGGACACATGCCCAGGTTGTGGGCCCGATCCCCAGTGGGGGGCATGTAGGAGGCGGCCAATCGATGTTCTCTCTCATCGATGTTTCTCTCTCTCTCCCACTTTCTCACTTCCTCTCTCTCTAAAAATCAATAAAGGAAAAAAAATAAAAAATTAAAAAAACAAAACATACAAAAGAGAAAGTGAATGAGAAGAAACCAAAGCAATAAATCAGGAAAAATGCCCAGCATTGAAGAACAGGAGCTTCCAAATAAAGGGACCCAAAGTGCTCCAAGGGACAACACTGCACTGGGTGTTTTGAATTTGAGAGAGAAAATCCTTCAACCTGAAAAAAGAAAACAGTCACATATAAAGGCTTCAGCAGTAACACTGGAAGGTGGGGATTGAGGCCTGGGACAGATTTATTCATAAGATTAATAAAAAAATAGAATCTCATCAGATACAAAAGACTACATTTCTTGAAAAGAGATTTAGACAATTGGTGAATTCAGTGTTGAGTTTTAGTGACAATTATGTAGAAAATTAAGCAAACAAACAAGATCATAAGAACTTCATGGAAAACAAAGACTTATCCAGGAAAGGAAAAGTGACCCCATTACACCATCTGGCCTTCCTGTGAGTGACACTATGCAGTCATAATATAAACACTAAATCCTGAACTGACCAAATTAAAGATGCACCTGCTCTGAAAGCCATGTATTTGTCTACACAGTGAAGGCACAGAGTAAAAGAAAACCAGAAACTTCCTATCTACTCTCAGAGTCAAGTGAAGAGAATGTGTGAAACGGAGAAAGAGCCATAAATGAGCAAGTCAAGTGTATATGTTATAAAGACCAAAGGAATTAGCTAAGAGCAAATGTGGGTGCTCTGCAGGGGAGGAAACATGTCTGGGGGAAGGAAGTCATAGTTTTTCCTTACAAGCCTTTTTAGATTTGACCTCTTAAAAAACCACATGAAGATACATCCTTAATTTGAAATAAAATTAATTTTTAATTTTAAAATTCATATGAATGCCATTAAAAAGCATTAAGGGAGTATGCACAGCAATGTATTTTACCAAATTAGCATCAAGCAGCGAGATGACTAACTCCACACGATGCCCAGACTTGTCTGGAACAACATGTCTGGCTCATCTTTAATGGTATTCGAGGAACTTCAGTTTGTCTGGTGAAACAACAGCCTACTAGGAATGTCACTTCCAAAATGTCTCTGATTTGAGAAAGAAAGAAAATTTTGCTTAGCCCAGAATAACTTGTATAATCAATTTTTAAAATGTTATACACATGAAAAGAGTTTAATTCTGTTCTTGGTTTTCAATGTGGAATGTGTGGTGCTTCTACAATGTAAGGGAAAGGCATGCTGACACACTGAGGTTCTCTGGCTGCTTTTCTGTTGGGTCAAAACTTTTACAACATTCATCTTGGACTTTCTGCAGCCTAACTCAGCAAGTGAGAACTCAGCTGTGTGATGTTTCTTCCAGGAACTTGGTTACTTCTTAATAAAAAAGGGAAAAGCCTTCCTATGTATGATCACTAGTCCTGTGGGAGAATGTGTGCTGAAGAGGTGATAGCAGTTTAAATACCACTCGGTACTTCAAAAAGTGTGTTCTATGCCCAAGCACTTTTGGTAAATGAGTAAGTTTCAGTCGGGAAGCATTAGTGGAGAATATATCTGATCCACTTGTGACTCAGATCACAAGTCATCCTGGCGGACAGTGTGATCACCTGAAACCCTGTCACAGTCAGTGTTTTGGACAGGACTGACTGAAGGGCATGAAGTTTCTCACAACGGGATCTCTGCAAGCCTCCACTCTGAGAGGTCGGCAGTATACCAAATTCTCAAGCTCTTGCCCATATATGCCCAGCTATAGCTGTCACATGTCCCCTTTGCATTTGGTAGTCTTCCTGCTGACTCCACCTGGAAAAACTCTTATTCATCCTCTAAATCCCAATTCAATAATAACCACATTCTTTGAGAAGACTTTCCAACAGGTAATTACTGCCTTCTCCTTCCTCTATCCAAATGTTAGACCTATCTCCATCCATTACTGCACTCAGAGCACTGTAACCTAACTGTTCTTTTACCAGTAAATTCTCTACACTAGACCATAAACGGCTTGAGGGAAAAAAAAAAAGAAGTCTATATCCTCTTTACCTTTGCATCCCCAGATCCCTTAGCAGTGTCTGGCACACAGCAATTCCTAAAGAATGTTTCTTGAATTGAACTGTTGAAGAAGTGAAGTTAAGAGGCTGAAGTCAGACAATCAGAAGCCCCAAACAGAAAAACCAAAGTGGAAAAAAAAAAAACTTGATAATTCAAGAAGAAATTCTCCCATCAGGCAGCTGAGAATTCAGTTTGGCCCACTGGATAGGGCCCTGTGACTGAGATCCCGAGGGGCCTGGAGGTGCCAAGGAGTGTGGGCCCAGTGATCTTAGGAGTGCTCTCCTTATGTTCACTGCACATGTACCCAGGTGGTGTTAACCTGGTTACAGTAGATGAGGTAAGCCCCCTAATAGTGCACAGCACATAGCTAAACTAATGGCAGTTCCAGGAAAGTTAAATCCCCGCTGTAAATTATTTAACTGGCTTTCAAATGTTGTCCCTCAAGGCTCAAGGGGGTATGCTCAGTTTTGTCCAAATCTAAAACTCTAATGACAGGTTGCTGTTTCAGACCCAGAGAACTGGGAAGTCACATGACGGAAACACCTTCTCAACTACTTTAAACATCGCTTCCAAGCACCCTAACATTAAACTTACTTAATGAGTTCAGCTTGGGGGTAGTGAAGTGTTCAAAATGGTCAGCTATAAACCACAGCACTAGGTTTCCTCCCATTTCCCACGATCCCAGGTTTGCTTCCATACATGAACATCAATCAGCGGCCTCGGACAAAATCCTAACTAGAACACTCCATCTTAACAGGGCCTTAAGAAAGTTACCTGCCAAGAAAGTGAGTATCCTTCAGCAGATCCCAAAGACAGGCGAAGTCACTGCCTGAGGGCTGACATGGCCATGAAGCCGAGGACCCAAACACAACCCAACACTGAAGGGCCAGGCATCCTGGTTAAAGACGCTTCATTTCACCAGAAGCGGTGTTTAACAAACAGCACATAGGTCGGTTTTTCCTTTGGTTTTACGTGGTATCCAAACTCCTTGCAAAGTCTGACCCTCCCATTTTCTAAGTGCGGTGGGAGAGGATATTTGGCAGCTGGCCCTGAGTCCCTAACCACTTGCCCCGAAAGTCCTCGGTATCCGCTAGGATCAGAAACAGCTTCAGGTTCCCAACTTGATGCTGTCGCCAGTAAAAGACTCAAGAATGTGTTTACTTTCGGTCAGGAGCGACCTACAAAGGCTTCCTGTGCGAGGGCATCTGCGCCCGGCCTTGAGGAGTGCAGGAAGGTTGCTGGGCCTACCGGCCACCGGGAGGGCGGATGGGCACCCCGGGGCAGGGAGCAGCGCTGCTCCCGTCCCGGGCCCGGCGGGGCACGTCGTCTTCCCGTCCCAAGCCGCACGGCCGCAGTGGGTTCGGGGGGTGCGCCCCCAGATCTGGCCTCACTACCCAGACCAAAAGGAGACAGCGCGGGAACGCGCCGACCCCCCTCCCCCGCTGGGCTCAGGCCCCAGTCCAGGCGCACGAAGGCCACGTCCCCGGGGACGGGCGCCCGACTCTATGGTCCGCGCACAGGCCCACCGGTCCACGTGACCTGCGAGAGCCAATCGAGGCGGGGCGCCCAACCATCGAGACGACGGCGGCCCGGAGCAAGAGCGGCTCCGCGGATCGTCCCGCCGTCCCCTCCCCGGCCCCGCTCCAGCGCTCCCAGCTCGGTGCTGCCGCCATCTTCCTGGAGGAGAGGGCCAGAGGCGAAGGCGCCCCTCCCGGAGGTCGCTCCGCACTCCTACCGCCTCCTACCCTCCGCCGACCGCCTCTCTTCCTCAGTAGTCACTTATCTCCTTCTAAAGAAACTCCCTCCCCTCCAATTTAGTTACCCACAGGCGAAGAATCACACTACCTGTTCCAGTCTTACCGGCGTAAGGAAATCAGGCTTACAAGGTGGGAACCGTGGAGAAACAGGGACAAGCCGCCATCTTGGTAAAGGAGAAGAGGCTACGCTTGACCTCCCCCCCACCCCCAGCATCTATATGGCCAACCGCCGTGGGAGGGGCACGGCGCCTGCGCAGAGGCGGAAAACGCGGACGAGCCTGCGCCTGCGCTCTCAGAAACCGGCGCATGGGGGAGGGGAGGAAGAACGGGTCGCGTCGAGGCGAGGAAAGCGTTGGCAAAGGGGCGGGGCGACGTGATGACGCCATCCCCCGCCTGAGGGGCGGGGCGCGAGCGGACGGCGGGCGCTGGGTGGATCCGCGGCGCGGTCGGTCGGCTCCTCTTCTACGGCTCCTCGGCGGTGAGTGTCCCGCTGTGGGTCTGCTTCTCTGCCGCCGGGGTGCGAGCTGTGGACCGACACAGAAGGGGCAGGGAGCCCGCTCGGGGCAGTCAGCCGTGCCGGGGGTCGCGCGGGCGGGGTGACCGCGCGGGGTGGGGGAGGGGCTGGGGTCCTGGGCCTTCCCCCGGCTCTCCCGGGCTCTCCTCTGCCTTCTTCGTCCCTCCCCCGCCCTCCTCTGTCCCCTCTCCGGGCCCCCGCCCCCCGGGAGCCCTGGCTCGGGCGGAAGCGACGGGGCGTGTCCCGGGAGAACCGGTGACTCTTTGATCACTTCGTGGGAGAATCCCGTGGAACAGCCTCAGTCGTTGGCCTGGGTGCCGGACGTGCAGCCGGTGGTCGTGGTCCGGGCGGGAGAGTGCAGGTTGTGGCCCGTCGAGCACTTCGGTCGTGCGGCCGTCCTTTTGTCGCCCTGACACGGGCCCCTCCCTCCCGCCAGTCGCGGCAGGGCAAGCCTCGAGAAGCCTCCGCCGCCTTGCTCGCTTTGCAGGCGGTCCCTGGCCGCGGGAGTGGAGCGGGGGGAGGAGGAGCCCCTGCCCGGTGCGAGCCCCGCTCTCCGGGACCTGGGGCGAGGAGGCCGACTTGCGGCCGCCGCTGCTTCCCGTCAAGCCCCAGCTCCCGTGGCCCACAAGACCTGGCCGCCACTTACTTTTCCGCCTCATTTTTTGCCAGTATCACCCGTGCCTTGTCTGCCCCCCATAGACACGTGAATCAGCCACACTGAACTGGTTCAAACCGCTGTGGTCTTGTTCACTTTGGGCTTTGGCCCGAGCTCTTTCTTTTGTCTGGGACCAGTTACCTCCCCATCTTCTCTGCCTTTTTCTTGCCTAGTCCCAGTTCTGCTATTCAGGACTTGGCTCAGATCAGATTTCCTGCGGTTGGGATAGGAGTTGGCCTGATGTCAGCCTTTGTCATACTGGTAGTGGTGCTCCAGTCCATGACTCCTGTGAGGGGCGTGGGATGTGGTGAATGTGGTCGCCCTTACCCACTGCCTAGCACCAGTGACCCCCAGTAGTAAGTTCTCAAGTATTTCTTGAATGACTCAAGTTGTTAGAATATTTCAAGATAAGTATAATGTTCCAGAACAGCCTTGTCACCATGAGGAGAGATACATAATGGTGTGAGGTGTCGAAAACTGCTTTCTGGTGTTTGTAGTTGGAGGTTCGTGATTTCCACGTTTGCTAGTTTGGAGAAGGCTTTCTTTGCATCACCCAGCACCCGAACTCGCTGTGTGTGCTGGTCTGTCAAATCTTGGCAATGATCAGGGCTATAAAAGGATATCCTGATATTTCTTTACATTTTTCGTTTTGATCTCTTACCCAGCACAGCAGCCCAGAGTAAAGAACAAGGGCTTTTTGATTAAATCAGGTTTGCTCTTGAACTAGCAGGATGAGCTAGGGTGATGAGGAGGGGATGCGGGGAACCTCCCTCTGTCATTCATAAATGTGATTCAGGCCCCTTTTTATACCCAACTACAAAGACAGACCACCGAAAAGAAGAAAAATTTTTGTTCTTTTCCCAGAGAGAGGGAACACCAAACTTACTTGGCAGCAGAACTGGGTTGCATCCATTTGTGTAGTTGGTATTTGTCCCACTTCTTGCTAATGGTCACACGTGTTGCTGCATAAAATGCATTTGATTTCGGGGTGTTATGTGGCATACTGTACTGTACTGTGTACCTTCTTCAGATCCAAAGAATCTGAATGCTAGAACATCCGGAGGGCTCTGACCAACCTCCCGGGTCCTGCATGGCAGGGTCATTTTGTGGACTGGGATAATGTATGTAAATATAAGAGTAACATGTCAGTAATTGGTGGATGTGGTAGTCCATTAAAATAAATTCCTCCAGCAGAACATGTTTATGTTGCCAAGAATCCAGATTTATCTATATGTCTTCATCTTTTGTTTTGGAAAAGTTGATTTTCTCAGTGTGAATTGGGATGGGAGTATTGCTTTGTAGAAGAAGGAAGCCATGAGTCAAGGAGAAAAAAAATTTAAACAAGTTCTAGCATCTAGATGCTACAATGAACACAACCTGAAAGAATAAAATTTTCATTTGATCGCATTTCTGAGGTTTGGGGGATCCAATTGGTCTGCACCCAAGTTTAAATTAATCAGTGTTTGGCATTCTGTGTTACTAGATCAAGGCTTTTTCACTGAAAACCGGGTGCTTCAGTCAATGGCATAAAGAAAAGTAGCTGAAAATTTTAAAAATTATGTAACTGCTCTGAAGAAGATTTAAGCAACTTTTATTTATTTATTTATTTACTTAATCCTCACCTGAGGACATTTTTGCATTTATCTTTGGATAGAGCAGGAGGGAGAGAGGGAGGAAGAGAGAGAGAGAAACAACGACCTGAGAGAGACACATCGAGTGGTTGCCACCCACACAACCCCAACTGGGGCCGGGGACAAACTGCAACCGAAGTACATGCCCTTAGCAGGAACTGAACCCGAGTCTCTGGTCCACTCTCTAAAATTCAATTTTAAAAAAAAAGAAAGAGAAAAACAAATACATATAGAAAAGAAGGTATAATTACAGACACAGGAGATTGCAAAACTGGCCAGGGCGATTTAAGCAACTTTTAAAAGACATTTTTATAGATGTTCACAAATCATGCTCTGTTAAAATGGGAGTGGGGAGCCCTGGCCAGGGGGCTCAGTTGGTTAGAGCGTCATCCCAATATACCAAGGTTGTGGATTCCATCCCCAGTCAGGGCACATACAAGAAACAACCAATGAATGCATAAATAGTATAATAACAAATCGATTCTCTTTCTCTCTCTCTAAAAGTCAATCAATAAATTTTTCATAAAAATAGCCCTGGCTGGTGTGGTTCAGTTGGTAGGGTGTCATATTGTGCACCAAAATGTTGCCAGTTCGATTTCTGGTCAGGGCACGTGCCTGGGTTGCAGGCTTCATCCCCAGTGGGGGGCATGCAGGCGCCAGCTGATCAATATTTCTGTCTCAGATGTTTCTCGATTCTTCTCTCCTTCTCTCTAAATATCAGGAAGGTTAAAAAAATCAGTGAAATAACTCAATAGACAGGTAAATAAGTCCAGAAGCTGGTTCTTTGAAACAAATTCCTTAGACATCCCATTAAGAAAAAAAGCAGCCCTGGCCTGTTTCTCAGTGGTTAGAGCATCTGCCCTCAGACCAAAGGGATCTCAGGTTTGATTCAGGTCAAGGGCACATACCTGGGTTGCAGGTTCAATTCCCAGCCTTGGTCGGAGTTGTGCGGGAGGCAACCAATCAATATCTCATATCCATGTCTCCCTCCCTCCTTCCCTTCACTCTAAAATTCAGTTTTAGAAAAAAGAAAGAAAAAAACAAATACATATAGAAAAGAAAGTATAATTACAGACACAGGAGATTGCATATATCAAGATGGCCACACATTTGAAAATCTGAGGGTAAGGTTCTACCAATGAAAAGGGACCAAAACGACAGAATTAGAGCTGAATTCCATCCAACCCCGAACAGATAAACCAGTGTCACATAAGACACTACTTAAAAAGGGAAAGCATTTCTAATTTATTTTATGAAGATAGCACTTTAATAAACCCAGACAGAGACCTTAAGAAAGCAAGCTACTGGCTGTAGGTCTATCTCACTCATGAATGTAAATGGCAATTTTTTCAGTGAAATATTTTCTGGCAATTAGATTCTAGAAATGTACCTAAAGCATGGCTGTTAGAACAAATTAAAGGAGAAAATTTTATGTGGATAAATGCTGAAGAGACATAAAATGCAGCAAATGTGTAACGAAAACATTAAGGGTATTACCATAAACCAATGACACATGTTTTTCTCTAATTCATCTGTTTATCTTGCCCAGCATTCCTATTTTCATTTAATTTACCTTAATTCCACCACCTATGCTGAAAGTATTTTGGATAACCTAGATCCAGTTTCACCTGCTCCTTATCAGTAGCCCTCATTTTGAGCTCTAGGCTGCACCCGATACTCCTCCTTCCCACCCTTAGTAATGATGTGTCATAGTAAAAAGCAGTTTACAGACTGTGTGAAAGTATTCATCTCACCCTCTTCTTCAGCCCCCATCTCATTACTCCAGACAGGTGAGAATAAGTCTTCCAGTGGGCCACTAAAAAGAACCGAGAGTAAAGCCTTTCTGTGACATAATACCATAGAGTAAAAGGTTTACAAGTCCTATTTTTTTTTTATTTAATTGTCCTCCAAGGATATTTGTCCATTGATTTATTCATATAGAGTGGAGAGGGTTTGGGGGGAAACGTCAATGTGACTCACATCGATTAGCTGCCTCCCACACAACCCCAACCAGGCTGGGGATTGAACCTGCAACCCAGGTGCATACGCTTCAACAGGAATTAAACCCAAGATGATGAGCCAAACCGGCCAGGGCTTACAAATCCTATCTTAAGCTTGGTTAACCAAACCATACATGGGGTGCAGGGGCCTCATTTCTTCAGAGGTGGTTGGAAACATTTCCATTTGGAAGGAAATTTCAAGTTTGCAGTATTCAGGAATGTTCAGGTTTGGAGGAAATGAGCAGGAAATTAAAAGAAGCTTTCAAATAAAGTTTTAAGCACCAGAGGGAATAAAATTTGATTGCATTCATATCTCTTGACTTTGTTACTGAAGGTTAGCCAACAGACCCCACATTTCCCATAGTTTCAAGGCTTCTAAAATTCATATTAAAATTTCAAGTAACTCTGAAACTGTCACATTTCTCAAACGTTCAAGTGCCTTCAGTCCCTTTTCCTTTGCTTATAAATGTAGTTCATGTTGCTCTGTATGCCCCAGTGTCCAAATCTAGTTCTCTGGAGCTCTAGGAGTCTTTGACAGCTAGCACAGGAATCTCCAGGGAACTTTTTCTTGTTGAAAAGGTTCAAAGAGACTCGTGGTGTGACTTGTCTTCTGGTGTGACCAGTGACCATAGTGCCTAATTTATAACTCATTATTAAAGAAAGTCTGAATATTCTTGTAAATATGGGTACATAGCTTTACATAGGTAGGATGTGGTTGCATTCATGAACTAATTATATCTAATTTATAAAGAGAAAATTTTATCATTTCTGGGGAAGTATTTGATGTAATTGAGAAACTAAAGTGTTGAAACCTTATGTGTAAGTAAGTCTTTTTCATGTGAATTCATGCTAAGTTAAATACCTGTATGTGTAATGGTATTTGCACGTGTTTTTTTACAGATTGACGGAACTTCACTGAAGATGTCTAAGGTAAGAACTTATGCTTCCTGTATCTACAGTGTAAGAAGAAACTGCTTTATGTTCTCAAGTTGTTTATAGTCAAAACTTATGATTCATTATTTTTATTTATTTTTTATTTTTTATTTTTTTATTCTCACCCGAGGACATTTTTTCATTTTTTGTTCAGATAGAGTGGGAGGGAGAGAGAGGAAGAGAGAGAGAAACATCGACGTGAAAGGGACACATCGAGTGGCCGCCACCCGCACGACCAACCAGGGCCGGGACAAACTGCAACCGAGGTACATGCCCTTAGCGGGAACCGAACTCGGGTCTCTCTGGACCTCAGGCCGACGCTCTAACTGCTGAGCCAAACCGGCCAGGGCATGATTCATTATTTTTAATAACACTGATCTATTCGATTCATTAAGACAGAATTCTAATTGAATTTTCCTAAAAAGCTGTGAGCTTTTTTCTTTTTTTTAGATTGCCAATTTCTTGTTTCTAAATACATCAAGAACAATCCATTTAGCCTCCATAGATCATTCCCAGCAGACTAATCAAATAATAATGTAAAATTCTAATAATTTATCATGAGAAATTGATGAGGCTCTTTGACTTGATAAATTGGCTTATATTAGCTCTTGCAGATTAGCCCAGAGCTCTGAAATAATAGTTCTAAAAGCCCTGAGGAGGGGCCGTGGACCAGAGAGTCATGGGTTCAGTTCTAGTCAAAGGCACATACCTTGGTGCTGTTCAGTCCCCAGCCCTGGTCAGGGTCCTTCAGGAGACAACCAATAGATGTGTCTCTCTTATATCAATGTTTCTTTCTCTCTTTCTCTCTTCCTCAATTCTACTCTAGTTTGTTTTTTTTGTGTTTTTTTTTAATCCTCACACGAGGACATTTTTCCATTTTTGTTCAGATAGAGTGGGAGGGGGAGAGAGAGAAACATTGATGTGAGAGGGACACATCAACTGGTTGCCTCCCACATGACCCCGACCAGGGCCGGGGACAAACTGCAGCCGAGGTATGTGCCCGTGGCCAGAATCGAACCCGCGACTCATCAATCTGTGGGCCAACGCTCTAACCGCTGAGCCAAACTGGCCAGGGTTAGATTTTTTTTTTTCAGTCCTCACCCAAGGGTACTTTTACATTTATCTTCAGATAGAGTGGGAAGAGGGGAGAGAGAGGGAGGAGAGAAACATCAACGTGAGAGAGTCACATAAATTGGTTGCCTCCCGCAGTACCCCGACCAGGGCCAGGGACTGAACCACAACCAAGGTACGTGCCTTTGGCCAGAATCGAACCCATGACTTATTAGTCCGCGAGCTGATGCTCTAACCACTGAGCAAAACCAGCCAGGACACTTCACTTCCACTCTAAAAATATTAAAGACGCGGAGGAAAGTAGAACTTGTGATTGAAAGTACAGGATTATTATTTTTGCCTTTTGTTTTTAAGCTTTGAGTATTAGTATCTGATACATAAGCAACATGCTGATTTTTGCTTTTTTACAAGTATTAGTGTGGAACACCAGTAAGAAAATAAAAGTTAACCATAATTCCCATCACCCAGAAATAACATAGCTTCTTGTGACTAGTTTTATTACTTGTGTGCACATGTGAAGATACATTAGAAAGTAAATAAATCAGTCCGGCCGGTGTGGTTCAGTGGTTGAGCGTCGACCCACACACCAAGAGGTCGCTCGTTCGATTCCCGGTCAGGGCACATGCCCAGGTTGTGGGCCAAATCCCCAGTGGGAGGCATGCAGGAGGCGGCCAGTCGATGTTTCTGTCTCTCCCTCTCCCTCCCTCTCTCTCTAAAAATAAAGAAAGGGGAAAAAAAGTAAATCAATTAATGTGTCTTGACTTCTTTCCATTTATAGTGTGCGACTGCGCATTTCCACAGCTTTACTTTGTCCCATGTCCATCTGTCGTTCCTCATCAGGTGTCCATCTGTCAGGGAGTATTGACACTTAGCATTATCAGCTATGTCTCTTATTCTCACTCTTGTCTGTCTTGATCTTTGAGGGTAGATACTCAAAATCCCACCCCTAAGTTGCCTGTCCACCCTTGGTGAGGCCTGTCCCATAGAGTTAAGAATATCACAAGAGGTGATTTTTTCCTGGATACTTTTTGTAAATGCATCACACCTGATACGTTTTTATTTTAGGTATTGCTTAATTGCTTAACAGAAATGTAATTTTAGTTCAGCATATAGGTACGGAATAATACTGGGTTGGTTTTTTTCTTTTTAATAAGTGTTCTTAAGTGAAGACCATTCGTTTTCTGATACAGGTGACTTTTTGGAAGTATTTATATACTTTATATATATTTAGTTAATGAGAATGAGTGATACCTGTGTTTGTCACAGCTTGATTATGTCTTATACGCAACTGATGCGGTATTTATTCTCTCTCTCTCTCTCTCTGTTTTGGTAAAATCTTATTTTAGCAACAACAAACTCAGTTTATAAATCCAGAAACTCCTGGCTATGTTGGATTTGCAAATCTTCCTAACCAAGTTCACCGAAAATCAGTGAAAAAAGGTTTTGAGTTCACACTAATGGTTGTCGGTAAGAAATTAATTTTTACTTTCAAGCTTATGAACTATGTGGCTGTCTGCCTTCCCAACCTGTGGAGTGTAATAATAGCATGAGCTATAAAGTCAGGGAAAATTCCTTTGTTGGCAGAATCAAATAACTTGGGGATTTGGTGGGAGGTGGGGGGAGTTCTTTAGAACATTTTGCTTGAGAGTTAAAATAACAATTTTTCTGTCATTTATTTATATGTAGTGATCGGTTTTTTTTTTGTTTGTTTTTTTATCCTCACCCGAGGACATTTGTGCATTTATCTTCAGATAGAGCAGGAGGGAGAGAGGGAGGAAGAGAGAGAGAAACATCCATGCAAGAGAGGCACATCGAGTGGTTGCCACCCACACGACCCCATCTGGGGCTGAGGACAAACTGCATCTGAGGCAAGTGCCCTTAGCGGGAACCGAACCTGGGTCTCTCTGGTCCGCCGGCCAACGCTCTAACCGCTGAGCCAAATTGGCCAGGGCTCTTTTAATTATTAAAGTCGTTTGAAATTGAGTGATTACATGATTTTTTTCCTGTTATCAGATATATTTTTTCATGAGTTAATAGCATATATTGTGTTTCAGCATGACTGCAACAAACTTATCTACTGATGAACTATTAATTCTGCTTGCCATATCACATTTCATTCTTTGTTGCTGTTGTTAATCTTCACCCAAGGATGTTTTTTATATTGATTTTTAGAGAGAGGAAGAGAAACATCAATGTGGGAGACAACACACAGATCGGTTGCCTCCTGCACGTACCCCGACCAGGGCCAGGGTGGAACCTGCAATCCAGGTACATGCCCTTGACCAGGAATTGAACCCTGACCCTCAGGTTCAAGGGCTGGCACTCTAACCACTGAGCCACACCAGCCATTGCCGCATTTCATTCTTAATAATTAAAATTCTCCCCCAAATGAGGAGGTATTTTGATGATGAGTAGAAGAAATGACTGTAGCCTAGGGTGAACAGTTCATAAATCTGAAATGAGAGAAACTGTGGGACCCTTGGTCCAGAGAAGGGAATGGTGGCATGTTTTAGGATCACAGTTACATGATCATGATAATGCGGGGTCAAGTTTCTGATAGAAGACAGAAATGCAGTGTGGTTGTCACACAGTTACTTCTTTGTAAAGCATTCTAAAACAGGCAATAACTTTTGCTTCTGGCCATGATAGAAAAATTCACAGGGCCCGGTAGTATTTCAGGCGTTGTGAACCGTACAGTTTTTGGTGGAGCCATTCAACTCTGCTGTGGTCGTGGGAAACAGCCGTATTCCAGTGAAGCTTTGTTTACAAGTAGTGGGCTAGATTTGCACTGAGGTTCATTGTTTGCTGCTCCCTGAAATAACTTACCAGACTAATTTTGGCACAAATAACTAAAGGCTTGTCAAAATATAGAAAACCGCTTTTAAGATATTCTGCAATAGGCAATACAAATCCTTGAGAGAAGGAAAACAAATTATATGAACTGTAAAATCATTCCAGCTTTCTTCTGTGCACCTGCCCCTGCCTGGTGAGGGCTCATTCGGTCAGAGCACAATAGTCTCAGAGCTGAAGGACTTGATCACCATTCAGGGAAGCTGAGTACCTGGATCCTGAGGCCGTACGGCAGTTCCAAAGACAGCCAGGACTCTAGAAATCTGCATGGGGTTCCCTTGGACACTGGGTGACACTCAAATTCCATGCGGGTGGGCAAACCATAACCACCAGGAGAGCGAGCTGAACTGGAGACCATGTGGAATTGGAAAGGTGGAATGGGGTCAGGAGACATTGGAATTTCAGCCAAGCAGAGGGGACATCACTGAACATCAGGGCATTCCATAGAAACTCCAGGAAGTACTTGGGTTAAACCAGAAAGAAAGGTTGTTTTAAAACCTCCTTAACAAAACTTTTAAACAAGACTTGAAAGAATATTAACTACTTTCTAGGAAAAGAATCATTACTTATTAGAGAAGGAAATCAAAATCCAGTCATTTACAGTGTAACATTCATATATCTAGCATCCAATAGAACATTATTAGATATGCAAAGAAGAAAAAAAATGTGGCATATAAATTGAGAAAAATCAGACGAGAGAAACAAATGACAAATTCTAGAGTGGGCAGACAAGAACTTAAGTATTTTAAATATGCTCCTGCACTCTAAGGAGAACATGAATATGATGCAGTAAATAGAAGAAAACAAAAAAGAACCAAATGGAACTTCTAGAGATTAAAAAAACACAACCTCTGAGATGAAAATTTTTCTGATGGGCCAACAAATTACAGATTACAGAAGAAATGGAGCAGTCAAAAGCATCTATACTAAAGTCAACACCATGCATAATAAATACCAAGAACAGCAGACAGGTGAAGACCACTGATAAACGGGAAAACATCTTAAAAGTAGCCAAAAAAAACACATTACATGCAGAGGGTGAAAGGTAAGAAGGCCACCTACTTCTCAGGAGTAACATAAGCCCTGGTGCATGACAGCTTCAAGTACTCAAGGAACAAAACTCAGCCTAGAAGTGTTCACCAAAAATAACCTTTAAATGAAAGTTAAGAAAGATGAAAGGCATCTTTAGATAAATAAGGTGAGAGACTTTATGACTATCGGACCTGCACCATAGGAAATATTAGGTTCTTCAGGTGGCAAGAGAAGGGGGAGCACTGGGAATGGCAAATGTGTTGTATAAAAAACCTCTTGCTTTTTAATTGTTCTAAAGAACTGACTCTAAACAAAGCTAACACAGCCACATGGGAATAATGGACACAACACAAAGGACAGGAGTGTGAGTGGAAGCATGCTGGGGTCTGTCCACTCATGCTGTATGTGAAGCGATAGCATACTCTGTAAAGGAAGACCAAAGTTCAAGTGCATGTTGTACGCTACAGGGCAGCCAAAGAAAAAAAGGATTTGGCTGAAATAGATAAGACAAATAGAAAAAGTGTAGCAGAATGACAGACTTGAACACAACCATGTTAATAATTATATGTTAGTAGACAAGGCAAAGTAAAAGGAAGGATGTGTCTAGCAGTAGGAGGGCAGGTCGGCAAATCGTGGACCCAGAGGTGGAACACTGCTCAGGAAACAGACAGACTGCTGGTGGTCAGTAGTACAGAGTAATCTCCAAAGTTAATTATGCTGAGCAAAAGCAGCCAGACAGAATAGGGCGTGAATGAGCCCAAGTATGTGGAGTTCTAGAATAATCAAAACCAATGTGTAGTGACAAAAAGCAGATTGATGTATGCATGCAGTGGGGCCTGGGGGGTGAGGGGTAATTCCTGAGTGGCATGGAATTTGTTTAAGTGTATCCTGTTGTCAAAACTAATCCAACTGGACAGTTTAAATGAGTGCCCATAACTACGTTTAATTGAGCTATATATAAAGGATACATAGTCAGGGAATTGGAGGGATTAAGGGTGAGATGGGTAGTGTAAAACAGCTGGAAAGTTCACCACAAAAACCTCAACTTTTAAATTGTGACTATTAGCAGCTTAAGAAAAATGGTGTGTCAGGAATACCCCAGTACACCCAACTGTAAGTTAGAGACTATTGGGGAGGAAAGGTGTAATTTTTTTAAATTATGGCACACTTCTAAAGAATTGAGAAACTTCACAAAATGGTAGAGTATATGGAAATGAAAGACCACAAATGTTTGGGCAGCAGTCGGCAAGGAATCTGAAATCACAAACAAGTTGTTTATAGACACCAAGGAAGGAAGCCAGGTGGCGGGTCATCCATGAGAGAACATGACCAGGCTGTTGACAAGTACCCAGATGGTGACAGTTGATGATAACTTATATAGTTACTACCCTCCCACAATTATGTGGGTTGGTGGCTCAGTTTATAAGAAAAGCAATTTAAAAATATAAAGCTTATTGTCAAATATGTTACCTGGTAGACAGTCAGTAGAATGCTTAGTGTGACCAAATTCACAAGAGCGTTAGAGTGAACACTGAGAAAATGAAACCTGGCCTTAAGCAGAAATATGCTAACGTAATTGTAGGTTCGGGAGTTGTTTGGGCAGAAAAGTTGGCCACTTAGAGTGCTCCCCTTCAGGGGCCTTCAGGAAAGGCCCTTGTTACACATTGAGGAAGCAGTTTCTTGTGTTAGTTAAAATCAAAAGTAAATGTGAGCCTGGCCGGTGTGGCTCAGTGGATTGAGTGTCGTCCCATGGACTTGAGAGGTCCCAGTTTGAATCCCGGTCAGGGCACATGCCGAGGTTGCGGGCTCTGTCCCCGGTGAGGGGCGTGCAGGAGGCAGCCGATTGATGTTCCTGTCTCTTCCTCTCCCTTCTCTCTCTAAAAATCAATAAAAATACATTTTTTTAAAAAAGTGAATGTGAATGAAAACTTCCCCAGGTTAGGAAGCTCTTCATTTACTAGCATTCCTGGCTTGGTCTAAGTTTTGTTATTTTTTGTTTGTTTTTTTAGCCCAGGTTTAAAAAAATAAAACCTCATTCCTGGCCAGGTGGCTCGCAGTTGATTGGAGCATCGTCCTCTACACCAAAAGGTTGGGGGTTCGATTCCCAGTCAGGGCACTTAACCAATCAGTGTTTCTCTCTCCCCCTTCCTCTCTCTAAAATCAATAAAATCAAATCCTTGGTGAGGATTAAAAAATAATAAATAAAGCCTCATTTAGATTAAAATCTAAAGCATCTGACAGTTTGCCTGATAGGTAGTATGGTAAAGGCAAGCTCCCCTTTTCTCGCCATTGCATATTTTTCATGTCGTGGCACCACCTGGTGCCCAATGCTGAGTATTTCCTTCTAGTAGGTGCAGATGAGCCATTTTGTAAACGCTGAGCACCACTGTCCCAGCCGCCTTGGCTGTCCCCACTTTACAGGTTGACTACACTGAGGTTGCCGACCCAGTATGTTTTGTGTAAAATTTTTGGACGGTGGTGCGTTTACACTGGTTCAGATGTCTTGTGAGCGTTTCCCGTGTTGAGAGGCGCCTGATTGAGAAACCCGCGCTGGGGGAGCTGAGTGGCAGTGGAGCGGGACAGAGCTGGGCATTCAGAACTCAACTCCTGGCGGCGGCAGCTCTGAGTTGGCAGAGTATTTGTAGATGTTATCTCAGAGCTATCCCAAGTGAAATAGTCACTCCCGCCCTTAAAATTAAGATTTTAGAATTTAGCCCTGGCCAGTGTGCTCTGTGGTTAGAGCGTCGGCCCTCGCACTGAAGGGTTGAGGGTTCATCCCGGTCAAGGGCAGGTAGCTGGGTTGGCAGGTTTGATCCCTGGCCCCAGTTGGGGTGTGTGTGGAAGGCAACCAGTGGATGTCTCTCTCTCATATCGATGTTTTTCTCTCTCCCTCCCCCTTTCCCTCCCTCCACTTTCTAAAAGTCAATGGAAAATATATCCTCGGGTGAGGATTTATAAACAAATTTTTTTTAAGAATTTGGAATCAGTCACCGGGGTTTTAATACTGCTTTCTGAAAAGAGACTATTTCTACTTCAGCACTTGTGCTCAGATGTCTTCTACATGATAGTCCCCTTTCAGCTGTCACCAGTTATCCAGTGCTAGAGAGTAACTTGGTCATCTGCCCCACTGGACCGCAGAGCGCCGTGGGCAGGGACTTATCTGTCCTGCTTTCTGTTGTCCCAGCACCCAGCCCTGTGCCAGGGATGCAGAAAGGACTTAGCACAGATTGGTCAGACCCCGTTCAAGTGTGGTAAAGATGTAGAGGATTGCTGGACAGTTTATTCAAAGGGTAACTTGACGGGATAGTGTGTGTGCAGTCACATTTTTTATGCTTCTATATTGGGATGTGTTCACATGTAATTCTGGTTTGTCCTTTTGATGTTCTTTCATCTGTGAACATTGAAGTCTAATTAAAGTGTAGTCCTAATTTATCTGTTTGCACATTTTACACTCTTTTGTTCTTGATTTTCTCAACAATGAGTTTTAAAACGTGTGTGCTCCTTCCACATGTCCTACGGGACTCAGCAGGGGAAGGTTCAAACCCAGATGCCTGAGAGACACAAGTTTAGAACCACTTCTCCATGCAAAGTTAAGCCGAAGGTGGTACCCGCCATGAAGGGGGAATCTGTTCACACTCCCTTCAAGTATAAGGTTTAATTTTTGGTATCTTGTATCATCTTTGAAGTTAAATTTAAAACACTCGGAATACATAGTTACAGTAGTTGAAGAGGAATTCTTGACTCATTAAATACTAGAGTAAACACATGCTGCCCAAGTCATTCATCTCACACTCAACAGTGTGCGGGGTGAAGTTGCCTGACATGGGCAATTGCCAGTGTTGGGACATGGAGGTGTTCAAAACAGGAAGTGGGGAGGGGGCTGGCTCCTGCCTTGTTGACCGGGAGGGGGGATTACAGAAAGTCAAGTACAGGGGGATCTCGATGTCTGTCCTGTTTCCTGTTCCCACAGCCTGAGAGTTGTGTGCTGTTGGCATTGGTGAGGAGATGGGTTCAGTTTTCTGAAAATGTGATACAGTAAATGATTGGCAAACTCATGACTGAAAACCTACTTAGCATTCTGTTTATCAAAAGATAAAGACCCCACCCCCTCCAATGTCCATTCCACACATTTGTGAAGAGGCGAAATCACATTTCTGATCTTACAATGTAGGAATTCTGGAGCCCCACAGACTGGATTCAAATTGAGGTCCTTTTCTGGGTGGGTAACCGACCACGGAGTCCAGAGAATGGTGTTTTCGGGGCATGTAACCCAGTGCCAGGCCTAACAAAAACACTCAGCAAACTGTCGTCCTGATAGCATCATGACAATGTCCTCATTTTCATTTAAAGGTGAATCGGGTCTAGGAAAATCGACTCTCATAAACAGCCTGTTCCTGACGGATCTCTACCCAGAAAGAATCATACCTGGAGCTGCAGGTATAAAAGTTCATACACTCTCATAGTTCGCCGTGAAAGTTGATAAAGAGTACGTAATTAATACCTGATGCCTGAGCCTTGAAGTTTTGCTTTTGTTCGGCTTGAACACAAGGAAAATGTCTTTTAGGCAAGAAAGTGCTGCTGCACCTGTGTTCTTACTCAGGTTATAGGCTCTGACAGCGTACCCATGGGTCCAGCCTCTCTGAGTCTTTGTCTGTAAAGTGTCATAAATAGTTCCTGCTATGTTCCTCGTATGATGGGAGGATCAAGTGGCAGTGTCGCCTCTCGTGGGGAAGCTGTGTAACTAGTAGTTGCTGTGGGAGTGGGAGTCTGACTCCAGCTGCCGCTGTCTGAGTGTTCCCGGCAGGACACCGGTGTCCGTGAGTGCTGGCTGATGAATGGATAGAGCCTAGGACCTGGGCTGCCACGGCGGAGACAAACAGCCTGTCACGGGTATTTCTTAATTCAGTTTTTAAAGGAATTCAAACATTGTTTTCTTTGTCCCAGGAAAAGAAATTATAATTTTCAATATTGGCATTTTTACCTTCCCAGGCAGCCCTTTAATCTTAGCTTCACCGTTTCCCTTGCTGACTCTTGAGATCGTTTTTACACAATCCTCAGGTTATCTTCTGAAATCCTTCCTCAAAGAGAAGTAGTGATTTTCAAGTCATTTGTTTGATAATAAGAAAATAAGTAACAGGTAATTTTTTCTCTTTGCAAACTGGCTCAATGTTAAGGCATGATCTCTTACTAAGTTCATTTCTTTTCTAGAGAAAATTGAAAGAACGGTCCAAATTGAGGCTTCGACTGTAGAGATTGAAGAGCGAGGGGTCAAGCTTCGCCTGACAGTGGTGGATACACCTGGCTATGGTGATGCCATCAACTGCAGGGACTGGTACGCACCTCACAGGGACGGGCACCCAGAAGAGCTGAGGGCTGGGCATGTGTTCACACCTGCTCTGCTGTATTTAAGTGTGTGGTGTTGATGAGTGATCAATCATTGGGTGTGGGGTATCTGGATGTGGTAAAATAATGGGACAGTTTAAGTCATATTAATTATGACATTTTAAATAAGGAATTTCACACAGAACGAGTGGTTTTTCCTCCAAGAGCGTTCCAGTGAGATCTGAGATCGCAGTGTCTACCTTCTGTCATGGTCTGAGCCATAGCCAGTGGACATGATATCGGGGTCCAGTGTTCTTCCTCTCCATATGCGAGGAAGTGAAATCTCTCACTGAAGACTCAGAGCCTGAGAGTGGCTGCTTACTGGCATTCACACAGATAGGGAAGCAAACAGGTGGAAGACGAGAGCAGTCTTCCCAGGACCTTGCCAAGACCCCATTTCATGTCCGGAGATCCCTGGTCCTTCCCAGGAGTATAAAAGCATCGATGCCCAGCACTAGATAGAAAAGGGAGGTGGGGGAAGGCCTCTCTCCTTCATCGGGAACTGCGCCCCTCGAAGGTCAGCCTGGCTTCATGCTGCACTGCTTCCCGTCTCTGCCGCCAGCTCTCGCCCGTGTTCTGCTGCTGCCACCACATCTCTTGAAAGCATTGGCAGCCCAGACTCTTCACAGTCATCACAGACTCTTGTGACGTCTTCCATTCTCACTTTTGACCCCTGGCCCATAGTGCTTGGCACAGTTTCCAGAGATCTCCATCTTGCCAAATGGAAGAGTCAGTTTCCATTTCCAAATTATATTTGATAGGTAGAGTATAGGGGATAGGAACACTTGTTTTGTCTCTGAAGCCAGGGCCTGCCTGCCTTTTGTACCCACGGTCCTCAGTGTGTGTGTGTGTGTCTCAGCTTCAAGACCATCATCTCCTACATCGATGAGCAGTTTGAGCGGTACCTGCACGATGAGAGTGGCCTGAACCGGCGGCACATCGTGGACAACAGAGTGCACTGCTGCTTCTACTTCATCTCTCCCTTTGGACACGGACTTAAGCCCTTAGATGTCGCGTTTATGAAGGCGATACACAACAAGGTCAACATTGTGCCTGTCATTGCAAAAGCCGATACGCTCACTCTGAAGGAGCGGGAGCGCTTGAAGAAGAGGGTGAGTGACGGGCGTGCAGCAAAGGGAGACGGAGATGTGAGTGGCTTTAACCAACACCTGACACTTGTGATTTTTTAGTGTTTTGCCTTCACAAAGGTACTGAATTTCTGCTGTTTCTTATAACTCACCTTGTGTGAACATTCCCTCAGTGCCTAGACGGTGCTCACTGCAGCTGCTATGCCGCGCGTGATGATGGTTTGGTTTCGGGAGGCCTGAGGGGCTTGCGGTTGCACAGTGATGGTCCTCCAGCCCTAGTGCCTCCCACCTCCCAGCACCTCCTGCACTGGCTGTGGTCTCTGTTCTCCCATAAAGCTTCATTTACCTGTTTTAAATTACATACCTGTTTATATGCCAATTGAGAAAGTCCATACTCATATGCTGTATTCTACAAATAAGAGTCCCTTTAATTACCCACAGAAACAATCACTGTTAACCATTATCTATCCTCCCAGACAGAACATGGTCTCTTTATGTTTTTGTTTTTACAGAACAGAATTATGACTCTGCCACTTAACTTTCTTTTCCTTTTTTTTTTTAAGAAAAAAAAAAATTGGGGGCTCGCACCCCCCCACCTCACCGGGTCAGTGAAAAAACGATAAGAGTAGTGGTATTTCACCGGTGACCCGCAAGGCCGGCGGACCTCGCCCCGCCCCCTCGCGGGGACGGAGGAGCGCCGGGGGCCTCCCACTTATTCTACACCTCTCATGTCTCTTCACCGTGCCAGACTAGAGTCAAGCTCAACAGGGTCTTCTTTCCCTGCTGATTCCGCCAAGCCCGTTCCCTTGGCTGTGGTTTCGCTGGATAGTAGGTAGGGACAGTGGGAATCCCGTTCATCCATTCATGCGCGTCACTAATTAGATGACGAGGCATTTGGCTACCTTAAGAGAGTCATAGTTACTCCCGCCGTTTACCCGCGCTTCATTGAATTTCTTCACTTTGACATTCAGAGCACTGGGCAGAAATCACATCACGTCAACACCCACCACGGGCCTTCCCGTGCCACTTAACTTTCTAAGAACTCCCAGGCCTCACACAGAGCTCGCCTCTCACTCTCCTCTCTCGGCACGCAGTGTTTCTTCAGTGTGTCTCTGGGCTTCCCACCCACCCCTTGGTCCCTGACATCAGGGATCTTTGCTCGCTTGTGTATTCCAAGAGTTTGGAACAGGCCCTGGCATGCGGTAGGCTCTCAGAAACATTTCTGTGATGAGCAGTGGTCCACATCTGTCTTCTCACAGTTGTAAAGTCAGACAGATTCTTGGAAAGGAAACTGATACACATTTAAATATTTGAAAGAGGGCCCTGGCTGGTTTGGCTCAGCAGTTAGAGTGTTGGCCCGTGGATCGGAGGGTTGTGGGTTCAGTTCCCAGTCAAGGGCACATACCTGGGTTGCAGGTTTGATCCCCGGCCCCGGTCAGTGTTGTGCAGGAGACATCCAATCGATGTGTCTCTCTCACATCGATGTTTCTCTCTCCCTCCCTCCCTTCCACTGTATCTAAAAAATAAATCAAAAAATATCCTTGGGTGAGGATTATCCAAACATATATATACATATGTATATGTATATGTATGTGTGTGTATACATTTGAAGGATGGCTAAATTTCCTTCAGAACAAGCTTGTAAGTTTACATTCTCAAAGCAGCATGTGAGCACGCTCTCCTCTCCCCGACACTCCTGGTGTGTCACCAGTTTCTGTCACGAGTTTCCTCCGGGTTGCTGGTGCGGTGTTGGTCCCAGTGCTCAGTGCCCTCGGCGTTCTCTCAGCGTTGAGAGCCTTGCCTCTCTTCATTGATTTACAGACACTCGTTTTTAGACAGTGACTGTTAAGTCACAGCGTGACTTCCATGTGTGCACGTTTTTCTGGCTGTCATATTTCTCAGCCGCTTCCTTTACTGTCTCAGGTGGTTGCCAGTCTTTTAGTAAATATTCAGGCCCTTGGAGGAGCCCCTGAAAGCTTAGGCATTTTTATACTTGATGGCAGTGTTTTAGCCATTCCCACTTAAGGGAACCTCACCTTCTATAGGGTGTTACATTACATTTCAGAGAGGTAGGGGAAGAGGGGGTGTCAAGGGTACAGTGCTTTATATCCATCTCATCCTGTATCCAGAACACTTAGGGCTTGATTTCAAACTCTAAAATGAAGTGAAATACTTTGTGCACTAATTTTTTTTATCATGGGCCTTTTTAACCCCTTCTCTTTATCTGGTTTCTTCTCTGCCCCCAGAGTATACTCCTCCCTGACCTAAAGGAACCTCTCAGACCTCTCCCACCTTCCTTTGTTTTGTGCCCTGGTGTCCCTCTACCCTCTCCTTAATCCCGTTGACTTGGGCCTCACCTGTCCTGCTGCAGTTTCCTGTCTTCAGTGTGGCCAGAGGTTCCATCATCAGCCTTGAGCTTTTCCAGTGGGGTTTGCTGTGTGCTCCTGAGACTTGTCTTTCTGCTTCTTACCACCTTCCTGTCTTCCTGGTCCCTGAAGGTCAGCACTGCTTAATATTATTTGATCATCTCCTGTGGCTTCTTCTCCCTCCTGAGAATCTTGCTTCCTTCTCATGTAAAGCACATGCATGACCAGGAGCCCTCCTTTCCCCTAATGGGCTTCTCTCCCAGCTTCCTTAGCGCTGGAACTGGGCCCTCAACTCCTGCAGCAACCACTTGCTAACTCCTGTTCTAACTTGAAACAGCCTGCTTATTAACTGTTTCCCAAATCTGTTCTTGTCCACATTGCCTTTCTGAGACCTCCATAGGAGAGGTGGAGCCACAGGATGGACTATGGGCAGGAAGGGGAGCAGGGCCATGCTGACTGCCCAGCTTCTCCTGTGTGAGGTGGTTTCTCCTGTCATTTAGGGATGAGGAACTGTAAAAGGACCAGGCGTGGGGAGGGGTGGAACTTAGCTGAATCATTGCAGTGTGTTCAGTGGAAGGTCTCTGGTCATGAGAGGCCGAAAATCACATTAAGAACAAATCTAGGAGCAGGGTTTGAGGTGGGTGTTCCCTGCTGGCTTGGGTTGTAGTCTCTCTTTGCTTGGGTTGTTGAAGTAAGAAACATCCAAACAGTAGAGGATTTTTCTAAGTTTACTCAAACCACACTGGCAACATGGCAGGGGAGCAAATTCTCAAATGCTGCAGAAAATAAGTTTTGCAGCTTCTTTTGTATATGTGGAATTAAAGAAAGAACATAAGATTGCATGATGGTAGGGGAGAGCAAGACAGTGATCAGAGTACAGGACATACTTTAGAAGGAGAAGTCTACAAGGGGGCATTTCAAAGGTGTGATAACCAAGAAACAATGGACAGGCTGGCTTAAATCAAAGATAAGCCTTTTATTAAAGTTATATGCCTGGGGTGTGACTACCCACCATGACTTGCCCAGTTAGGAATTTATGATCAGATCACCCTGTGAGGGGTGAAAGTAACCCTGTGAGGTTACTTTCCACAGAAGCCCTTTTTCCATCCACAGTGCCCAGGTCCTGATGTTAGAATAAGCAGAGCTCCAGCCTTCCTCGTACCTGATGGAGTGCCCAGCATGTAGACGCTGAATGACTGCTTACCCCAACTCTAGCCCTTTTTCCCTCCCCTCTCAGTGGACTGCTTCCTGGTTGACAGTGTAGAGTGTGCAGTTTCACTGGGGGCCACTTTTTGCCTATTGAGTAAAAGTCCAGATCCTGGATCCCAGACCCTAGCCTGGCATCCTGGGGACTCACCCCCTTGGTAACCCCAGTGGGTCTCCTGTCTTACCCAACTTCATGTCCTACATTCTACCATCCTAGATTTCTTGTGATCCCCAAAATGGACCTCCTGTGTCCTCCTCTTGTGGCTTTGACAGATTTTCCCCAGGTGCCTTTTCCTCTCCTTGAGAGACTCGTGCGTGTTCTCCAGGGACGCTTTAGGTGACACCTGTGGCTCTTCTCTGCTGGCAGCATCTGGCTGTGCCTCTCCCCAGGCACTTGTCATTCTAGCCACTGGGGTGGGGGCGGGGGTTGTACATGGACGGTGGTGGTCTGTTGTGTCACTGTGGACAGAGGTCCCTCCAAATGTGTAAATACCGCTTTAGCAGTTCATGAAATCTTTGAAAATGACGGTTGTAATCCATGTGATTTTGTTTTAATTGAAATTTGGATAATCCTGATATAATTTCCAATATGATGGGTTATGCTTAACTGAAATTTGTGCAATTTGTTAAAATTCCTCCTGTTTTTGTTACTCTTTCAGATTCTGGATGAAATTGAAGAACATAACATCAAAATCTATCACTTACCCGATGCAGAATCGGATGAAGATGAAGATTTTAAAGAGCAGACCAGGCTTCTCAAGGTAAGAGCTCCAGGTGCACAGGGTGATTAATTTCTGTTTCCTGCCTCCGGCATTTGAAACGGAAGGAGTTGGCAAAGGGCCAGATCCTGGAGCCTTGACTTGGACAGATCGTCTGGGCAGGTTTGCTTACAGCAGTACGTGACCTAACTGTCACTGGAAGGCTCAGAAATGCTGGTTGCAGGGTCACTTTGTTTCCATGCCGTCTGTCCTGTGTGGAAGGTATCTGCCGCTTCCAAGTAAAGTGTCCCCCATTAGTTCTCCAAGTAACCCTGTGTTGATGCTCCTATGTTCATGGTGAATTCGGGAGTCCCTGTGTGGAGCCTGTCAACCCTGTGTGTCTCTTTCTAGGCCAGTATCCCATTCTCTGTGGTTGGATCCAATCAGCTGATTGAAGCCAAAGGCAAGAAGGTCCGAGGCCGCCTCTACCCGTGGGGTGTCGTGGAGGTGGAGAACCCAGAGCACAATGACTTTCTGAAGCTGAGGACAATGCTCATGTAAGACGCCCGTGTGCTCCCCTTGGCAGAGCCTAGCGTAGAGAGCGTGAGGTGTGCACGGGCCCCCATTGTACCTGCAGTGGGGCTGCTGGAGCATGCTGCAGAAGTCCCCCACCTGTGGGCTCTCTGGAACGATCTGAAGTAGCCCTTCCACCTGTGACCTGTAGCTCAGACACTCTCCTTCCTGATTGATTGCTTGGGTCTCTTTTGAGGCTAAAAGTAGACTCGACTTAAAGTGTGGGGTGGCCACACCCAGCATGGGTCACCTCCTGCTCCAGGGAGGATGTGGTTGGATTAGTCTTAGGGGCCAGCCAGGATACATTGCCGCTGCTGGTCAGCCTCAGGCTCCCTCAGGGTGGCCCCAATAGCCTAAAGATTCCTCGATTGGGTCCTAGCAAACAGAACAGCCCAGACTATGAAAACATACTCTTTCATCTAGAAGGAGAGTCCACATTCAGTAATACGTGTAATGCTGTTGCTCTTGAATGAAGAGGCTAAAAGTATTGCTAAAATATGTTACTCTTCAATGGGAAGAGTTCAAACAATGACTGCTCTAGATGAACTTTGAGTAACTGGAAGTTGCTCTGCATGCCACATATGTCTCACTTGGTTTAGCAGTTTTAGTGAATTAAAATTACTGAAGAGACCATTAAATTTACCATTCAAGGTCTATTAAACATGATGCAATCACCGTGGAAGACATCCAGAGTGCACCCTGGCCCCTTCAGGGATGGGTTCTCCGCTGTCATGACCCTGTTAGAAGTGGAGAGTGTGGAGGCTGAAGAGGGAGCTTTGGTGTCAATTGTGTGTTTCTCAGAAGGAGGGAAAATGGGCCACCCTCTGCCATCACTCAGTCCATTCCTTAGATCCTGAGTAATAGGAATGTCATGTCTCTATCCCTTCAGTGCTTACATACTGGAAAAAGCTTGGCCAAAAACCTAGGCATGTTTTATACAACAATTAGAAGATCCGAAGTGCTGTTTCTGTTTATCCAAAATGTTAATACTTCATTTTGTGCTCTTCTCCGTAGCTGAAGCTAACTGACTCCCTGGTATAAATTTTAAGCTTAAGAAATCATAAATATTTGAATTGCATGTTTTCTATAAGTATTTTCAGAAAACTGTGTTCTGTCTTAGACACTGTTCACCTAAAACATCTCCCAGTGTCTTTGTACATCTGGCCCTGTCCAGGGATGTTGGTCTCCTGTGGAGCTCGGCCATGCCTGTGGCAGAGGGTCCCATGGAGGGACTCTTAACCTGGCCCTGCGGGTGGGTGTGCTGTGCATTTACTGTGGTAGCAGGGAGAGGTACACCTCTATAGATGTCTCCATGGCCTTATCCCCAGATTCCATCAACTTTGTGTATAATTTAACAGGTAGTAAGTGGTGTTTTAGTTCCAGGGGTTCTTTCATGTCCTTGGTTGGTTGTTTTCTCCATGCAAAATGGCACACACATGGAGCCCAGCTTGGTGCGTTCTTTTCTCTTTCAGCACTCACATGCAGGACCTCCAGGAGGTGACCCAGGATCTTCACTACGAGAACTTCCGTTCTGAGAGGCTCAAAAGAGGCGGCAGGTCATTGTTCAAGTCATGCTGTCCCTCTGTCCGTATTTTTCACCCCAAGTTATATTGTCCCCCTCCTATGTGTGTCCATCTCTTCTTCCTTGACTTCGAAGCAACGTGATTTGGTTTCCTACTCAAGAGCTATTATAAGCTCCTTGTTGCTAATTTCATCAAACCATGCCCGTGCATCGTCTGCACGTCTGCACGTACGAACAGCTTTAGGTGGAAAGGCCAGAGGCGTGTGTTGGGTGCTTTCTCAGAAGTGTAGAGTCTGTCTAAATGAGGACAGACGTAGGTGCCGTTAAGAAAGTATGGCACCCCCACTAAAGGGTAAGGTGGGGAGCAGCAGGTCTGCTCCTCAGAAACGCACATGGCTGCCCTGCCTCAGCTCTTCCTGAGGGGTTTTTATTTGAGACCTGATTCATGTCTGATAAAACCACATCTACACGTAGAGCTTAATTAAAAAGCGATGTACATTGTTCATGAAAATAATTTTCTGTGTTGTAGTTCATTAAAATATTCACATTTTAAAAATTCGGTGGATGCCCTGGCCGGTTTGGCTCAGCGGTTAGAGTGTCGGCCTGCAGTCCAGAGAGACCCGGGTTCGGTTCCCGCTAAGGGCATGTACCTCGGTTACAGTTTGTCCCCAGCCCTGGTTGGTCGTGCAGGTGGCAGCCACTCGATGTGTCCCTTTCACGTCAATGTTTCTCTCTCTCTCTTCCTCTCTCTCCCTCCCACTCTGTCTGAACAAAAAATGAAAAAATGTCCTCAGGTGAGGATAAAAAAATAAAAATAAAAATTCGGTGGATATGTGCATATATACGAGGCATACATTAAAGTCTACTTTATTGTCTTACTAATGTGGGGACCAGACATTAAGAAAGGTAGAGGCAGCAAGGAGATCCCACTGAGGAGCAGATGACCAGGCGGTGGCCTAGGCCAGCCTCCGTGTGTGAAAACTGTGTCCTCTTGAGCTGGGGCCTCTGTTTTGGCCCCTCTGCCTAGACCTCAGAGCTTGTTCTTCTTGTCAGTATGATGGTCGTAGTCTGTTCATAAAGAATAACTTAAATATCAGTGTTCTTCAGAAAGTAGCTACTATATTTTGAGTAGGTAAAGATGAAAATGTCATCACCCCAGCTTAGAGTATTTCTTGAATTTTCCATTTCATGTTCTTTTTTCATCTTATCTATTACATCTCATTAACTAGGAAAATGATGAATGTGTATAATTTTAAGTAGATGCATTTCTCAGAAATGTAAAATGAAATGTTACTTTGGATATCTGTC
The DNA here is from genome assembly GCA_030848825.1 of Tadarida brasiliensis. Lineage (NCBI taxonomy): Eukaryota > Metazoa > Chordata > Mammalia > Chiroptera > Molossidae > Tadarida > Tadarida brasiliensis. Next base: position 107,271,977 of record CM061265.1, read on the forward strand.
ATCAGAAATAACCAACTTATATTTGCTGCAGTATTATAATTTCTTTTAACTCTTAGAAAAGTGGAAAATGAGGACATGAATAAAGACCAGATCTTGCTGGAAAAGGAAGCTGAGGTAAGTAGAAAATATTACTTGTAAGTCTAAAGCTGTTTATATCAAAACTAAATGTAATTAGTTTATTATAGTTTTCTTTACTTTTGAGATGGAATATGTTTCATATAGCTAATGTATTTTTATGTATGTCTACATGTAATAATGTGCCTGTTGTTTTACCTGTGTTATCTATCTCATTTAATCTCCCATAGCAATTTAGTGGAAAAAATTTGGAAGCAGTGAGAATTTAGCAACATGACTGATTTTATAATATGTTCGTACATCAGCTTTCCTATACATAGATAATAACCGATTAGAAAATAAAATGAGAAACTGCCACTCACAACCATTAACAAAAATATACAAATAAATATGTAGGACTTACATGGGGAAAGAAACTAGAAAACTACTGACGATTTTCAAAATTGTAAGAGAGAGACAACTTTTTGGGATGCTTAATAAAGATTTTCTTTAAATTACTGCAATTCCAGCCGAGTTGTGTGTGCTTGCCAAATCTTTATTTTGAGGGGAGAGGTTGATAAGATCATTGTAATGTTTATTTTGAAGACCAAGGGGAAACACAGGAAGCTGTTGGAGATGGACTAATGAGAGGAGGCTGTCTTTACTGGTCACCCTGAGGGATTGGTGCAGGTGTGAGAGGCTGGTTCAGTACACATCAGGAACGAGGTCGGGAGGATGGCAATGTGCTCTGACAAGGCTTTGAGCTCTGTGGAGCCGTGGGATCCAGACATGCTCAGTAAATAATCCCAGAACAGGACAGCCTTTTAGAAACAAAAATAAGACTCACTTCTTTAGCCAAATTAATTCAGTATGGAGCAAATATTTAAATGTTAAAAACATAACCAAGCCTGGGCTGCTGTGGCTCGGTTGGGCAGAGTCCTGTGCACCAAAATGTTGCTGGTTTGATTCCCTGTAAGGGATGTGCAGGAGGTATCCAATCAGTGTTTCACTCTCAACATCCATGTTTCTCTCTTTCTCTCCCTCTCCCTTCCTCTCTAAAAAAAAATCCATAAAAATATATATGTTTTAAAAAGCCATAACCAAAAAGTTACCTGAAGAAAAATAAGGTAAATATTGTATAATCCTTGTAAGCCTTTGAGGTCTTTTAACACCGGGAAACCACAGTGGTACAATGGGACAGCAGAGGGTGCAGTACACCTTCTCAGGGCATGGCCAGGGCTGTCGCCACTGGGAGCTGCAGTCTCTTTCCTGCCTTTTAGGGTTAGAAGAATCGTTCTTTGTCTTGTCTTTTCTTTCTTTCTGTTTATGAATCATTCCTATTTCATATTTGAATTGCATTCTTATCATTTGCTAAGTTTTCTATTGAGTTGTTGCTCATCTTCCTGGTTTGTAAGAGTTCCTTATTAACTCTTTGTCCTGTGTTGGGAAAGCATAGAAGTTGAAATGTTAGGCTCCCCAGGACACCCATAAAGAATCAGGGACAGCAGACCCTGCACCCAGTGACGAGTTCCTGTCTTGTGCCTGCAGCTCCGCCGAATGCAGGAGATGATCGCCAGGATGCAGGCGCAGATGCAGCTGCAGATGCAGGGTGGAGACGGCGATGGCGCGGTTCACGGGCACCACGTGTGAGGTAGGGAGCCCAGGAGTAGCTTTGTTACTAACTCAGCCCAAACATAAGGACAGGTGCCACTGCCTCCTCAAGTCTTACTAACATTTGGCCTTTGGAAGCTTCTGTCTTTCCATCTCTGGCCTTCACGGAGAAAGGGTTGCTCCCAAAAAAGGGAAGCTTCTTCTCTTCTGTCTAGGGAAGATTGTTCCTATTTTCTAAGTTTACGGATAAGAATAACAATAGAAGAAAAACAGTATGTTATAGTGACTTTCATTAGTTAGGAGTAGAAGTTTATTAAAGCTGAAAACATCTCTTCAAAGAGAATTTTAAAAGTGTTAAACAGCTTATAAAGACCAAAAAGCAAAGCTGGTGGCAAGATGGGTGAATTATGCCAGGTAGGTGGGGTTACCTCGATGGAGGTTGCTGACCTCCCCATTCCTCACCACAGTTCTGCTCCACTCATGGTAGCAGTGAATCAGTAGGTGTCTGGCCTCCCTGCTTGAAGGGACAGTACAGACTGGGGATGCAGACCTGTGTCCTGTGGACAGGTGGGCACTCAGAGTTGCTGACTAGCTGTTGCATTGCCTCTACAGGAAGGAGGAAGCAGTTACATGGTGTTGGGTAGAGGCAATCCTTTTTCTCAAAAGAGAAATGACTGGGGCTGGATAGGGTCTGAGCTGGCTCGGGTCTGGGAGGAGAAGCTGGGCAGCAGGGAGAGCGTCTGCACTGCACATTAGGGACCTTGCTGTAAAGGCATGAGGGTGTTGATGAAAACAGGGAGGGATGTGATGACAGGAGTGACTTAGGCCTAGCTGACACATGGCAGATTGATGAGATAGAAGGCAAGGAGCCCAGAGGTCTACCATGATAGACGGACAGGTGGTGAAGGAAGGACCTGGAGGGACATACTGGGGGCATTGGTCACCAAACAAAGCTCCTGCCCTTGTGTGGCTTATTGGAAAAAGTTCTTGTTTTATGAAATGGGTGCACCAAAAGACACAAGTACATTTGTCCAGTGTAAAAAGTTACTATCCTGAGACTGTTCATGTAACCCCACCTGGTCAGAGTTGGTTGAAACCTTAGCACAGTTCCAGCGTACATGCCAAGTTCACACTTTACTGATAAGGACATTGATGCTGTGCAAGCATTTAAAATTATTTGCCTGCAGTCATATAACTAGACTCCAGAGGCTGATTTTGCATATTCAAGTTTGGTGCCCACTGGGAACATGAAGCTAAAGTGGAAAGAAGTGAGGACTCTGGGGCCTCCATTGAGGAGGGAGGGGTCGGAAGATGTTCGCTGGTTTCCTCTGACCTTGCTGCTGCTCTTTCTAAAACTTTAATTATGGAATTAGGGAAATTCTACTTTAGGTACATAAAATTGGTTTAAATTTTTATATACTTTTCAGTTTTGCAGTCCTCCCAGTTTCCCAGAGTGTCATAAATGACGTTTTGATTTCGCTAATAACTGGTCAAAGGAGCCCAACCACCTTCTGCTCAATGTGTGCTCTTTGCTATGCAGAAACAATGCTGTTGATGGTCAAAGCAGCAAACATTGCGTCCCTCCCATTTATTTACACGTGTTGTGTTTTGTTTTTCCAGAAAACATTTTGCAAGATAAAGAAAACATTCCGGATGAGTAATACAGCTCTGTGTTTTCAAGACATTGTTGGAGAGTTGATCATCCACACTTTACAGTGCCTGTGTCCTAAGAATTTAAGTTTTTAAAAACTTTTGATGTGTTCTTTTGTATGAAGTACTTTTAACATTTGTATTCATTACTAGAGGGTAGACTTTATATTTTGTGAGTGAAGTTTGCATTTTCGTTTTCTTCCACGTTCACTAACCACTAATGTTAGAACTGATTTCCAGGGATCAGTCAGCATGTATGTTACTGTGATTTGGCTGACCTAACCAGCTAGTTGTTGAGGAGCACTCTTGATTTTTTTCTAGAACATTCATATTTACCCCGAATGTTCCTGAGTGGTAGAGACATGGACCCAGTGACCTAGAAGGTACAGGGCCATTTACTACCCGGAGCACCATGTGGAGATTCTTCCCTGCCTTGCTTCTGTTTGAGCACAACACCCAAGACCAGTTTGCTGCTACAATTCTACCGTTAATTCATCTGCACATTTATCTGTTTACCAAATGAAACAGTAGAATTATCTAATAAGATATGTGCTTATACTTAAATAGCTTCCTTTTAAAAAAAAACTTTTGGGGTAAATTTTAGAAGTCTCTGGATACTTATAGTAGGTCATTTTTTAAACCGCTGGGCAGTTGCCACAGCCATTTTTTGTAGTGCTCTCCACAAATATTGGTCGTACTCCGCTGTGGAAAAGTAAGAGTCTCCACAAACTCCAGTTTTCATATTGCAACTAAGATTCTTACCAACATGGTGAGAGTCAATAAACTATTTTTACTTGACTAAATTAAAAAATAACCTTTTAAGGAAAATTAGCAGTTGATTGTTCAGAAACTAACCTTTTGTATTTTTATACTGCACTTTAATAAATTTCCATAACTGCAGGTGTAGAAGATCTGCCTCAGGAGTGGAAATTGGGGTCCTTTGGTGGGTGGGTGGGTGCCAAACCCAGACCTATCACAGGGCCTGAGGCCTCAGCCCCATGAAGCAAAGTGCCAATCAGGTTTTCCTGATTTCGCTTTCCTTTGTTTCTTTTTTGAATGGTTTTGTGAAGGAGGGCAGATGGCAGTGGTCATTTTTTTTATGTGCAGACTGTCGCCTATTTTCAGCCACCACCATTTCCTTCATTGTGTGTAATACAGATTTCTCCATGTATCGTGTAACAATGAAAAACATTTCAAATCTGCACCATGGGCTGGTTGTAGGTGCCGCCAGTCAGAGCTGCTCCTGGTGGGTTTTCTGTGCCCTGTGGCTCCCACCTGGCATGTCTCCATCTTTAGCACTGTCTGGCACTCACCACACTCTGAGGGTGCTGATGCTCCAGGGCCTGCTTTATTTCAACATTGCTACTGAAGTTGAGAGAGAAAGTGACAGGCGAGACCTGGAGGGAGCAGGTGCTGGTTCAGTATTTTCATTTTGCTATGACAGGAGGGGTTAAACAATAGAGAAAATGCTTAATTCAAGGATGAGGGGGGTTTTTTGTTTTGGCCAAAAAGTAACGTGAGGTCAAAATGTGTTACAAGAGTGTACTACAGAGAATAATATGGTGTTCTTGCTAACTTGGCCCTTCACTGTTAACAGTTGTGAGTGCTCAAGAGCTTTAGGTTCAGGCACATTGTGCAAATTCAAGAAAAAGTGTTCCATGACTTGAGAGTACCTCCAAGGCCAATTACTTGGGTTATTTTGGCATTTATTAACTGCTAGTAAAAGCTGTTTGAAGGGAGGCAGAGGGACATTTGCAAGTGGTCTGTGTAAGCCCTGTGTGTGTTTGAGTAAAACTGCTTGGGGCTGGCTGCCACCTAGTAATGGTTATGCAGGATGGGTGGACCTACACCTTCACACTTTTAAATCTTTTTTCTTTTGTTGCTCAAACTGAAATTAATACTTTTGCTAATAGATAATTGTTCTTTTACTAAGCAACTTTCTTTATCTATAGAAATGTATTTTGAAAACATTTTACACAGCCATTTTGTATCCATGGAAACTAACCTTTCATCAATAAAGCTCTATTATTTAGAGGTTAAAGTAGTATTTCTCATTATTGGTTCTTCCCCAGAGAAAGGTGTAAGGTCTTCTGGGAAAGATTCAGAGCCCCTCAATCATCTGTGTGTAAAGTCAGGTAAGTTACTTGCACCAATAGCATCAGCACCCAACAACTTTGTATTGGCAGTCCCAGCCCAAAGGAAAGAAGAGCCATAAAGACTGGAAAGGAATCATTTACAGGTGATCTGATTACCTACTTAAAGTGAAAGGATAAAATTAGCAGTAGTAAGAGTTCAGTGATGTCCACTCATTGATAAATTTTACTAGGGCCCTGGCCAGGTAGCCCAGTTGGTTAGAGCGTCTTGATGCATTCGCTGAGGCAGCAGCTACTAAATACCTGGAAATACGATGAATGACAAAGAAATTTCCATTCTAAATAGTACTGACATCGGTGAGGGGAGTTCTACAATTACCCCTTTTTTTTTTTTATCCTCACCCAAGGACATTTTTTCATTTTTTGTTCCGATAGAGTGGGAGGGAGAGAGAGGAAGAGAGAGAGAGAGAGAGAAACATCGACATGAAAGGGACACACCGAGTGGCTGCCACCCGCACGACCAACCATGGCCGGGGACAAACTGCAACCGAGGTACATGCCCTTAGCGGGAACCGAACCCGGGTCTCTCTGGACCATAGGCCGACGCTCTAACCGCTGAGCCAAACCGGCCAGGGCTACAATTACCCATTTTTAAAACCTGGACTGTAAGGCTGATTGGGGGTCTGGATGACGCTTGCTGTCCACTCCACTGACCATGCAGGACAGTCTGGGCCCCTTTCCATCCCCCTGGATAGGAAAGCTCCCACCCTGCACTCCCCTCCAATCACCAGTATGCATGCTACAGCCACTGGGTCACCGCCCTCTAACCAGGCTCTCCAATTCGCAGTCCTCCGTGACTGCACCTGATGGGGGTCTAGAGCAGGCTTTTCGCCACCCTGGAGGCAGTGAGGACAGCTGCTGGGTTCTGATGTAGGGGTTGGTAAGAGGGAAAACCCGGAGGGGGGGGTGGAGGACTTGGATGACGGGCGGAGGTAGGGATCTCTGCCGAGCCTGGGACCTGAGGCCGCCCTACTGGGAGCTGCACTTACTCCCATCTCGGCGAGGCTCGAGTCCGCTGCTCTGTAGAGATCCCAGTTGGTTTAGGATTAATCCCCTCGACAGCCGCGGGTGCCAGGACCACACCCACCTCGGAGGGCACGTTGGGCGAGGCCTTTAAGGGTGGACAGTTCACCCAACCCCTGGATTTGTGCTCCTGCGAGCCGGGAGGGGGCGGTGGTGTCACATCTCCACGCCCGGCTGGGGGTCGCGGATCTGGAAGGGTCTGCGAAGACCGAAGGGCCTTGGACCTCCTCCAAGAGCGACCCATCGCCGCCGCATCACATCCTCGTGTGGCCCATGGTGCCCTTAGGCTACTGACTTTAGGCCCGAGTGCAATGGGTGGAGCTTAGCCAGAAGGATGGCAGGCACCCGCTGGAGCCGATGCAGCCGATGCAGCCCAGAAGAGGGGAAACTCGCCCGGCCTTTAGAGGCGAAGCCCCGCCCAGGACCGAGCTCAGGCCCCGTCCCCTAATCGAAGCCACGCCCTGGACAGAGACCCGCCCTACGAGCCAAGTCTCTGCTTATTTGTATTTGACTGCGCGGGGTCCCCCCTCCCTCCTCCCCGCCCCCTCCCGCTCTGTTTACCAATCAGAATTCACTGCCGCGCTTCCAGAAAAGCCAATCGGCGGCGCGTCCGTGGGGGCGGGGGCGGGGCCCCGGGCGGGGGCGGGGGCGCGGCGCGGCCCGCGGGCAGTCGGGAGCGGGCGGAGCCGGCGCAGTACCGGAGGCCGCTGCAGGCGAAGGCGCGGGCGGTCTGGCGGGTGAGGACGCGGGGCCGCGAGGACGCGGGGGTGGGCGGTGGAAGCCGAGGGCCGAGGGCCTGGGTCCCGCGGCGGCCCGGGCGTCTCAGACGGCGGTCCACACGCGAAGTCTACGCCCGCGCTCGGAAGGCCTAGGACGGCGGGCCCCGTGTGAGGAGGGCCGTGTGGGGAGCCCACCGCCTGAGGCCTGGGGTGCCCCGGGAGGGTCCCGCGTGGGGGCTCTGGGGCGGATGGGGCGGAGAGTGTCCCTTGGCGGGGCGGTAGTGCCGGGCGTGGAGCCTCAGGTGTGCGCGGTGGGGCGGAGAGTGTCCCGCGTGGAGGCCCAGGTGTGCGCGGTGGTGCCCAGTGAGGAGTCTCAAGTGTGCGCGGTGGGGCGGAGTGTCCCGCATAGAGACCCAGGTGTGCGCGGTGGGGCGGAGTGTCCCGCATAGAGACCCAGGTGTGCGCGGTGGGGCGGAGAGTGCCCCGCGTGGAGGCCCAGGTGTGCGCGGTGGAGTCCTGCGCAGAGCCACAGGTGGCAGCTCCCGCTGGCGTGAACCAGGCCCTTCTTGGCCTTTCCTTAAATTGTATCTTAAAGGTGGGAATCTGGAGTTAGGTATTAAGTTTTTACTCCACTAACGTCTGGAAATACTGTGCTCCGGAGACAGTGGGGAGCCTTCCAAAGGAAAACCATGAAGAGTGGGACCAGGACCTGGTCCAGTGCATCACACACCCTTTTTCACTTACCTGGTGCTAGTTAGTAATGGCTGTGAAAAACGAATTAAAACAGGCGTGTTGACTGAAATAATGTCAATACATAGTGTAAAGAAAGGATGGAAAGGTTTAAGGCCCAGGGCTAAATCTTTAGAGGGTGGTTTTTCTTTCTACCTTGTTCTGTTGCTGTGAGATAGCTTTGGCTGGACCACTGTGGAAGTGTTTGATAACCATCAGGTGGCCCTGGGTTAGAGGTAGACCATTGCAACAGATGACACAGATTATCTCGATGCCAGTGAGGTGGGAAAAGACATTTGAGGTAGCAGCATGGAGTGACCTTTACTTGTAGGCCAAATATAATTTTAATTTTCTGTATCTGCTGTTTTTGAAAAGTTTTTCTGAGTTCCTGTACACCAAAAGACATAATTCTGTGTAAAGTTGTGAAGCGCTTCATGTATGTTGTTTTACTTAGTTCTGTCAAAATCTGCAAAGATAGGGCCAGATTGCATGGCCCGTTTTAAAGGAGAGACGATGGAGTGACAGGTGTAGGCACCCCCTCCCCACCCCATTTACTGCACGGCACAGTTTGGACAGACGTGCCTCCTAGACTGCACAAGTTTGCCAGCTCATTTACACACATGCACTTCTTTTCATAGTGGATTTCCAGGTTCTTTCAGTACTGATTCCTTTCCCAAAGAAGTTTTTATGACATTAATTTATCTCTGCTTCAGGTTCCTTATTGATAAAATGGGGTTAAAATTTACCTCACAGGGTTGTTGTGAGGACTAAAGTCAGTAGAAAAGCTGTTAGCCAGATGCCTGACACACAGTCAGTGCTTAATAAATGTTGCCATTCTGTTCTCAGGTAGAAGATGAGTCTGAGTAGACAGGAGACGGAGAGAAGTGGGCAGGCTTTTAGCAGTTATCCTGTGTAGAGGGAAGGATGTGCGCTGGATTGACAAAGCAAAGACTGATGCAGGGATCATTCTGTGCAAGCTCTTTAAACTGGTGTAGCCCCAAGGAATCCTGTCTTTCCTTCCTTTCCAGACACGCCTACCGTAGTCACGTCAACACCTCTACTCCAACAGTAGCAGAGTTTTCTTATTCCTGCGTCCCCTTTCAGATTTGCTTGCGTTTCTCCTTCACCCACTTTCTCATCAGCTTGCCAGTGGGTCACGAGCTTCCTGCCACAGCACAGTGTTTATGCAGGAGAACCACAGTCACTCCAGGTTTTACCTTGGCAACAGAGCAAAAAAGTGAGCGTTACGCAAAACTTAATATGAAAAATCCCAGTGTTCGGTGGGTTTCTGGGGAGTGGTTACATTGGTGGTGATTCTGTGAGTTGCTCTAATCTTTTTGGAGAGCATCTGGCAGGATGTGAAAAAGACTGATTTTGGAATCCCAGTTTTTAGAACAAACTCCAGTATGCAAACCCTGTGTGTGTGTGGTGTAGTACTCCACATCCAATAAGCATGCTCTGGCAACCTGTTCCTGTCCTTCCCTCCCAACAAAATTTGAACCAATCTGATCCATGGAAATGTGTTCAAAAACATAGCCAGAAAGGCGAAACTGTGAACACAGCAGTTATACTGTTGTAAAAATAGGTGAGGACGTGGACAGGGATCAGAAGGGAAGTTAGAATGATATAAATAGTTTTATTTAGAGTCAGAGGATTGTTTCCCCCTCAAGCTGGTATTTGGTTTATAGCCATCTTAAAATGCAAATGAAGAAACTGTAATGTTGTAGGATGCAGTGATGACTTTCTTCAGCCCATCTCTCCCTGGCTCATCCCTGTTGTTTCCCAGCTGTGGACCGGAAGGAAGTGTGAACTGGATCCAGACCTTTTAGGTTGGGCCAGAACATCCCTCATTGCCCAGCAGTCCCGTGCTTGTGCTCTTTGTCCAGGTGGTCTCCTGTCCCCTGCAAGGCCAAGCTCCAGCTTCAGGCCTGGGAAGCGTCTCTGGACCAGGCTAGCAGCACCCCCCTCCTCAATGTTACCTGTACTTTCTCTGGTATTGCAGTGGGGAGGTGCTCCTGACCACTTACATAGTTGTCTCCCCTTCTAGATGTTTGTGTCCCTGTGCTTGGCATCCAGGGTCCCTCAAAGCAGAGAGGAGACAGCACAACATGGAATCAGGGTGGGGTTGAGACCATTAGCAGAGCTGAGTGACCATGAGCAAGTCACTAACCTTTCTGATCCTGGGTTCCTTGGTCTGTGAATGGGATCATGAGAGTCAAAGGCAATGACGTGGAGGAGGGCATGGTGTGGGCTCCTAGTAGTGGCAGTCACTCAGGATGTGGTTGCTGTTGGAATGTGCACCAGGACCATCTTTGGGCCTGATGCAGATGCTGTCTTCTCATTGAGGCCTTCTCCCTCCCTCTACACCCAAAAATCCTGTCTGCTGTCCTTACTGACATTCTCCATGGACTTATCACCATTTAGCATACTCTCTTCTTTGTAATCTTCCACTATAATGGAAGGGATTTTCTCTTTTGTGAAGTTCCGTATCCTTAAGTACTAAGACTTGCTTGATACACACTAGGAGCTTAATAAAATTAAGATTTCATCAGAGGCAAGAGTGGATGCCAAGTTTTATGAGGCCTGAAACAATGAGTTGGAGACATTTACCTTGAGTTTAATGAAACATTGATGTTAGAGAGAAACATCGATCAGCTGCCTCCTGCACATTCTCTCCTGGGGATCGAGCCTGCAACCCGGGTAAATGCCCTGACAGGGAATCAGCTGGGACCTCTCAGTCCATGGGACCACGCTCTATCCACTGAGCCACACCGGCCGGGGAACAGTTAGAATATTTTTTGCAAGTTTTACAAAAGGCTTTGACCATAGGCACACTTTGCATGGGACCTTGGGAGAGGCCAGTGCAAGTGAGGGGCCAGAAATCAGAGGCAGAATAGCTGCTCTTGGAGGGGCAGTTTCTGGCCCTTTGCTTGGTGCCAGATGACACAGTAGAGTTCGTGGGTGAGGTGGCTCTGAGCATCCTCCAGCCGCCAATAGCAATGTGTTTGGGAAGGAGGAAGCGGACTAGGCAGTTATAGACTGTTTAAATCGCTAGGTTATTAACACTTGTCTCCTTCATGATTCAAACCCAGTGGCTTTGACGGCAGTTAACCAGGGGAATGTTGGGGGAACAAGTCTTAGTACGGTCATGGCCGCATAACAACCTTTTGTCCAGTAAGGGACTAAATAGACAACAGCAGTCCCCCAAGATTTCAGTGGAGCTGAAAAATTCCAGCCATCACAACATCATAGTACAGCACACTTGTCTGTGGTGATGCTGGTGTCAACAACCTGCCAGCTGTATACAAGTACTGCACATGCAGCTATGTCCAGGATGTAATACCTGAAAATGGCAATAAACCACAATGTTACTGCTTGATGTATTTACTGGACTCTTCTCTTTATCATTGTTTAGAGTGTATTCTTCCTACTTATTTTTAAAAAGTTTTGCTGTGAAACAATAGCTGTGTTACACCGGCGGCGGCCTCCTACATCTGTTTACTGTCTTGATAGCATCATTTTCTCTCGTGCTTGCTCTAGTCTCGTAGTGTTTGTCCAGTAATGCGCTGTCCAGGCTGGTGGCCCCGGAGCAGTAGGTTGTCCCATCTGGGTCTGTGTCAGTGCCTCTGTGAGGTTCACACAGTGACGAAGTCACCTAGTGATGCATTTCTTAGAACGTATCCCGGCCACTAATAGCACATGACTGTCTGAGCAAGAAGTCGATTCCAGGATGTCTGGAAATGTCACTTTTCACGTAAGCGAACTGTTTCGGAAAGAAAAGCAAGCACAACCAGAGGCGACGGAGTTCTTCCCGCTCCCTCCTGGCAGGCGGGCCCGCGGGCATGCAGCCACGCGGTAAGCAGCCCTTCCACTGGAGACTTCTAAAGCAGGTCGCACTTGCGAGCAGTCTGCAGAAAAGCCATCCGATTTCAAAAGTAATGGCGATTTGAAAAGTACAGAACATTGGAAAGAAGGAAACAGAAATCAACCCTCCTCCCTCTCCCAGGGATAACCACTGCAGACAGGGCTTAATGTGCATGATGTCGAGGTCTGGGTCCAGGAAGGCGGAATGGGCACACTCCACCCTGCCTCTCCCATTGGCTGTGGCCAGAGAGGCTGGACAGCTGCGTGGAGCTATTTGAGGACTCTGACAAGTAAATGGTGACGGGCAGATTGGGGACAAAGGCCAAAATTTGAGGTACCACTGCGCCAGCAGGGAGGTTCTTCTTCCGTCATCCCCCAGCCTGGTCTCTGGGTGTCTGAAACCCAGAGGTGGGCACAGGTGCGGTGCAGAGAGCTGCAGGAGGGAGGGAGGGTGAGGAAAGCCACACTTGTCCCTCCTTCCCTGTCCACTCTGTCGTGTGGCAGCAGGAGCCTACAGACACCTGAAACTCTGAGGGGGTGGGGGAACCCTGCTTCTTTTTCTCTCCACCTGTGGCTTGATCCCAGACAGGGGTGTGGTCACAGGAAGTACACGGTGGAGCAGGGTGACTAAAGCCCCAGGTTTCTGGCTGGAGGACTGGGGAGGAGAGCCCCAGGCAACTGGAAAGTACACCAGAGAGATTGGGAGAAGGAGGAGCTTGGAAGTGACCCGAGCATGGTTTATGAACTTTGGGCTCAGCACTGAGTTGTGCACACATGGGTCTGACCCCGAGCAGCTTGCCAGAGACCTTGGCAACTCAAATAACGGAAACCATGCTAGCAGTGGGTTGTGGTACATGGGGAGGACAGAGCCTCTGAAGGAGAGCTGAAGTAGGCCTGTAGAAGCTGGTCGGAACTTGCAGCCTGCACCCAACCAGGCCAGTGCCTGCCAGAGAAAAAGTGCCAACGTTCTCCATGGATCTAAACGAGACCCAAGGTCTCATAACACCATTTCTTAAATGTACAGGACATAATCCAAAATTACGCAGCATATGCAGAACCAGGAAAATACTGCCTTGTGAGAGAAGACAGGCAAAACCCGAAATGCTGCGGTTGTTGGGATTACCTGATGAAGACTTGGGATAGGCAAAAACTGGGCCCTCGTGGCCTTCACCCACTAGTATCAATTCTGGGGGTATGTTATGTTACGCTACAAAAGCACTTTGCAGGTGTAATTTAGGGTCCTGATCAGCACATCTTAAAAGCAGAGCTTGCCCTGGCCTGTTTTGCTCAGTGGTTAGAGTCGCGGGTTCAATTCTGGTCAAGGGCACGTAGCTCAGTTGCAGTTTGTCCCTGGCCCTGGTCAGGGTCATGCGGGAGGCAGCCAGTCGATATGTCTCTCACATCGATGTTTCCCTCTCTCTCTCTCCCTCTCCCCCTCCCCCGACTTTGTCTGAAGATAAATAGAAAAATATCCTCGGGTGAGGATAAAAAAAAAAAGCAGAGCTTGTTCCCCAGCTGCAGCAGCGGGATGGCTGAGATAGTGGAAGCATGAGTAGGATTCCACATGCTGCCCCTGAAGACAGAGGAAGCCACAGGGTGCAGGCGGCCTCCAGAAGCCGATAGCCAGCTGGGACGGGGGCCTCAGTCCTGCATCCAACCAGAACTGAATGAGCCCAGAAGTACTTCTCCCCAGAGCACCCACATAAGACCCTGGGCCAGTTGACCTCTTGACTTAGACCTTATGGGACCCTAGGCAGAGAACTCTGCTGGTCCACACACACCCAGTCTGCCAACCCACAGAAACTGAGATAATGAAAGGCTGTTATTTTAAGCTGCTAAGTTTGTGGTAAGTTGTTATGGTTGCAATAAAAAACTAAAACACACTTTAAAGCAGCTATTATTAAAATGTTCCAAGAAGTGAGGGTACTCTTGAAACAAGTGGAAAGATAGGAAGTCTTAGCCAAAAACAAAAAACAACAACGAAGAAGATGTAAAGGGAAACAAGTCGGAATTTTAGAACCGAGAAATACAGTAACTGAAATAAGGTGGAGGTGACAAAGGAAACAGTGTATTTACGATGCACAGTGTTCAGTGTTTAAGGCACACGTTTTTGTTTTGTTTTTTGAATCTTGAAGAACTTGCCTTATGTTCTCTTGGCCTGGGAGCCAGGATACTGGCTGCTGGTCTCTCCTCTCCACTGGTTGGATGGGGGGGCCTTCAGAAGTTTCTTCATTCTCTAGCACTGCTTTTCGGTGGACAGGAAGGGCCGGGGCCAGCGTTCCATTGTGTGGGAGCCTCACACACTCCCTGTCAGCTGGGCACTGTCCCAGGGGGTCCTTGGGTCCTTATATACATTGGAAATTGTTGCTAGACCTGTTTGTTTTTAACTTATGGAAAATTCCAAACATTCACAAAAGTAGACAAAATATATCAAACTCAGCTGCAGTAATCAACGTATGGGCAGTAACTTGGGGGGGGGGGGAGTAGGTGTTTGTTTGGTCTATAGTCCCCTCTACCTCACTAGATTATTTTAAAGAAAATCCTAGACATTGTTCCATGTTATCCTTCATGTATACATACCATTAAGACACCTAGAAAGTTAACAGTACTTCATAATATGTAGGATACAGTTAGTATTCATTGTTCCGTAAACGTTTGATTCAGGATTCAAATAAGGTCCGCATTTGGCAGGTAACATCTTTAACAGTTTCTGTTCCCCCCTTCCCACTTTTTTTTTTTTTGGCCATTTATTGAAGAAATGAGGCCACTTTTTCTGTAGAATATGCCACATTCTGGTTTCACGTGTAATCTTTTAATCATTAGGATACATTTCACTAGTGATGTATAATCAAGTTACTAAATTGTTTTTTTATCCTCACCCGAGGACATTTTTTTTTTCCCTTTTTTTTTTTCTTTCATTTTTTGTTCAGATAGAGTGGGAGGGAGAGAGAGGAAGAGAGAGAGAGAGAAACATCGATGTGAAAGTGACACATCGAGTGGCTGCCACCCGCACGACCAACCAGGGCCGGGGACAAACTGCAACCGAAGTACATGCCCTTAGCGGGAACCGAACCCGGGTCTCTCTGGACCGCAGGCCGATGCTCTAACCGCTGAGCCAAACCGGCCAGGGCCCGAGGACATTTTTGCATTTATCTTCAGATAGAGCGGGAGGGAGAGAGGGAGGAAGAGAGAGAAAGAAACATCGACATGAGACACATCGAGTGGCTGCCACCCACATGACCCCAACCGGGGCCAGGGACAAACTGCAACCGAGGTACATGCCCTTAGTGGGAACTGAACCTGGGACACTCTGGTCCGTAAGCCGACATTCTAACCACTGAGCCAAACCGGCCAGGGCTAAGTTACTGAGTTTTTAAAGTCACTTGAACTAATTTTCTTTGTAGTTTAATGTACAGTTAGGATCGTCTGTTTCATTGTATTTGAGCTTTTAGGGCTTGCTCTTCTAAAACACTGGTTTAATTTTGCTTTCTAATCATGTAAAAACATTTACAAGGTTCCCAAGTCAACATGACTAAACAGCATATATTAGAAGTGGTTTCCAGGCTGCCTCCCAACACTCCCCACCATGGGTACCTGTCTTGTTAGTTTCTGGTTTATCCTTCCGTGGTTGTTTGAATATAAGCAAATGCTTGTGTTTATATTCATCCTCCTTTAACAGAAGTTAGTGTACCAGACACCTGCGCTCACACTAAAGCAGGTGTAGACGTCTTCCTGCCTTTGTGAAGATTCTGATGGTAAATTGTGTGACTTCATATAAAAAAAAAAAGTGTTGAGAATCAGGTATCCAGATTCATTTCAACTCTTAAAACTTTATTTTTCATCCCCTGGCTGGGTAGCTCAGTTTGGTTAGAGCGTCATACCTTTGAGGTTGTGAGTTCCCCTCTTGGGTCAGGGCAACCATGAATGCATAAATAAGTGTAACAACGCCCTGGCCTGTTCGGTTCAGCAGTTATAGCATCGGCCCTCAGACCAAAGGGTTGCGGGTTCAATTCCAGTTAAGGGCACATACCTCAGTTGCAGGTTTGATCCCCGGCTCCAGTAGGGGCAACCAATCGATGTGTCTCTCTCACACTGAAATTTCTCTCTCTCACTCCCCCTCCCTCCCTCCCTTCCACTCTTTCTAAAAATCCTCGGGTGAGGATTAAAAAATAATAAGTGGAACAACAAATCCATATATGTCTCTCCTCCCTCCCCCCCCCAATCAATAGTTTTTTTTAAACTTTATTTTTCAGTTAATAGAATTTTATTTAACGTAAAGTCAGAATACCTGATGGTAGAAGGTCAAATTTCTGACATCTATTCAGTGTTCAGGCAGTTTCTTTAAAAACCTAGGAAATAAAAGTAGAATTGTAAGGTTTGCAAGTATTGATCATGTCTGACATCATCTCTTTGGACCATAACCTGTGTTTACATTGTGGCTCTGAGTTTGTCTGAAAGTGACCGCCCTCTTCCTGCAGATACGCAGCCGCCATTTCGTGTGCTGCGGGAGGAAGGATGGGCTAAGGTGATTTTATGAGGTTCAGTTCACTTTTGCTACTAAATACTATAAATTAGGTGGAATGTAGATGCATCTGTCAGTTTTTTCACATTGAGTTGTCTTAGCACAGAATCACGGAGTCTTATTAGAGTTGAAAGAGTCTGACTACCCTGTCTCTCCCCATCATCCTCCAGAATTACAGTAGGTCTGGGCATGGTGAAGTGACCGCATTTTTTTGTGGTCGAGTTGGACTTAGGTCCCGGGGATGCTGCCTCCAGACTTTCACCCTCTGCCCCAGGCTACTGCTGTGTCCTTCCCCATTTCCCACAAGTTTCCGAGCGCCTGCCTGATCATTTGGCCTCTCTCACCACAGCCTGGGAGGCACCTTTCTGCTTGCGTGAGCTGCCCTTCAACACCAGAGGTTTTTGAGGTTGGCGACTGTGACTGCCATTCCTGGTACTTAAGGGACAGCATTGCCCAGGATTCAGGTCCTCGTTGGTCCCGAAGCACCTGCTAGGGCAGGTGTGCAGGTGAGTTCCACAGCGCCCTTGCTTCTCCCCAGGTTTTCGGCACTAGGGGTGGTTTCTGTGGCTTTCAGCAGACGGTCGTGTCCTGGGGAGGGGGTGTCTGCCCAGCCAGCCCTGTTCCCGTGGGTGGGGTGCCCGCCTGCCCTCCCCTGGCCAGCCATTCATTCCGCATCCGCTCTGTGAGACCTTACCTGGCAATGCAGGTTCTGACAGTTTTCCTCCAGTTCCTTACATTGACTGAATTATTTAGTGCTTATTCTAACACTTAATAGCCATGCTTACTAGAACAGGAATAAAAAGGGTCCGTCTCTTGCTACACTGTGTTAAAGAGGTGATGCCGCCCAGGGTCGGGAACCAGGTGCCAACTCCATTTGAATGTGATGAGCACCAGTGGTTCATTCCCCCACTGCCATGGGTTTCGGCATATCAGAACATGTGGCGGGAATGAGTGCCGCACTCTCCGCCTTTGTTGGTCAGTGTAGAAGTACCGCAAGTCCTCACTCAGTCGTCGGTAGGTTCTTGGAAACCGCAGCATTAAGAGAAGCAACGCAAATGAAACCAGTTTTACCAGCAGCTGATAGTGTGAACCAGAGTTCAGTTCCTACTGCATATTTCTGGTCACAAAAACATCACCAAACTTCTAAATAAAGATCCCAAACACTTCTAATATTAGACATTGAAATGAACTTGAGCTACATATACATTTGAGAAAGATTAATACCAAGGACAAGTAAGGTGATGATTTTCTAACCCGCTGGTTTCAGTTCAGGTTCCTGGGTGGCTGGAGCCTCTCCCGGGAGCTCAGGGCGCAAGGTGGGAGCCACCCTGGACAGGTGCCCTGCCATCGCAGGGCCACCCATGCCCACAAAGACAGGGACAGCGTACACAGGGAATTCCCCTCATGTGCACCCTTGGGATATGGGAGGAACCTGGAGTACCCAGAGGAAACCCACATGAACACGGGAGACCGTGCACACTCCACACAGATAGTGGTCCTGCTGGGAATCGATTTTTTTCCTTGTCAACGTTATAAGGAAATGACATTATTTGAGGAACTGCTGTATGTTTTCTGGTCCTCCTAAAAGAAGCCACCAAAAATGTTTCACGGAAGGTGGATTTTTTTGCACAAGAGAAATTTGAGCCAGCTGCCTTAGTGTGATGACAGGCTGCTTTTGTCCAGGGAGCACTGAGCTGGTTTCCCAGCAGATGCCGGGAGGCGTGCTGGCCAAGTCCAGGCTGAGCTCCAGTCTTGACTCTGTCATTTCTGAGTTATGTGTTCCGTGGCATACTTTTGTTTTTGCTGGACTTTATTTTTTTAGAGTAGTTTTAGTTCACAGAAAAACTGAGTGAAGTTACAGAGATTTCCCATATGCCCCACCACCACCGGCACAGCCTCTCCCTTTATCAGCACCCACCCAGTCCCACCAGGGCGACATGGTACAAGCCCGCATGGATGTGTCGCAGTCAAAGCCTTGGCAGACTTCTGAGCCAAAGTCTTCCAACTTCAAGGTGGAAGTATGTCTCAAGATGGTTTTAAAATTTTTATTAAATGAGTATGTATGCATAGGAGCCAAGTTTGTCGTAGGTAGCACTAAATGACAGTAGTGGGAACTGTATCCAGCCACCAGCAGTATTTTTAGGAGTGAAGACCACAAAGCATTCCAGTCTCGTGGAAGGAAGATGGGAAAATGAGCCGTAGTCCCTCGGAGGTCGCTTCCCTCGGGGTTTCTGGAAAGGTTCCCTGGGCGCAGACCCTGCGTGTGTCACGGGCTGGTAATGACCTTGCTGGGTTTCTTTCTAGTCTAGCTTGCATATTCTTGCCTTTGCAATATCTGTTTATAATATTAACAAAACAGAACAAAGTAACTTCTGTAGGTCATACTTTGTATGAACAGTTCAGTGCAGACACTTCCCGTTACCGGGCTGGAGGAAGTCATCGACCTGAGTGAGTAGCCTCAGGTGTCTACAGGAAGTGTCGTGATGCCGCCTGTTCTGAGATAGATGGGTGGACTGTGAGAGCAGGTTAGCTGATGTTCACAGCACTGGGGTCACATACCAGTTTTCTGTTACGTTCCCTACTTTCCAAGCTTTCTTAAACTTACAGCTGAGTAATTATTAAATGGTAGTTTATGCCACACGACTACTGTGTCACAGCAAATAGATTTTCTTTGGAACATCACAGCAGGGCCCGTTATGGGGCGTTAACTTTTAAGTGACTCTGTGTTCCTCAGATGACCCTCCAGCGCGAGCGTCTTTGGCCTGCGTCTCAGCGTCAGTGTGTCGATGTTTACAGTGGACTAGATGCAAGTTTGCTGCTCGGGAGGGTTCCTCTTGGGAGCCATGTTTCAGTATTTCTTGAGCTAGGAAAACTCTTTTTCATTTGTCTAATATGCCTTTCGTTCTTCTGACAGATGAAGCGACGTTCAATTAAAAGTATGCTGTTTCAAATATATTTTTATTGTAAAATAAACACAGATATAGAGAAACCACATGAATCAGATGTATGGCTTAATGAATTATGAAGTGAATACCCTCCCAGTGACAGGGCCCTCCCACGAGGACCACAGGGCCCTGACTTTCTAGTAACAACCTCCTCACATGTTCTCAGAGTTTCTCACCCGACGTGCCCTCTGGACACTATGGATTGGTCTTTCTTGGCATTTTCTCAGAAGTATGTGTGTAGACGTGACTTTCTTATAATGCATAGAAAAGAAAGAACCTGAATAAAATTTTTCCATCTAAAATTACTAAGAACTATACAATGGAATAAATAACGGAAGTGACTTCTAAAAACATATGCTGGTTTATATATGCTTTTAGAACTGTAGCTTTACTTAAAAGGGAAGGTCAGCTTTGGTGCCAAAAGTAAAACACCCCCAGCTTGTTTCAGAAAAACCTACTCTTGGTGGTTCGGTGTTCCCTAAATGTTGTGAGCTGACCAAGAGCTTGCTGTTCCACACGGGGCCGCCTTCAAGGTGGGGTCCCTGCTGACATCCCCTCCCGTCTGCACTACTACTCCCGCTCGTGACACTGAAATAAAAAGCTCGTGTTTGTGGCTCTCAGAACCTGGGCATCTCAGGTGTGCTGCTGGTGGCTTCCTGAAGCGGTGGTCTGTGGGAGCCTGTCTGTGTTCTGTGGTCTGCGCAGTGCGCTGCCTCACAAGGCAGCTCGGGTTCTTCGATCCGAGGGACGCTGAGTCAGTACTTAGCACATCTACAGTGAGAATTTAGTTCCTACTCTCGGGCATACAGCCTGGAGAGAGACTTCTGAAGATGATAGGTAACTGCCGACCTGGCGCACACGGGGTCCAGGTGATAGGCGTGCTGTGTGTGAGGGGAGGCGGTCACTCAGAGTGGGGAAGTGGTTCGGAAGGTGTGCTGGCAGCAGGGCACACCGCCTCACCCCGTGCCCGTGCTGCTCCCATCCCCGCGCTGGGGCTGTCGTGCCCTCTTCCTGCCTGCTGTCTGACAACCCTGACGTGCATGGAACCTCTCGCCCGGGTGGGTGGGCAGGCCGCCTCTGCTGAGCAGGGTTGACGTGGACAGAGGGCGTTGCCTGGCACCTGGTCACTGAGAAGCTTTTTGGACATAATTCAAGAGCTAAAAAGTTCATGGGTTTGTCCTGATAACAAACTAAGCATGAAAAAGAAGAAAGGGCCAGAGGACTCAGCAATGCAGTTGGCACGCAAGGGACGGGACCGGGAATTAAGTGAGGTTCAATCTTCTAAAATATTGGTCGCATCCTCGTAAGAGACCTCTGAAGATGGCACGTGAAAGAAAGCACTGAGGCGGCAGCCTTGTTTCCGGATCACATATCTGTGTCCGTGTTTGCCAAGCTGTGTTTTGCTGTTGAATGTGGTTGAGTTGACTTTTAAGCAAATACATACATTTAAGAAGGAAACTTGTCGTAGATAGAAGGTAACTATGTCAATAAATACAACTCAAAGCCAGTCTAACTAGATTCTGGAGGATACTTAGCCTGTTCTTTCTTTGTTAAAAAAAAAAACAAAACCATGAAGAGATTATCCCTGTTCAACTCAGCTTAAAAGCCAAAACCTTCCCTGGGGCTCAAGGAGGATTAAAAAGGGCACCCAGTGCTGCCCCAGCCACTTGGCCCTCTTGAACCCTCATTGTTGTCATCTCTTAAGTGGGCGGTGGGTAGTGATTGTGAGGATGGGGAAGGTGGACCCTTTCCAACACCAGGTGTGTGGTCCTGGCGAGGCTCACCCAGGCTCACCTCGGTGCCGTGCCTGAGATTACTTCCTCACCACCGGTGGCACCCACTGCAGCCTGGTGAGACACGCCCTAGAAAAACCAAGGACTGCAAAGCTGGCAGAGACAGGCCTGGCTGTCTTCAGCTACTGTCCTTGGAATTTTCCCCACCTGTCAGCAGAGGTGAGGGGCCCGCTGAGTGCCACCTGACACATGTTGGTGCTGGGTCCCATGGGACCCGTTACCTGTGCTGAAGGCCGGCCAGCATTTACAACATGTGGCCAACACAGTGGGTGTGTGGCTGGCAGAGCCTGAGAAGGACCATCCCTGGCAGCCTTTTGCCCTCTGTCCACCAAGTGATGGTGAGGCGGCTCGTGTAGGAGCTCAGATGCCACCTGGCACTGAAGCTCCTGGGAAATACTATTGGGGATGCTTGGTGTATTTTCTGCTCCACCAACCAGGTATGAGTAGAAGGTTGTCTTTTTGTTGTTGTTAATCCTCCCCTGAGGACATTTTTCCATTTATTCACAGACAGAGTGGGAGGGAGAGGGAGAGAGAAAGAGAGAAAGAAACATCAATGTGAGAAACACACATCAATTGGTTGCCTTCCGCATGACCTTGACCAGAGCCTGGGACTGAGCCACAACCAAGGCACACGCCCTTGACCAGAATCGAACCTATGACTCTTTGGTCCTCTGGCCGACGTTCTAACCGCTGAGTCAAACCGATCAGGGCTCCATTGATTTCTTAGAGAGAATGGAAGGGAGGGAGGGAGGGAGAGAGAAACATCAGTGTGGGAGAGACACATCGATTAGTTGCCTCCCAAATGACCCTGATCAGAGCTGGAAGTCAAACCTGCAACCCAGGTACTTGCCCTTGACCAGGAATTAAACTTGAGACCCTTTGGTCCATGGGCCAATTCTCTAACCACTGAGCCAAACCAGCCAGAGCGAAGATAGTCTTTTTTTAGGTCTGTTCTTTGTTGTTGTTTAACTTTTTAAATCCTTGCCTGAGGATATATTTTTATTGATTTTTCTTTAGAGAGAGAGTGGAAGGGGGAGAGAGCAAGAGAGAGAAACATCAATGTGAGAGAGAAACATCAGTCAGTTGCCTCACCTGTGCACCCCGTCCGGGGATCGAACCCACAACCTAGGTATGTGCCCTGATCGGGAATCAAACCCGCAACCTTTTGGTGTACGGGATGACGCTCCAACCAACTGAGCCACCCAGCCAGGCAAGTCTGTATTATTATGTAATTTAAGACTCATTGGAGTTGCAAAAATCATGCAGAGAATTCTTGTGCACCTGATCGTTTTTCACATTGTTTTAATGTCTAAATAGCTGGTGATGATTCTTTGGTATGTTTTTTTTGTTGTAGTGTGTTCCTCACTCTTAGCTGGTGAAGAATGGGGGAGATAGAAGGAACATACCGAGCCCTGCAGACCCCAGGGGCACGCCTTGGTGCCCACCCTGCCGAGGGAGTGAGCACCCTGGAGCCCGGGCAAGCTCCCTCTGCGAGGATGGCACGGACGGCGGCCAGAGCACAGGAGAAGTGCTTTCCCCTCAGAGTGAAGCTGCTGGACAACTCCGTGGAAACGTTTGACATCGAGGTAAGAAGTGTGGCTTTTGGAGGCATAGTTCCTTATATTTTCTGAAAGTGAAGTGTTATGTCCCCAATTACGTTTTGCTGGTTAGACATTGCTTATTTATGAAGTTGACCAAGGGTGGCTTTGGTACACCCAGTAACATGCAGACCGTGAACCTGCATTTCTTCTTCCAGTGTGGAGAGTGGGACCCTCCTGTCTCTGCTTTAGAATTCTGATCATGTTCTCTGCATCCTTCACTTTGGAGAGGCTGGCTTGGTGCTGTGGAGCGCACGCTGGAGCCTTGGGGCCTCCACCCCAGTTCTCCTGGCTCACCCCTGGGTGGGGGTGAAATGTGGGGGCGGCTGGGGCACTGCCTGAGCACTCACTGTGCAGAGAGCGGTCGGGAGGCGCTGCACAGTCGGCGTGGGACTGGTTTTTCCAGGTCAGCCACGATGACATTTATGTTTTGAAAATTCCCTCACATTAGATTGAACTGATAATGTTGGTACAAATAATTAAGTACATGTATTTTAAAGAACAATTTTAGATCCACATAATACATTAGAAAACATTTTCTCTGATTTTCTAAAGGACATTGGAGTGAATGTTTCTAAGCGACTCACTCTCAAACTCAGTGCATACACAGACTCTCTTCTGTGTATTTCCGCGCTGACTGGCAGTGGTGTCTTCAGAAGCTCTCCTGCTCTAATGCCACAACAGCAAGGACGAGAATGAACTTAAACTTTAACAGGTTTTTCTGTCAAGAAGTCAAGATATGACACACAGACCATGAAAAGGGTACGAGCTGTGGGCCAGGCTGTGAAGGGACCTCCAGGAAACCCTTTGGCTCTGGCAGGGCCTCGTGCAGGGTGCATCACAGGAGAAAGGGGAGACGGAGCCCCGCGAGGCAAGAAAGGGGCCGGCAGGGCTGCAAGGAGGAGGCTAGCCTCTTGCTTGGAGCCTAGGGCACACCAGCCTCTGGCTTGAGTGCCTAGATTCACAGTGTCTGAACTGAAACTGCCACCTTTTGGTGTATGGGACAATGTTCCAACCAACTGAGCCACCCAGCAGGGCTTTTTTTTTTTTTTTTTTAAGAGAAAGAGAGGAAGAGTAAGAGTCCCTCCTTTATAGTCTTTGTATTTGAATGGAGAGAGATCATGGTGAGGTGACATCTGCTGTTGGCTTGGTGGGAGGGCGCAGGGCGTGGGTGGATCTCTTGCTGCAGTGAGGACACTCCCTGCCCCAGAGTTGGCCTGAGGTCTCTCCTGGAAGGCGAGTTCCGGGAGACAAGGCTTTGTTCATCCAGGGCTTTACTGGCAGTGCTGGGACAGGGCCTTGCCCTGCAAATACGAGCTGAGGGAGAACCAGCAGCCAGGTTGGATTGACGTGCTTGTTTAAGTGTGTGAGATCTTCCTCTGCAGCAGTGTTTCCTGACCTCGGGTCCTCGCGTTTCATTTTGTTTGTTCTGGGTCTTTGGCTATCTACACCCACGTGGTGTCTGCTGGTTTGGTATACTTTGTCCTCCAGTCTCGAGCAGCAGAGTCTGTGGACGGGCAGGGTGACGTGCTGATGACACCTGGCAGAGCCCTGGCTTCCGCGCACAGGTGGTGACAAAACCCTGGCCTTGTGTGGGGCTGAGTCGGGTCCCCGGCTTGAGGTCGGAGGTTTGTACTTAAGGGACCTTTTTAACTTAGGGAAGAATTTGACATTTAGTTATTTTTGAAATGCCTAAATTTTGCTTCAGTGAAAATATAGAGCAAGTTGGCCTGAAGACCTCCCCGTGGCCATGTCTGTCTTTCCACGGAGAGCATGGCTGACTGCTTCATGTTTGTCCTCGGCACCTAAGGCAGCCTTGTTCTCGCTCCCAAGAGGTGTGCTCTTCGAGACCCAGTTCTCAGGACATCTCTGTCTGCCTTCGTATGCAAATGAATGTCGTGTTCGGTGCGTGCCGACTGGGGCCACTCCGCCGTCACCTGGGGAGAGACAGGTGTCATGCTGCTTTCTCGGGAGCGATGTCCACACAGGCACGGACTTGCCTCATCTGTCGCTGGCCCATGAGCACGTTTGCTCCAGCTTTCCGTCTGGATCTAGATGACACAGGCCTGTTCAGTTCTCGCTACCACAGGTGACAAAGGCGCGAAGCCAGACACCAGAGTCAGTATTGAATAGTTACTGCTGAAGGGTCAAGTCAAGCTGAAAATGTTTAGTAGCTTTATTGAGGTAGAATTCGACCACCATACAATGCACTCATTGGAAGTGTGAGATTCAGAGTTTTTCACTCTACTCACAGATGGGTGCAGCCACCACCAGCCAGCTTCAGAACATCTTCATCACGTCAGAAGGAAACTCTCCGCTCTGGTGTCACCTCCCTGTCCTCTACCCTCTTCCTCAGCTCTAAGCAAACAAACGTCTACTTTCTGTGTGTGGGTGTCGGTATCTGGACATTTCATACGAGTGGGAACATGTGGTCTCTGTGGCACCAGGGTCATCCACTCACATGTAGACTGCTTGTTCCTTTTCATGGCCGAATAATACTCCATTGCGTGGACAGACCACACTTCGCTTATCCGTCATCAGCTGATGGACAGGCCCCCTTTTGGCAGTTGTGAACAATGCTCTAAATATTCGTGTGTGTGTTTCTGTTGAGCTATACACCGAGGACTGGCATTTCTGGGCCCTGGGTGACTGCTTAGCTGTTTGAGGAACTGGCAGGCTTTCCCAGAGTGGCTGCACCATCTCCATCCCCCAGCGGTGCTATGTCTGACGTAGATTCTAGCCATCCCGGTGGGTGTGAAGCGGTATCTCACTGTGGTTTGAGGTGGAATTTTAAAAGTTGGGTTTTTATAAAAAGACTCTTTATTGATTTTTAGAGAACGGGGAAGGGAGAGGGAGAGAGAAACCTCAATCCACTGCCCCCTGCAGGCCCCTACTGGGGATTGAGCCTACAGCCTGGGCTGTGCCCTGACCGGCAATCCAACCAGCCACGTTCTGGTGCACGGGTGGTGCTGAGCCACCCAGCCAGGGCTAAACGTTATTTTTACTGGCTAAAGAAGGAAGGTTTTGAGCCCAAAATATCAGAATTGCACCACTAAGAATTTGCCTTCGGGGGTCTTTCCGTGGATGGAGTGTGAGTAAAGGTGACGTTAGCCCTCGTGAGCCGTCCACGTAGCAGTGAACACGCCCCACCCAGGGTGTGAGGACCGCGGAGAAAGCATGGCCGGGGCTGGCCGTGTCGAGCCTGGGACTTAAAGCTTCCTTTAGAGTTGTCGTGTAAACGTATGGAACTGGGGACACTCATTGGCCCTGATTTAAATCCGTACTTATCATATTTGTAGGTGATGCCTTCCTGCGTCTCCCCGTCCTTGTTCGTGAACATCACTGCTGCGGCAGCCCTGTGCTCACCAGGGTTGTGGGACACTGAGGGAGACGTAGTCTGTGGTTCGTCCTGTTGACCACTGATTAAATTAAAACCTCTGTGGGGAGGGGGAGAAGTCTGCGAATCTGGCGGGAGCCCATGGTGCGACCTTCATTGTGTGATGTTGGACACATGCTGATGGGATTTTAAGCTACTGAAGCTCGGTCAGTGGCCAGCTTTTTGATCTAGTAAAATCTCGATTTGTTTTCAGTTGATAAATGAATTCTGTGGCTTTGAAAATAGAATCTGGCCTCCACTCTGGAAAGTCTTTTTTCCGAGCCATAAAAGAAGCCACGTGGAGGCCGTGTGTCTCCTGCCGTGGCCCGTGTGCCGCCGTGGAGCAGGAACGCTCTCAGCTCCAGCCTAGCAGGTGTGAGGTGTCAGAAGCCCCCCTCGGCTCAGAGGCAAGGTGTCTGGAACCATCTGCCCTTCGCAGCCATTACGCTTGGGAATTGATGCGGGTCGTAGCGTTTCTGTTTCCTGGATGAGTGTGTGGAAAGTGGTGTTTGGTGATTAAAGAGCCGTCTCGGACGCAGTTGGGTGTGAGGCCTCATCTGCAGCATGGGCACCCTCGCCTTTGCTACTGAGTGTCTGCTCACGCTCCCCTTTTTCTTTAAATATTCAACATTTCAGAGTGGACTTTCCTTCTTCCTTGTTTTAAGATTGCAGAAGCTTTATCTGGAGCGTGTGACACATCGGAGGACAGTCTCTCCGTCGTGGAGTTACACACTGTTCCAGTAAAAACTTAGTATTTTCTTTCTGGCCAGGAAAAAATAGCCAGAATTCCAGCAAGTACCATAGCCAGATGTTTGTCATTGCTCCCACATGAACATCCTAAATATGGCAGTGAACCGCCTCAGAACTTATTTTGGTCGGATCTCAGGAGAAAAAGTCAGTAATTCAGCATCTGCAAGTGGGGATAATGTGGGCTTCCGACAGGGGCGGTGTGCATTTCTGACGCTCTCCGCTGTTATGTGGCTGCCCTGGCCTCGGAGCCTGTCGTTTGGTCCTGCTGCCAGGGACGTGGCACCAGGCGGAGATGTGGACGTGGTTATTCTTAGTTACCTGGTTGTGGCACTGAGGTGCCCAGTGCCTATTCCCCCACCCAGCCCCACACACGCACACTCACAGGCACGCACACCCCCACAGGTTGATGTACACCATCTGTTAGGTGACAGGGACCAGGACGCTGGGACAGAATAGGGACACGTTCTCCTCCCGACCTCCATGGCAGTAACAGCCCCACAGCTGTGGGTGGAGGAGTCATTTCGGGATCCCGGAGAGGGGTGTGGGAGTGAGACTCACCAGTTGGGGCTCCTGATGGGAACGGCACCAGGCAGCTTCAGAAGCTGGGGGTACAGAGGTCAGTGGGATGGACAGTGAGCCCAGCCTCCTTCTTGCAGTGGGAGCTCGGGGTACACAGGTGCTGCAGAGCCCTGTGTGCTCGAGAACAGTCACACGAGGTGTGGGGGGGGGGGGGCTTGGGTAGGAAGTCAGGTGGGTAGGCCTCTCGGGACAGCAAAGCACCAAGGGCATGGTGACTCTGGACTCAGCCTATGGACAGGAGTGACGTGGCGAGATCCGTGTGGTCCTGGAAGTATTTGGGAGCTGCCGCTGTAGGGTTCGAGGGTAGAGAAGGGGTGCGCTGAGAAACGCTGAGACGATGGGGGCTGGGCCCAAGTTGCCCACAGGCGCAGGATCGGGGTGGTGTGGGCACATGGAGGGGCCTTGCTGTGTCCTTGGGGGTCGGGCTCTGGTGCACAAGGACCAGGTGGCCACTGCCATGACTCCCACAGG
The DNA here is from genome assembly GCA_030848825.1 of Tadarida brasiliensis. NCBI lineage: Eukaryota > Metazoa > Chordata > Mammalia > Chiroptera > Molossidae > Tadarida > Tadarida brasiliensis. The sequence goes on from CM061265.1 coordinate 107,299,814, forward strand.
TGCCAGTGTTGCCTCTGTGACGCTCTCATCACGCTTACGAGTTGTTGCTGCAGCCAGTGTCAGAGACGCTACGCTGCTGGCCAAGGAGGCAGCTGGGGCCCTCCTCAGCCCGACTACCGGGCTGCAGTCCTGTCGGCTTTTATTTTTAGAGAGTTGGACTAGTCATTAAAGAGAACCATGAAAAGCATCTGGAGGTACTTCCAAACTGCCGTTACTGGAATGGTCTGTGCATGCGTGTTGTGCTTCTTTGTGTCTAATTTTATCGTTTATAGAACATGCCACAGTGGCAGAGGATCCCACCCCTCCTCAAGGGCTGCTCTGCCCGCAGTGGCAATCGGGGAGCAGTGCCCTCAGTCTGCTCACACCCCTGCCTGGAGCTCAGCCTGCTCAGCAGCTTCAGTTCACTGGCAAACCTAAAATACATTTTCTTAGTGTCTGTTTTCAGACATTCATAGTGTTTCCTAATGAGTATAATTTTTTTTTTTTTGGTCCTTGCTAATATGTGGCCATGTGCCTTTGTGCATGTGTTGATATTTGAACCTGGTCAAGTCAGATTTTTATAGCAGAAGAAACACCATTTTTCCCCTATTAAATTAATTTTCAGTTAAGACAACGAAGAATGACTTTAAGGCTCTAGACGTTGCTGTTCTTCTGGTAAATGTGTTGGAACATACATGTTAAAAATGCAAAGCAAGCCCAGCCGGTGTGGCTCGGAGGTTGAGTGTCGACCCATGCACCAAGAGGTCGCCAGTTCTATTCCCGGTCAGGGCACGTGCCCAGGTTGTGGGCCAGATCCCCAGTGGGGGGCGTGCAGGAGGCGGCCATAGATGTCTCTATCTCTCTCCCTCTCCTTTCCTCTCTCTCTAAAATCAATAAAGAAAAATTATTTTTATTTTTTTAAATATGTTTTTATTGATTTTTTTTTTTAGAAAGAGGAATAGATAGAAGCATCAATAAGAGAGAAACATTGATCAGCTGCCTCCTTCATGCCCCCTATTAGGGATCAAGCCCACAACCTGGGCATGTGCCCTGACTGGGAATTAAACCAGGACCTCTCTGTCCATAGGTCCGATGCTCAACCACTGAACCACACCAGCCGGGCAAGAAAAATTATTTTTTAAAAAATACAGAGCGAGCCCTGGCTGGTGTGGCTCAGTGTTTAGCAAGTTGGCCCACAGACTGAAGGGTTGTGGGTTCGATTCCTGGTCAAGGGTGAGTACCTGGGGGACTTCCGGTCAAGATGGTGGCATAGGTAACCACGGTATCACCTCCTCCCACAACCACATCAAAATTACAACTAAACTACAGAACAGCCATCATTCAAAACCGCCTGAAATCGAACTGAATGGAAGTCCCACAACTACGAAATTAAAGAAACAGCCACATCGAGACTGCAATCAAGACTCAATTACAACAGAAAGGTGTAAAGTCCACACGAGGGGTGCACCTTGAGGGCCCAGCTGGGAGACCAGGGAGGCTGCGCCACTGGACCCTACAGGACACCTACTACAATGGGCCACCCTAGGAAGCCCAGGAGACATAGCAACTCTACCTAATACATAGAAACAGACACAGGGAGGCAGCCCAAATGAGGAGACAAAGAAACAGGTCCCAAATGAAAGAACAGAACAAAACTCCAGGAAAAGAACTAAGCGAAATGGAGATAAGCAACCTAACAGATGCAGAGTTCAAAACACTGCTTATAAGGTTGCTCAAAGAACTTAGTGAGAACTTCAGTGAACTTAGTGAGGGCCTCAAGAACATAAAAAAGAACCAGTCCGAAATGAAGGAGGCACTAACTGAAATAAAGAATAATTTACAGAGCCGGCCGGTGTTGCTCAGTGGTTGAGTGTCAACCTGTACACCCAGAGGTCACTGGTTCGATTCCCAGTCAGGACACATGCCCAGGTTGTGGGTCCGATCCTCAGTGGGAGGCATGCAGGAGGTGGCCAATCGATGTCCTCTCTCTTTGATGTTTCTATCTCTCTCTCTCCTTTCCTCTCTCTCTAAAAATCAATAAAGGAAAAAAAAATAATTTACAGAGATTCAATAGTAGAGTAGGTAAAGCCAAGAAGCAAACCATCGATTTGGAATATAAGGAAGCAAAAAACACCCAATCAGAACAGCAAAAAGAAAAAAGAATCCAAAAAAAAAAATGAGGATAGTGTAAGGAGCCTCTGGGACAACTTCAAGCGTGCCAACATTCACATCATGGGGGTGCCAGAAGGAGAAGAGAGAGAACAAGAAATTGGAAACCTATTTGAAACAATAATAACAGAAAACTTCCCTAACTTGGTGAAGGAAACAGACATACAAGTCCAGGAAGCACAGAGAGTGCCAAACAAGATGAACCCCAAAAGGCCCACACCAAGACACATCATCATCAAAATGCCAAAGGTTAAAGACAAAGAGAATCTTAAAAGCAGCAAGAGAAAAGTAGTTCGTTGCCTACAAGGGAGTTCCCATAAGACTGTCAGCTGATTTCTCAAAAGAAACTTTGCAGGCCAGAAGGGAGTGGCAAGAAATATTCAAAGTGATGAAAAGCAAGAACCTACAATCAAGATTACTCTATCCTGCAAAGCTATCATTTAGAATCGATGGCCATATAAAGAGTTTCCCAGACAAGAAAAAGCTAAAGGAGTTCATCACCACCAAACCATTATATGAAATGTTGAAGGGTCTTCTTGAAGAAAAAGAAGATAAAAAATATGAACAAACAAAATGGGAATAAATACATATCTATCAACAATTTAATCTACAAACAGGATGAACAGGCAGAACAGAAACATTCTCATAGATAAAGAACATTTTGTTGGTTGCCAGATGGGAGGGGGGTTGGGGGATTGGGTGAAAAAGGTGAAAGGATTAAGAAGTACAAATTGGTTGTTAGACTGACAAACCTCAAAGGGGTGGGGGGTGGGAAGAAATAAACCAAAGAACTTATATGCATATATGCATAACCAATGGACACAGACAACAGTGTGGAGAAAGGCAGGAGGGGTGCGGGAGCGGAAAGGAGGGGGTCAGTAGGGGATAAAGGAGGAACATCTGTAATACATTCAACAATAAAGGTAAAGAAAGGGTGAGTTGAAGGTTCGATCCCCAGCCATAGTGGGGTTCATGAGGTAGTCAACCAATCCATGTGTTTCTCTCACATCGATGTTTTTCTCTCCCTTCCCTCCCTCCCTCCTTTCCACTCTCTCTAAAAAATCAATGGAAAAATATCCTCAGGTGAGGATTAACAACACAATGCAGAGTGGGCTCTTCCGAGGATAGTCCACCCTGTAGCTGTTTGCTTCTGGCTTTAACTTACATCCATCTTGCGTCTTTTAAAACCATATAAAATAATAGAAACATACCCTAAATGTCATTAAGGCAAACTGTATCTTTGTTTCGGGAGTTTGGTTTGCAGTGTCTGGCCGTTCTTGGTTGTCTGTGTACTTCTTCGAACGAGGCTTGAGATTGACCAGTACTGGTTTCACTGACCGTTTCAAACTGATGAGAACAGATGTAAACGCTTGATCTTAGCCAGAAGGCTAAGAGACAATCACTGACCGTTTCTAAAGTGCGCTTTTCCCAGGCAGGCTTCCCTGGTGCCCGTGGCAGCAGCCTGGGCGCAGGGCCCCTGCGGCATGAGTGGGCAGGGCACGCTGACAGACAGGTTTCCTTTCGGTGGGTGTGTCTCCACAAGCAAGGACAGGCAGGCCGACCAGAAGCCCTTCGTTGATGAGGGAGGGAAGGAACTGCCCAGGAGGCTGATGCTGAGCCGAGACACCTTCTGTTCCGCTTTGTCCCTGAGGCTCAGTTGAAGATGAGGAATAAAACGTGGGTTCTCTCCTAACTTCTGAATAGCAGGTTGCATGTTCGGTGCTGGTGTCTGACATGCACCAGGTACATATGTGGTGGGAAATCGGGCCTGTCCACTCCTGTGTGTCCTGTTCCACGTGCCCTCGCCTATGCCCTGATGCCAGGAGGCCTCGCGGTCCTTCCCCACGCCGGAGCGATTCCACACGTACCTTTGTGCCTGCGTGTGCGTATCCCCTCTGCACCCACTGGGTTTAGGAAGCTCATTACCAACTCTATCCTCCCACTTGTGAGAGCTGCTTGATGAACTTGGGGACTTCATTCAGAAGGGAGCTAGCCTCTGTTTAACTTCACATCATGGAGAGTCAAGGAGAAAACTCTTTGGATTTTTCCCCCCAGTATCACACTACATATATTGTCACATGTAATGTGAGAAAACAGTTATGTTTCTGTAAAGATGAAATTGATGTGTTTTGTTGTATCATCATGTATGTGGAAGAAATATTCATATTGTGTTAGATCCATTCTATTCAAGTTAATCTTTTCTGTAATGATGGTAAGTGGTCAGTTTGCTATATGACCTGTAAGAGTTCAAAGCAATTTATTTATAGTTGCCTAATTTGTTGATGCTTAAAGCAACTATATTATCCCCATTTTACAGGTAGGGAAACTGAGGCACAAATGTTCTGTCATTTTCTCAAAGTTAAAAACCTAATAAGTGGACTTGCTACACAGTGAGTGAGTCAAGTAAATCAAATGTTATCTCTGCTTAACAAAGACTCAGAATATTCATGGGGTTAAATGAATAAAAACAAGATTTGGTCAGTTACTTGTTTTTAAAACAAAGTGATAAATACAATTTTTTTAGCACAAAGTTGATAAGTAGTTAAAACATTATAGACTCTGTAGTCTAAGATGACCTTTGCAGCTTTATAACCAGCACATTCTCAGAGGCTTTACTTTTTTGCTGTATGTCAGTAAACATACAAAGAGCGTCTGTAGCCCGGCCGGTGTGGCTCAGTGGTTGAGCGTCGACCCTGCACCAAGAGGTCGCTGGTTTGATTCCTGGTCAGGACACATGCCCAGGTTGTGGGCCCGTTCCCCAGTGGGGGGAATGCAGGAGGCAGCCAGTCGATGTCCTCTCTCATCCATGTTTTATCTCTCTCTCCCTCTCCCTTCTCTCTCTAAAATCAATAAAGAAAAAAAAATTTTTTTTTTAAAAAGAGCATCTGTAATCACAACCAGGAGAAGAGTCTATGTAGATTTTCTTAAGAAGAGCTTTGTGGAGATGTAATTCATGTACCATACAGCCCACCTATTTAAAGGGTAGAATCTAATGTGGGGTTTTTTGGTTTTGTTTTTAAAGAATCGTTTATTGATTTTTAGAGAGACAGGAAGGGAGAGGGAGAGAAACATCAATGTGACAGCGTAACATCAGTTAGCTGCCTTCTGCACGCACCCTACCAGGGACTGAGCCCACAGCCCAGGCATGTGCTCTTGAGCGGGAGTTGAACCAGCAGCCTTTTGGTGCATGGAACGACACCCAGCCAACTGAGCCACACCAGCCAGGGCATCCAGTGGTGTTTAGTGTGTTCAGAGTTGTGCAGCCATCACCGCAGTCAATTTTAGAACATTTTTATCACCTCCAAAAGAAACAACGTACCCATTAGCAGCCACTCCGCATTTCCCAGAACCCTCAAAAAGAAAGAAAAAACAAAACAGAAGGGAGCTGGCAGGACAGGTGCCACGCGGACCTCTTCCTCTCTCACCTTAGCGGGCCGTGCCGAGCTTCTGTGCCGTTCCGTGCGCTAACTGTCAAGCTGACACGTGGCAGGCTGGCCGCTCGGGATTAGGGTCTATCCTCCTCAGGAAAAGCTGTGGAAGCTCATAGACCACAGGCATTTTCCAGGGACAGGTCAGGAGACAAATGCATCAGTTATGTGGACTGGGAAGCGAATGGGACGAACAGCGGACAGGGAGGCAGAGCTCTGAGGAACCCAGCCTGGTTCTGACCGGGGAAGTGAAGACGGCCACTGCCCCCTGACAGGACTGGAGTTCAGGGAAAACCCGGGGGTGGGGGACGCTGGGTCTGTGCTGCCACTGTCAGTGCCACAGAAATAGAGAGGAAGCTTGTTCTTATGGACCCCAGGCTCACAAAGCAAGGCCGAGGTGGTAGGCTAAGAGCAGGTACAACCCCTAGACAATGGGCTTCCCCACATTCACGGTTCAAGTGTGGGGGACTCTGGTTGTCCTGTTCCCTTGAGTCACTGAAGAGAAATCCCCGTGGAAGAGTCAGTGCCCATGGACCCACTGGTGCAAAGCTCACTGTAGGCCCACGTCTCACGGTGGAGGTGATCTGTGTGTGAGTGGATCTACAGTCTGAGCCTGAGTGGGTGCGTCCCTCCCACCGGGTGCAGGACCCCAACAAGCAGAAGCAGCACTTACAGCCGTGCCCCCCAATTCAGCACGAGTCCCTGTGGCTGCAGCATTTCAGGAATATGGGAGAACCTAAGATTTGAAAGCGTGCCAGAGAGAATGAGACGCCCATCAGAAATGTTGATGACCTTTCAAAGAGTCTAGAATGAATGTAGCTACAGTTTCCTGTGAGCTCTCATGCTTATTTTCCTTCCACAATGTAACATTATAAAAGGACATTGGGCCGATTTAATTATGAGACAAGAAACATCCTAAGCAGGGAGACTAGCCGTGGAGATGCAGCATCTACAACAGGAGTCGGCGTCTGGATGGAGATGTGGTCATTGGCAGATGAACTAAACGGGCCCATGAAGCAAACAAGTCGAAGGAAGAAACCAAGCTTTTTCAAGAGGAATTTTCCCACACTGCTTAAGACAAAGAATAAAGCAGTACTTTGTTAGCTGAGCTTCTGTAGCCGTTCCCATCAGACACAATCTTTAATGGTACTTTTGTGGATGTAAACCTTGAACAATATGCTTATGTGTAAGCGGACCGACCCAGGAAATGGAAGCACTGGGCAGAGGTCTTGGTGTTGAACCTGTATTTGTACATTGTGTTCTGCGTGCTGTTCCCCTGCAGCCAGCCCCGCAAGGACGGGGCCGCGTGGGCGGCCGCTCGCTTCCGTGGGAACCAGCTGTGGGCAGCTTGTCTTCATTTGGGGGGACCTGTTGGTGACTTCCCCTCCCATTCAGGGACTGTCTCGTGTCATCTGGCCATTTGCTACTTTGAGAACATACAGTAGGCACTGCAGTCCAACTGACGGTGGGTTTCTGCATTTCTAGGAAGAGGAGGTAAATTAAGTACAGATGTGGGTGACAGAACAAGGGACACCGAGAACCGACTGCAACGTCCGTGAGCTTCCGTCACGACACCGCTGTAGAAACTAGAGGGGTGAACCTGGCAAGTAATGTTGAAAAATACTCTCAAAGTTTGGTATCTTTAAATTTCATTATAAAAAAGATAGTTTTCCTGTGTTTGCGTACATTTTGGCAGGAGAAATTAGTTATCGCTTGCCATTTTGAGTGACATGCCCTGTCACAGAACGCAGGGGCTCCATCTCGTCTGCTTCCTCTTCGTTGTAGATTCTGGATGAGCACGAGCCCTGGATGGAGGGCTCCGGATAGAGGGCTCCGGAGGGTGTCGGCTCTCTCTGCAGGTCAGAGGTCTGCTCTGGGCGTGCACCCGGCTGTGGGCTTGCAAACCAGCCTGGCCGGGCACCGTGCGGCGTGTCATTTCATTACATCCCTGTAAACCCTTCGAGGGTACGAGCTGCATGTATTTTTCAAATGAGGAAAACGCAGGCTCGGCACCCCCACCACGTGGGCAGCCAGGATTGCACAGCAGAGTCTGCCCTGTGGCAGCTCAGCTGCCCCTGTTCCTGGTGACGGAACCGAGGAGCCCGAAGTCGTCTGCAGAAGTGCCTGTTTTCTCTTCCGCTGTGACAGAGATGGCCGACCCGCGGTCAGGTGTTGCCTCTGCTCTTTTGGAGATGATTAGGCAACACACCCTAATTATTTTGTATTTCATCACCTTGGCCATCAGTGCTTCCTTATATTTAGCTAAAATGTACTCTTAAAATGAAACCGTTTCTTCTACTTGACTCCTCTTTAGATTTGGAAATAACTGGTCAACATCTTCCTCAGGTTCTTCACGTACGTGGAACCTGTGCTTGTCTCCGCGGCTCAACGGGCCTGTGGGAGAACCTTCCTGGGCCTGCAGCGGCCTCGGACCTCATCACCCATCACGGCTGTTCTTGATGAATCGCCCATCTTTTATAAGTGACGGCAGTTTGGATGTCATCACTTGTGGTCATACCAGAGGTTTTGTCCCAGTATGCAGTGGCTGGTTCATTCATTGATCTGAGTGCCTACCATGTAAACAGCTCTGACCTTTTTTCATCATTTGAGTTGAAGTATCAAGAACCATGTAGCATTTTGTCCTCAAGGAAAACATGTTGAAAGTCTCTATGTGTGTGGAGATTGGTTAACTATTGGACAGAATGCAAAATATGGTTCGTGCTGTCCCAAGACATGGTCTGGAAATCCTCACTCTCACTTCTGTGTTCAGTCCTTTGAAAAGTGCCTTGTTTATGAAGTAAACTGGATGGGTGTGAGTCCAGGGTGTGTGGTCGTGGAGGGCGGCGTCTGTGCTCTGGAAAACTGAATTTCCGTGCAGTGACCCACGTCCAGCGACGCGGTGCCGCTGCGTAGGCCCTGGACCGGACTGTGTCTTTCGGCTGTGTTCTGTTCCGGGTGACCGTTTTACAGGGATCTTGACAAACGACTGTGTCCAAGAGACTGGCCAGGTGAGATTTTGGTAGGTGGAGGTTGAGACAGTTGTTGGCCAAAGACAGGTGTTCTTGTCAGGTAGAAACGCCAGTGAGAGGGCCGGCTGCCCAGTGCTGAGTGAGCGTAGGAGCCGCGAGCCAGGACATCTCAGAGATGGTGTGCAAGGTGAGGTCGGTTTCCATGGGCTCCAGCGGCTCTTCACCCTGCTGTCCCCGTAACTGCTTTCTTGTCGAGGTGCAGCTTCCACAACAAAGGACACACACCTTCCCTGAGCATCCAGGTGGATTTTGCAGGTGTGCCCCATGAACCACCGCCCAGTCGGGTGCACAGGCTCCTTGCCCACCAGTCAGTGACGATGCCCGCTGATGTCGCCACCGTCCCGTCCCTGCTACCACAACGTGGTTTTGCCAGACCTTGAGTCTCATATAAATGTCATCGGAGTGCGTGCTCTGTGAACTCTGTCTGTGTGGCTGCCTGTCATTAACACCCTAATTCAGTCCTGTTGTTAACTCACGTGGTAAACCAGCGTCTCGATTGGAGGACAGGCGTGTTCCTAGATTGGGAGACATGGACTTAGGCTTCCTTTGCATTTCTTAGCTGTTCCGTCCTTTCCAGATCTTTCCATTTAGTCCTAGGCATTTTGGTTTTTTTTGCCACTGTAAATAGCAATTTTTAGATTTTCACTTTTTTTTTCTTTATTGATTTTTTTTTTTTTAGAGGGAGAGGAAGGGAGAGGGAGAGAGAGATAGAAACATCAATGAGAGAGAACATTGATTGGCCACCTCCTGCATGCCCCCCACTGGGGATCGAGCCCACAACCTAGGCATGTGCACTGATCGGGAATCGAACCGGCGACCTCTTGGTGCATGGGTCGAGGCTCAACCACTGAACCACACCGGCCAGGCTGGATTTCACTTTCTAGTTGTTTATTATTAGTTTATAGAAACAGAATTGCTTTATGTATAACTTTATCCTGTGACCTTGCTAAAATCATTTGTTAATTCCCATAGTTTATATGTTTTGTTTTCAGCTGCTAAGATTCAGTATTTTAACTTTTTTTTCCCCGAAGAAATCTCAAACTTACAGGGAAAAATAGCAAAAATAACACAAGAATTTTTTTCTGAGTGTTTGGCAGTGAGCTGCTGACACTGCACCTCTGCACCCTCATCCTGCAGGCGTGTCTGCTGCAGACCAGGGGGTCTCCATCAGCCAGTCACACTGCAGCACGGACCGTTCCCGTGCTCAGGCCCTGCAGGTCCCGCTCGTGTCCTTCACAACCAAGGACCCAGTCCACAGTCTGGGGTCCGACCTGTGACTCCCATGGCCTTGGCATTTTTGGAGATCCCACAGTTGTCCTGTAGACGAGTCTCAGAGTGATGCCATTTCCTCGTGACTGGGTTTCAGTCGTCCATCTTTAGCAGGGTGTTACGGGTGGAATGTTTGTGTCCCCCAAAATTCATAGGTTGAAATGTACCCCCAATGTGATGCTTTTAGGAGGTGGGGCCTCTGGAGATGATTAGGTCATGATGGCGTGGCCCCTGTGAATGGGGTGAGTGAAGGGACCCCAAAGAGCTCCCCCGCCCTCCCACCATGGAGGACACAGCGAGAGGACGCCGCCTGTGACTCAAGAGGTCTGCACCAGACACGGAACGTGCAGGCACCTTGATCTTGGACGTTCAGCCTCAAGAACTGTGAGAAATACATATATTTCTGTTGTTCGGCCCTGGCCGGTTTGGCTCAGTGGTTAGAGCGTCAGCCCACGGACCGAAGAGTCTTGGATTCCTTTCCGGTCAAGGGCACGTACCTGGGTTGCAGGTTCAATCCCCGGCCCCGGTTGGGGTTGTGCGGGAGGCAGCCAATCAATGTGTCTCTCTCTCTCCCGCCTCCCTCACTCTATCTGAAGATAAACGGAAAAAATATCCTTGGGTAAGGATTTAAAAAAAAATGTCTGTTGTTTCTCAAGTCTGTGGTCTAGCAGCCGGACAGACTGCGATGCGGCTGGTGCAGAAGGGATTCTGGGTCTCAGGGCGTCCTGGTGTGGCGGGCAGTTTCCGTCTGTCCACTTCTGGTGACGCCCACTTGACCTCCTGGCTAGGGGGTGCCTGCCAGGCTTCTCCCCAGTGACGTTGCGCTGCTCCCCCTGTCATGAGCAGGTTCTTGTGAGTGGGCTCGGGGCTCCTGCTCCGCCAGTGGTCCAGTGCCCACCGTGCCTCTCTCCTCGAGGCCCCTTGGGCCAGATTTAGCCAGTGGAACTGGACTGTGTCCTTTGACATGCCCCATTGTTCTGTGCGCTCTGCCTTACTTTGTGGTGCAGCGTGTTCTGGCTCATCTTCCTGCCCCAGACCTGGCAGCAGCCCACCCTCCAAGGAAGGTGGTAGGTGTGAGGTGGGTGTCCTCCTTCCTCTCCGAGTCCTGCTGACCCAGGACCTCCAGTGGACAGCTGGGGTGTGCTTCTGGCTGCCAGGCCACCCTCCCGTGTACTCCTACGTTCTTGCTGCTCTGACGTCCGTCCCACTCTGGGTGCTCTCTCCACTGCCTTCCCCCCTCACTAGAGAAAGCCCTCCCCGCCTAGTTCTGACATCCTTCACTTGGCCCTGTGTGCACACAGCCCGTCCCCCCATACTCAGCCTACTTTTTTATTGTTAAAATATGTTTTTATTGATTTTAGAGAGAGAGGGAGAGAGAGATGTCAGTGTGAGAGAGCAACATCAGTTGGTTGCCTCCTGTACACACCCCAGCCGGGAATCGAACCTGCAGTCCGAGCATGTGCCCTGTCTGAGAATCAAACCAGCAACCTTATGGTGCACGGGACTGTGCTCTAACCAACTGCCGAGCCAAACCGGCGAGGGCTACTTTATCATTATTATTTTTTTGATCTGTAGACTTAAAAAAATAGGTCAGTACATGCTCATGATACAAAGTAGAGGAGAAGGTGCTGTCACACAGTTCAGTTCCCTGCAGTCAACCAGCATCCTCGTCACTGTGCTTCTCCCGGGAGTCTCGGCACCCACCACCTTGCACGTCCACCCTCTGTGTCTGTGCCCCCTCGAGGGTTCACGCTGGGTTAGGTGTGCGTTGCGGGCACTGCTCTGCACCCTGTTGTTTTCTGCATCAGTCACAGGGAGCAACCTTGGTCTGCCTTCCCTTCGCAGCACTGGGCTGCGGTTCAGCTATCCTGTCCTGGTGGACTTGGGGACGTTCACTCGTTTGCTGGTGGAGGCATCATTGGAACAGGTCTTATTCATATGTGTGTTTTTGCACCTGTGAAACACTTGTCAGAGCGGGGTTTCCAAGAGAAGGGTGTGGACGTGGACGTTGAGAGGTAGTCCCAGCCTGGCGCGCGGGGTTTGCTCCCGCCAGCCCGTGCGAAAGCGAGCAGGGTTCCCACCCCAACGTGTGCTGCAGACAGTGCTGCAGCCTGGGCACAGCGTGGGTTTCAGCTCCATCTTCATTCGTCTCGCGCGCAGGGAGCCTCTGTGTGTGCGTCTAAACGTCGTCCAGGCTCCTCTTCGTGAGCGGCGGCTTCTCGTGCCCATTTTTCTTTTCAGCTCGAATCGTGTTACCTATGTTTGCAGTTTGCTTTGTTTTAAGGAAATCAGCCCTTTGCCTGTGGCAGGAGCCGTAAGTTTTGTCCCTGTTTGTCTCTGAAAACGTCTTTTGACGTCACAGTGCCTCTTTCTGGCTGATGCTGGTTCTTGTGTTCCAGTCTCTCGAGCCTCCTGGTGTGGCTTTTCGCTTCTGGCGTGGACTGAGAACAGCCCTATCTCGGTGCCGCGCCTTGATGCATAAATGTTTCTTTTCACTCATCTTGAAATTATGATGGGAGGTAAGGCTGCAACCTTATTTTCTCCAGATAGGTACCCAATAGCGTTCATTGAAAAATCTGTGTTCTCCCACTGATTGATTTGAAATGTTACTTTCATCAGATACTCCAGTATCTTATGTATTTTAATGTATTTCTTCACCTCCTGTTCTCTTCCATTGGTTTGTCTTTGTAGACACCCATACCAAACATTTTAATTGTGGCCTTCAACAATTTGAATATCTGATAAGGCTAGTCCTCCCCTATTTATCTTTTTTTCAGAATTTTCTTGGCCAATTTTGCATTTAAAAAATACATTTCAACTGTAGAATTAGCCTATCCGGTTCCTCAGAGTCCTGTTGGTGCTCTTACTAGGACAGTGGGTTCTTCAGGAAGCCGTGTTGTCTCCGTGGGGAGGGCTCTCCCTGGAACATGGCGTGCCTGCCACGCCTCTCAGTAGTGGTTTGTAACTTATCTCCATAAAGCTTTCTTTTATTGTTAAATTTATTCCAAGATACTCCCTTTTTTGTTGTTGTTGCCGTTACCAGTGTGGTTGTTCCTTCCTGTCCTGAAAACGGTGGTTAGTTGTGTACGTGAAGGCTGTTGATACCTGGATGATCGTTTCTCCCACTGCCAAATGGGATTCCTTCTTTCTCATAATCGTTTCTGGTTGACGTTCTTGGCCTTTCAGAGTTAAGTGTCGTATCCGTGAAAGATAGTGTTGCTGCTTCCTCTTCTGGCTTTCTCCTCGGTTCTGTTCCGTGTGGATGCCGATGCTGACTGTGGTGGTGGGGTGCGCTGTCGGGAGGGACCCCCTTGCTGGATGGTAGCAGTCACTCCTCTTTCCTATGTATGTTAAGGATGTACACTAAGAGTGGAAATGGAATTTTATCAGGTGCCTTGTCAGCATCTCAGATTGGGTTCTTGGGACTCATCATAGGATTGGGTTTCTTTCCTGCAGGTCTATTAATACGATGTAGCAATAAATCTGCTAATATTATATTGACTTATCCTCTATCTTTTGAATAATTTTACTCTCTTAGTTGTTGCTAGATTATGTTTGCTGATATTTCACTGGGAATATTTTTATTGATACCTATAAATAGACATTTTTCTGTAGGATGTGTGTGTGTTTGTTTGGAGTTTGGGGATTCTTTTCCATACAAAAGATGCAGAAGGGATTCTCCACTACCATGCTTGGATCGATGTGAATAGCATTGGAACTATCTGTTTCTACGTGGTTTGTGAAAACACCTGATTCTGATGGTTGTGTAAGAGAATACGTACTTCAGGTGACAGAGAATCCAAAAATCCCTTTTCTTAGCTGACCATAGAATTGCAAAAACGTTAGTTTAGTAAAATTTCCTCCAATTCAGGAGGTTAAACAAATCTACATACACATGTCTGCATGTGTGTCCATTCGTATATGCATGTATGGGTGTCTGTACGTGTGTCTACATGTGTCCGTACACCTGTGTGTCCATTCTTGTGCACTACACAGATGTATGTCTATGTGTGTGTAAATACAAATGCGTGTGTTGCCCAGCCGGTGTGGCTCAGTGGTTGAGCATCGACCCTGCACCAAGAGGTCGCCGGTTCAATTCCCGGTCAGGGCATATGCTCAGGTTGTGGGCCCAATCCCCAGTGGGGGGCATGCAGGAGGCGACCAGTCAATGTTCTCTCTCATCGATGTTTCTCTCTCTCTCTCTCTCCCTCTCCCTTCTGAATCTCTCTAAAATCAATAAAGGGAAAAAAAATTTTTAACAAATGCGCGTGTGACTAAATGCATTTTTGCACCCAGACCCATGAGCCCCGTCCAGGGTGTTTGGAGTTTGGGGTGAGAACGCACCGTGAGGGCCCTGTGTGTGTCTGCACATGTGATGCGTGTTGGGTCCCTCAGCCCAGTCAGCAGGTCTCCTGGAGCGAGCCCAGCTGTGCTGACCAGGAGTGGGGCCTTGGGTAGGGCTGTCACCTGACCAGCGCACGGGTGACCAGGTGACCAGGCAGCTGAAAAAGAGAGAAGGGCTGAGGGTAGTGGAGCGATGGCAGCCACTTAGGGTGTCCGGTCGCTGCTCCTCCCACCTGCTGGGCCTGGGGGTTCAGGGTGGATGAGACGTCATCTCTGCCCTCAGGGTCGCCATCTAGTAGGAGGAACGCACCCACACACAGGTATAAACAACAACGCCAGAAGCACAGTACTGGAGATAAGTACAGGTGATGTGGTTGTTAGGTGGAACTGACTGAAATTAAGGGGACCTTGCAGGTGAGGTGACTTACCAGGTTCTCAGAGGATATGTTAGAGGTCGGCGGAAGGAACAGGAGAGGGAATTTTCCTGTGAGGGAGCAGCCTGGGTGTGCAGGTCTCCCCAGTGGGTGACACCCTGTGGTGTGGACTGTGCACTCAGGGAGGCACTTGGGGCATTCCTGGTCCATCCTGTGGAGCACCCCCCCCCCCCAGTCCTGCAGCGACATGGTCAGCTGTGTCTGCAGGGCGAATAGAGAAGGGACTGCGTGGTTGCCCCGGTGTCGGGGTGAAGGTGTGGCGAGGACACAAGGAACTTCCCAGGTGGTCTTGCAGCCCAGGTGTTGTCAGAGTTAGCAGGGGTCCATGGCCTCCGACCAGCTCGCCTCCACGAGGCTTTGTCTCACGTCGGTCTGAGGTGCCGGGTGCAGGTGCATTGTCCTCGGGGCGTGCCTCTTCCCGTCACCCAGCACGGCACTGGGCTCCCACTGACACATTGAGGTGGCGGCAGAGGCCCTCCGCCTGCTCTCTGTTCGCTGTGTTGTGTTTTCCACATGAGGCCACCTGGCGGCTCCTCGTTCTGATGAGGTGCTCACTGTGCTGTCTCTGTGCTGCTTTGTTATGGCGGGTGCAGGTTTATTCCTTCAGATGAGAATTCTCATTTTCGGAGCATGAATACTTCTTGGGTACACAGTTAGAAAATCTGGAGGTTAAACTTAAAGGAATAGAACATCCTTTGGAATAATGGAGATTTGCTTCACACACACACACACTTGCATATACTATTTTTTAATTGCAAACATGACATGCCAATTGAAGAAAATGCAGACATTACAGAAGTTCATAAATAAGGTAAAAGTGAAAGCCCTTGACCATCCCCACCTCAGTTCAGTCCTTCAGCGGTGGTCCCCTGTGAAGATGCCATGTCCAGCCTTCCAGCTTGTTTCTTGGTATGTAAACGGGGCGTGTGCTCTCTGAAATGGAAGCATATCGTATACACTGTACAGATGTGGAAACTTCTTTGTTGTTGTTAATCTTCACCTGAGGATAATTGATTTTTAATAGAGTGGAAGGGAGAAAGGGGGAGAGAGAGAGAACCAGCCATGTGAAAGAGACACATCGATTGGTTGCCTCCTGCACGACCCCACCCAGGGCCGGGGATCAAACCTGCAACCCAGGTACGTGCCCTTGACCGGGAATCGAACCCGAGACCCTTCGGCCCACGAGCCGGCACTCTAACCACTGAGCCAAACCGGCCAGGGCGAAACTTTTTTTTCTGGACTGAACTGTGATCTTGGACTTCATCCACGGTAGTACACGCAGGGTTCTGTCTTCTTTTTAAGGGTTGCATACTTTTCCATTTGGCTGCAACATTAGTTATTTTACCAATTCTCTACTGAGTTCGTCCTCGCATATTTACCTCTGTGTAGCTGCGTGAGAATTCTCTGTAGGAAAGAGTTCTGGGACTGGACTTGCTAAGGCAAAGGTATTTTGTACCTTCAAATTTTGAGGTGTTTCGGACAATCCCAGAAGGTCATGTGAGCTGTCGCCCCAGCAGGTGTGGACGTGCTGTCTATCACTGTTTATCCCCTTCGTTAGGAGGGGGCTGGAGCACCCTTTGTTTCTCCCCAATCCATTGGAGCAGTGCGAGATAAATTGTCTTTTTTTTTTTTTCAGTACAATTGTACAGTTTAATTTTGTTTAGTGTCTTTCTATTCAGAAGTTTTTCATTTTTATTTAATCAAATTTATCAGTCTTTCTGCTGTGCTTAGCAAGACTTTATTTACCCCAGATGACAGAAATATTTCCCATGGTTTTGCTCTCGTCTGTAGTCGTCCACTGTCACTTAGAGCTGGCTGCCCCACCTCGTTCGAGAATGGCCGTGCTCTCCTCATGAGTGTGAAATGCCGCCAAATAATGACTTAGTCACTGGGATCTTGTGCAAGCATGGACTCTGGGACCCACCTTTTTAGTAAATATCAGAATTTGATAAAATGTTTACTGTGACTAAAAATGATTTCTGTAGCCCTAAGTTACAAAGAAATTTGACTAAAACACAGAAAGTAAAATTGAAGGAATTTTTTCGCTTCATTTGGTGTCCGTTTCTGAGCACAAAGAGCCCAGACATCTTTTATTTCTCTGTGTGACAGTTTGTAAGCCTTCCTGGAAGGACTGTGGAACAAGAACTTAACTGGAATACAGTTTGCATGCAGGAGGTGGCCTCTTGCCACCGTGTTTGTACATCTTTTTGTTTGAAGACATTTAACCCTCTTCGTGCTCTTTCTCACCTGTCTCGCCACAGCCCAAACGTGATGGCCAGGTTTTACTGACACAGGTGTGGAGGCGTTTGAATCTGATAGAATGTGACTACTTCGGGCTGGAGTTTCAACACGTCCCGTCCTACTGGGTAGGTGCTTCTCATTCCTGTGGAGAGAGCTCTGGGTGTGTTGTAGGACCCTCTCGCCATCCACATCCCCACAAGCCTTTGAGGGCAACTGGTGATATAAGTAAGGTATTTCTAAACTGGGACATTATTATCAAAACTGTGCTATTGCCTAGCCGGTGTGGCTCAGTGGTTGAGCGTTGACCCTTCACCAAATGCAGGAGGCGGCCACTCGATGTTCTCTCTCATCGATGTTTCTATCTCTCTCTCCCTCTCCCTTCCTCTCTCTCTAACATCAATAAAGAAAAAAAAATTTTTTTTTAACTGTACTATTAAAATGTGTTATTTATAGCTGTAGGAAACGGGTGTGCCTTTTATTGAAGCCTGATCCACATCCTGCCTGAATTTGTGCTATCTGCCTACACTCATGAGAGGAAATCCTTCTGTCATCAGTTTTCTTTTTTTTTTTTCAATATGTTTTTATTGATTTTTAAAAATATATTTCTATTGTTTTTTTTTTTTTTTTTTTTTTTTTTTTAGAGAGAGAGGTAGACATAGATGAGAGAGAGAAACATTGATCGGCTGCCTCCTGCACGCCCCCTACTGTGGATCGAGCCTGAAACCCGGGCATGTGCCCTGACCCGGAATCGAACCAGGACCTCTCAGACCACGGGAGGACACTCAGTCCACTGAGCCACATCGGCCGGGCTCTTGGTCAGTTTTCAAAGCACCACGATCACCATTTTGAAAGTGGGTTTTGAGCACAGTTTTACCAAACCAGTTATGCTCCATTCTGTCTAATAGAGGTGGAGCGTTAACGTTTACAGATGAAACTCTTACGGAACCAGAACCAGCCCGAGTGTGGAAGCACTGCAGAGCTCTGGCCTCTGCCTCTGGGCACTGGCGCTCGTCAGCTGGCACTGTGCGGCGTGTGTGCAGCGTCGGTCCGGTCTCCGCAGAAGCCCCCAGAGAACTGGAGGTGCCATTCTGTGCATGCGGGTGCCAGCACTCTGAGACTTACTGAGGTCCCGCACCCCCAGAGTGGGCATTGCGGCTCCCCGTCTCTGGTCAGGTTGTGCCCTATGTGTAAGAGCATGAGGGCTGAAATGTCCCACCTTCCCTGTCTCTCTTCATCTCGGGTACTTTTGTAGTTTGTAGCATACTTAGTAAACAGAGAAATTATGTAAATTAAGATTTGGTCTCTTTTCTTAAATCCTCTTTAGATTTGGCTTGAACCTATGAAACCCATCAGTAGGCAAGTACGAAGTAAGTCCTTTTTGTAACTCCTTAAAGTTCTATTCACTCGAGATGCTCTTGTCCTTGACTGTTCAAATCCGAGGCATGATCAGGTGTTCTCTGTCACCACCCTGGACAGCCGTGAGGGGGCGCCAGCAGCAGCCAGCCCTGGAGGTCACTGTGCCATTTCCTGCAGGCGGGCGGGCAGTGCTCTCACTCTGGTTCTAGGTGGCTTGCCTCTCACATTCGGAAGCAGTATGCAAAACTACGTGTGCAGGTCCTCTCTAGCCACGAGCGCCATCGAGGTTCTTCCTTTAATTGGCATTTTTAATAAAATAGTTCATGCTGTTCTGTAATTATAAACATAATTGTCATCATAAACAATTATTTTTGTTAATCTCTTTATTTGATTTTAAAAATTTAAGGCATGTAGTAATGCTTCTTAGTTCTTATGTAATTGTGTAGGATATATTCACCTGGAACTTCCTTAGTCCTGAACTGAGGAGGGAAGGATGTGGGGAGGAACTTGGTTATTCGCTGATGAGCTGAGGCTGTTTCGGCTGCCATAGCATTTTAGTATACCAGTTGTTCTTTCCTTTTTGGTGCAAATTACATTATTGTGTTAGTATAACATTTCCAAAAAGCTGAGCTACTTAGATGAGCTAATATCTCATGCTTTTTCTTTACAGTAATCAGGTTGTTCCAATTCAGTATAGTGAGTGATGAAAACATTTTTCTTTCAGTAAAGTATATAAGGAATTCAAAAGTAATTTTTTATTATTACTACTTAATTGTGTAAACGCCTTAACTTTTTGACATAAAAATATTTTTAAATTTTTTAATGTGCAATTTCCTGCATCTTTTTAGAGTTTCCTTGAGTAATCTTTGTTTAACACAAAAGTTTTTAATTTCCTTTGATATATATGACTGGTACTTAGGACTCATAATTTCATGCACAGGAAATTTCTTAATCTTATTTGGAAAGATTTGCTTTAGCAGTCCATTTGAAAGTACTAGCTCAGTTATATCGTAATACATGGAAAGGCAGCAAATACAACACAGAGATTGGCCTTATTTGTGACATTTACATTTTTTCTTTTTATAGGGCCAAAGAACACAATGCTTCGCCTAGCAGTGAAATTTTTCCCACCTGATCCCGGCCAGCTGCAGGAAGAATACACACGGTAAATAGCCTGTTCTGGTCTGTGGCCACTGTCAGCAGAGCCTTGGACTTACCTCGATCTTCCACGGTGCCCGACTCATTAGGTGCTCAGGGCATATTTAAAGAATGAAGGAGCCCAGTATACGCATAAACATAGTAATCCGTGCGTAGCAGTGAAAAGAACGTTTTGACAATTAACCCTTGCACGAACACAAATGTGGAGGGACTTGGAAGACAGGTTTATGGTACAAATTTGAAAATAAAAAATGGGGTACTAGGGTACAGTTGAACTAATAATCTGTAAATGAGTATAATGTATACATGTACATAAAATTATTAGGTTTTTTCCCGTGTGTTTTATGTACCAGTTTTGTAATGAGAATAAAGCAACAATCTAAAATCCAACTCACAGCCTGAGGTCAGGTCTGAGCTGAAGGAGATCCATGACGGGTGGGAGAACAGACAGCGCTTTAGCCTTCCCAGCAAAACACACTCGTCCTGGATGTCTTCAGAGCCTTTCTCTGCACAGTTCTCGCAGGTCGTTTACCTCACGAAACCAGACCGTCAGCGTGAGGAAAGGGGGTCAGTTCGTTCACCTCTCCTTGTGTAGGTGAGGGAATGACCCCGAGGATGGTGGAGTTTTCATGGTGAACACAGAGCTTATCTCAGTGGCACATTAAATTCCTGACACCCAAAAAATCCCTTTTAAGGGGATAGCTTCTAAATATATTTATACCTGGAAAATGATGAATAACAGGAAGTGCTACCTAATTCAGTATCCTGGGCCCAAGCCATGTTTATGCAGAAGGTCCTTGTTTTATTTATAAAAAAGTACTCGCTTGGGAAAAGAGAAGAAACACATTGAAATAAAGCCGAGTAGAAGTAGCCCCCCACTCCCTGCATCGCACTCTGGCCAGAAGCCCTGACCCGGCGCGTCCAGGTGAATTCCCAGTGGCGCACGGCTGGCCCGGGGCCGCGGCAGGCTGTGCGTATGGACTCGGGGGATACCGTTGCCCACACGTCCATAGCCTGCATAGACGTCTTTCCCTGTAGTGTATATGGCTGCAACCTAATTCACCTCACCACTCGCACTTATTAGTGCGTGTTAGGTTACTTCCAATTTTTCTCATAAGGCTGCAAATAAACATCCTTGTCCACGTATCTTTGTGAACTCCGGAAGTACTCCTGTTGGAATTACTGGGCTAAGGGATATATACATTTTATTTCCTTTTTATTGAATGTACTGGGGTTACAGTGGTTAACAAAATTATACAAGTTTCAGGAACATGACTCCACAACACGTTCTCTGTTCAATGACTGTGTACCCCAAGCCAAGGCTCCTTCCGTGTACCCCGTACCCTCCTGCACCTCTCCCCACCCCTGCTCCCCTGAGGGGGTACACACATTCAAATTTTAAGAAAAGGTGGTGCATTTAAAGAGCTCACCCTAGAGTGTGAATTCCAGCGGGGGAGAGAGTTTGTCTTGTTCCCATGTGTTTGCAGGTCCAGGAACAGTGCCTGGAACACAGTCAGTGCTCGGTGGTTATTTGTGGATGGAATGAATGAATACATGAATATTCTCAGATCGTTTCTCTAGTTACATTCTCCCCAGTGGTATCAGGAGTCCCTATTCCTCAGATTCTAGCCAAGAAATATCAATCTGCTTACAAGGTTCACGTTTTAAGCTCTGTCTTCCTTAGACATTTCCACTTTGTCCCAAGGTGGTGGGTGCGGTGGTATGTGACAGACGTAAGAGGGGTTTGTGAGCTTCCCCCCTGGCGGGTGCAGTGCTGCGGGTGTAAAGGGCCCCTGGGGACCTTGCCTCGGCTCACTGCCAGCTCCGATGGCCGCAGTGGCCATGCTCTCCTGCGATGGAGCCCCGGGCAGGGTGTCCCAGGCCCTGGGAGCTGTTCGCCTAATGTGTGAATTCCCTCTTAGATACCTGTTTGCCTTGCAACTTAAGCGAGACCTGCTGGAGGAGCGTCTGACCTGCACGGACACCACGGCGGCCCTCCTCGCCTCCCACCTCCTGCAGTGTGAGTGTCCACCAGCGTGGTGGGCGGCGGGGGCGCAGTCACGCTCCCGCAGAGCTCGTGAGTGTGAGAGAATGAGCCTCCAGTGTGCACACTTTGTAACAAGCTGAACACTGACTTCTGCAAAGTGGGACTCCTGGAGGCAGACAGCCCCCCCCAGGAACAGGCCCGAGGGCCCGCATCGGCCCACCTGCATGCCCTCACGTACTTTACCGAAACCTCTCAGTCTGGAAGCCAGACAGTAACCTGACCCGGCACCCCAGAAAGCGGCCTCCTTGGGGTGGACGTCGCAGCTCCCAGGGTGACGGGTTGGTTGGCATTGAACCCCAGCAGAGAAAGAAAGCCCTTCCTCGTGTCTCACACAGCAAGAGGGGTTCAGCAGTGTGAAGAACTGTGGTTACCTCAAACCAAACGGGGGCCTGGCCAGTGTGGCCTGGTGGTTGGAGCGGGGCCCACTCACCAGAGGGTTGCAGGTTTGGTTCCCAGCCAGAGCAAGTGCGGGAGGCAACCAATCAATGTCTGTCTCTGTCTCTGTCTCCACATGTCCCCGCCCCCACACACACACACACACTCTCTAAAAAGTCAATGGAAAGAATATCCTGAGGTGAGGATTAACAACAAAACTGGGAGGTACGTGAGAAGGTCCTGGGAACAATGTGGCTGTGCTGGCCTTCCTGCGCCCAGCTGGTGGGCCAGGAGGGAATCCCACGTGCTTCTGCACGGAGGCTGAGCCACATCTTCCTGGCGAAGGTCTTGTGTTTCTGAAAACTGAGCACAGGAAGCATGCTGTGGAAAGTTTCAGAAGTTTTAGGGATAAATAAGTGTGTGGGTCAGTTTGTAATTGACTTGATTCTCCCCTGACACACCTACTTCAAATAGCGATTCTTTTAAATTCTCACCTGAGGATATGTTTTTGTTGATTTTATTTTTTTTTCATTTTTTGTTCAGATAGAGTGGGAGGGAGAGAGAGGAGGAGAGAGAGAGAGAAACATCGACGTGAAAGGGACACATCGAGTGGCTGCCACCCACACGACCAACCAGGGCCGGGGACAAACTGCAACCGAGGTACATGCCCTTAGCGGGAACCGAACCCGGGTCTCTCCGTACCGCAGGCCGACGCTCTAACCGCTGAGCCAAACTAGCCAGGGCTGTTTTTGTTGATTTTAGAGAGAAAGGAAAGAAGAGAGAAACGTTAATGTGAGAGAGAAACATCTATCGGTTGTCTCCTGCACGCTCCCCAACCGGGGCCAGAGATCGAACCTGAAACCCAGGCACATGCCCTTGCTGGAATCGAACCCACGACCCTTCTGACCACGGAGCCACACCAGCCAGGGCCCAAATAGCGAATTTTATCAATGGTGGTTTTCTTCTGCACGATGGGACTTGTTGATTCTCATTAACAGGTTTTCAACGTGACTTCGTTTTTTCTAATTTGGCCTAAGTCTTCTCGGGCTGATAGATGGCTTTTCAGTGCAAACTCATTTGGCCACTTGAGTGACGGCTCTGGACACAGCTTAGAGGTGTCGTAACGACTTGTCCAAGTGTGGTATTCACCTTGGAACCGTGCTGCCCAGACTGGAGGTCACTAAGGAGACCAGACAGCCACACGCAGGGCGTGATTCCGAGCTGGGCCTTTGGCTGTAAAAGACGGAGTCGGGTAGCTGGTGAAGCTTGAATAGGGGCTGGGCTCAGTGTCGAGGCAGGTCAGGGCCCCGTCCGGGTGCGGGTGCTCTGCTGTGGTTGTGGGAGAGAATGTCTGGTTGTGGGAAATCCGTTCCAAAGGGCAGTTCCACGCAGCTTCCCTGCGAGTTTGAAATTATCTCAGAACAGAAAAAGAAGTGTGTTGCTTAAAATTATTGGACGTTACTCCTTTTAAAACAGTTGTAGCCTGAAAATACATAAATTAGAAAGAAACATTGTTCCTAAAGAATTTGAGAGGCCCTGAAGGAAAAAAATGGTTTAAGATACATTATCTTGAAACAAAGAAAATGCCTCACCCTGGTCACAGGAGTCTCGACTACTTTTGGGTCAAGCATAAAACTCACCGACACATCAGGCGGGCAGCCCAGCGTCTGCCCTCGGAGTCACTCACCTGAATCTCTGTTCTCCAGAACTCTCCAAAAAGTCTCCTCACCTGTCTATCAACTCACCTTACTGCAGATTTAGGACCATTTTTTCTACTTTTAGTTTGAGCATTGTATTCCCAGGTACATAAATAAAAAGTAGAAAATAATTATCCTACATCTCTAATAAAATAATAGGAGTTTATATTTTTCTTTATTTGAAAATTAAAATTGCTGACTGTCACTGTCTCGTCTCAGCGGAAATAGGAGACTACGAGGAGACCCTGGATCGCGAGCACCTCAAGGTGAACCGGTACCTGCCCCACCAGGAGCGCTGTCTGGAGAAGATACTGGAATTCCATCGCAAGCACACGTGAGTGTCGGAGCCCCTGCTGGCCCATGGTCCCTACAGCTGCGACTGTCGTGGGTCAGGGAGGCTGCACTAGGCTCTGACTAAGCCACCGACTCGGCTCCCGCGGTGCTGTCCCCACAGAGTATGCCACTGGAAAAGGCTGAACAGAGGTCGGCCGGGGAGGAGCGAGGACAGGCACTCTGGGTGCTGACATGGGCTCTCTTGTCCGCTGGTGACAGAGGGCCCTGCCGTGAGCTCGGCACGTTGCTGAGGTGCCCGTCTCCACACTAGCCCCCGGCGTGTGTTCTGGACTGAAGTGAGGGGCGCCTGGGGGGACGGACTGGAGCAGGATGGACTAAAGAGTGATGTGGGCACGGGCATTGACTGGCAGGGTGAAGGTGACTGTGACCTGGCCACGGGGGTAGACTGTGGGTGACTCGGCTTGTGCAGGGCCTATTGAGCTGCTTGTCTGTTCGGTCAGACACTCCGAGCAGGTGCGGCCATCGGTCCCCACTGTCTGCCCAGGGGTGGGGCAGCTGAGCCACAACCAGGTCCTCCTCAGGGCCCAGTCAGACGCGTGTGCCTGCCCAGGAGTGGGGCAGCTGAGACATAGACCAGGTCTTCCTCAGGGCCCAGTCAGACACGTGTGCCTGCCCAGGAGTGGGGCAGCTGAGCCACGACCAGGTCCTCCTCGGGGCCCAGTCAGGCACGTGTGCCTGCCCAGGAGTGGGGCAGCTGAGCCACGACCAGGTCCTCCTCGGGGCCCAGTCAGACGCGTGTGCTGCATCGGCAAGGCTGGTGTGCACGTACGTTGCCGTATGTAGGACGTGCGCAGGAATGCCAGGCAGAGCCCACTTAGCGGGAGCAGCAGTGAGGATGGAGGTGGGGAGATGCCCAGGAGGCTGTTGCTTCAGGGCCCGCAGGGGAGCCACGGGAGTGCCAGCCTCTGACTGGAGGCTGCCAGTGCGAGGGCACCAGGCTCTTCGCCAAGCGGCACGTGGTCCTTACACACCGTGTGTAACGTGTATGTGACCCCTTTCTTGAGGTGAAACAGCAAGGGCACGAGCTCTGTCTCAGGTGTGATGGTTTGACACCTGTGTCGGGTTCAGAGCCGGGGCTACCTTCCAGCATGGGCCCGTTCCCAGGGCACTCTTGGCTCAGCGTCTCTCGGGTGTTGCCTTTGCCCGGGCTGGTAGCAAGGAAGGTGAGGTTCCAGGGGTCACACCCAGTCCAAAGGAGATGGTTGTTTGTTCAGGATTTGTCCCTGGGGGCCAGGTCCCTTCCTGCCAAGACACAGCCAGGGCCGGACATGGACGTGCCCACCAAGGCAGCAGCGCCCAGGGGGTCTGTGGACCTGGGGTGCGGGCTGGTCCCACCGCAGCAGGGGAGCCAGGGCAGACTCCTGGAGGCTTGCCTTGGGGGTGCATACAGGAGGGGACACCCACAGAGGCCGTGTAGGTTTCTTTTTTTGGTTAATCCTCACCCGAGGATATTTTCCATTGGTTTTTAGAGAAAGTGGAAGAGAGGGAGGGAGGGAGGGAGGGAGAGAGAGAGAGAAAGATCAATGGGAGAGAAACACACAGATTGGTTGCTCCTGCACAACCCCAACTGGGGCCCAGGGTTCAAACCTGCAACCAAGGTACGTGCCCTCAACCTGGAATCGAACCCGAGACCCTTCGGTCCGGAGGCCGACACTCTAACCACTGAGCCACACCGCCGGGCCCGTGTAGGTTTCTTAAAGGCGGTGTTGTACCTTCATTAAATCCCAATGAAGTCCTTATATAGTTCATACTTCTCTTCCTGGCCCACTGGACACACCCTTGTGATCGCTGAGCAGGACACTGGAGAAGGCTTTTCTTGACTTTCACTTTGTTTTCTTTGGCTCTTTGAGATTGCAGAAGATGAGAGAGCTGGTGTCTTGTCCACCCCGGCTGCTGTGACAGGCCCCACACAGGGGCTTGTACACCACAGACATTTCCTCTCAACAGCTCTGGAGGCTGGAAGTCCAAGACCAAGGCACCGGCAGGTGTGGGTGTGGAGGGGCCCCTTCCTGGGCCACAGCGTCTTCTCCGTGTCCTCCTGGGCGGCAGTGGGAGGTCTGTGAGGGTCTGTTATCAGGGCACTAGCCCCATTCACAAGGGCACCGCCCCGTCACCGCCCAAAAGCCCCCCCTCCAGATACATCACATTGGGGTGAGGCTTCAGCATGTGACTTCGGGGAACAAAGTCATTCTGTCCACAGCCTCCCGGTCCCTCCACGTGTGTGTCCTCACGTGCACATTGTATTCACTTCACTCTGTCAACCTCCAGTCTGAAAGGCGCTTCTGAATCAGACAGGGACGATCCTCCTGAGGCCCAGCCCTCCCTCTGTGAGCCTGTGACACCAGGCGAGGACTGTACCTCCAAATACTGTGGTGGGCCCTGGTGGTGTGGCTCAGGAGTTAGAGCATCAGCCCTCAGACCGAAGAGTCTCGGGTTCAATTCCCGTTCAAGGGCACCTACCTCAGCTGCAGGTTCGATCCCCGGCCCTGGTCAGGGTTGTGCGGGAAGCAACCAATCAATGTGTCTTTCCCTCTCTCTCCCTTCCTCTCCCTCCCTCCCTCCCACTCTATCTAAAAATCAATGGAAAAATATCCTTTGGTGAGGATTAAAAAAAATACACACACACACACATACATATATACACACACACACATATATACATACAGACAGTGGTGGGGCAGACGGGCACACGCACATGCACACATACAGACAGACAGGCAGGGGCAGGCAGGGGCAGGCATGGGAAGGCCATTCCCCTTCCAAGGGGGAAGTGGGCAGGAAGAAAAGAGTGATGGGTCCTGAGCAAGTCCAGACCTAGCAAGGCAGATGACATTGAACCTCAGGTCTCGGGAGTCATCCTCTTTGGCTCCTCCTCTGCTTTCAAGCCACCCCCTCCACTGGGCCCTGCGGCAACTCTCTGCGTGGCTGGAGTCCTTTGAAACCTAGCAGGAGGCAGCCGCACCCCATGCAGTCCCTGCCCACTGGCCGTGGTGGGGCAGCTTCTTCAGGCTCCGCCCCCTGGTCCTGACTTCCCTGGAGATGGCTGAGCCCCGCTAATGTCCTCCCAGACAATCACTTGGCCACACCCTGAGTATTCTCATTGTTTGCAATATGGAAAGGCTGAAAATGTTCCAAATCTTTAAATTTTGCTTCCTTTTTGCTTAAGAATTCCATCTTTCAGTCATTCCTGCCGTCTCGTGTTTGATTGTGCGGGTCAGGGTGGCCAGGTGGCACCTTCCAGAGTGGCTCAGAAATCTCTTTAGCCAAAGATCCAGTTTCAAGGCTCCAAGCCCCGCCCTCCACAGCACTCCTTGGGGTTCGCAGGAGTGTTTGCTCTCTGTGGAGAGGACCGCTTGTTCTCCAGTCTTTGCTTCTGAGACATGATCGGAATGGCCTTGGCCATCTGTCTTTCCAAGCATTCTGTTCAGGGTGGCTTAGCTCCCTCTAAGAAGATGCAGGCTTTCTCTCCACTCCTGACTTTCTCTCTGAGTCACCGGAATTATCCTTAATACCCGCCGTGCAAGGAAGGCACCTCGGAAGTCTTCCAGCCCTCACCCACCACCAGTCCCAGAGCCACGGCAGTGTCCACTGGGAACCTGTCTTCCAGGCTGGGGCTTCTCGGGAAGTGGTGAGGTCACACACAGTGTCCCTTTCTGTTGGTGATTCATGAGGATATGAGGTTGATCGTCAGGTGTGTCCGACTCGAGGAGCGGAACTCACAGGAATGCTGAGACTCACACCCTGTGTTACTCCTGAAAGGCGCAAAAGCTCGGGCATTTGGGAGTGAGAAGGAGGGGGAAAGCTGTGAACGGACAATCCGAATGTGGGGTTCAGGCCTAGGATGTGGATGCTCTTGACGGGGACACTCCCTTGTGCCACTGACCCTCCGTCTGAGCATGCCGCCTCCTGGAGGCGGTGGGCGCAGCGCGAGCAGTGTTCACCCTGGGCGTGTGCACACGCCCAGGCCTTGGGAAACAGCCTGTGGCACGTGGAGACCTGTGCGTACACAAAGCTGGTGGTTTGGTGGCAATATTTATATTCCGCTTCATAATTTCCTTCTTGTAAGAGCGTGTTCTTATATATACAGAGCCCATGGACGCAGACAGTAGCACGGGGAAGGCCTGGGGTGGAAGGGGCGACAAGGGAGAATGAGAGACATGGTAACACTGTCAACGATAAAATAAAGAGAGTACGGCCCTGACCACTGTGGCTCAGTGGTTAGAGTGAGTGGAGGCCTGTGGACCAAAGGGTCTCAGGTTCGATTCCTGGTCAAGGGCATGTACCTGGGTTGCAGGTTTGATTCCCAGCCCTGGTTGGGATTGTGTGGGAGGCAACCAATCCATGTGTCTCTCTCACATCGATGTTTTTCTCTCTGTTTCCCTCTCTTCCTCTCTCCCCCTCCCACTCTTTCTAAAAAAAAAATTAATGGAAAAATATCCTCAGGTGAGGATTAACCACAAAAGAAAAAGAGTATATTCTAAGGTTAGATTGGACTTTATGACCACAAAGTTGAGGACTGAGGAGGTTAGTGAGCTGCGGTGGCCCACCTGTTGTGTGCACATCCCCAGTCAGCGTCGGGAACAGACTCAAAGGCCGAGCAGGAAACGCAGGGCAGCCAGCCACGCAGCAGCAGCAGACGGCCGAGGCGGGGCGGCTTCTCCGCGCATGGCAGGGCGCTGGGGTTGTGGGCTGTCGTGGGCAGCAGACGGCCTGCCGCACACCGGCCTGCCGCACACCGAGCCTCCTTGCTACTTGGTGCTGCTCTGTCGCCCTGGTCCCTTTTCTCGGGACCGGGTTGTTTTCGTTGCTGTGACCTTGCTGTCTCTTACCACAGGGGCCAGACGCCAGCTGAGTCAGATTTCCAGGTGCTCGAGGTGGCCCGGAAGTTGGAAATGTATGGCATCAGGTTTCACAAGGCTTCCGACCGGGAGGGGGCCAAGATTAACCTGGCAGTGTCCCACATGGGCGTCCTCGTGTTCCAGGTAGGGCGGGAACCTCGGTGTGGTGCAGGGGTGCAGGGGTTGGTTTACCAACGCTGGTAAATTTTTGTTCTGATGAATAAGGTCTTGGACTTGAGGTGGTAGGTTTGCCTGTCATCTGAACTGACCTCTCACCCAGCAGAGAAATGGCCGTCTTGTCCTCACTGTCACGACCCCACTGCCCCTCCGGGCATCCAGTCATGGCCCACTGCTCCTTCTAATGTTGAAGCAGAGGTCGCCCCTTGGAACCTTGCAGGGGACTCTGGCCCTTCCCTGGGGCCCTCTCCATGCCTTCGGGTGTGGGCCTCTGGGGTGGGCCCCTGGGGTGGGCCTCCGGGTGGGCCTCCTGGTGTGGGCCTCCGGGTGTGGGCCTCCGGGTGTGGGCCCCTGGGGTGGGCCTCCGGGTGCGGGCCCCTGGGGTGGGCCTGAGTGAACGCAGTCATCGTTAAGTTAACGATGAGGTGGAACACCCCAGCAAACACTGGCGGGTGCCACGTGGGGAAGCAGTGGGGTCTCACAGCATTTTTGTGCCAGTTGTGTTTGGATAAATAGTCATACAGATGGCCACCGAGTTCTGCTTATTAAATATACATGTCCCGGGGTCTGGGGTGTCATGGGTCTGACAACTGTGTACGCAGGCCCTTCAAGTATAGAGACCGTGGACGGGCTCCCCCGTCCTGTGCACTGAGGTAACTGCCCCTTGGCTGTGACCCCTCTCCGGAGCTCAGCCGTGCACGTCTGGCTAAGGGCAGTGACCCTGCGGCCTGCTCCTGCCGCACACAGGGGTGGCTGGGACTCTGTGCCAGGGACTGGCTCTCAACTCTGTCCTCTGGGGGCCTTTTAGCCCGTGACCACCTGCAGTGGCCGGTCTGCTCAGGCTTGCTTTCTTTTTCTCTACCTAGCCGTCAAATTCCAGTGTCCTGTCAGAAAAAAGAAAAAGTAATTTTGAATTTGGAATGTTAATTGTGTTATATCCTGCACTAGATGTGATGAGAAAGATAAAATTCACGCTGTAGACTTTAGCTGCCTCGCCCCTTCGAGTGGGTGGCCCCGCCCCCGCACCTGCTGCCTCTGGTCATGTCCCTGAGCTGCACAGACTCTAATCACAGGGCCTTCCCAATCCAGCTGTAGTCACTTCTCACCATTTGTAACCAGAGAAGTCGAAAAGCAGGGAGTGAACACTTCCAGAGTCAGGAGCTGATTGAATCACTTCTGCTCCCTCAAACCCCTACCCAAATGACAGGGAAGGGATTTTTTTCCTTTTCAAGTTTAAATCAGTAAGAACAAAGACTATAGCCCTGGCTGGTTTGGCTCAGCAGTGAGAGCGTCGGCCCACAGACCAATGAGTCTCAGGTTCTATCTTGGCTGACGTCACGTACCTCAGTTGTGGTTTGTCCCCGGCCCTGGTCGGGGTCATGCAGGAGGCAGCCAGTCGATGTGTCTCTCTCACATCAATGTTTCTCTCTCCCTCCCACTCTATCTGAAGATAAATGGAAAAATATCCTCAGGTGAGGATTGGGAAATGTGTAGATGCGTGGACAAGATTGGACTCCAATGGCCTGCAGAGGGAAATCTGGGAGCAGTACTGAGGAGTGGGGGGTGGGCACTGGGCACCTCTCAGCAGCCTGGTTTCATCCACCCTCTGTCTTCGAAGAGACTTGCAGTCCCAGGTCCGAGCCAGAGCAGCCTGTTCCTCTGCAGATGTGGCTCAGGGACAGAGACGCCGTGTCACACCAAAGGTGGGAGAGCCTGTGATCCAAGTGCGACGCAGGCCTCCCGTCTCAGCTGCCGTCTTGGAGGAAGGACACTCTGCTCTCCAGAAAGTCCGACCAGCCTTGCGGGATCCCCACGGGTGTTGACTCTGGGACACCCCAGGAGACAGGCCTGCGTGCCCACCCAGCCCTCAGAGAGCTGCCAGCCCAAATTTTAGAGCCGCCTCTTGTTAAGACTCTTTCAGCAACACTGTCAAACTTGCAGAAAAGCTGTAAGAACCGGACCAGCACAGAGACCCCATGTGCCTTCACCCAGATCCAGCCGTTGCGGGCGTCTCACCTTCTCCCCTCCTCATGCACACTCACACACGCCTGTGCACACCTGCACACAGATGATGGCTTCAGAAGCATGTAAAAGTTGCATGTGTCATGGCCCTTTACCTCTAAGAACAGTAGTGTGTCTTTCCTCATAGAATATTCCTTCACATAATCACAGTGCTGTTTCAGGGGAGGCCGCGGACACATCTTTACACACCATTTATTTTCCAGGCTCATCAGCTGGCCAGGGATGTCCTCAGAGCTTTGTTCCCTCCAGGGCAGGATCTGGTCTGGGACCAGACAAAGCGTTTAGCTGCCAAGCCTGCGGTCACCGTTACCTTTTATTTATTTATTTTATGTAGGAAAAATGTATATTTATATCCCTGAACAGCAATATAGAATTTATAACAAAATCATTTGGAAAGCAGTTACATTCTGAACCCAGTCAGCGGAACAACAGTATCACATATAGATGCTTAACAACACATGGTGTGTCAACAAAGGCTGTGTGATGGTACGATGAGTGGAACTGAAAAGCAGTGATGTAAGCATTTCACATCTTAACATGATAGTTACGTGTATGTGTTTTACTGTTTCATTTATATTTTAGTAATTTGGTTTGGGTACCTGCAGTCACCTTTCACATGGAACTTTTTTTCTTTATCTTTTATGACACTGACAGTGTTGAAGAACACAGTCCCTTTTTTTAAAAAAATTTTTTTATTGATTTTATTATTTTTTTTTAGAGAGAAAGGGAAAGGGAGAAAGAGATAGAAACATCGATGAGAGAGAACATCAATTGGCCGCCTCCTGCATGCCCCCCACTGGGGATTTGGCCCACAGCCTGGGCATGTGCCCTGACCAGGGATCAAACCGGCAACCTCTTGGTGCATGGGTCAATGCTTAACCACTGAGCCACACTGGCTGGGCAGTCCCATTTTATTTTATTTTTATTTTTATTTTTATTTCCTTTATTGATTTTAGAGAGAGAGGAAGTAAGAGGGAGAGAGAGAGAAACATCAATGAGAGAGAACATCAATTGGCCGCCTCCTGCATGCCCCCAACTGGGGATCAGGCCCACCACCTGGACATGTGTCCTGGCTGGGAATCGAACCGGCGACCTTTTGGTGCATAGGTCGATGCTCAACCACTGAGCCACACAGGCCGGACCCATTTTATTTTTAATAGAATGTTCCTCATTTGTGATTTGTCAGTGTTTCCTGTGATTAAATTCAGGTGACATGTTACCAGCTGGACTACTCCCAGGTGATGTCATGTCCTTCTCAGCGGTCGCACCTGAGACATCGCTTGGCCTCACTGGTGATTTGAACCTTGATTCCAGTGTTTTCTGGTTCTTCCACTGTATAGTTACTAGTTGTTTTCTAACAAGCAATCTGCCGTGAGGCGTTTTGAGACCACTGGGTGTCCTGTCCCTCCTCCGTTTCCCAGACTGGCATCCTCGGCCCCCTTCCTAACACAAACGGACTGCCCACGTGCCCCTCTCTCGAAGGACCGCTGTCAAGTTGTCGGGAGGAAGAAACTCGGGAGAAGCAGAAGCAGTACCCTGGGCAGAAGGAAGAAAACAACAACAGAACCTGCTGTGTCCTCGGGACCGGATGCGTCTCACCCGTCAAACCAGCAAGGCCCAGGGTCGCGCTCTGATCACATGTGTAAAACTGCGTCCTGTGATTTTTGTTCTGGTCTAGTTTGTACTAGTGAAGTCCGGGGTATGGGCTGCTGTATGGAAATGCAAAAGCTCTCTGTCCTGACTCAGACTTTGAGATGGACCGTTACCTGGAGAAAAGACTCAAAACTGTGCAGTTTGCTCCTGGGAAAAAGAAAATCATCTACACACTCTGCTCCGCACAGACTCTGCAGGTGGCACTGTCACCGCGAGGCAGGGCAACAGCTGGCAGGCGCTGGGAGGGGTGAGAGGCCGGCTTCACAGTGAACACACGTTCAGTACCTTTGGAATTTGAACTTCGTTAGTGTATTTACTGGGTTATGTTTTCCGGAAAGCCTCACCGACGTGAGAAAACCTCGCGGCTCTGACGTCACAGGGACGTGCGGAGCACAGGTGGCCCTGACGCGGAGCGGGACGAGGTCACGGGGACACGCGGAGTACTGGCAGCTGCAGATTTCCACAGCGAGCAGAGTAACAGTGTTGGCAGAGCTGGACCCTTGGGAAAGCGACGTGGAGGGAACCCGCACACAGCAGAAGGAAAGCTGAAGGAGGGCAGTGGGGGAGGTGAAGGAGACCCGGCGGCGCCCAGGAGGCCGGAACTGGCGGCGGCAGGGAGTTGGTGGACGGTCCAGAACACACTCAGCCCCAGATGCGAGCCTCCAGGCCGAAAGCTCCTTCCAGCTGTTTATTTTGAGCAAAGGGGATGTGGAAAGGCAAGCAGGTGGCTGGAAACAGTTCTCTGTTGTTGCTGTTTTGTATTTGGGTTGTTTTGTTTGCTTTTTTGAGAACATCTTTGAAAATCCTCCAGTATTTTACTTGGAGTAGAAATCAGGCAAATTAAGTATTTGGGCCCTATTTGCGGGGCTAGGAAGCTTCCGGTCTCATTTGGACCCTGGCATGTATGTCTAGGCTTGGAGGACCTTTCTTAAATCAGGAATTTTTTTCATTGCTATAATTCACGTGCAGTAAAAGTCACCGCTTGAAAGTGTGCGTTCAGTTCTGTTCAGTACATTCACGTCATGTGTTGCCATCACCGCTACGTAATTCCGGAGCACTGGCTCACCCCACACCGCCCCGGCAGCGGCCCCTGTGGCCTCGACCCCCTCTGATCTGCGTTCTGTCACCTCTCCGTCTGGCGGTCCACAGAAAGGGCGTGCAGTGCTTGGCCTTCCGTGCCTCTCACCCTTGTCTCCCAGTCAGTCCACATGTGCCGCCTCCCTTTATGGCTGAGGTTTGTGTTCGTCTTTCTGAAGGGAAAACATCCTTATCTTGCCGTCCCCATCGCAAAGCAAATCCGTAGGAAAGAGTAAGTGCTCATGATGGTTAAATGTGGAATGCCAGAGAAGTATTTTGATACATTTAAATTTCTCATGTTGAAACAGTTTCAAGCTTACAGGAGAGTTACAGGTACAGTACAAAGAGCTCCTTCGCCCAGACCCTCCCCCACCTGCCCCCATTTCACCAGATGCCCCAGTCTTGTTCCTTGCAGAAGGTCCTACTTGAGATCCAAAGCTGCCCCGTCATTATGTCTCTCGAGTCTCTTCAGTTGGAAACGTTCTCTTCCCTTGATTCTCATTGACCTGGAGGTTTTGGAAGATTATAGGCTGGTCATTGTGTAGAATGACCATAATAGGGGCTTGTCTGATACTTGCTGGTGAGCAGCCTGAGGCTAAGCTTCTTGGGCAGGTGAATCACAGGTGTGAGGATGTGCTGTGACGTGGCCCATGGTGTCCATCTGTCACACTGCTGGTGGCGTCAACACCAATCGCTTGGTCAGATGGTGTCCCCAAACTTCTCTACTGAAAGTCACTGCTTACCCTTTGTAATTAATAAGTATTTTGTGGAGGCACACTTTGAGACCTCATCCCACTACCTCCTAGTTGGATTGCTACTATGATGGTTGCCAAATGACAGTTCTGTAAATTCCTTTTTTTGTGTTCCAGGAAGGGTGTTTTCCACATTTGTTTAGTGTCTTTATGTTACTGTGGGCTTATGGATTTGTATTGTAATTGCATTAAATTCAAATTGTAATAATCCAGGTTATAATCCGATATTTGGCAATCTGTTTTCATCATCATTTATTTTGGTTTTTAAATTGCCCCACACTTGGCCCTTCACACTGGCTCCTGTGTCCTTGTGACATGTCCCATCATTTTCTGAGCACCTGTTTACTTTCTCACACAACAGTATTCCAGGTTCGTTTTCTGCGCTACCTGCTTCACCCTGGAAGACCACAGCCCTGCTCTTCCTTGCAGAGAGCAGTAGTTAGAAACTCAGGTCCGTGCACTGGAGAGCTGATCGTCCAGAGCTCACGGCATTAGTCTCAGCTCAGCCCCAGGGCCCCTTCTGGCCTCCCTTTCCTGCTGAGGAACTTGGCTGAGAAAGCCCTGCACGGCCTCCACTGCTGCCCCTTCCTGGCCGTCAGGCCTTTTCGCAGGAGCAAGCTTCAGAAATGCTTAATATTAAGATTAATAAAAAATAACTTGTAGCCCTGGCAGGTTTGGCTGGGCGATTAGAGCGTCGGCCCGTGGACCAAGGAGTCTCGGGTTCGATTCCGGTCAAGGGCACGTACCTCGGTTGTTGTTCATCCCCGGCCCTGGTTGGGGTCATGCGGGAGGCAACCAGTCGATGTGTCTCTCTCATATCGATGTTTCTCTCTCTCTCCCTCTCTCTTCCTCCCACTCTATCTGAACAAAAATGGCAAAATATCCTTAGGTGAGGATTTTTAAAAAATAATAAATAACTTGTGATAAAGCCTTATCAAGAAATCAAGTTATCTTTCTGAAACAGATATATTGACGTTTTAGTTCAGAGTCACTCCAAATGTGATTGTGAAGTACTGTGTGTGTTGCTGTGCTGTCGGGCTGGGATGTAATGCAAACATTCCCTAGTTCCTGAGAAAGTGTGCGTGCCTGTGTCTGATCACAGATGTGCTAAGTGTCCATCGCTTGGATTTCAGTGCACCACCAAAATCAACACCTTCAACTGGTCCCGGGTCCGGAAACTCAGCTTTAAGAGGAAAAGATTCCTTATCAAACTCTACCCTGAGGTCCATGTAAGTATTCTGAGTGGTTGTTAAATTGTAAGCAAATGTATTCTGCTAGGATAGCGAGTTGTTAGTTTCATAAAGCGTTTCAGCATAATGCACACAGGACAGGGTTCAGGTTGGGGTCTGGCAGAGCTCCCCCAGTCTACCCAGCAGTTCTCCAGCGAGGGTACAACACGGGGCGGGGGGCGGGGGTCCAGGTTGGGCAGGGCTGGGTGGCCCTGAGAATGTGCCTGTCTGACAAGCCCCTGGGCTGCTGAGGCTGCTGATCGGTACAGACTCTTTGTCTCTAGGTAACGAGCTGTGAGCTGTGATCTGAGCCTACAGCAAGTCCTGAGCAGGGGTGGGGAACCCTTTTTCTGCCAGGGCCATTTGGATATTTATAATATCATTCACAGGCCATACAAAATTATCAGCTTAAAAATTGGCCTGCTGTATTTGGTAAGGCTAATTTGTTGAGGTGTGTGATGTTAGCTGGAATTGATTTCGCGGGCCGGACGTTCCCCACCCCTGGTAGAGCTTGTCTACAGTGAACTGAGGGGCATTCCCCACATTATCTTGTATCTGTGACTCAGAAATTGACCCTTTAATAGCTCTAATTAAAGGAGCTTGATTTTCAGATAATAAATATTTCTTTCTTTTGAGCTTATCAGCCAGTAAAGTAGTAATTGTATATGAATTTACTGAAATAAGTAAAAATGGGGAAAGTGTCCATACAATAGGATAGTTGGCAAAAATCCAATACTTCAGACTATTCAGATATGTTCAAATTGTTACAAGTACAACATGCAGTGGAAATTAGGAGATGAAAAGTAGATTAGCTGAGCCACCCATGGGTGGAAGCCTGGAGGCGGGCAGGGTTCCAGTGCTATGGGGGAGGGCCTGGCCTGGAGGCGGGCAGGGTTCCAGTGCTGTAGGGATGAGGGCCTGGAGGCCGGGAGGGTTCCAGTGCTGTGGGGACGAGGGCCTGGCCTGGAGGAGGGCAGGGTTCCAGTGCTGTGAGGATGAGGGCCTGGCCTGGAGGCTGGGAGGGTTCCAGTGTTGTGAGGATGAGGGCCTGGCCTGGCCCAAGGGGGCCGCACTGAGCTTTCACAGGTCACCTTGTCAGCAAGGGCTTTGGCCAGGGTCAGGCTGCAGGCTGTCTGTAAGAGGTGCCTAGTTTGCTATTCAGATCTCTCTTCCCCATTTGAAAGGGAGTAAAGGAATGCCCAAAACAGACCAAATACAAGCAAAAGGCTGCTTGTTTTCTCTGTAAATAAAATGTTTCCGGCAGTTACTCTGGAAAGATAGGCAAAGAAGAGAATTAGAGCTCAAGACATTAGAGTAGCAGGATGCTCAGTTTAGGACCATGTGTGTGGCTACTCGTGGCAAAGTTGCATTTTATGTCTCCAAGCACTTAGATTCCTAAGAGTAATTCTAATTCTAGGAGTCAAAGTATCCGTCTTTCTGGAAGGTAGTTTGGTAATACATATCACAAGGTTGGAACAGCATTGTCTGTGAGCTCAGTTTAACATTTCCAGAAATAGCCCTGAGAGATAAGGCAGTAGTTTTCTCGGGATGTTTGTGAGCCTGGACATCCAAATCCAAAGCATTCCCCAAAAGCCCCACAGGACAACGGTTCAGTAATAACAAACAAGCGTGTTGACCGGCACGGACGGCAGCCTTGTCTTTGTGGGAAAGGTGACAGGGATACACTGGGACGTCCGTGGCGGTGCAATACGACGGCTGCGTTTTCTTAGTTACACAGTGACTGTGTGTATATAAATACACATATGTGTACTGTGTTTTTCTTCTCTTAAATGTAAATGGAGCCAGGAATCTTCAACTACAATTTTCAGGAAATAAAAATCTTCCTAATTTTTAACTTCAGAATAACCTGTTATCTGAACTGCTCCCTAAATTTTATGCTTGAATTAGTTACTTGAACCTATGTATTTGTTTCTAGGGACCGTACCAGGACACACTGGAGTTCTTGTTGGGTAGTAGAGATGAATGTAAGAACTTCTGGAAGATCTGTGTGGAGTATCACACCTTCTTCAGGCTCTTTGACCAACCGAAGCCGAAGGCCAAGGCCGTCCTCTTCAGCAGGGGCTCCTCCTTCAGATACAGGTGGGCTGCACGGCCGCTCGGGCTGCTCTGTGGAGCTGAGCTCAGCTACATCCTGGTCCAGAAAAATGTCATAGGACTTGTCAGGGAATTACACACAGAAGACAGCTACTGTCAAACTGGAGATAGTGGGAGAAGCAGACTTAGTAAAAGCTTTGTGTTGAAAATCGGTGATGCTTATCACAGAGCACAACTTTAAAACATGCATGTAGATCTATGAGACAGGATGGGCAAGTCTTCCTGTCCTT
Organism: Tadarida brasiliensis; assembly: GCA_030848825.1. Lineage (NCBI taxonomy): Eukaryota > Metazoa > Chordata > Mammalia > Chiroptera > Molossidae > Tadarida > Tadarida brasiliensis. The sequence continues at coordinate 107,337,787 of CM061265.1, forward strand.
TGCCTTTGTGAGAAATTAACGCTGCAAATTACTGCCAGTTCTTTTCTTTACTCTGTGAACCTTTGTTCACAGTGGAAGAACTCAGAAACAACTAGCAGATTATGTCAAAGATGGTGTGATGAAGAGAACGCCCTATGAAAGGTAAGCTCTCCGGTCTTCAGGATGTCAGGTGCATGCTTTTAAAATTAACATTTTAAGTACTTTAACCTTCCTTTGAATAAAAGTCATTTCAAATACATAAACATATTTTGATACTTGAGTTTACTTTTTAAGATAATGAATTTGTAATATCTTTACACAGTTATTGTATACAGATGTGGATATTCCTTTTAGTTTCTAGTCTGCATAGCTTAGCTTACATATGTGTTTACATGATATGTCAACTTTGAATCTAAACATTCACCTTGCTTTTTTACGTGTAGGATTTTTCCTTCAGTGTGGGATAATTTTACCTCTTCTGGGACATCTATTTTTTATTTCCTGTTCTTGTTTTCTGTTCTCCTGCCCATTTGTAGTCAGACGCCTTCTGGCACATTAAGTCTTGGCCACATTCCTGTGTGAGCTCTCCCTCCCGGGCACAGCACATGCCGCTGTCCAGCAGGACTCCAGAGGGGGCGCTCACAGCTTGTTCTCTGTTTGCAGAAGACACAGCAGGACGCGGACGTCTGGCCGCACTCTGACTGCGGACTTGCCAAAGCAGGTGAGTCCGATTAAAACGGACACCATAGCAATCCTATGCACTCTTTTGGGAAATAATCTGGCAATGTTGTAACAAGAGTCTTAAAATTAGTGTGTCACCCTGGCCAGTGTAGCTCAGTGGTAGAGCGTCGGCCCACGGACCAAAGAGTCGCGGGTTCAATTCCAGTCAAGGGCATGTACCTCAGTTGCAGTTCGGTCCCCTGCCCCAGTCAGGGTCGTGCAGGAGGCAGCCAATCAATGTGTCCCTCTCACATTGATGTCTCTCTCTCTCTCTCTCTCTCTCTCTCTTTCTTTCTCTCTCCCTCCTCCCCACCCCCACTCTATCTGAAGATAAATGGAAAAAAGTATCCTTGGGTGAGGATTGAAAAAAAAAAGTTAAAACTAGTTGTGTCATTCACACCGCAATTCCAGTCCTGGGACGCTGCGAAAAGGACTCTAAGTGAAGAGAAGGCTTGTGCATGGAGACGGGTGTCACAGTGTCACTTGTACCCAGGGTCTCACTCACCTGGTTCTGCACACCCATCTGACAGACTGCTCAAGAGCCATTTAGTCTTGTTTTAGAGAATAGTGTGACCAGGGACACAGAATAGGTTACTAAATGAAACTAGCTGGTTGCAAAGCAGCCCATGTCACATGACCCTCGTTTTGATGGAAAAAGACAAATAGATGCACGGAGACCAGGGCTGGAGAAGCAAACCTCACAGCATCATCCGTTCATCGTCTCCGAGTGATGGGATTCCAAGACTCCTTTTTCTTTCTTTTTTTTTTTAAAGCATTTGTATATCTTTTTTTTTATTGATTTTTAGAGAGAGTGAAAGGGAGAGGGAGATAGAAACATCGATGAGAGAGAACATTGACTGACGGCCTCCTGCATGTCCCCCACTGGGGATCAGGCCCACAACCTGGGCATGTACCCTGACCGGGAATTGAACTAGTGACCTCTTGGTGCCTGGGTCGATGCTCAACCACTGAGCCACACTGGCCAGGGCCAAGACCCCTTTTTCCAGTTACTCATAGCAATCCTCATTTTCAGGGATGGGAGTTTTCCATATTGTAGAGGTCTATTTTTATAGAGAAAGAAATGGGAGGGTAAGAGGTCATAAACAGAATCCTGGTCCTTTTGGAATCGTCTGCGTGACAAGTCTCTGGTAAAAGAGAACGTCTGACCCATTGCCCTGCTTTGTGGAAGCTGTCATAGAAATGTGTGGACTTACTCATTTGGCCCCATTTATCTTTGCAACTTTCTAATGGTGGTTTGTAAAACGATGTTCCTATTTTCTTCTTTTCTTAATTTTGATCCCCAGAGCATCTCCTTCACTGAGGGCATGAGGAGTTCTGGTTTCCCATCGTCAACACATGCCTTCTTCTATTCGTTCCCTAACTCCCCTGTGGCCCCTCCCTGCCGGCCGGATGTCAAGGACAGCAGCGCCTCCCTGACGGAGACCCAGGCTCCCCACGCCGAGATGCCGGCTGCGGAGAGGAGCAGCGAAGCTGTGGAAGGCCCCGACGGGAGACAGGCCCCATCCAGTGGGCCCCCTGCACTCCAGCCTTGTCAAGGTGTTGGGTTTTGTCATGTTGTGAGGAGCTGCAGCCCCAGCGGTCCTGGGGGGCAGAGTCCCAGTGCCTTAGACCTGGGTGCAGGGTGGGCCAGCAGGGAGCGCAGAGCTGCTGGTAAAGATGTCCACGGCCAGGGAGACGTGGCCATGGGCTCACTCCCCTCCACGGGGGAGCCCGTGTGTGGCCTGCAGGGCCCTGGGGGGGGCCCTGTTCTCACACTGACAAACACCCAGCTGCAGGTGTCCGAGGAGTTCATAGATGACGACCCGGCAGACATCTCTTTCTTTGCTGGAGGCTCTGAGGCCTTTTCTTGCCCATATGCCAGTTTGGCCCTGCAGGCCCCTTTGTGTGGTCGCCCAGGCTCTGCCCAGTCCAGCCCAGACAGGTACTCCACTGAGGCAGTGCCCGTGAGCATCGAGCATGGCTTTGAGTTCGGGGGAGAGAGTGGCTTTGGTGGTGTGCACCCCTCAGACACGTCTGAGCTGTTGGAGGTGAAGGCCCAGGCCAGCCTGATGCAGAGCCTGCTGAGCCCCTCCCAGAGCAGCTCCCTCAGCCACCTCCCACTGCTCGGCCTGTCTGTGCACACACCCAGCTCCGCCAACCAGTCCGAGGCCAGCTCCATGGCCAACTTCCCCGCCTGTTCAGTGCGCTCCGAAGCCAGCTCAGCCTTTCAGTTCTCCGACATCCTTGACCAGCTAGAGCAGCTCAGCTACCCGCCCACGACAGCTGAGGACTCCAGCAGCACAGACACAGACTCCTGGGGCTCCGAGGCCGAGGCCCCCCTAGACGTGAGCCTGTTTTTCAGCAACCCCTTCGCACAGACCAGTGGGGAGAGAGTCATTTTCGATTTGCAGAATAATGTAAAGAACGTGAGTCCAGGAGAGCAGGTAGACACGAGCCCGTGTTGACCACTCCCAGCCTGTACAGGCTGCCCCACACCCGCTCGTGCAAGAAGCTCAAACTGTTGGCTTGTGTCCATGGCTAGGGATCCCTTCTGATTTTCTGATCGATTCTTCTGTTTTGAATGTCACAGAATTAAAACTTCCTTTTGGAATGATTAAAACTATGCATCAAGTTTAAAACAGATGAGTGTTTGGAGCTCGTCTCCTGGGAGCTGGTAATTAGTGCTGTGGCTTTGTTTTTCTGGCTCTTCTTTGACTCAGCGGAAGCTGGTGCTGTCACTGAGAGTATCACCCAGTCTGGCTCGTGTTGGTCTCTAGCAGAACGGGGCGGTCTGCCTACTGAGGCTGCTTTGTAGCGAGGCCTGCTGCCAAGTCATTGGGACAGAGGCTTTGCCTGGTTTTTCCAGCCACTGGACCAAGTCCCGAGTGAGCCAGTCCTAGAAAGGCTCCCAGGGACTGCCCAGGGGTCTCAGGGCCATAGGCATTGTCCCATTAATTACTTGAGACCCAGAAAGAGTCCTGTGTTTAGATAGTGGGCTTGGAGAGGCATTGGTTTAAAATGCAATGGAACTGCTTCCTTCTGTTTCCTTCATCGGGGTATAATAGGTATTTGGTTGCAGAAAAAAATAGAAGTCGACATGAGAGCCTCAGTGCAAGCACCCAAGAACTGTTCCTCTGGACCGACGGGGAGGGTTGTGGGCCAAGAGTACGCTCCCAGGAACCCTCTTGCCTTAGGGGAGCCGTTTCTTGTTGGCCAGCCTGTGTGACACTGTCAGCCACCTCTCGCCCCGTCGTGGGCACGGGCTGTCCCCTGGCCTGGGATAGCTGTGTGAACAGGCAGGTGGAGGTGCCCAGGTGCCCCCTCGGTGCCCGTCTTCGCCATGTGGAAGGTGGGCGAGTGCTCACGGCCCACACTGACATACTGTCTGTGGACGTCGGGAGGAACCCTGCTGTGCAGCCAGGCCCACAGGTGCCTGCGCTCCAGCCCCGGGCTCACACTGTTCGATTTGTCTGGTCACAGATTGAGTTTTGGATTTGGGTTTTTGTTGTTTATCCTTCCTGCTCTTACCTAGGAGAGCAAGTCCATGTTTAAAGGTTCATTTTCTTCCCAAGTCCTGTGGTGACTTTAAGCCGAAAGTCTGTCTGTTCCGATGTGAGGCTGTGACTGTGTCTGGGTGGGTTTGCTGTGAGAATCCGCAGTCTGGGGCCTCGGAGCTGCCCTGGGCCTCTTGCGAGGATCAGTCTTTCTCTTCTCATCAGGGGTTTGGCTAAATGTATTGAGAAACTTCCCACTTTATAGTTGCCTTAAACTTACACCTCCGTGTCGCCCTCTCCTGGGTCTCTGGACTGGGGTCTGAGCGTGTAGCTGCTCATCCCTCAGGCTCCAGACCCACCGTCTGTGCCCCTCAGGGCACTGGGCCAAGTCCAAGGTGGCTGCCGACCCCGAGAAGAGACGGGCTCTGGCGGGAAAGGCCATGTCTGCAGGAATCCTCGTCCGCGCAGCGTGTTCGGAACGTTTCCCGTGTGACTCAGAAAGGAAACCTGGACTTGCGTGGTGAGGACGGTAACATCCCAGCTAGAACGCTTTTCCTGGTCCCAGCGTCCCAGGCGAGCTGCCGAGCCCTTCATCCCTGCTGCCCAACGACGCTTTCAACTAGCAAGTTGTCCTTTTTTCTTTTCTTTTTTTAATGGAGTTTAAACTCTTATACAAGAAGCTGTTACACAAGAACTGGAGAGGAAAAAGAGGCCAAGTGAAGAGAGGAGCTGGCAGTCAGGTGGGCTGCAGCGCTGGCCGGCGACGAGACCTCAGATGTTCGCCTTCAGGAAAGACTGGCTGTCTCCCTGCCAGGACCTCACACACCCCACGTCCTCCACCTGGCTGCCGGGCTGCGGAGCTGCCTCCAGCCCGTGATGGGCCTTCTTTTGGCTGGGGTGCTGCAGGCCGTGCGGATTCAGTGTATCTAGCATGTTCTGGCCCAGGGGCCGGCAACCCAGGGCTGGTCTGCAGCTCCCCGAAGCCCTCAGCCTTTCCTTCGCCCTGGCGTCCAGCCACTCCAACTTTCTCTGGGAGCTTTTCTCCTTCAGGATAGGGATGTCCACCTTTGGGGATGCTGCCTGCTCCTGAATCCGTTGTAGGGGAATCACCACAGCCTCTTGGAGCTTAGTCACTCTGACTGTGCGGCGGGCGAGGAGTCGAGCATTGTAGGAGAGCAGGTCTGCTGCTCTGGGTCCAGTTTCCTGGGCCCGCACCTCGGCTTCTGTCTGCTTCATCTTAAGCCTTTCAGTCTCCAAATTCTCCTCCCACACTGTCTTCACGGGCACCGTTTGCTCTCACTTAGGGGTGTTCAGCAGAGGGGGTCCCCTGGGAGCCCAGCAGATGGTCCAAGCTCAGGAGACGCTCCAGCATGGCTGGGTCCACGCAGTTAGCTGCTGTAGGGGCTGAATTCCTGGGAAGCAGACGCTGGAAGTGCCAGGAGCTCAGGATTCCCAGTCTCTTCTTCCTCAGGGCCTCAGGCTCTCGTTGCTTCTGAAGGGTCTACCAGTTCTTTCTGAGACTGTGTAAAAGGTGCAAAGACATGAAGCTGTGGGCTGTCCTTGGAGAAAGGTCGGTTGATCACCTCCTTGGACCTGGCAACAAGGTTGAGTACAGAGACGTCTAGGTAGACGCATCTCTCGGGGGCAGTGTTGGCGATGAGGATGCTGTGGGCTGGGCCACCCAGGGGTCTCGCAGCGGGTGAGCGAGCTTGCTGTCTTTAGTAAGGCACCGAGGAGGCCCTGGCTCAGCACATCCGCCCCCTGCCCCATACAAAGGGGGCGCTGATGGCGCTGCTCTTACTCAGCCTCAGGCCCGTTACCTGAGCACCGCTGTCCTCGGAGCCAAACCAGGTGTTCCTGCAGATCCACTTTCACCGGAGCTCAGCAGGACTGCAGGAGGAGCGCTGGTCGAGCCCCGTGGCTCCTACAGTCCGATTTCGACCGGCTGTCAGGAAGTGCCGCTCAGAATCCGCAGAGCTAGTGACGGGTTCTGTGTGAGGCCTGGAGTCAGTTCTGTTTCCTCGATAGTCTCAGTCACTAGGTCTCCAGATGCAGGATCCAGGTCTGATACCTTTTCCTGGTAGATCTCTAGTAGACCTAGTGACAGAGAGGGCCCATGCTGGCCCTCCGCCTGCCTCTCGGGTGAGCTCTGGGAGGTCCGTGAGAGCCCGGGAAGCTGCCCAGGTTGCGCTGGCGGCCCAGCGTTGTGTGCCTTTCCCCTGCCCTGTGGGCCTGCAGGCAAGCACACTTCAGCAAGTGCCTTAGGGTGGACGGCACTGATCCGGCACAGGCGTCCTGCGGGGAACTCTCCCCGCAGAAGGCAACAGACTGGTATTTGAGAGTCTCCTGTGGTTCTCCACTTGGCGCTCTCTATAGAATAGCTGTCCAGGCCCATACACGGGGGGCTCCAGATCCTCCATGCACAAATGGCCTCAGTCGCACAGCCGCCCTCACCCGAGCTGGAGGCAGGTGCCGTCAGCTCCTCCGCTGAGCCCAAAGCCACGGAGTGAGGTGCAGAGACCAGCTGTGCCCCTTAGTCCCATGCCTGAGCCAAGAGGACCTGCTCAGATGCTCCCCTCTTGTAACCCGGCAGTCAGCGTGTCGGGGCGAGCGGTCAAGGCTGGCTTGGTCTGTTTCTTAGTCAACTCCACCTGTCTGTTCAGTAGTTCCCTTTCCTTTCTGGAAGCTTAACCAAGGAAGATCATCGCATCTTTGAGCTCCTGGTAGGGCCTTTGTTTAGACATTATGTCCAACCTGGGTTGTGGGTTTTATCCCTGGTCAGGGTGCATTTGGGAGGCAGCCGATCGATGTTTCTCTCTCCTTTTTCTCTCAAGGGCACCCACACTAGTGTCTGAGCAGCAGGTCAGATGTGGGTTTGAGCCAGCCCTGCAGCCTGCCTGGTGACCGCTTCCGGGGGCAGCCAAGCTGCAGGTGGTGGGGGCACCCGTCACCCTCTCATCCTGGAGATTCTGAAGACTTGCTGTTCAGACCTCTGCCTGGGCCGTCCCATAAAAGGGTTTGGCTTTGTTTCTTTAACGAAACTTTATTTTCTGGAGATAAATTTTAATTTTTTGTTTAGAAAGTTTTCAAAATTTACAAAAGCGAGAACGGGAGCATAAGCAGCAAACCCCTGTCCCCCAATACTCAGCGTCCCCGCAGCTTGACCACACCCTCCCCCTTCTCTCCTGTTTCGAGGCTGCAGCACTTGAAGTGGGTCCCTGGTGTGCTGACTACTTTCCTCTGGATTTCCACACATATCTGATATATAAGGACGCCTCCTTACGTAACCCCACACGGCTGGTCACAGAACAGTGCCCTGGCTCATCTAACACTGGACAGGCTTGGCTTGCCTGCTGGTCTAAAGCACTGTTGCCGTGTGCTTTGTTCGAGTCGGGATCCTGGCACCATCTGCTTGCCTCACAGGGCTGGTAGCTCTTCGGTCCCCTGTCAGCAGAAGACCCCTCTTTTGTGCCAGTGGCTTGTGGAAGAAGGGGTCCTGCCCCGTGCCCCACGGCCTGGCCAGCCCCTCGGGCCTCCTCAGCTCTGAGTTTATAGCTTTTCCTTCATAATGAAATCATTTACTTACAAATTAGTTGTGGCTTTTTTTGGTTACTGCTCACTGCCACCCTTTTCACTTTATTTTTTTTAATGTTTTTATTGATTTTTTAGAGAGAAACATCAATGTGAGACAGAACATCGATCGGCTGCCTCCTGCACGCCCCCTATTGGGGGTTGAGGCTACACCCTGGGCATGTACCCTGACTGGAAATCAAACCGGGACCTCTCAGTCCGTGGGACCATGCTCCATCCCCTGAGCCACTGTGGCCAGGCATCACTTTGGAGGGCTTGTAACCCCCACCCCTCCAGAGGGACTTGTTCAGAAACCAGGAGAAAGTGAGCCCAAAGGACCACAGTTCCTGCTGACACCCTGGCTTTCTCCTCGTGACAGGTCGCATAGCAGTGCCCTTGTCTGATCTTAGCGAGAGGTGGTTCGTAGCAAATACTCATATCCAGAGCAGCCCAGAGAGGGCCGCTAGGCCGACCCCGCCTGTGGCTGTTGCTCACGAGAGGCCCGTGTGTTGTGCAGTGACACCACCTGGGAAGGGTGCCCCGTATAGCTGGGTGACAGGAGAATCGTTCAGACTCGAATGAAGCATGTAGACTTGTGATCACGCTTCTTATGTCGGCAGCCAGTTGCTGAGTGTGGTTGAAAAGTGCCTGCCAGGTGTTGACAGCTTTTCATCCGTTGATCTCCATAGCTTGACCCAGGGCCTTATACCCGACAGGAGGGCCAGGTGAGCTGCTGTGCCAGCTGACCACAGCCCTGCCCCGTCCCCACTGCCGGGCCCCCACACTGCCGAGTCCCCCTCTAATGGTGCACCCTGCTTCAGGTAGAATATTTATTTTTATTAGTTACCAAGTCTATTTTTGTATTTGAGCTTTGAAATCCAGGTATTCTACGTAAGCCAATCTAGGAATGTTCAAGTCTAACGGCAGTGCGGCTCTGTGAGGAAGAGTGACTGCAGGACAGCATGGTGTGCAGTGGGAGCATCTCTAACCGTTAGGTGTTCATGGGCGCCTTTTCCTGTTACAAAGGAGTCTCTATGTACGGGATCAGGTTAGGGTTCCCTTTTCCACTGGACACACATTTTTAAAACGGCAGCAATGACAGAGAGAGGCAGTAGAAACAGCACACCAGAGGGCTCCCTGTGAAAATGTTCAGACCTGTTGGTTAGGTTACATCTCTGTTGTTGCCATTTGACAAAGGCCTGTTGTTGCTTCGGTGTCGGGACGCTCTGCTCCCTGCACACTCTCGGCTCCTGCTGCCCGGCGGGCAATTGGAAGCGTCCGGTGCCGCAGTGGTGGCCGTGTGCACACGCACGGCACATGAACCATGTCCCTTCGTGTTATGTGTAGTTGACCTGCGATGCCAATTCCTACGTCTTCATGGTACGGTTATTCCCTCCTGGTTCAGGGAATGTAAATCTGTTCCTAGAACAATTACATCATAGGCAGAATGTCAATGTTTTCTCAGGCACTTAAAATTGAGGAGTTTAGTATCTGTTCTCAAAGCCATGGAGTCTTACTTTGCTGGGGTTTTGCTTGGCCCTTGTCCCAAAGGTACAAAGCTTGTCCCAGCGGCTGTGGTGGCCACTGATGGCCCCTCCCGTCTCACAGCCGCTGTGCTGAAGTGTCCCTAGGTGCTGCCTTCTGCACGAACACGTCCGCATTCCCCAGGAAGGAAGAGGAAAGGAGCTGGCCTTTCATTGTGCACTTGAACTTGTTCATTCTTTAAAGAAACATGATGGTGCGTGGTTTGTGGTACTTATAAAGCTTGTGTTCCATTGAAATTGCCATTTATAAATTTGCAGATATGTACTAATTCAGAATTTTTAAATTGTTCAATAAAATAAGGAAATATTTACTATGAATTTTTAAATGGGCTTTTTAGCTTTCTTTCCCTCTACTTGCTTACAGTTTTGATTTATATAATTAAAGGTTATTTCACACGTTAGGTGAATCCCTGAAACAGCTACGGGTTTTTCACATCTTCCCTATGTCTCCCTGCATTGCTTCTAAGCAGCAGCCAGGCCTTGTCCGTTCCGATGTGGTCGGCATCCCTGAAGGCCAGCGGGCGTGGGAGGGGGCTTTCGAGTCGGCCAGCCGAGTGGCCAGGGGCACAGGTGGGTGGTGGTCGCGGCTCTGAGCCTGAGGCTCTGGCTGAGCCAGCGCTGTTTGCAGCCTGAGGGGAACCACGTGGTCCCTGGCTGGTCCTATGCCCAGAAGAGGTGCTGTTGGCTTCTTAATTCTGACAAGGAGAACGTGACCGTCTTTACCCCATTGGCTAGAACACACCCTAGAAGATCTCTGACCCAGAGTGTCACCACTGCTAAGGTTCTGGGCAGTCTACCCCAGCTCTGGACTTGTCCCCACTCGGCCGACGCGCTTCCTGCTGCCGTCCCTGTCGGCCCCACTCGGGTCACAGGGTTGGTGATACCCCACTGCCCACCTCCTGGACTGCAGCCTCACTCCCTCTGGGCTTCTCTGAGCTATACAGACACCTGGGGGAAGGAGGGTGCTGGTCTCCTCCCTGGCTCAAGGCGCCTGGCACACCCAGTGGCCTAGAAAAGCCCCTGTCGGCACAAGCTCCCAGGACCGTGCGTGGGCAGTCTCCCCACTTAGAGAAGAGGGTGGTGCGTCATTTCCCTCCCACATCAGGCCAGCCTGCGCCCTGACCAAGGCCACCACTGCCCAGTGCCCAGCACGGGGATGCAGTGGCGATGTGAGTGGGTGGATCCCTGGAGAGGCAGCTCTGTGACGAATCCAGGATTTAAGAAGCTGCTCAGAGGCATTTCTCTATGAGCTCTGCAGGCGGCCCTGTTAGGGGGTACCACTGCACGGCCTTGTTATTCTAAGTGTGTTACACCAGACTACATTTGTTTCCTAATGAAAGTCACCTACAGACTTTTTAGTTTATTGAATGATTTCCTTTGGGGACCTTGCTGTCATCGGTCCAGTAGTTCAGAGGATCCGTAAGTCAGAGCTTCTCAAAGTTGGAGACAAGAGGTGTCGTTTATTAGAACGAACATGCAGGGCTCTCTGAGCCACCCATACGATGCAGACAGGGGAGACCCTGCACCTGGCGGGCACCTAGCGGACAGGTGGCCCCAGGGGTCACTGTGTTGTTGGTCAGGGCACCTGCTTTTCTTAACAAGGAAAGAGTCTTGCTTGTTTATTTTTATTTATTTATTTTGGGGGGGGGGGTATGTGCCCCTAGCGGGAACCGAACCCGGGACTCTCTGGTCCGCAGGCCGACGCTCCAACCGCTGAGCCAAACTGGCCAGGGCAAGTCTTGCTTGTTTAGAATAAAACAAAAGAAAAAACTGAAAAATGCTTCTTGGGAGCAGTGTACATGTTGACGTCACCCTCTGAACGTCAGGTCAGCACAGCCACATCCCCGTCTACCGCGTGGCCTGCGGGTCAGGCACCCGCTCCACGCTCCGTGGGTGTCGCCTTGCGTAGGCTCCACGGCCCACAAAGGGGCCGTAGCATGTGGGTTGTCGCCTGCTGTGCTGTCGATGGAGAAGAGCCAGGAACACACAGTAGGAGATGAGCTGACAGTCGGGCCTCTCCGGAGCCGTTTTTCTTCCTTCCACTTTGGTTTTTGAGCCAAATTTTGTATAAAGTGACTCATGACATTCCAGGACAAAAAAAGGAGCCAGAGGTGGTTTTCGGCTGACTCTGCAGCGAGCTCGCATTCACCTGGATTCTTTGGAAAAGTCAGCCTTCCCTTTCCTCCGGGACTACTGGGCCGTCGCTCATGCTAAGGAAGCAGCTTCTGGGTCCCTCACCTGCTGCTGTCACGTGAGCCCTCAAACTTACCTGGGTCTTCCGAAGGAGGTGATTCTTCCTCCACTGTCAGGCAGAAGTCGTCAAGGTTATTTATTACAGAGATTCAATAAGGAGGACTGAAAGGTGTGAGTTAGAAGTGAGCTTAACTTTCCTCTAACTGTGATACTTGTCCTTCATCACCTAGATGCAGTGAGTGAAGGTAAGCACAGAGTGTGATCCTGCGCTTTTAAAATGGCACTTCAGAAATTGTAAGACCAATATTTAGAAATTTTTGGAAACAATGAATGCCGCAAAGAAAACCAGCTGCCACCCAGAGCCCTGGTCCAGGTCCTGCTGGAGGCAACCAATTGATGTCTCTCTCTCAAATCAATGTTTCTCTCTCCCTCCCTCCCTCCCTTTCACTCTATCTAAAAATGGAAACATATCCTGGGATGAGGATTTAAAAATAAAAAAGAAAAGAAAAGAAAAAAAAGAAAACCAGCTGCCAGAAGTGCCCACGGCCCAGTCTGACGTAGGGTTTTCCTTGTGAGCGTTTTTTTGGTAACTTGCAGCTTTGAGAAAGGAACCTGTCTGAACACAGTGGACAGTCTGACCCACTGCAACGGAAATGCCGAGCTCGGTAAAGCAACTACCTCTTGTGTCTGTTTCAAGTAACTTGATTTTGAAAATTGAAGAATTTCCAGGAATGCCTTGTCGACAGGCGGAGGACTCCGTCGGCCTCGATCCCACGGTGTCTGCAAGCATGCTGTGTCCAAGTGGGTGCTGTCACGGGGACTCGTCACTCAGAGCGACGTCGACGCTTCCTGCCTGTTGCTCAGTGGAGGACCTTGGACACCGGGGTCTGTTTTATACAGATATTTCAGGTTCATGTTTACCATGTCGGTTAAGGTGAAACACATTTTGTGACACCTAAACCTTGATGTTTAGCGTTTGAAAAAATTCTGAAGACACCTGCCGTTTACCTGGGTGCTCTCTGTGCACTGCGAACGTGGGCGGGATTTTCCGCGGCAGGGGAGCGCCCAGCTTCCACCCTGCCCGTTGTCTCAGCGCGACCGAGGAGCTGGGGCGACACCAGCGTCCTTCTGGAGAGAGGCCTGCCGAGCCACGGCCCGCGCTTGTTTCTGGGCGTGGTGTATGTGTTAGTGACTCACACACAGAGAGGGCATGGGCACTCGGGGTGTACACTCAGACTGCCTGATGGACACGGGCCACTTGCTTGAAAAAATAGCTCCTCATAGATTTGTTGACTTGATCTTGTAGGATCTGTGTTTACAGAATTTGAAGGAGGTGTGACTTACAACATTGTGCTGTTGCTAACAGATTCAATAAAAACAAGTGTTTAATGGCAGTTTGTGGTACTTCTTAATCTGTTCACTAAATGGTGAGTCGACAGTTTCTGTGAAATAACAGGTATCCACAGTGCTGACATCACGATGACTTTTAACCTCCCAAATGAGCCATCTGTCCTGACGGGTTCCCTCTCATAGGAGTTCTTCACTGAGGGGCTGTTCACTGGGCCCCATTCTCTGATCTGATGGCTTCACTAGCCCATAGGGGCCACCAGAGCAGACTCTTTACATCATCTCCTCAGCTCTCACCTTCTGCAATTGAAAAATAAAGTCAAGCTTCGCAACAACTTTTTGGTGAACTGTCCACTGGCAACTTGCTATGGGACTGCCCGTCTCCCAGGGAGGTGCCGTGTGTGCTGCCGGAGAGCTCGACGTGAACAGTGACCTTGCACTTCCTCTCATAACCAATGGGCGCAGACGCCTTGGCTCTCACGCCTGGAACGATACCATCGTGAAGGACAAATAGATGAGTTGTAGGTCACGTCTGAACTTTTTCTACGTTTTCGATGTGTGAAGGTACCTCATTGTGCAAATTTGGGCTTATTAGGGACAAAAAGGATTTTGGATGCAAATCCTAAATAGCTCATCTTTGGACATACACCCCTTCTCCACGTGGGGAGTGACCGTGCTGGGGACTCGCACGGAGCCCTCACTTGGGCTTGGGCCCTTCAGAGCCCACAGCGTCCACCCAGCCTAGTGGCTTAGCATATTTTAAATGTGTAAGAAAAGCAAATTCTAATAAACTGGTGATTAATAATTTCATATACTTTGTCCAGGTTTTCTGAGGTGAATGAGTATTTCATCATGTGTTAAATCTGTCAGTGGTGAGAATCCAGAGGAAACTGATAGCGTTGGCAGTCGGGAAGCACCTGATGCCATCCCAGCTCCAGATTTGTCAATGTGAAAATAACGACCCCAGCCCTCAGGCCAGTGGAGAGGGCTGACTCTGGGTCAGTGTCCAATGCCAGTCCAGGGAGCAGGACGCAGGCACGTGGGGGGTTCTCCCAACTCCTGTCTGCCAACCTGCCCACACACTCCCACGTGTAGGCTAAATGGACCAGCTTTGGGTCTGTAAGCTGGTCCCTGTAGCTGACTGCATCTGAATCCGGCAGTAGTGTTAGAGGATCTCGCCTTGACAAGCAGCCACTGTGGGCTGGAATTGCATCACTGTGTCACCACATTGTGTAAGCGACGCAACTGTAGCTAGGAACAATGGTGGTCCGGCGTTAGAGCGCCGCCTGTTCGGGAACCTGAGGTGGATTTCTGTCTCAAGGAGCTTGTAAACGGCAGTTAAATTTCTTCTTGAAACTCTGCTCTCACGGTATCTTTAAAATTCAGCATTAAATGCTTACTGATTTCCCACAGAAAAACATGAGAAATAAACCTTTGAGAATTAAAACAGAAAAAGAATGGATAAGAAAATGTCTTGATTACAGAACACGTGATACGATATCCTCGTCATTGGCCTTTTAAAACTAGACCGAAATGTCGGCTTCTGTTGAGTCAAAAGCAAACGCTGTTTTAAGAAGAGGGAAAATTAATTATTAATTACTTTTGTGGTATAATTCTAGAAAACCAAAATAAAATCTTTGTTAATGTGAAATTCAAGGTAGCAGAAAACAGAATCATGAGCTGTAATTTTATATGATCCCATTTTTAATCAAGGGTTGATGAGTTTACCTTAAAACAGACAGTTTTCCAGATGCGTTAGCATCAGTTGAACCATCTCTGATGTGACACGGAAGGTGCCCCCGCTGACTGTCCTGCTTCCCAGGCTTGTGCTGCTGATTCTCAGTCACCCCCTCGCTAGAGCCGAGAGAGAGCCCAGAACCTCAGAGCCAGGGGTCCAGACCTGTGTCTGGAAGCGGATCGGTCACCTGCTGACCTGCTCTCGTGTCCGCTTCCTGTCACGGGCACTGCAGATGCTGGCAGCTTTGCTCAGTTTCCAGAAGGTGCCTAGCCGCCGTGTGAGGCTAATGGCGGCGGCAACGCCTGGTAAGATAGGTGGTGTCTGGCCTGCATCCTGGCCTTCTCATGTCTCACTCCATCCCCGCCCTGTTCAATTCCAGGCCTTTCCGTGGACAGCCCTCAGCCTTCTCCCTCCACTCGGAAGAGCCCACTGAGCCTGAGCCCTGTGTTTCAGGTGACTCTGGGCCCCGCTGAGCGGGGCTCGTCCCCACTCCTGAGCCCTGTCCTTAGCGACGCTGGTGGAACCAGGATGGACGAGGAGGAGGAGCCGAAACACAAGGTGGGCACCGCCCCGAACAGGGCTCCATGCTGGTGGTCCTGGGTTTGCAAACTTCTTTCTGGCTGGGAAGCCTGTTGGCAGAGCAGGACTGGGCTCTATGCCCCCACATCCCACCCACCGGGCCTACTGAGCGAAAGGACATGGTGGGCCGGCTTCCCTAGAGAATTCTCATCCTGAGGTCCTCCCATCACTTTCCTTCTGGGACCTTTGTAACAGTACCTGGCACCTGTGGGCCCCAAGTGTTGGGCTGGATCTGGGGATGTGGCAGGAACGGGCAGGCCCCAGGGGGGCCCTCAGCCCAGTAGCCAGGAGGAGGCCTGTTGTGCAGAAAGGATTTGCTGGACACCGGTCTTGTCTGGGTCGGGAGGCACGGCTGGTGGACGAGTGGGTCCCAGAGTGTTCTTGCAAGGGGAGGGGATGCGTGGGATGGACTTCAGGGAGAAAGTCGAGGTGATCCCCAGGGTAGGAGTGGCAGGTGCTGAGAGGTCAGGTGGAGAGGTCAGGGCTCGGGGCAAGGCGATGGCCAAGGCACTGGCCACTTCCACTCCGGTGACCCTGGCCTGCAGCCTGGGTGATGTCATGGTCAAGGCAGTTGGCGCAGGGTGGCTTTGCAGGGGCCACATGAGGAAGGGCAAAGGCTCCAAGGAATTTGACATTTGGGGAAGAGAGTGGTTAAAATAATGGCTGTAGCCTGTGTGAGCCCCGGGACCGTCTGTCTGCTCCCCTGTGCCTAGTGGGGACCCTCAAGGTGCACTGAAGGAAGCCGGGCTTGACTGGGCTCCGAGTGGAGGGACCCCACTTCAAGTGCCTGTCACGTGGGCAGCTGTCCTTGAAAACACCTTATCCACGGTGTTTCCTCCTGAACTGGCCAAAGAGCTGGACCTGTGAGCGTCCTCCGCGGTGAGCTGCGGCACTTCCAGGACGGGGGCCTCTGCAGACACCCACCCGCCCGGGGCCCTGGTCCTCGTCAGTGACACAGCCCTGGCCTGGAAGGCCTGCTGCTGTGACTTGTGGGTGCCAGCTGACTCCCAGCCTAGGACGCCCCCTGTGGTCGGGGCTTTGCAGCCAGCCCCCAGGCCCCAGCCCACAGCCCACAGCCCACAGGCCACCTCAGCCTTGTTGCTTTTTGGTGCCTAACAAAAATGGCTTGAAGGAAAGCTCTTTAAAAACCCAGCTTTAGCCTGGCCGGTTTGGCTCAGTGGTTAGAGCGTCAGCCCGTGGACCAATGAGTCCCGGGTTTGATTCCAGCCAAGGGCACATACCTTGGTTGCAGTTTGTCCCTGGCCCTGGTCGGGGTCCTGCGGGAGGCAACCAGTCGATGTGTCCCTCTCACGTCGATGTTTTTCTCTCTCTCCCTCCCACTCTGAAGATAAATGGAAAAATATCCTCAGGTGAGGATTAAACAAACAAAAGAAACCCAACTTTAATTTGTTAATTTCTGTATTAATAAAATAGTTGGTCTTTAGGTGGTTCTGTAGGGTGATGCCTTCTAACGGGTAGGGTGATCGGGCTAACGGTAGGTGGTTATGGCCTTCGTTGTCCAGGCCAGGCCTCTGAGAGAAGGGGCCTGGCAGTCTCAGTGCAGCCGCCTCAGCCCCACAGCAAACAAGCCTGGCTGTGCCAGGGCCTTCTTGTCTGTTCTCTGGCAGTCCGCTGTGCGGAGAGGCGGGGCTACGACCCTCCCTCCCGAGCCCCCCTGCGTTTTGTTTCCAGAATCCCCTCCTCACAGCCCTCTCAGTTAACACGCGTCTCTCCTCCTCTCTGATAGAAATCGGTGAGGACTGACAGTGTTCGGAAGGTAGGAAAGCTGCAGGTGGCCAGAGCTCCTTTCCAGGCGCCTGCGTGGGGCTGAGAGACGAGGCCACGCACCACGCTCGGCGCCCAGCTGCTTTCCACAGGGACAGGTGGCAGAGTTGGCAGAAAGCGAGGTCCCTCCTGGGCGTCCCCTCCCCAGTGTAGCCTGGCTGCGGGGAGGTGTGGGTGGCTGGAAGCGGGGGCCAGCCCAGCTCCACAGGCAGGCCGCCCACAGCCGCTCTGCTCGTGGTGTCTCCCTGTCACTACCATGAGCCCACCAGTGATGCTGCGGTGGCTGTGTTTCCAGGAGCCCCCACACCCCCGGGGAGGACCTGGTCTAGAACCTCGGGTGACCTGTTTCCAGGCTGGCATTCAGGGTTCGTCAGACCCGAGCCAAGTGCAGGCGGACTGCTGCAGGCTGGACACCCAGAGCTGGCTGCTTGGCCACCTGGGGCCAAGCTTCCAGACCGAGGATATGGGCCTCTCAGGGCCAGCCCTGTCCCCACAGAGCTCACTGGGCACATCAGCTCTGGTGGAGATACGTTTTAAAGAGAGATTCAATTTGGGTTTGAAAAAGTCATTTTTTTAGTAGCATGAAGCCCAAAAGTAAAAAGATGGGAGAACATGAAGGTTGGGAAGGTGACCCTGCTGCTCTGTGGGGAGAAGGGCCAGACCCGGGACCCAGGGGTCTGGCTCCCAGGAAATGCCACCAGGACGGAGCGTCCCTGACCACAGAGCAGGCCCTTCGGTGCCTCCAGCCGAGTGGATGTCAGTTATTTGGGAAGTGCCAACATGGGAGCAGCCAGCAGACCTTCCACACACACGGCTCAAAGGAAGGACAGCAGGACACGGGCTCTAAAGGGCTCTGGGCAAGTGGAGTGTCCTGGGGGCCAGAGAAGGCCGTGCCCTAATGCTGGCCAGTGGCATTGCTGGCTCCAGGGCTCACCCGAAGATTATGCCTTTGTCGCCTCTGGGAGAGTGTTGTGACCTCTCCTAAACTCCACCTGGGGGAGGGGGAGAGGGGAGAAGATGTGGGCCCCCAAATGTCAGCCTCAGGCCCAGCCACCCCTCTGGGCTGCAGACCCCCTCCCACCAGCTTGCTTCTACTGGCCCCCTGTCTTCCTCCTCAGACTTGTCCCCTGCAGGGTCAGCGGCTTGTTCCTGTGGCTTGGGCCCAGAACTGCAGTCATCCTTGCCTCCTTCCGTCCCTCACACCTCCACCCACACCAGACCTTGGCCCTCAGAGTGTCCAGGTCCCACCCCTACCCTGCAGCCAGCCAGGGTGGGAGGAGCCCCAGCCCCTCCCAGCCTGCACCGCCCCAGACCCCTCCCTGCCTTCCCTGCCAATAACCAGCTGGCCCCCTTCCTCCCCACTTGACCTCTGACCTCCCGCACCCAGCAGCCAGCCCCACCCTCTCCAGTGGCAGCCTGTCTATTCCCTGGAGACTGGCTGCCCCACCCCCTGCTCTGCTTTGAATCCAGGGCACTTGGCTCTGCTGGGAACTTCCCTTAGCCCGAGCCTTGCTGTTTGTCTCTTTCCTGCTGGGAGGCTGTCAGCTCAAGGGCAGGGACGTCTGTTCCTGGGCCCACCCCAGGTGCCTATTTCGGGCTGGCACGGGCTTCCTAGGTGTGCTTGCATGGTAGATGGGCACAGTTGGCCTCTAAAGTCTTTAGCTTGGTGGATGAGCAACAGCTCTAGGGTGCAGGGATGGAGCAGGGCCTGGGATCTTCCAGCTGGGGAGGGGGGAGAAGGGGCCACTGAGCCCCAGTGTGAGGCCTGTGCTTTGTCAGAAGGCCCAGAGCCAGGCATGGTGGGGCCCAGGTTCCCAGGGCGCAGTGCGACCCTTCCTGCTCCTGAGGGTCCCATCAGCACTGACTGGCCTGCCAGCATCTGCAAGTCAGGCAGAGGCCCCGATGGGGATTGAAGAGCTCCAGAGCCAGACCATCTCTGGACCTGCCCTCGAAGTGTGTCAGCCACCTCATGCTCTAACACAGGGCACAGTTAACATGTACACTGTTTGGCACCTTTGATGACTTTTTGTGAGTTAGGCTTAGTCGTTATAATCACATGTATGCATGTATACACACACATTCTGTGTGTTAACCAGCTACACTCCTGGCAGTAGTATCTGAACAATAATTTTATCTCACAACCAGTAATAAGCTTCAATGTATGTTGATGTTCGAACAGCAATTCTTTTCTCAAAAAGAATAACATGAAATGAGAAAAACATGTGAAGGAGAAACAGCTGGGCTTCTGTTTTCACTCAGAAGGAAATCCCTTCAGGAATTATGGTGGAAAACCACAGGACAGGGTTAACTGGAGCAGGAGAGAGTGGGTGTCACGACGTCTGTGACGTGTCTGACAGGCGTGTGCTCACGGTCCGCTTCTTGCAGTGCACGGGAGCGGACGAGGCCTACTTCATCGCGAAGGAGATTCTCGCTACAGAGCGGACATACCTGAAAGATCTAGAAGTTATTACCGTGGTATGAAAACTGAGTCCTTTATTACTTTGATTTTCTTAATACTTCTTAATTCTAAACCAGAGACGGAAGAACCCACCTAAGACATACCTCTCAGCCATCATGAGTTCTACACATATGTTCTGTGAAATGTATTTGCCTTAAAGCATGTCTAAATATTGGGTAAAAATATTGGGTCTGGTTCTTTTTTTTTTTTAATTTTTTTTTCTTTATTGATTTTTAGAGAGAGGAAGGGAGAGGGAGAGAAATAGAAACATGGATGAGAGAGAACATCGATTGCCCGCCTCCTGCATGCCCCCCACTGGGGATCGGGCCCACAACCTGGGCATGTGCCCTGACCAGGAATCGAACTGGCGACCTCTTGGTGCATGGGTCGACGCTCAACCACTGAGCCACACCAGCTGGGCCAGGTCCAGTTCTTTGTAAAACTGGAAATATATCCATTTGAAGCTTTTCATCCAGAAGTGTTCTCTTATGTTGTGAAAATTGGGTGGCCAGTCAAGAGGATGCCATAGCACTGATTTGAGCTGTCCTCATGGGGACTCTGGGAATAGTGCTGGGTGTCCTGTGGCCCCAGACCCTCGGGGTGAGATCCCCCAGTCACCCTGAGCTCTCCCCGCAGTGGTTCCGCAGCGCAGTGGTCAAGGAGGACGCCATGCCTGCCGACCTGATGACCCTGCTCTTCTCCAACATTGACCCCATCTATGAGTTCCACAGAGGCTTCCTGCGTGAGGTGGAGCAGAGGCTGGCACTCTGGTAACACCTGCCCTTCCCCCTGCCCACAGGCCCTGCACCCTCACATGGGCAGCACCCCCACACCCCTGCTCCCATCCCCACCCGGGCACCATCGCTGTTTCAGGAACTGTTCCGTTTCAGAAATGAATTCACAAGAGTAGTTTATTTCACTGTAGTATGTTTTTAAAATGTGTGAGGGGTAGACATGTAAGAATCATGTTTATTATGCTAGTTCAGAAGGATGAAAAAAGTTAGCTAAAAGCAGGTGACACTTTTCTTCTGATTCCCGTCTTGTGGAGAACGGCCGACGTGTAAGGACTATTTCTGTTGAGTGTGGACCTTCCACCTCCAAGCACTTCCTGCAGTCTGGCTGCGACGAGGACAGCCGGTCACACTGGGTCAGTCAGTGCGTCTCGTAGACTTCCCTGAGGTTTTGATCGTGTCTGTCCATCTGCTCCAGGGAAGGACCTTCCGGCGCCCATGCCACAGGTGGTCATCAGCGCATCGGGGACATCCTGCTCAGGAACATGCGTCAGTTAAAGGTACAAGGGCTCTGTGTGGGGACTGCAGGCCCAGCGGCTGGCTGTGCAGCACCGGTGTCCCGTCGGGACAGCGTCCCCATCAGAACCGCTCCCCTCGCTGACTTCCCCTCAGAGTGGCTCTTCTTGCAGTGTCCCCTCGGGACAGTGTCCCCTCGGGACGGCGTCCCCTCATAGCAGCGCTCCCTTCGGGGCAGCCTTCCCCTGAGTACAGAACACCATCCACGTGGAATTCCCCTCGGGACAGCCCCCTGTGGACAGCATCTGCTCAGTCAGTGCCCCCTCAGGTCAGCGGTCCCCTGAGAGCACCATCGTTCCCAAAGGGCAGCGTTCCCGTCCACACAGCGTTCCCTTCAGAGCCACCTCCCCTCAGGACCAGGTCCCCCCAGGAGTGCCTCCCCTCAGCACTGCGTGCTCTCAGCGCCCGTCCCCTCAGGACTGCCTGTCACCCAGGACAGCGACCCACTCAGAACACTGACGGCCTTGAATGTCATCCCCTCAGAACAGCACTTCTCTCATTGCTGGGTTCCACTCTGAACGTGATTCCCAGGAAGAACGTTCCCTACATCCTAGATGCACTTCCCGCCCTGGCCGGTGTGGCTAGGCGTTAGCGTGTCGGCCCGCGGACCAATGAGTTGCGAGTTCGATTCCAGCCAAGGGCACGTACCTCGGTTGTAGTTCAGTCCCAATCCTGGGCGGGTCGTGCGGGAGGCAGCCAGTCGATGTGTCTCTCTCACACTGATGTTTCTCTCTCTTCCTCCTGCTCTATGAATGCAAAAAGTGTCCTCAGGTGAGGATTTAAAAAAAAAAAAACTAGATGCACTTCCCTCAGGACAGTGCTCTCAGAGCAGGCTTTGTCCTCAGACTAGAATTCTCCTCAGCAGACCATTTCCCTCAGAGCAGCTTTTCCTGGGAGGAGTCTGTCCATCAGAGCAGCATTCTCCTCAGAGCAGCATTTCTCTCAAAGAAGCATCCTCCTCGGAGGACCAGTTCCCACAGATGAGAATTTCACTCAGAGCCACATTCTCCACAGAGGAACATTCCCCTCAGAGCAGCTTTTCTCTAAGAGCAGCATTTTCAAAAGAGCCGCATTCTCCTCAGAAGATCATTTCTTTCAGAGCAGCATTCTCCTCAGGAGGGCATTTTCCAGAGAGGAGACTTTCCATTAGAGCAGCATTTCCCTCAGAGACGCATCCTCCTCAGAGGACCAATTCCCGCAGAGGGCCAGTTTCCTCAGAGGAGTGTTATCACTCAGAGCAGATTTTTTTTCTCAGAGGAGCATTTTCTTCAGAGGAGAATTTCCCTCAGACCATCTTTTCTCTCAGAGAAGCACACTCCTCAGAGGACCAATTCCCTCAGAGCCACAGTCTCCATAGAGCAGCAGTTCTCTCACAGCAGCATTCACCTCAGTGGACCATTTCCGCAGAGCAGAATTCTGCTGCGAGGACATTTTTTTGGAGGAACAATTCCCTGAGAGCATTTCTCCCTTGGGACAGCTCTCTCTTGGGGCACCTCTCCCTCCTCAGAGCAGCTCTCCCTCCTCAGAGCAGCTCTCCCTCCTCAGGGCAGCTCTCCCTCCTCAGAGCAGCTCTCCCTCAGAACAGCTCTCCCTCCTCAGAGCAGCTCTCCCTCCTCAGGGCAATTCTCCCTCCTCGGGGCAGCTCTCCCTCCTCGGGGCAGCTCTCCCTCCTCAGGGCAGCTCTCCCTCCTCAGGGCAGCTCTCCCTCAGAGCAGCTCTCCCTCCTCAGGGCAGCTCTCCCTCAGAGCAGCTCTCCCTCCTCAGGACAGCTCTCCCTCAGGGCAGTTCTCCCTCCTCGGGGCAGCTCTCCCTCCTCGGGGCAGCTCTCCCTCCTCGGGGCAGCTCTCCCTCCTCAGGGCAGCTCTCCCTCCTCAGAGCAGCTCTCCCTCAGAACAGCTCTCCCTCCTCAGAGCAGCTCTCCCTCCTCAGGGCAATTCTCCCTCCTCGGGGCAGCTCTCCCTCCTCGGGGCAGCTCTCCCTCCTCAGGGCAGCTCTCCCTCCTCAGGGCAGCTCTCCCTCAGAGCAGCTCTCCCTCCTCAGGGCAGCTCTCCCTCCTCAGGGCAGCTCTCCCTCCTCAGGGCAGCTCTCCCTCAGAGCAGCTCTCCCTCCTCAGGGCAGCTCTCCCTCCTCAGGGCAGCTCTCCCTCCTCAGGGCAGCTCTCCCTCCTCAGGGCAGCTCTCCCTCCTCAGGGCAGTTCTCCCTCCTCGGGGCAGCTCTCCCTCCTCGGGGCAGCTCTCCCTCCTCGGGGCAGCTCTCCCTCCTCGGGGCAGCTCTCCCTCCTCGGGGCAGCTCTCCCTCAGAACAGCTCTCCCTCCTCAGGGCAGCTCTCCCTCGGGGCAGCTCTCCCTCCTCGGGGCAGCTCTCCCTCCTCGGGGCAGCTCTCCCTCCTCGGGGCAGCTCTCCCTCAGAGCAGCTCTCCCTCAGGGCAGCTCTCCCTCAGGGCAGCTCTCCCTCCTCAGGGCAGCTCTCCCTCCTCAGGGCAGCTCTCCCTCAGGGCAGCTCTCCCTCAGAGCAGCTCTCCCTCCTCGGGGCAGCTCTCCCTCAGGGCAGCTCTCCCTCAGAGCAGCTCTCCCTCCTCGGGGCAGCTCTCCCTCAGAGCAGCTCTCCCTCCTCAGGGCAGCTCTCCCTCAGAACAGCTCTCCCTCCTCAGAGCAGCTCTCCCTCCTCAGGGCAGTTCTCCCTCCTCAGGGCAGCTCTCCCTCCTCAGGGCAGCTCTCCCTCAGGGCAGCTCTCCCTCCTCAGGGCAGCTCTCCCTCCTCGGGGCAGCTCTCCCTCAGGGCAGCTCTCCCTCAGGGCAGCTCTCCCTCCTCAGGGCAGCTCTCCCTCCTCGGGGCAGCTCTCCCTCAGGGCAGCATCCTCCTCAGAGGAGCTTTTCACTGAGAGCACATTCTCTTCCGAGAGCCATTCTCCTCAGAGTTTTTCCTCAGAGCGGAATTGTCTTCCCACCAGCATTCCTCTCAGACCGCGCTCCCCTCTGGCACAGCAGCAGGGACCAGTGTGTGCTAGGGGTCGGCTCTCCTGCCGCCTGTGCTGTGGTTCCCGAAAGGACGGGCACCTCCTGCAGCCCATGTGCCCTTGTTTCTGCTCGTGCTGCACTCGCCGCACAGTAGCTGTCGAGTGGTGGTTGGGTTTGTTTCTGCTCTCCTCCGGGCTCCACGTTCATGGTTTTCTTCCGGAGGCATTAGTGTCATGAAGAAAATGTTCCAAGGACTATGTGAAAGGAAGTGGCCCGGCTCCTCAGCGTGGGGGAAGGAACCATTCACATCAGCTCTCCCCGGCACAGCTGTTGGGACCCAAGGGCTGCGCTCTCGCTGTTCAGGGCTCTTTCCCACCCACTCGTGGGTGCAGGCAGCCCTGCAGCCTCCAGCCCGAGATGAGTCCCTCCCGCCTGCCTCTTACCACAGGCATCTCTGCGTTCCCAAGCCTCCACTTTGTGCCCTTCTCTGGGCTGGCTGCCACCTTCCCCCAGACCTGCCCGCCTTCCCCCAGTCCAGCCACATGCCCGGTGTCCTTCCAGGCCCGTGCCACCCCCGAAACCTGAGGGGCCGGCGGGGTCGTCACTCTGTCTTCAGATGGCCCTGCTTGAGAGCTCCATCTGCTCAGAGCCCTGTCTTTTACCCCGACACTTCTGTGTTTTTGTTTTTTGTTAATCCTCATCTGAGAACTTTTTTCAGTTGAATTTTAGAGAGACTGGAAGGGAGAGAGAGAAACATCAATCCGCTGCCTCCCACACACACCCTGACCTGGGCTGAGGATCGAACCTGCAGCCCAGGGACATGCCCTTGACCTGGGATTGAACCCACAACTGTTCAGGGTGTAGGCCAGCGCTCTAACCACCAAACCACGCCGACTAGGGCTTTTTGGGTTTTCTGAGCCAGGTTCATTAGTACGTGTTACCTATCCCTAAAGCACTTCAAAATGTTTAAATCAAAATATGTATAAATCTGTTCATTGAGCCTATCATACCATACAGGCCATCTGTAATGTTCATTAAAATGAACGTGTTTAATATCAGAACCTTCTAGAAGGCAGGGACCAGCTGAGTCTAACATGACGGGAAACACTCCAAACCCACGCACACGAGCGCTCTGACTTGTGCTGCACGAATGTTGGGAGTAAACGCCCCTCCCTGAGAAGGGGTGCACGGCCATGGCTGGCTGGAGTGAGGCCACGAGCAGTCCCTTCAGGTGCTAGGGCAGAGCGGGCTCAGGTTGTCATGTCCCCGCTCACTCGCTGTGTCCCTGGGGTGGGTACAGCCCTGTCCGCCCCGTCCTTCACGAGGCAAAGCCTCCATCCACTCACCTCAAAGACCGAGTCTGGCAGCCAGTGTGGTCCTGCCGCTTGGACAGCCCCACCCGCCTGTCCTGCGGTCTGGGTCGGGTGGGGTCTCAGACAGGGCAGGACAGACTCCGAGAAGGTGGAGAGCCCGGGGGCACACCCTGGGCCACTCTGCTCTGCTCCGCCCACTGGGATGCCCAGCTGGTGTGTGGTGTCCGCACTGGGATGCCATCCAGACAGGCCCTCGCCCACTGGGCACCCACCCCAGGTCTCCCAACCTAACGACTCCCTTTCTGCGCCTCAACAGCAGTTCACTGGCTGCTTCCAGAGGCACGACGAGGTCCTGACAGAGCTGGAAAAGGCAACCAAACGCTGCAAGAAGCTGGAGACGGTGTACAAAGAGTTCGAGCTCCAGAAAGTCTGCTACTTGCCTCTCAACACGTTCTTGCTGAAGCCCATCCAGCGGCTGGTGCACTACCGCCTGCTGCTGAGGCGACTGTGTGGGCACTACCCGCCCGGGCACCGCGACCACGCCGACTGCCGAGGTGAGGGGGCGCCCTGCTGTGAGGTGGAAGCAGCACTGGCTCCCTCACCAGGGAAGCGCTGGGTGTGGGCTCCCCCAGAAGGGCCAAGTCTGCAGTAGGCAGGGCTGGCCACCGCCCATCTGTCTTCTCCGGCTGATGGGGACAAACAGGCCCGGGTCTGAGCGGGCCGGCACTGTCCTTCAGCGCCACCATCCCAGGGCAGCACAGTGAAGGACTTTGACTGTCCTGGAGGAGTCACAGGGAGTGGTCGCTGTGGCCAAGGCAGAGCCCCCAGAGTGACCTGCTGCCTGGAGGCATTTCTGTCCCGGAAGCCTTGACCCCAAAACTCAAACCTTCCGTCCAGGGTGGCCTGTTCGAAGTTCTGACATAGATGGACTTTGGAATTTTTTGTTAAAGGAACAAAGAAGTAACCCCTGGCCTTTTTAACTTACAAGATCACCTCTAGCTGTAGGACAAAGTTACTGCAGGAAGTTACTGTCTGTCAGGTTCCACAGGACGTCCACCGCTGTCATTCAAAGTGAGAGCTGAAAGTCGAGCACGTCCTTCCCGCTGGTCTCCCACAGTCGCAAATGGGCATAAACGAGATACCCAATGTGCGGGAAACCAAACGGGTTACACGGTGTTGGCAACTCCATTCTAAAGCAAGTGTTCTGTGTTTGCTAAAAAGGAAAAGGCAAAGCTGTCAAAACTATTTCCAAGCATTTTCAGGGAAATGAAAAAGCACAGCATGTTAACAATGCTGTCCCTCCTTCCCACGGTCAGCCTTCTCCTGAGGGGGGGCTGTTCTGGGAGAGGAGGGGGGACCCGCTCCAGGTCATCGGGAGGTCACGCCCAGTGGAGAGGGCTGGGCACACCCACTACTCGGTTTTCTCATCCGTAAAGCCATCTCGTGGATTGATGCAAAAGCTAAATGAGGCCGCACTTCTGAAAGTGCTTTATAAATTGTCAAGCAGCTTGGAGCCGATACTGGCAAGTGGGGTGCAGGTGTATCAGCCCTTTCCGTCTTCCTGAGAGCTGAGCCTGAACCTGTTGGACAAAAGGCAGTACCTTTAAGTCGGGGCTTAGAGCAGTTGGCCTAGCATCTTACTTTTTTTTTTTTAATATATTTTTTTATTGATTGATTTTAGAGAGAGAGGAAGGGAGAGGGAGAGAGAGATAGAAACATCAATGAGAGAGAACATCGATTGGCCGCCTCCTGCATGCTCCCCACTGGGGATCGGGCCCACAACCTGGGCATGTGTCCTGACGGGGAATTGAACCGGCGACCTGCTGCATGGGTCGACACTCAACCACTGAGCCACACCGACCGGGCCTGACATCTTACTTTTATCCTTCATTCAGTAAGGGTTCCCCAGGGCTGTGCCTGGTCTGGCCAGGGGCTGAGTGTGTGTTGATGGTTTGTCAACCTCACGCCGGTTCCGTGGAGACCAGACACAGGTGGCACTGTGTGCAGCAGCCCTGCCTCAGGTCCGAAGAGTATCCCCAGCCTCCAGTGCCAGCCCAAGGGCAACGTGGAGCCCATGAGGCAGCCACACCTTCCAGCCCTGGCTCCATACACACACGGTATCCACGGGCAAGGTGGCACTGGGCACCATCCAGGGCAGACAGGAGGCCGGGCAGCCTGCAGTGAACAAGCAGAGCAAAGTCTCTGCCAACAGCGTATCACTTGGACCTGAGCCAGGCCCTGAGGGATGGCGAGGCCAGAGGGGCCAGAGCTCAGG
This sequence comes from Tadarida brasiliensis, assembly GCA_030848825.1. Taxonomy (NCBI): domain Eukaryota; kingdom Metazoa; phylum Chordata; class Mammalia; order Chiroptera; family Molossidae; genus Tadarida; species Tadarida brasiliensis. The sequence continues at coordinate 107,365,045 of CM061265.1, forward strand.
AGTCTGCACAGAGCCCACTCCAGTTGTCCACCCCTGCGGTTGCATCACCAGGGCTCCCATCTCCCTACCCCATGTGCTTCCTTATCTGACTTCATTCTCCTAAAGCTCTGGGGCAGGTGTCGTCCCCACCACTGAGGAGGGAATGAGCCGGGAGTCACAGACCTCACTTTACAGACTCACGGAGCCAGAGCTGAGACAGTGCAGTTAGGTGGGGTGGACGTTGCCTGTGGTCTTGGGGCCCCGAGGGGCTGTGGCCAGGCAGGAGCCTGCACTTGCTGTGCCTGGCCGTCGAAAACCCTGGGTCGAGTTTGAGTAGAATTTTCCTTGCATTAAAACTGCTTTTTTATTAAAATGCCAGTTCTGGCCCAGCCAGTGTGGCTTACTGGTTGAGCGACGACCCATGCACCAAGAGGTCGCCGGTTCAATTCCCGGCCAGGACATATGCCGTTGTAGGCCCAATCCTCAGTGGGGGGCATGCAGGAGGCGGCCAATCGATGTTCTCTCTCATCGATGTTTCTGTCTCTCTCTCTTCCTTCCTCTCTCTCTAAAATCAATAAAGAAAAAATTTTTTAAATAAAATCAATGGAAGCATTTCCTTGGGTGAGATAAACCAAAGAACTTATATGCGTGTATGCATAACCAATGGACATAGACAACAATGCTTGGGTGGGGGGTGCGGGATAGGGAGGAGGGTATCTGGGGGGGAAGGAGAAACATCTGTAATTAAAATAAACTGATTAATAATAATAAAAGAAATAAAAAACAGTGAAATGCCAGTTTCTGTCACAAAGTGGTGCTGGTGTGGGGGGGTGTCTGTGCCACCCCCAGCCCACCTGCCTGGGTGCCTGTACTGAGGGGTCTCTTCACACAGATGCCCTCAAGGTCATCACGGAGGTGACCTCCGCGCTACAGCACAGCCTCGTCCGGCTGGAGAACCTGCAGAAGCTGATGGAGCTGCAGCGGGACCTGGTTGGCATAGAGAACCTCATCGCTCCGGGCAGGGTGAGTGCCTGAGGAAGTGTTTGAGCTGGTTACTCATTGTTTTTTGGTTGAGATATCATTCACATACCACCGAATTCACCCTTTCAAAGTGTGCAATTCAGTGGTTTTTAGTGTATTTACAAGGTTGTGCAACCATCACCACTATCTAATTCCCGGACGTTTTCATCCCATCAGAAAGAACTCCCAAACCTGGTAGCAGTCGCTCCCCATGCCCTTCCCTGGGCTGGCAGCTGCTAATCCACTTTCTGCCTCTGGATTTACTTATTCTAGACATTTCTTATAAATAGACTCTTGAAGCACGTGGCCTTTGTGCCTGGCTTCTTTTCAGCGTCATGTTTTCAGGGTCCATCCGTGCAGTAGCATGTCAATGCTGTATTCCTTTTTGTGGCTGCATAGTACTCCGTTCTCTGGACACGCCATGTTCTGTTTGTCCTTCATCTGCTGAGGGACATCGGTGGTTGTTACTTTCTGGCTATTGTAATTAATGCTGCTGTGAACACTTTGTACGAGTCCAGTGTGGACAAGTGTTTTCAATTCTGGGTGTAGGAGCGGAATTCCTGGGTCAAGGGGTAATACCATGTTTAACATTTTGAGGAACTGCCCTAGTTTTCCAGTGACTACACCATTTCACATTCCCACCAAGAGTGTATGAGGGTCCCAGTTTCTCTGTATTTTCTGCTTTTCAGTTCTAGCCACCTGGTGGTGTGTCATGGCTTCTAGTTGCAGTTGGTTTGTATTTCCCTGCGTTTGTCATGTGTTTATTGGCCATATGTGTGCCTTCTTTGGAGAAATACCTGCTCAGACCCTTTGCTTGCCTTCTAATTGGGTTGCCTCTTTCCTTTGAGTTATGAGATTGCTTACCTACTGTGAGTAGCAGAATGTGATTTACAAAAACACACTTTCATTTTGTGGGCTGTCTTCTCACTTTCTTGATGTTATCATTTACAACATGGAAGTTTTTAATTTTGATGAAGTCCAGTTTATCTCTTTCTTCTTTGGTTGGTGTGCTTTAGGTGTCATATCTAAGAAACCATTGCCCAGTCCAAGGTATGAAGTTTTACCCCCATGTTTTCTTCTGAAAGTTGTATATGTTTTAGCTCTTACATTTAGCTTCGATCCATTTCGAGTTCATTTTTGAGTGAGGTGTGAGGTAGGGGCCAGGATGTCCAGTTGTCCCAGCACCGTTGGGTTTATTTCTGAACTCCGTTCGATCCCATGTGTCTGTGTCTATGGGCTGCTTGCTTTCTGTCACTAATGCCTTTTGCTTTGAACTCAGTACTGTCATCGTAAAAAAAGTGTTTTATGAGTTGCAGGGGGATGTTTCCTGTGTCAACACAAACATGCATGTAACGAGGTGTGGGTGTGCAAATCACGTGTCTGCATTGGCCTTGTGAGAAAAAGGTCCCGAGAATGTGGGGCCACGAGCTCAAAGACTCAAACTAGGATGGAAACACCCAGCAGGTTGTGGCTGGAGCTGGGCTCCCAGGGTCCGGACAGTTCCGCTCCTGGCTCCTCGGCTCTGGGTGGTGCTGCTGGCTGGGCTCTCGTTTCTCCTGGGCCCACAGTGTCTTAGAGATAGTGGCCCCAAGGGACTGTCCTTAAAGGGGCCAATAAACAAGAGTAGCCGCATAGAGCATGGTCAGTGGGCTCTGGAGCCAAGGCTGGGATCCAGGCTCTCTGAGATGGGGGTGCTGGAGGTTGTCATCTGCTCAGCCAGGGCCTTGCGCGAAGTAAGTGTTGTGCAGGCTTTTGCTGCCGTAATGGTTGTTAAATCTCTAAAGTGCTGCCTTTGTAACCCAGGGCTCCTGGTCTCCTGAGTTAAATACGTGTATGGGACAGAGACAGACCCCACCGGTATTGCCGCAGAGGGCTATCAGAGCAAGGGATCGTAACCAGGTAGAAATGGATAACGAGGCACAGAGGTAGAGAGGTGTCGAGTATCCAAGGGGCAACTGTGAAGCTGGCCCCACGGAGGGCTGGGAGGGGCCGAGCTCAGTGGGGAGATGCCTGTGGGTCTATCACACACTCCCCTGGGGCAGGGCTGCTGCTGGGGGTTCGGGCTCTCCGGGGGTGAAGCTGGCTCTGTGAGGGCCGGACAACCTGTGAACTGGCTTGGCGGCTGCAGGAAGGGACGGTTTGTGTACAGGCCCTGCCGCCTGGGGGCGCAGCACTGGTCTGTGACCCTGGAGCAGGGCTGGGGCGGGTTTGGAGGGAGAGCTAGCCCGGGGTCTGCATATCTCCCTCATCTGGTGGGGTCGGGAGGGTCACTCACGTGGGTTCCTCTTTGTGCCTCACGCTGAGAGCTGCGGGGCGGGGTCCTCGCATGTGTCCTCGGGCAGGACGCTGTTCCTCCGAAGGGAGCAACGGACAGTGAAGGGGTCCTCAGCAGGCCCGCCCTCCTCTCCACAGAGGACTGCTGGGTACAGCAGCATCAGCCCTCTGGTGCCTCCTTCCTTCCCTGGAAAGCCTTTGTGAAATGCAGTCACAGCTGACAGAAACAATCCACACCGGAGGCTTTGGAAGGTCCTTCTGACGTTAGCACTGGCAGCGGGGACCTGTCTGGGGCCTGTGCCCTCAGAGGCAGATGTGTGGGGCCGACATGGGCTTCCTTTGGGCTTTGTGTGCGGCCTGAGCTGGCGGTGCTCCAGCATGGGTGGGAATTTCGAGGATGTCCTGGGGTCCTCAGCAGGCCCGCCCTTCTCTCCACAGAGGACTGCTGGGTACAGCAGCATCAGCCCTCTGGTGCCTCCTTCCTTCCCTGGAAAGCCTTTGTGAAATGCAGTCACAGCTGACAGGAGCGACCTGTGGGCACTGGGTGGGAGCTGGCGCCCCTCCCCCTCCTGTCTCCAGCTACTCCTGCCCAGTTCTCCCTAAAGTCAAGCTCCTGTATCTCCATGGCTGAACCTTCCGGAAGCTTCTCCTCAGTAAGGGCAGCTTCACTTTACATGGCGGCTCTCTGCGTAGCCAGCCTGCCATGCGATGAGACTCAGGTACTCAGCAGACGGTTTGGGGACTGAGGTACTTGGCACCCAGACAGGACCCAGGTGACCGAGAGGATCAGGCAGGAAGGACAGTAGAGAGGCCCAGAGGGCCCTTGGGCATCTGGGCAGGAGGGCACCACTCAAGGTCTGGATGGGGCCCGTGAGGGCCAGAGAGCGAACATGATGCCATCCCCGGGCCCAGCCTCAGCCTGCTGTCTGCTGAGGGGGCCTGGGCCTGCACAGAGGGGACCTCATCGCTGTCTTTCAGGAGTTCATCCGTGAGGGCTGCCTTCACAAGCTCACCAGGAAAGGCCTGCAGCAGAGGATGTTCTTTCTGGTAGGTGGACGAGCAGCCGTTCTGGGAAAGGGCTGTGCCAGCATGTTGGGCCAGGTGGGCAGCCTCAGAATCAGACGAGCCAAGTGAGGGTCACAGAACACACTGCAGGCCAGCCGCCTTCCTGCTTCTGGGCTGTGGGCACCTGTCTGCGGATGCGCGAAGCCAGCAGATAGAAAATTCCAAGTGCCTGTGGCTGCAGGGATGTCCGCTCTGGCCAAGCTGCCAGCTCCCAGGGTTTTGCTCTCTAGCTCCGATTCCGGGAGCTGAGCCGTCCCAGCGAGTCCCTGCCGCCACCAGCCTTCCTGCCATCACTTCTTCCTCACATCCAGTTAGTAGATCCAGACCTCAGCTTCCTGTGTGAGGTGTGACTGGCCCAGGACGTCTGCTGGTTCATGTGACTACTAGTTACCTCTGGTCAAAAACAATTGTATGAATCTCCAGCGAGCTGAATAGATCTGATAACCCTATTGGACCCTTGGAGTTGAAATTGTTCTGACAATTAAGACATTAAAACCCTGTTACTTGTTTTTAAAATGCATTTATCTGAAGCTGTCCATCTCAGTTCTCAGATATGTTGCTGTACACGAGCAGAGGTGTCTCGGGGCCCAGCCACTTCCGGATCCGGGGCCTCCTCCCGCTGCGTGGCATGCTGGTGAGTGCTGGGCAACCGGCTGGGGTGTTTGGGTTCAGCGGCCAGCTACCCTAAAAGCACTTGCTGGTCTGTTTCTACCTGTTGTGGTTACTGTTCTTGGTGCTCAAACAGCCCCGCTGTGGCCCCTCCAGACTCAGCCCTGGGGTCACCGCCTGCACCTGCAGGACAAGCCCCCAACTCACCTTGTCCACCTGCTGCCCCCAGGAGCCTTTGGTGGGAGATGCAGTGAAAGGCCTTTCCTCCCAGGCAGGTGCGGGGGCTGCTCTGCTGCTGGGAGGGTGGGAGCTGACACCGGTCTTGAAAGAGAAAACCAAACCCCCAAATCTTAAGACGGCAGAGTTTTCACTTCTTTGATTTGTATCTCTTTCTCTTATACTGACAGTGTGATCCTGCCTGGCATCATTAGTTATTTCACACACACACACACACACACACACACACACACACACACTCCGCTTTAATATAGTCACACGTGCCCTGGCCGGGTTGCTCAGTTGGTTGGAGCATCGTCCTGTACACCAGAAGGTTGCAGATTCAATCCCTGGTCAGGGTTCATATGGCAGGCAATCAACTGATGTGTCTGTCTCTCTCTCTCTCTCTCTCTCTCTCTCTCTCTCTTCCCCTCTCTCCCTCCCCCTCCCTCCCTCCCTCCCTCCCTCTCCCCCCAACCCCTTCCTCTCTCTAAAACATACCCTCTGGTGAGGATTATTCAAAAAACAAAAAAAAAAGCAGACACCACCGTGATGGGGAAGCTACCAGTGAGCGCGCCTGGCTCCTTCCCTCCGTGTCCTGCACCCGGTCCCTGCAATGAGTCTCTGGTGTAACCTCTGGTTTGCCTTCACCCATCTCCACTCTGTCTGCGGGGCTGGGCTGCCAGGGCCCTGCTGCTCTGGGGGTGCTCTGCCCCCCACACTCCTGCATGGCGCGTCCTGGTCCCCCACCGTCACCGCTGCCAGGTGACCTTGTAAAGTCTCTGATGAGCAGACATTCTTCATGTTAATGTGATCCAGTTGTTGGCCTTTGTGGTCAGTGCTTTCTGTGGCCTGATGAGGACACTGTGTGAAGGTCCAGGAGAGACCCTCACGCAGACATCCGTGTGCTCTCCAGTTGCCCTCTGTATAAGTCTGTGCTCAACCTGGAAGCCACATTTGGAAACAGTAAAGATAGGAGCCACGTTCGGCGTTCGCCGTAAAGATGTGCCCCGGGCCCTGGCTGGTGTGGCTCAGCGGTTAGAGCATCAGCCCTCAGACCAGAGAGTCTCAGGTTTGCTTCCGGCCAAGGGCACGTGCCTCGGTTGCGGTTCGTCCCTGGCCCTGGGTAACCAATCGATGTCTCTCTCACATCGATATTTCTCCCCCCCCCCCCCCCCACACACACACACACTCTGTCTAAAGATAAATGGAAAAAATATCCTCAGGTGAGGATTAAAAAAAAAAGATGTGCCATGGGTCCTGACATCTGACTGCAGCGAGTCTCTCCCGAGGCCCCTCCCGCCTCCGGCCTAGGTGTCCGTGGTGGGTCCGGGCCAGCTCTGCTGTGGTGCATGGCCCGCGGTCTCCATGTCTCCGGCTCAGAGCCGTGTGCATCCTGTCGTCTTCGAGGGTGCCTTGCCTGTCCCCGCCCTCCAAGCCCCTCTGAGCCTCTCTAGCTCTCAGCAAGGAGGATCAGTTTGAAAGAGCTCACCTGCTGTCATGGGAAACAAACCCCTCTGTTTTAAAGTATACTTTTAAAAATTACACTTTCATGATAGAAAAAAGTAACTGAAAATATAAAACGAAAATCAGTCTGTGTGTCCACCCAGCAATAAGCCCCAGCGACATCCTGCCCGTCCAGCTTCACGTGTGGGCTGAGGTTTTGTGCCTCCACAGTGGACTCGGCTTTACGTGCTGTTCTGACCTGCACTGGCTTTGCGCAGGGATGCGTCCCAAGCTGCTCTCCTGTCCCCGAGCCTCCACCACCTCACGCAGGGGACGTGAGCTGAGCGGCGACTGGGGAGCCGCCTGCTTACCTGACTGATGCCCTGCGCTGCACATTCCACTGCACCAGGTGTTTCGGGATTAGGAGTGATGCCAGGCTGCCTCTACTCACCCTAACCACATTCTGCAGACAGACCCAAAGGCCCTGTTTGCACGCAGCGCGCCTTCGCCTGGTGGGAATGTTGCTCCGTGGCCATCAGAGCACCGGCCCACTGAGCACGTCTGAGGCCGGGGAGCGCCGGGGATTCACCTCGTCTTTTTCTGTTTGGTGGGTGGAGCAGCCCTGGGACCTTGATGAGGCTGGCAGGGTCCTTGTCTCCTGGCACGCCCTCTAGGAGGCACTTGGGTCTGTTAGCTGTGCGTACACATTTGTAAGACATTCAGGAAGAGGCCCACCGACCTTCACAGGTCAGAGACGCTTTTCCCAGTTAGCAGCTCCCTTTCCTTCGCCTGCAGTGTGGGTCCAGCTTGAAGAATTGAAGTCCACCTGACAGGGACTGTGTTTGTCTTGTCCCCAGAACACCATGTGGCAATTTCTGTTGAGGGAGTGAGTTGGACGTTTTTACCTAGTCACGTCTGTCCGTCTTTCCCTTCAGGGCTTCGTCCTTGGCGTGGGCTCAGGAAGGCCTTTCCTTCCAAGAGTATTGGCACCTTGTTTCCTAGTACATTTATAGTTTCATTTTTCTCATTCAGTTAACCAACCTAAAGTGTTTCGTTGGATGTAATTAGATTGGGACTCAATATTTTCTACCCGTATCGTCAGTTTCCCCGTTGTTCTTTGGACCCTTCGTTTTCTCGCTGATCTGAAGGCTGCCTCTACCACAGGAACAGCCCTGGTTTTCACAGTTGGGCTCCTCTGGGCCTGCAGTGTGTTTGCTGTCAGTCACACTCTTCTGATTCATGGTGTTATATGGGACAGTCACTATCTGGGAAGTAATTTTCATCCCTTGTCCTCCTTTTTAAAAATGCTATTCTCAAGTATTTAATTCTTGCAGTAAATTTTTTAATTCATTTGGACAAATTCCTTCAAAAAACACCATTGAGATTTCCACTGAAATTGCATTGCAGTCATGTGCCACTTAATGCCGGGATGTATGTTTGGGAACTGTCCACTGTGTGATTCATCGTGTGACTCTCCGCGTACCTGCACAAACCTGGGTGGCTGGGCCCACTGCACACCTCGGCCCTGGTGCCGTCCCCTGCTCCTGGGCTGCAGCCGCACTGCACGCGACTGCGCTGGGTACTGCAGGCAACTGTGACACAGTGTTATTTGTTCCTCTAAACACAGAAAAGGTACTGTAAAAATACAGCGTGAAAGATAAAAGTGGAAAAAAGGCAAAAAATGGTACACCTGACTAGAGCACTCACCATGAATGGAGACTGCAGGACGGCAGGTTGCTCTGGTGAATCCGCGGGTGGTGAGTGAACGCGAGGGTCTAGGACATCACTGCACCGCTGTAGACTGTATAAACCTTGTGCACTGAGGCTGCACCCAGTTTATAGAACAACACAAGATTAAGTCAAGCACAAGAGAAAATGATGACATCAAGAGATGCCGTAAACACAAGATCCATGAGGCTGCTGCCAATGCAACACAGCTACTGTTTTACATGAAACAGTTTAATCCTAGAAGGATACTCTAAAACAACGATGGAGGGTATAGTATAGTAAACACATAAACCAGTAACACAGTAGTTTATTAAGTATCACGTACGTACAGAATTGTGTTGCTATACTTTCGTGTGACTGGTGGGGGTTGGTTTACACCAGCACCACCACACGCTCGTGAGTCACGGGTTGTGCTAGGCCATTATGACCACTGCGTCACTCCGTGATGGGAATTTTTCAGCTCCGTTATAATGTTGTAGGACCACCATCATACACGCAGTCTGTTGTTGACAGAAGTGTTGTGCGGTAGTTAACTGTAAAATCACATATTAACGTGGGGAACACTAACATCTTGACACCTTCTCCTGCTGGCCATCGCTCATGTACCTTTAGATCGTTTCTGTCCAGTGTGAGGCTCCATGGTTGGCATCCCACAGACTCTGCACAGGGTGTGGTCTCATCTGTAAAGTGATCTGTGGGGAAGGATCACAACTCTTGGCTTGAGAAAGATAACCTTTATCATGTTAACATAGTTTCCTTCTGATTCTATTTAAGAGATATTATCAGAAATAACATGTTGGGCCCGAGCAAAATTTTCAGCGTTTAGAGAAATGGGCATTGTTTTCCCTGTGATGCTGTGACAAGGTGTTTTCTATTATCAGCCTCCCAATGTCAAGCCGTCCTTGCATTCCTAGAACAGCTGTACTTGGTCCCAGGACAATTTCCTGTCTGCTTTAGGTTTGACTAGGTAGTATGTTATTTTGAAGTTCTTTCATTTAGTTATTTGTAGCTGAGATTACTCTGTATAGGTTTTTCTTTCCATCTAACTTTGTCGGTTTTGGTACCAAGTTTATAAAGTGGATTGTCCAACCCCCTTTTTAATGATAATGCTCAACGTTTCTTCCTGTGCTTGATTTTCAGCTAATAGTGCTGGACCCACCGGTGAGTAGTGGGGTGCCCTGACCCACAGCTCACCCAGCTGGGTGGCAGGTGCCGTAGTGTGGGGACCCCGTAGCCCTCCTAGTCAGCCTAGACTTGGGCAGTGCAGACCGTTCCCGGCAGCAGCGCTTCACGCGGTGCCAGCCAGCCTGTCCTGGTCCAGACTCTGCTCTGCTCCCACCCGCAGGTCGAAGAAAGCGAGAGTGAGTGGTCTGTTCCACATAGTTTCACCATTTATGCAGCTCAGAAAACAATCGTGGTGGCAGCCAGGTAAGAGCCTTCCATGTCTGCATCCCAGTGGGCCCTGGGGTCCAGGAGCAGGGGCTTCCCTGCCATGACCCAGAGTCTCCTCTGTGTGGTGGGAGTGTCATTCCCACACTCGTAGGAGTGAAGTGTGCCCCTGACAGGGGTTGGGGGCACAGCTCAGGAGCAAATGGCCACTTTCCCCTGCTCCACATCAGATCAGTGAAAGGGCCTGAGCTCAGAGGTGAGGGCCAGCCCCGCCTCAGTCATCAGCCTATGCTGTTGTGCTCGTCCCTCCCCTGGAGGAGTCAGGTGTCCCCAGCCAGTCTCTCCTCTCAGGCAGGTGTCTGGCTCTCACCAGAAAATAATGATCCAGGCACAAACTACCCCGTAGAGAACCCCAATCCACATGAAGGTGCTGTCCTCCCTCCTCCTGCCCCTGGCAGCCCCCAGAGGACACAGGCTGGGTCACCAGCCATATTCCCGAAAGCTCTCTGGACCCGCCAGACAGGTCCTGACCTCTGTCCCTTGAGATTGTCCGGGCCCCGCAGGCCGGCTCTGAGCCTCACCCTCCCCCCCCCCCAGCACTCGGCGGGAGAAGGAGAAGTGGATGCGAGACCTGAACAGTGCCATTGAAGCGGCCAAGGGCAGCGGCGACGGGGCCCTGGCTCTGCCAGGCAGCACAGTGTGCACTCCTCCACGCAGTGAGTTCTGGCGAGACCCCTGGAGACCCCTGCACTAGGAAGCTTTTCCGTGAACTGGCTTCCATGGGCACAGTCTGCCCACTAAGCCCACGCGCTCTTTACGAGGGGAGGTTCCCGGCAGCCTGGGCGGGAAGGGTGCGCTCTTCTGGCAGAAGCCCCCTGCGGGTTTGCTCTCCAGGAACACCCTGCTCCCAGGGCCGTTCACCAGGTGGTCCCATTCTCTCAGCAGAGGGCTCACTTCTCCCCCAGGGCCCTCCGATGAGGTCTCTCTGGAGCAGGAGTCAGAAGAAGATGCCCGTGGTGCCCAGGGCTCCTCCGAGGGGCCGTACCAGCACCGGGCCAACACCACAGTGCACGTGTGCTGGTACCGGAACACCAGCGTCTCCAGAGCCGACCACAGCGCAGCTGTCGAGGTACGAGGTGTGGCTGGCACAGAGCCTTCTCTGCCTGTGCTGGCTGCGGGTGGGGGACCCTGGAGATCCCAGGTGGCAGGGCTGGGCCAGGCCGTGACAAACTGCCTCCTGATCTCTCCGTTTGGGCAGGAAGTTGGTTTGGAAAGTCCCCTCGGGCACAGCAGCCCAGGGTTTTTGCCAGTCACTCTCAGGACTTGTGCAGCCCAGTGCTGTGTGCTGGGAGAACCAGGAGGCTGGTGTCCTGAGTGCTATGGACAGGGCCTGTCACCAGGGGTCTCTGTTTCTCTGCCTCCATCCCTGGGAGTGGAGCCCGGTGCAGACTGTTGGGAGCCCTGGCTCAGCTGTGGGTGGACCTGCCACATGGGTGCACGTGAACAGGAGTGTCCCCTGGGCTTGGGCAGCAGCCTGGACATCCCAGCTATCTGTGCTGTCCCGACAGTGGGTGTTCACCTGAGTGTGGGGCGGTACAGAGATGTGCTCAGGACCTGTCACTCCAGAGGGAGGGCGCAGGAGAGAAGTGTGGTGCTGGTGTGGGGAGGCAGGAAGGGTGAAAGGCGGGGTGCTGCAGAGTGTTCTGCCCTGGGCCAGGGCTCCCATCTCATCTCAGCACCAGGGCAGTTCAGCCCCATGTCTGCCCAGCGGGTGCCATGCCCAGGCTGGGGTTACATCCCTGCCTCCACCCAGCATGTGACAACCTTCCAGACGTGACCCCCGTGGTCTCCCAGGAGACTCCAGCAGGGAACTAGGAGGGTGACTGCCCTGGTGGGCTGGGGTCTTGGGATCCTAATGCACTTCCACTTTTTTCTCTCAGAACCAGCTTTCAGGGTATCTGCTAAGAAAGTTCAAAAACAGTAATGGCTGGCAGAAGCTCTGGGTGGTCTTCACCAATTTCTGCTTATTTTTCTACAAAACACATCAGGTAGGGGTGCTCACTGGGGCCTGGGGTAGCCATGCCCACGGTGCCCTTCTATCTCACCTCAGAATCTCCTGACCCTCCCCCAGGGCCTCTCGGCCTGTGGGTGCATTTGACCCCACTGCCACGGAAGGGGAGGGGGGTGTGTGGCCAGGGAGCACCCATGGAGCCATGCTGTGCCGCCTTCCAGGATGACTACCCCCTGGCCAGCCTCCCCCTGCTGGGCTACAGTGTGAGCACCCCCAGGGAGGCCGACGGCATCCACAAGGAGCACGTCTTCAAGCTGCAGTTCAAATCCCACGTCTACTTCTTCCGGGCTGAGAGCAAGTACACGTTCGGGAGGTAAGTGCCGTGGATGGCCTGGTCCTCCTGCTTCTGTGGGGGCTGGAGGCAAGGGCCTGGGCAGGGCTCCCGTCTCCTCGCGCAGTGGCTGCACACAGCTTCCCGGTTCTCACTGGCCCATGTCTTGTCCCATTCACTCCGTATTTTGGGTCATTCTTGGGAAGATATTTGAGCACATGCCCATTGTCAGATGTCCAGAAAGTGCTGTGTTTCCCAAGCAAGTGTCCTGGGCGTTCTGACAGGCCAACCCCTTCTCCAGGTGGATGGAGGTGATTGAGAGAGCCAGCAGCTCGCCTGGGAAGGCCGGGTCCCCCAAGGAGGAGGCATGAAGCCCATCCTGCCTGGACGAGGACAGAGCCGTTAGCCAGTCAGCACAGGCCGCACCACTGCTCATCCCGTCTTCCCAGCAATGACCAGCAGTGTGGGTGGGCCTCACAGTGACATCTGGGAGGGGCAGTCTCCTTGAGGACACAGTGCAGCGCCTTGGCTGTGGAGCCGAGAACACGGAAGTGGACACGCAAGCCCAGCTCCAGGTGCTGACCAAGCTGGTGCTCACCTGCCCTGCTCGTCCAGAACAGGGCCATGCTGAGCACTGGCTTTGAGCAGGAACTGGGGTGGCCCCGCACCCTCCCACTGCAGCTGTACACAGGCCTGGCGGCCGTCTTTCAGTCTGGGTCAACTAGGGGTGGGGCACAGGCCTCAGGTCACAGCTGCACAAAAGTCCAGAAGCCACTCTGGTGCCCACCCCACATACCTCTGGAGAAGTGGAACCCAAAGATCCATGTGGCCCTGGGAGGGTGAGGGCCTCTAATTTATTAGTACCCAGTGTTTCTTAACAAGTGTAAGTCGACATACATGCCTTTGTCATGGTTGTGTGTGTGTGTGTGTGTGGCTGAAAATAAAGGGCATCTTTCTGCACCCAGGATGCCTGCTGCCCTGTTCAGTCTTGGGTCCCTCCAAGGTCACTGTGTGCTGTGACAAGCCAGGAACTAGGCACCCTAAGGAGAGATGGGGCTGTTGGAACCTGGCCTGGCCTGGGTTTCCACCCACCACCAGCACATCTTCAGTTCAGGTCTTTATTGAAAGTGGCAGGAGCCTCGTAAAGTCCTATGAAAACTAACACCTTAACCTCGGAGTACAAGGGGCAGCAAGGGAGTTCAGTTCTGAAACAAAGTTCTGGCCGACACGTGTACTTACGAGAAGACACGGTACCTGATCCAACACCACAAGGCAAATGTACGACCACTGTGGGCCCCGGTGGGGAGAAGGCGTGGGCAAGCGGAGAAGGCTATCTGCCCACCAGTCTCCACACCTCAGTTCAAGTGGCTGCCCCTCCGTGAGCCTGAGGAGGGGGCCGTGCCAAGGGGAGTTGAGGCGCCTGCACCGGCAGCCGCCAGGGCTGCACAGTTCTCCGTGAGTCTTTGCTGCCAGGTAACCTCAGCCCAGCCAGGAGGGGAAATGGAGGCAGGACAGCCCTCGGCACGGGTTGGGGGGGTGGGGGGGCATGGGGCTTGTCCCACAAGGGGTTCCAAGTTGGTGCGGTCTGTACAGAGGTCAAAACAAGACCCTTCTCTCCCCTCTGTACAAGCAGCAGCTTTAGCGGGTGGATGGCAGGTGGTTTCTGTTGTGTGAAAACCTGGAAGAGAGAGGCGGGGCCCTGTCACTGCCCCTGGCTCCAGTGCAAGCCCCACAGGAAGCCTCCAGGTAGTGCGGGCTGAGGTCAGCAGCACAGAATAGCCTGCGAGGGGATGGGGCACCTCCCACTGTAGCCCACTGATGGGAGGGGAGGGTGGTGTTTCTTGCCAAGCCCTGAAGCTACACAGCAGAAAGGAAGATGCCTAGAGCCTCCAGAGTGACCCCGGAGCCCGTCCTGGGGCCCCTCCCCAGCCCCCTCACCTCTGCACTCGCTCCACCAGATGGGCCATCAGCTTGTCGGAGATGCCGGGGCAGGACTCCTCGGCCAGGCTGAAGGCGTTCTCCAGCTCCTCCAAGGCCCCCACCCCCCCGCCGCTCTGCCTGTGCTTCTCCTTAAGCTGTGGACAGATGACCAGGGGCCTGGTCAGGCTTGTGCTGCAGGCCCTCGGCCCCTCCTGTGACTTCACTGGAGGCCCCCTCGTGGTCCTTCCACCGCAAAGCCAGGATGGCTGGGTCCCACCAAGAACCTGAGGGTTCTGGTTAGGAATCCAGCCAACCCAAGGGACATGCTGCCTTGGAGTCTCAGGTCTTGGTTCTCAAGAGGGGTCTCTGCCAGCCCCCCATGTGGTGGCGGCCCAGCTACCCACAGGGCTTCCATCTAACTGGGGGGACAGCTCAGGGCCAGGCCCAGCAGACTTGAGAAAAGAGACCAGAAACTACTCCCAGAGTGCGCCTGCTCTGACCCTCAGCCTCCACGCTGCCCTAAGCTGTGGGAACCACTGACCTGGCCGGGACAGGTGAGACAGGTCAACATGGCTCTCCCTGCCACCCCCCACCCCCCCAGACAGCCCAGCCCACAGACACAGGACTCCCAGGGGGGGGCCCTGCCAGCCTGGGTGCTCCCCACAGGGCTCACTGTGGAGGCTGCAGCAGCCTACAGGTCCCCCCCAACCACCACCACCACACACACACTCCAAGCTGCCTAGGAGATGGCAGCCAGACCCTCCTCTCCAAAGCCCACTACCCTCCCAGGCCCTGCCCCACATGGGGCCCAGCTTCTGATCCAAGTGTTCAAGCTGAGCTCACAAGTTGCCCCAGGGCCTCTGTGACCAGCTCCATCCGACCTCCTCTCCCCGAATCCCAAGCTCCCGAGGCTGGAAGCAGGCCTGCCCTGCCCAGACGCCCCACCTTCCTCGGGAAGGCTCTGCTGCATCTTGTCCCTGCTCCCTGGACTCCAGGTGCTGCTGTTACTCTGGGGTGGGAACTGGTCGCATGACTTATTGCTGGCCCTAGTCCAGGGTGTGGGGGCTCCCAGCTGCAACGTACTCCTGGGGTGCTACCGACTGCCATCACCAGGTGACACAGACACAGAGGAGTCAGTCACCCTGAAGCAAGAACTAGACCTCCCAGATGCTTCTGGTCACCCTGTGTGTCTGCAGTTCAAAGCCATCCTGGGACCACAGGAGACGGGCAGGCCAGGGAACTTCAAAGCCCACATTAGGGCAGTCTGTCCCAGCTGTTCCTATTCCTGCTGGTACAAAACCCGGCCCATGTGTCAAAGCACTGTGAACGCTAAGGGACCTGGGAACCTTGTGTACCGGGGGCTGCAGCCTCCTGCCCCACGGGACCCCCGGCCTAGCCCTCACCTCTCCAAAGACAGGCCGGACCAGAGTGGACAGGCACTGCGACCGCGGCTGCCTCTTGACAGGCTCCACAGACTGCAACAGCAAGGTCACAGCAGGGTGAGCAGGGCAGGGAAGCGAGTGGCACCAGGGCAGGTGCGCTCCACCCCCCTCATTTCTGGGCCTCCTGGGAAGATGAAGCCTGCGGGGAGCACAAGCACCCTCCCAGCACTGCAGGGCTGGGCCTGGGGGACCACACCTTCTGGGGGCCGTGCAGGGCCGTCCCCTTGTGCAGCTTGCTGTGTGGGCTGGGCCGGATGGTGGGGGGGAAGGTCCAGATGGGGCCCTGTTCCCCGTCCTCAGCGTCTCCATCACTGCAGAGGAGAGTGAAGAGTCAAAAGCGCCCTCGGGGCCAGGATGCAGGGGTGTCCTGGGCACACACCTCTCAGCAACCCCCTACCACCCCACTTTCTGAGGCAGCCTCACGGCCCTAAACGCTGGGAAAGGCCCTGCCCAGGCTGCAGGAGCCAAGTGACCACGCAGGCCCCCACAGCACCCCGAGGGACAAGGAGACCCACACGTCAGAGTCCTCGGAGCTGGACTCCTCGCCGTGCCCCTCGGACTTCCAGCGCTTGTAGCGGTCGATGAGCTCTGTCAGGAAGGAGGTCTTCCTGGTGTAGCGCGTGATGAACTTGTGCTTCAAGAGCTCTCTGGCGGTGGGCCTCTGCGGGGGGACACGCGTCAGGGGTGCAGGGCGGCTGGGCTCACCTCTCAGACTCCTGGAGCCTGGACTCCAGGCAGCGAGGCTGGGGACAGGCCAGGCCACCAGGCGCTCTGGCAGGACCCAGTGAAGGGTCCTGGGGGGAGGCATCCAGGAGGCTGGGGCGGGGCTCCACACTGTCCATCCCAGGCCAAAACCCTCTATGAGCTTCCCCAGATCCTGGACTAGGGGGGGCCTCAGGCCCTGTCACCTCCCAGCTCCCATCACAGATGCCCCCCCAGAGGGTTGGAATTATCCTAGCCCACCCCATGGAGCCAGGGGCCGGAAGGCTTACAAATCGGGGGTCCTTGTTGAGGCAAGCCTCCACAAACTCCTTGAAGGGCTTGCTGTGGTGGCCCTCCAGCGTGGGCGGGCTGTTCTTGGGGATCAGGAACAGGACGCGCATGGGGTGGAGGTCAGAGTTCGGAGGCTCCCCCTTGGCCAGCTCGATGGCCGTGATCCCCAGCGACCAGATGTCGGCCTGGACAGAGCCACACAGGACATTTGCCGCCAGCGGCACCCTGAGCCCTGCCACAACCACCCTCACACCTGCTGTGCCCACCTTGAAATCATAGGCTGACTGCTTGATGACTTCGGGTGCCATCCAGAAGGGGGTGCCCACAAACGTGTTCCTCTTGATCTGCGTGTCCGTGAGCTGCCCCGCCACCCCGAAGTCTGCCAGCTTCACGTCACCCTGCTCCGAGAGCAGCACATTGGCAGCTGCTCAACACAGGATGGCAGAGCGTCACCCTCGGAGCCACGCGGACCCCCACCCTGTGCAGCTGTGGGAGACACGCCTGCTGGCAGCCACCTGGCCTCCTGGGGACCCAGCGGGGCTGTCCCTGGGACCTCAGCTTGTCTCTTCTCCCTCCAGCAGGCCAGAGATGGGGCCAGGTCTGTGCACCCTCAGACCCAAGGCCATAGGGCAGTGCCAGCAGGTGCCAGCAAGTGCAAGGGGCCCACCCTGTGTAGCCCCCCAGCCCAAGCTCCAGGGCCCTGCCACAGTTGGCCTTTTACGATAGATCCAGACACAGCAACTGCCCTTTTCTTCCAAACTGCCCAACAGGCAGGGGACTCTGACCCTGACCCTGACCCTTCCCCTCGGTCCACCCAGCCACGTCCCTCCTGGGACACTCAGCGGGCAGACCGACACCTGACATAAAGAACGTGCGCTTGGCCTAAACAGGTCCCTTCACACTGGGCGCAGTGTGTGTGCCGCACGGGGACGGGGCGCTAAGGAGAGCCTACCAGGTACTGGCCGTGTCTCCGGCAGCAGAGCTGCAGGCCGTGCTCAGGTTCCAGTGGGCACTGTGCTACAAGGGCCCCCACTTCCCAGGTGCTCGGCACCACTAGCCACATGCCCACAGCAACCTGCCACTTCATGCCCTGCCTTTCTAGGGTCACGGGGCCCAGGGGCCCAGGCAGCAGCCGCGCCCCGAGGGACCTTTGATGTCTCTGTGGATCTTGCGCTCCGAGTGCAGATAGTCCAGGCCCTTCAGGATTTCCCGCAGGATTGTGGCGATGTAGGTCTCCTCCAGGGGGCCTGGCTTCAGCTGCAAAGACGGACGGCAGGGCCTCAGGCTCCCTCCACCGAGGCCGACCCACCCTTCCTTCCACACCACACTCGACCATCACCAAGGCCGGAGCTCGACCGCCTCTCCGCCCGGGGAGGGTGACCCTACCCCATTAACCACTTTGGAAATGAAATGAAGTTTCAGGTGCAGGTCAGGAGGCTGTTTTTAGACAACATACACTACCTTCACCTTCGCTGTAAAGGTAACAGATGAAATGGGGTCCCAGCCACACTCCTAAGCCTGTGTGACTGGGGACACTCACCCTCCCGCCCCTACAGGCCAGAAGAGGCCCAGGACCCTCAGCACCCATGAGGGGGCAATTAAAATAGCACTTCGTTTGGGCTTAGCCAGCTCCTGACACACAATGCACCAAGGCAGTGGAGGAGGTGGCCCAGGGAGCCCGGGGATGCAGCTGGGACAACCCCACAGCAACCTCTGTCTGGCCCTGCCCTGGCAAGCTGCCCACTGTTGTGGCCCACGCCTCACCAGGTCCAGCGCAGAGCCGCCGCCCAGGTACTCCATGATAATCCACAGCTTCGTGCTCTGGGACCACAGAAACACCCGTCAGCATGTTGCAGAGAGCGGCCCCGAGGCCCCATGGCACACCCTCCCCAGCAGGGCTCCGGCAGCCCTGCCCGCTCCCTCCCGCCACACTCCTGCCCCAGCAGCTCTGCAGACAGACCGTCGAGTTCACTCTGCAGCAGCCCATCAAAGCCAGGCGGGCAGACAGCTGCCCCGCCAGCACTCAGCCTCGATGCACCCCCACTCCGTGCCCTGGGCAGGCCCCCTGAGCTGGCACTGGGTTCTGCTGCAGGGGTCCCAGAGTGCTCCCACAGGGCCTCATGAATGCTGTCCCATGGAGGCTGTCCAGCCAGTGGGCCAAACACCAATTCAAACCCTGCAGGCTCTGCTTATGCCCTGCCTAGCCCAGGGCCCCCTCAGGATGAGACCGGAGCCTTCCACACACCTGCCTGGCCCTCGGGGCTGTTGTTTCGGGGGCCCGCTCCACTGCGAAGCTGTGTCCATGCTCAGCAGTCAGGGCCCCTCGCCTCAGACCATGCTTCTCCTCCCCACTCCCGCAGCATGGGGGCAGGTGCAGGAACTGCGGAGTTCAGCCCTGCCCAGGGAACCCTGAGCACCCAGAGCACAGGCCCAGCCCAGCACCTTCAGGTAGGAGCCAAAGTAGCGAGTGATGTAGGGGCTGTCGCACTGGCTGAGCACGGTGATCTCCTGCTGGATGTCCTCGATCTCGTCCTCGGCCTCCTCCAGGTCAATGATCTTGATGGCCACCACCTCCTTGGTGCGGTTGTCGATGCCCTTGAACACCTCCCCGAAGGAGCCCTTGCCGATGCGGTCCAGCTTGGTGAAGAGCTCCTCGGGGTCCACACGCGAGTGCTGCGGGGACACAGTGGGTGCCTGTCAGGGGACCCTCACACCAGGAGCAGCCAGGCGCTCACCCAGGTTCTTTTCAAGTTTCTTCTTTCATCCTTTCAATTCAGAAAACCTAAATGGACCCCCCACACCAGGGAGGTCCTCAGAGCGCAGAAGCCTGGCTCCAGCCATGGGGTGGGGGCGTGGAGCAGGCACAGGGGCCATGCAGGTCATGCCCGCTGCCCACCCCCACTGGTGGGGAGGACCAAGCGAAGCAGAGTGATGGGTTAAAAGGGACGAGGAGGTGCAGCGTGGAGATTTTAGGCAGTGAGACCACCCTGTAGGATATAACACTGCATAAAACCCATGGGCTTAGTGAATGAAGTATCCACACTGACTCATCAATTGTAACAAACACCCCAGGAGTGACCAGAACTCTCGCTCATTTTCCTAAACCTAAAACTGCTCTAAAATAGCCTCTTAATTAAACAAAACACCTCGTGTGCATGAACGCACCTGGCAGCCACACCCCTCGGAAAGGGCTTCCCTTCACACCCCACCAGCCCTCAGGACGCTGCCCCTTCACACCAGCACAAAGCTTGATCCTGAACATTCAAGTATCACAGAAACCTGCCCCACGTGGTCCTCGGATTTAAACACAAGGCCTGGAAGTTGCAGAGCTGGTACGCAGGATGGGGTCGGCAGAGGGGCATGTGCCCTTCTGCATTAGGCTCAGAGGGCTCAGTGAGGGGGCTGCATGCAGGACAGCAACACCAGAGAGCTAGCCAGGGCCACCCTGGGTGTCCCCAGCCCCTGCCCACATGGCTTCCTGGGCTCCTGAGAATACTGCACTCCACCCTCCACCACAGACCATGTTCTCAGAAAGCAAGGTTGGTCCTGCAGGTGCGGTGACAAGAGCCCGGTGCCCAGGACCCACGTGTGGTTTAGCAGCCTAGGGCAAAGCCTGGGAAGGGCTGGGGGTGGGAGTCTAGCATCTTGTCTGGACAGAGGCAGAAAGGTTTCCAAGGCCCATAGGGCTCAAGTCTCCCAGGACACACCTCCCTCCAACAAGGCCGCCCCACCCCACCCAAGCACCTATACCAGGGCCAATGTACAGTGACAAAAATCACACCTGCTGCACTGGGTGCTGAGGTGCAGGCCCGGGGAGGAAGTGCTCCCCTCGGAGCCCATGCTCACCCCACGCTCAAGCCCAGGCAGAGCTCCAGCCTGGCCCAACCTGCTCCAGACAGAGACTACATGTCAATCAGAAACTGCCAGTTACCTGCCTTCCTGGGCTTCCTAACCAGGAGGGAGGAAGGGGACAAAAGGCACACACCTGTGAACACACTGCAGATGATTCTGGGCACCGGGCAAGCCAGAAGAGTGAGGGCTGCAGGTGACAGCCCTGGGTGTTCTGTTTAAGGCAGCGTGCACTGCCATGGCCAGGGGCCAGAAACAGGGTCTCAACACAGAACCCTCCCCAACAAAGCAGGCTGGGCAAGGCCAGGGGCTGTGGCCACAGGCAGGGGCCCAAGCAGGCTGATGAGTTGTCCACTGGCACCCTGGCTCGGCCAGGTAAGGGATGTGGCCCTCTCACTCGCTCACGGGCACCGACAGCCCAGTGCACACGGAGAAGACAGCCTCAGAGGAGTGCAGCCAACTGCGGCCAGAAACCCCACAGCCAAGGCGGAGGGCAGGTCAGGAAAAGCAGCACAGCCCAGGTCCCCCGGGGCAGGCTGCCAGCTCGTCTCCAGCTCCGAGTGTTCTAACTGGTGTGTGGCTTCAAATCACAGCTGCTCAGCCATCTTCAGGGTGGGGGATGGGGGTGGGGGCGTGGGTCACAAGGTTAGAACCAATCCCAGCCCAGAGAACAGCCTCTCATCAATGAATGGCCCGCACTGCTGACCTCGTAGCAATCAGCATGACACACCTTCCGGCTGGAGAGAAAGCTGGCTCCAACCTGGGTGGGGACCTGGGTAGGGAACCTCGCTGCTCCCTGTTCAGCTTCGGCCACGTGTGGACTGTGCTCTGGAAAGGGCCCTTTCTGCCCCGCCCCTCCCCTACTGACCCAAACAGTACCTTCCCACAGTGTCCAACGGGTGCCCGGCAGGCCTGCCCCCAGCGCCAGCTCGTGTTGGGGCAGCCCTGCAAGACACCCAGCTGTCCAGTAACTCCAGTTCAGTTGGTGCCCTGACTTTGTGTTCTCTGTCACTGCAAGGACAGGCCCTCTCCTTCTAAGGTGGCCTGAGACCCAGAGGACGTGGGGCCGAGGCCTGGCAACACCCTGGTCAGCACTGCCCTTCTAGCTCTCAGGGGGCAACACCCTGGTCAGCACTGCCCTTCTAGCTCTCAGGGGTCCCCCCACCACCACTCTTAGGCCACTGCTGACGACACATCCCCTGCTCAGCTCTGCTGAGAACAGAGCCGCTCTGCACACAGCGCTGGCGCTGAATCGTCCACCACAGCCAACCGAGGAGAACCCCAAGCGGCACACTCAGTCCCTACCGCCTCGAGCAGAACCCCTAAGCCAGAGCACCCCTAAGCCAGAGTCCAAGCTCGACATGGAAGGGGGACCCCAGCCCTCAACTCTCACATGCTCTGGGTCCCCACCTCTGCAGCTGAGGCAGCTGAGTCAGCTGAGCAGCTAGGGTGTGACAGGAAAAGCCCTGACTATGACACTGACCCTACAAGCAATCACAGGACAGCCCATTCCCGCCCCACGGAGAAGGAAGGGCAGCAGCTCCCCAGTCTGGGGACCAGCTGCCCTTCTAGGTGATGCTCACGGTCTGGACAATCACTCAGCTGGCTCTGGTGGTCAAGACCTCTGCCTCCAAATCAGCCCTGGCACTGTCAGATCTGGGCGTGCCACGTGGCAGCGCATCTGCTGTCAGTGTCACCCCACAAAATAGGAGCCGAGCTGTCCCCAGTGAGCACCCGCAGCCATTCGGGCCCTGCAGGCAGGGTGGGCACGAGGTAGGTGGAGGAGACAGAGCAGGGCAGGAGCACAGGCTGTGGGGAACCTCCCCAAAGGGCCAGTGACAACCTTCTCAAGAGAAAGCACTGTCTTGTCAGGCTTCCTGCCGCCGACAAAGGCCGAGTCTCTCCACCCCTGAAAGGACAAAGGGGGCTTCCTTTCTTTGGGGTCTCTTCCCCAGCTCCTCTGCACCCACACTCTCACCCCAGGCCTGACCGGACACCCCAGGCTGAGCACCAAGCACTATCAGCAAACAGGTACAGGGCAGCTCACAGCGCCAATCTCTCACTCCCAGGACCCACAGAAGGCATTCCTACAGTTCTTAAAACTAAGCTAGAGAAAGACTTTCCTCCCAGCATCTCAGTCATGAATTAACCAGATTCCCAATGTCAGACATGAATGAAAAGTCTGGTAGCTTAATTCAGCATCAGTCAGCAAGCCCCGGTTCCCATTTGTGACCACAGCTGGTCCCAGATACCCTGCCCAACAGCTGTGCTTGGCCTCCGGACTCCTCCAAGGAGCCCGGCTGACCCCTGGCTCCCGCTCCTCCTGGCCACACATGGACACATGCCTTCTGCACGCATCCCCACTGATTCTGAACACGGTGCGAGCCGGAAGAGACTCTCTCAGAGAGCCTCCCAACACTGCAGCAGTCGGCCTAAATCTGCAAAGCCGGCATGTCAAGGGGAACACCACCAAACATGGAGGATGCAGGAACACCTGCCACCAGGTGGTTTACTCCACATCAAATCACCGTCACACCACACTTGCTTTGAAATAACAGAAAGGGGGGAGGTACAGGCCACAAGCCTCCATGTGCACCTCCCTTTCTGGCACCAGCAACAGGTCCTCATTTCAGGTAAACTCAGGGCACACTACAGAGGGTCCCCCAGAGTCAGCTGGGTTGCAAATTACAAGAACCCATCAACCCAAGAAGAAAGCGGCAGTGGGCATGTCCAGTTAGGCACTCTTGGCCTGGGTAAATCAGGTTCTGCAGACTAGTCTGCTCCACCTCCCCCCAGTGAAAGCGCTCACACAGGTGTCCTCTGCTCCATCAGTCGCAGCCGCTCTCACTGCCCCTCAGGGTCAGGGAGGGCCCCGCAGAGCCCCCGCCCAGCCGACAAAGCCAGAACGACCCCAGCCCAGGCCCAGCCTCCAGAGCGGAGGTGTGGACTCCGACCTTCGCTGCCCTGCAGATCCAGGTTCCCGTCCTGACCCGCCCCGTTCCTGAGACAGGTCTGTGCACACCTGCCGCTGACCCTGCCGCTGACCTCGAACCGGGCTCCCTGAGTCAGCCCTGAGCCCAGCCAGTGCAGCCCCTGAGGGTCGCCCTCACTCTGCCCACACGCGTGCACCCCAAGGGTCTCCTGGAAGGCTCCTCCTTTCATCCCACACACCCGGGGCGGGGGGTGTCCTCTGAACCCCAGGACGACTTCTTGGTGCAGCAGATGTCCCTGCACGACCTCGGACTCTGCGGTCAGTGCTCCCGTCCCGTCTGGGGCCCAGCGAGCGCGCCCCCCTCCCAGCAGCCAACCCTCACCTGGCTGGCAAATCCCCTGAGGTGAGCCATGTCTGCGCCGCCCTCAGACCATCCGCCGCAGCCCCAGGAGGCCCCGGATGCCGCCCGAGGCTCTGGAGCCCGGCTCGCTCGCTTCAGTCCACTGCGGGGAGAGCAGGCCAGCTCGGTGCCTGCTCGGGGCGCACGGGCTCCCGGGCCGGGCAGCTGCCCCTTCCGCGACCGTCTGGGAACAGGCTGGGGGAGGGGCGGGGACCCCGCGACCAGCCCGAGGGCAGCCCGCCCGCACCCAATGGCCCCCGAGGGCATCGCCGACGGCGGGCAGCCCCGAGACCCCTCCCACCTCTGCCCGGCCGGGCGCAGCCCGCAGGCCCGCGCCCCCGGCCCCGCCCCCGGGCCTCCTCCCGGCCCCACCGCCCCCACCGCTCGCCCCCTCCCCAACCGCCGCAGGCGCGAGCTCGCTCGGCAGCGCGCCCACCTCCGGGGGGCTCCATCCCGGCCTCCCCCGGCCCGCTCCGCAGTGCCCGCGCAGGCTCCCACCCGCAGCCTCTGCTCGCCCCGGGACCCGGGCCCTCCAACCCGCGAAGCAGCGGCAGTGGCGGCGACGGCCGGAGAAAGGCCGGCGGCGGCGGCGACGGCGAGGGCGGAGCGCGGTGTCGTGGCCCAGCGCGGGGTTCTCTGGGACACTGAGTCCCGCCGCTCGCCCCGCGCTAGGGTGTTTGCCGGCGCTGGACTCCAAGTCCCGGCAGGCCGCGGGGCGGGGCGGGGTCGCGGCCCGCAGGCGCGCCGCGGGGCTCGCTGGGATTCCGAGTCCGGCTTCCTGAGAGGCTCTGGACTACGTATCCCGGCAGGCCGCGGGGCGGGGGCGGGGGCGGGTGCTGGAGGTGGGGTCCGCCCTCCGCTCCTCCCGCTCCTCCCGCTCTCCGCCCTCCGGTCCTCGTGCTCCGTCCGGCCCCCGCGCTCCGGCTCGTTCTCCGCGCCCCGCCCACCGTGGAGACCGTGGGCCGCGGGTGCAGCCGCCCCAGTGTCCGTGCAGGGAGGAGGGGACCGACGAGCCGGGTGCGCCCACACGGCCCAGGATGCTGCAGCCTGAACGGGGAGCGCAGCCTGACACCTGGACGGGACCTGGACTGACGCGCAGCGCAGCCAGCCGGACAGAAGGACGGACGCGGTGTGACTCCACTGATCGGCGGTCCCCGGAGGGGTCAGGTGCACAGGGACAGCGAGTGGACGGTGGGGCACCGGGGGGTTAATGGAGGCAGAGGGTCAGTTTTGCAAAACGAAGAGTTACGAGGACGGGGGTAGTGACGGCGGCACGACAGGCTGAAGGGCGCGCTGTGAATATGGTAAGGTTGAGGTTTCGTGCATCTTACCGCCGTTATGCACACATAGATAGCAGTGGGTGTTAGGTTCTGCCCTGGCCGGTGGCTCGCTTGGTTGGAGCGCCCTCCTGTGCACCGAAAGGTGGCGGTTCGGTCCGCCAGGCGCAGACCCAGGTTTCGGTTCGTCCCGGGGCGGGGCGGGGCGGGGCGGGGGGGGGGAGTGCAGGAGGCAGCCCATGGATGTCTCTCTCACGTCCGTGTTGCTTTCTCTCCCTCGCTCTAAAAATAAATTTTTTTTTTAATTTTAAGGAATTAAGTTCTGACACATGCTGCAAAGAACCTGGAACCATTATGCTAAGGGAAGTAAGCCAGTCACTGCGAGGGAAATACTGTACAGTTCCACGCATGCAAGGTGTCA